>OX371203.1:20485000-21685000 GCA_947310845.1 Yponomeuta plumbellus
CAAATTGTTGCTTCTTTTTTCTTTTTGTTAATGTTTGTGGCTGTGTTTTCCTTCTCAATAATTTTCACCCGATCGTGAACAAGACTCTTTAGAAGCATCTGGAAAAACAAAATATAGTTAATTGGTGTGAGAGGTACAAAAAGGGAAATTGCAGAAAAAATGCAGTTCTAGCCAAGGTTTTTTTCTACCTTCGGAGGTTTATTTTCCAGATTTTCCATATTAGGTATCTTCTTCAGAAACTTTCAAACGAAAAGTTGAAAACTTTTTTTTCTTGATAGGTACATAGATTATACAATCTGCGTGTTTTGACACTTCCACAGACTTAAAAGAATGAATGACTCTTAGAACGCGGCGTTTTCAAATTGACAGGTCGTAAAAGAGCACCTATAGTTAAAGTAGGATTGTTGTACTTTTATTAGTAAGGAAAACTTAGAGCGTACTATAATGTCTAATAGAGGACTTTAGCTACAGTACGCTACAAGCATACTATAGATCGTTTTTATTAATAAGGCTGTAGGAATATAAACTGTTATTATACAAATTCCGACTTTATAAGATGTACCTAACTACCTACCCCCTGTAACCTGTGAATCAGTGCCCTACCAGTCTTGTCATTTTTTTATTCTCCTTTGGTTAGACGGAAGGTACCATGGGTCTGGTCTAGTCTAGTCTAGACGAGTCCATGTCCGGCGACCTCTGTGGTCCCGGGTTCGAATCCCGGCTGGGGACAAAAAAAAACCCAGGTCTTGGATGTACATGTTTGTGACGTCACTGTTTCTGGTTCCCACGACACAGGGTATCCTAGTTTGGGGCCAGAAGCAATGTATGTGCCTGTATGTAAATGTTATTATTATTATTATGTAAAACCTCCTTGCCACCATAACTTTACTTCAACAACGTAAACATTTTTAGGAGCCAAAGCAACAAGCGGAAACCGACCGCGTCGCTCTCCACGACCACGCCGGCTTGGAACATCGTCACGCCCGAACCACCGACCACGCCCGATCCTGGTTCAGGTAAGATCCTAACCTAATGCCTCCTCCAGACTACTCGCGAAGTTCCTCGACAAAGTACTCGGGAAAGTTGACCGAAGTACGTCGTTACACACAAATATTTGACAATTAGGTACTTAAAAGTTTTGCAGCAAAGAGTTTGGAAGTTCAGTAAGTAGTTCCAAACTCGGTTTTAAAACTTATTGCTTAGGTTGGAACGAAATAGATATAGGATGAATCCTCAAGAGTGAAAGAGAAGTCCGACTTCTTAGTAAATGAGTGCATTAGTATATAAATTCAAAATTGGATTTTGAGTCTAAATAGACTCAAAATTAAGTAAATACTTAAAGGTACCTAAAGGTAAATAGATTCAAGAACCAATTTTGAGTCTATTTACTTTGATGCATCTTAGCTTGAACAACATAAATATTTATGTTTTGGGTTCTATATTTGGGCATCAAAATGCATAATTTCGAGCAGATGGAGTGAAAGTACGTTTATTTTCATCTTCTTCTTTTTCTTTAACTCCCACTCCAGCTCCGCGAATCAGAGCGAAACCTGCTCGGACTTGTCCGACGAAAAATCAAGTAAATGTATCCGAATAATACTTAATACAATCCCATTGTTTGTTCCAGACTTCAAGTGCAAGGACGAGGGATTCTTCCCGCACCCGCGCGACTGTAAGAAGTACTTCTGGTGCCTCGACTCCGGCCCCTCCAACCTCGGCATCGTCGCACACCACTTCACCTGTCCTTCTGGTAACTTACATTACTAATCACCATCAACCCATTATGAGGGGCGGATTACCGAGGGGCACGGGTATCTTCTCTGAGGAAGGTCTAGGCCATACTCCACCATGGGGGCCAAGTCCGCGTTGGTGGAGGCTTGTAAGACTATCGGCTGGTTTTACTGCTAGAATTTTTCAAGCCGCCGCCCTAAGGCCTCCGACTTGACTTAACGACTGCCATCTATCGGCGGCAGCCGGCACCAACTGCTTAACGTGACTTGCGAAGCACTGAACCGCTCGGAAAAATGCCACTAGCGTTAGTCAGAGACGGTCGCCCATCCATGCACTAAACGCGCCCTATTTTGCTTAACGTTAGTGATCGTTTAAGATCACTCAGGCAGCCCGGGCTAAGAACGATTGTTTCATATCTCAACTTGTACAACTCGCCACCTCTTCCCAGGTCTATTCTTCAACAAAGCCGCCGACTCATGCGACTTCGCCCGCAACGTCCTCTGCAAGCCTCCCACGTCCACCGCCGCGCCGGCCAGCAAGGCCAGCAAGGCCACCAAGGCTCCCACCACCAAGGCGCCCACCACCGAGGCCACCACCACCACCAGAAGGGCGGTCAGACTCAGCACCAAGAACTCCCTACTGTTTAGAACCACTACCACTACGACTACGGCGGAACCTGAGGTGTGTGTAATAGGCTAGTTTCCAGGGTCAAAATAATTAAATTCTATTTAGTCCGTATTTTAGATTATAAAAAAATATTGGACACGTATTTTTTCTTTTTTCGATTAAACAAAAAATAACAATGATATAGCCCATTAAAGTTACGTGTGACGTCACTCCGTGCTAAAAAATGCAGCACGGCGTGACGTCACACGTAACTGTAATGGGTAACTGTAATAAAAAAATACGTGTCCCTTATTTTTGAATAATCTAAAAGACGGACTAATTACATTTTTTAGGGCAACTAGCCCATTGTACCAAGTTTTTTTTTAAATATTTTGTGTTTTTTGTTTTTTCCAGTATGCCATAAGTATTTTTTTCTCTATTCTTTTCTCAGATCATATTAAATGTAATACATAATTTGAAACGACTAAATCGAGTCACATCCAATAATGGACCGCTTTTTCAGCCTGAGGAAGATTTCGATGAAATCGAGGACGATGCTGATGTAGACGCCGAAGACCCGCGAGTGCTCAAGGAGCTGATTGATCTCATCAAGAAAGTCGGTAAGTACTTTATTGCAAAGTGAAGTAAAGGTAAAAAAGATTTTATTGCCACCAATAATAGAGTACAGAAGGAATTAGGTAAGAATAAGTGAACATACTCGTAGGTACATTATTTTTACAAGCTAATCTTAGGGTAACAATAGGCTATTTGACAGTGTGAAAGAAACAGTATTATTTATACGTATTCGTATAAATTATGTGTCTTAAAACTGCCTTAAGGCATTTTGACTAAAAAAGCATTTTTACAAATAATATTTGATAATTTGTATCTGCCGCCATGTATCGAAAACGGCCTGAACTGGCCGATTCTGTGATGACGTCCCATGGCAGTAAAAATGTCGTCTGTAGTCATTTTTTCTTACGTTCATTGGTTGGTTTACCGAGAAGTGACGTCATAATTCCTGTGCGACGCCATATTGCCTAAGATAGCGTTTTGGCGGGTTATTTGAAAAGTAAATTTTCGTTTGCGTTTTTTAGAAGAAGTACACGAAAGAACTTAAAATGACCACTTTCTGAGGACTCCATGAACACCAACTAACAATATGAGAAGGGTTTTAAAAATCGGTCAAATAGCCCATTTGGAATTTTACAATTGGAATATTCATAATTTATTGTCTTGTAGACACAACATAGTAGGGTTACCTTTAAAACGCATAGTATCTTATAACACGCATTGGATAAGACTTTTTTAATATATTTTGAATATGGCCTATGTTTCGCATAAAATCTATAATGTCTAATTCAAAATAGCACAGAATCTAAGATTTAATGAACGTTACAAGTCAAATTGGTGTCCATTTCAAAATCTAGATGATTATGGAGAAAAAAATGGACCAAAAAACTCCAAACTTAGACCAACCCCCGGTTTCTTGAATGCTAACATTAAATTAAATAATTAATTAATTATTGCACATAATTAGACAAATAACTGGACGTAGTTTAGCAAAAAGATTCCAACCCACAACACGGTCATTTTTGAGTTAAATACCAAAATGATCACTATGATCTATATTTTAAGAATCAGAGACTTTCATAGCGATCCGATGAGTATGTTCAAAGCTATGGCACATGGTAGACCAACCCACATGTATGGAGAGCGTAAATCAGCTTAAACCTAAAAAGTCAAATATCTCAAAACTCACTTTGTGTGGTTTGGAAACTTTTTGTGCCACCATCTTATCTGTTCAGTTGATAGCGGCGCTAGTGCAGAATTTCGTTGTAGCATTTAAGAAATTTACCTGGAAGAATGGAAATATTTTAATCCGTCTTACAATTTTAATGAAAATATATTTATAATTCTTATTATGTGAATAAATAAAACAAAAAAATGGGGAACAGGATTTACAATTCATTTGTTAGTTACAATTATACAGGAATTACAAGAGCTCTTCAACGCCGTCCTTCACAGTGGGAGAACTCCAAAGGCATGGAGCGGGAGTTTGGTGGTGCTCTTTTTTAAGAAGGGTGACAAGACTCTTCTTAAAAATTACAGACCCATCTCGCTCCTGAGCCATGTCTATAAGCTGTTTTCACGAGTGATCACGAATCGTCTCGCCAGAAGACTCGACGAGTTCCAGCCGCCGGAACAGGCCGGGTTTCGCGGAGGCTATGGCACCATAGACCACATTCACACAGTGAGGCAGATTATACAGAAGACCGAGGAGTATAATCAGCCCCTGTGTCTTGCTTTTGTGGACTACGAGAAGGCCTTTGACTCTGTCGAAACCTGGGCTGTTCTGGAATCCTTACAGCGATGCCAAGTAGACTATCGTTATATCGAGGTGTTGAGATGTCTGTACGAAGCCGCCACCATGAGTGTCCAAGTACAGGGCCAGCAGTCTAAACCTATCCAACTGTGCAGAGGAGTAAGACAGGGGGATGTTATATCCCCGAAACTGTTTAGAAGCGCGTTGGAAGACATGTTTAAGACGCTGGACTGGAAAGAAAAGGGCATTAACATAAACGGCGACTACATCTCACACCTGCGATTCGCAGATGACATAGTCTTAATGGCGGAGTCGCTAGAGGAGCTGAAACACATGCTGGCCAGCCTAGCATCAGCCTTGCGACGCATCGGTCTTGGTATGAATTTGGATAAAACCAAAGTCATGATCAATGGTCACATTGATCCAATACCGGTCGTCGTACATGGTCACCTACTCGAAATCGTTTCCGAATACACTTACCTCGGGCAGATTCTGCAGTTAGGTAAAAACAATTTCGAGAAGGAGGCCAAGAGGAGGATCCAGCTGGGCTGGGCAGCGTTTGGGAAACTACGCCGGGTCTTCTCGTCATCCATACCGCAATACTTGAAAACGAAAGTTTTCAATCAGTGTGTCCTACCTGTTATGACCTACGGAGCAGAGACATGGACACTCACGAAAGGGTTGGTCCACCAGTTGAAAGTCGCTCAGCGAGCTATGGAGAGAGCTATGCTCGGAGTTTCTCTGAAGGATAGGATTCGTAACGAATACATCCGACAGAGAACCAAAGTTATCGACATAGCTCAGAGAATTAGTAAGCTGAAGTGGCAGTGGGCTGGCCATATTTCGCGAAGAACCGACAACCGCTGGGGTAAACGTGTTCTTGAGTGGAGACCGCGACTCGGCAAACGTAGTGTAGGACGCCCTCTAACCAGGTGAGATGACGATCTGGGAAGGACTGCAGGCAGATGCTGGATGAGGCAAGCTGAAGACAGGGCGCTATGGCGCTCATTAGGGGAGGGCTATGTCCAGCAGTGGACTAATATAGCCTGATGATGATGATGATGATCATCATTATCATCAGTATCATGATGATCAGATAACTTGGTGGCGCTGTAAGAGCCATCGCAAACAGGGCGACTTGTCGCCGCGTCAAATCGCCGCGTCAGACGCGACGTTGTCATTTGCTTCTGGCGTCTTGTCGTCGACTCTGACGCCAAGTGTGCGGAGATTCGACCAAAATATATGAAAATTGACGGCCGTATCCTGTCGTCGCCTCTAGTCGCCGACAGTCGCCTGTCGCATGTCGCTAGTGTGCGCCCAGGCTAAGGGTGACTGACAGTCAAACTCTCTGGTGGCGGTGGACTGAGTTATACCTACCGAAGACCCGATAGTCGGAGGTTTTCGAGTGGAGATCGCAAACTGGCGTTGGTAAAAGGTGTCATCACAATCCACAGGCGGCGTGGAGCAGTTAGAGAAGCATCTCCACTTGGCGGAAACGTCGATGTCGGATGACAAGGCGACCACTACGCCGGCCACTTTCAAGAAGGAACTCTACCAAAAGGTGCTCCAACGCACTCTGGCCACCAGCAAGTGAGTCTCTTTAGAAGAAGAAGAAATTTATACATTTCGCGCCCCCCTTTGCTATATATTTTGCAAATTAATATGATTACATTACAGCTTATGCTATTTCGTAACTAATTGCGGTAAAGGTATGCTTAATCTAATTAAATAAACTGGCATGCAGGCAAATATGTTGACAATTATGAATACAAGAATTATGAAAACAATAATAACATTTAATGTCTTAGGCAATCAGTATTTAGTGCGGAAGAAAATTCAAAAATATTTTGATCCGAAAAGTTATACCTAGTCAATAAAATTTATAGTCAATCAATATGTATTAAATAATTCAATTAAAATTAAAATTTGAGTACAATGTCAAAAGTAAATTTAATAAAATTTATAACTTCACTTATGCAAATTTGGCCAAAATGAGCTGAGTATGCAGAAAATTTCCTTAAGTACGTCTGCACTTGGTGCGTGAATGTCACTTGTGTAGTATGTACGCATAATTTCCTCGTTAGGGTAGTAGTGTCCATACGGCCATGGCGCGGATCAAGGGCTCACTTGGGGAAACAACTTTTTATTGTTTAGTTGGGCCTTTTTATTATTAGACATATGTAGTTAGTTATACCTTTTAATTTAGTTTAGCCCTTTCATCATCATCGTCATCATCAACCCATTGTGTCCCCACCGAGGGGCACGGGTCTCTTCCCTGAGGAAGGTATAGGCCATACTCCACCACGGGGGCCAAGTCCGGATTGGTGGAGGCTTGTAAGACTAGTGGCTGGTCTTACTGTCAGAAGTTTTCAAGCCGCCCCTAAAGGCCTCTGACTTGGCTTAACGACTGCCATCTATCGACGGCAGCCGGCACCAACTGCTTAACGTACCTTGCGAAGCACGGAATCGCTCGGAAAAAATGCCACTAGCGTTAGTCATAGACGGTGACCCATCCATAGACTGAACGCGCCGTATGTTGCTTAACCTTAGTGATCGTTCAAGATCACTCAGGCAGCCCAGGCTACGGCTACAGTTTAGCCCTTTGCAACCGAGCCGTGCAGATAATTTAAAAAAAATCCTGACTCCATACAAATTAACTTTTCGGGACGCCACCGGCATCGGTCGATCGTGCATTTATCTGTTTTACCAACAAAAAATACTGCAAGGTGCGGCGCCTCACTTGTCGGCACCCATTGGCCACAGATTGGCTCGCGAGCCGCTGGTAGAGATTTTTGCTTATTTTGGCATTAAACGTGCTTCACGTAAAGTACCGATGGCTAATATATTTTGTTTGAAGCCTTACAATAATTAAGTTTGAATGTGTATAGGAAGCATTGTAGAATGTTTTTATAAATACAAAGTTAGTTTTTAGTCATAAAATATGGCTGGAAAAATGTAGTTGCACAATCGTGCAGTTACTTTTTAGCCGGACTAGCAGTTAACTAGGATTTTTTTGGTTATTTTTCTTGGAATCTATGGCATACCAAAACAAGGTATTTTAGCCCAGATAGTTAAATTTAAGAAAAAAAATTCTTCGGTTGCAAAGGGCTATTGCCATATCGTTTAATTTTATTATGAATGACTTATGAATGATTTAGGCCGATATTAGACTATCACCAAGGCTGCCTGAGTGATCTTAAACGATCACGAACGTTAAGCAACATAGGGCGCGTTCAGTGCATGGAAGGGTGGCCGTCTATGACTAACGCTAGTGACGATGGGTGGCCGTCTAGGACTAATGCTAGTGGTAGTATACATGGATGCCATTCGTTAAGCCTTATGAAAACTTATGACAGTAAGACCAGCCACTAGTCTTACAAGCCCCCACCAACCCGGACTTGGCCCCCGTGGTGGAGATGACCTATACCTTCCTCAGGGAAGTGACCCGTGCCCCTCGGTGGGGACATAATGGGTTGATGATGATGATGACTTAACAATATTTTCAATTACAGGATCAGCAACAGCCTATCGGAAGGTCAAAACAGCAGACGGGGTCCTCAGAACGCGGGTTTGGACGCTGCACCCGATGCGGACAAGCTTCTTAATAGGAACCGACCACAGTATGTACTCGCCTACACCCGTACTATAAATAACTACTGACATGGTATCTCATACTTGATACTCCTACTCCAAACTGTCATATACATTCCTATTTTGACTGTTTTGAGATGTCTGAATGCATAAGCCTTAAAGTCGCAGTGTCAATGTTCTTAGGTACGCCATACTGCGACTTTAAGGGAACCCGATAGAGTGGAAAGTTACGTAATATAAGGGCAGAAGCAACGAATGTGCCTAAGTGTAAATGTTTAATGTGACACGAGATTTTTATATCCTAGATTTAGACTACGTACTAGAAAAGTAAGACAAGGAGGAATAAAAATCTTAAGATAAGGTCTTTTCCTATCAGTCGGATACACTCATAATAATTTTATTATAACTTAAAAAAATCCTCAAAGACAATTTGTATAAAAACATAGTACGAAATTCTTAGTCTCTCTCTTTATATGTGTAACTGTTCTCTCTTTCCTATGCTGTCTGATTTCCAACCATAACATTCACCCTTCGCCCGTCCGTCCAGGTATAAGACCATATCCCGCTCGCGACCATCCACAGCCGCCCCGGACACTGAAGACGACGTAGAAGAGCCACCAGTTCCCGAAGTCAGTAATCGCGCGCGGGCTGTCGAATCTGGCTCCGTAGCGACTACTGCGCGCCCTCTGCAATATGTCAACATACGTCGGGCTCGACCATCCACTTCACAGGATACTCCCGATGATACGGCGTCCAGGTTAGCAAACACTTAATTAGATTCAGAAGTTCTTAGAAGAGGAGTCACTAGTACCCGAAGTCAGTAATCGCGCGCGGGCTGTCGAATCTGGCTCCGTAGCGACTACTGCGCGCCCTCTGCAGTATGTCAACATACGTCGGGCTCGACCATCTACTTCACAGGATACTCCCGATGATACGGCTTCCAGGTTAGCAAACACTTAATTAGATTCAGAAGTTCTTAGAAGATGATTCACTATTAACCGAAGCTTCCAAACACTGCATGTGCTATCGAATCTTGCTTCGTAACTACTACGGCGCGCCCTTTGCAATATGTCGACATACGCCGGGTTCGACCATCCACTTCACAGGACACCGCCAACGATACGGCGTCCAGGTTAGCAAGCACCTAATTAGGTTCAGAAGTTTTAGAAGAGGAGTCACTAGTACCTGAAGTCAGCACCGTGCATGGCCTGTCGAATCTGGCTCCATTGCTAATGCTGCGCGCCCTCTGCAATATATCAACATTCACCGGGGTCGACCACCCACTTCACAGGATACGATACGGCAATACGATATGCCAATGATGCGGCATCCAGGTTAGCAAGCACTTAATTAGGATCAGAAGTTTTGACAAGAGGCGTCACAAGTACCTGCCCAAAGTGGCATCAGCTCCATAGCTAGTACTGCACTTCCTCCGCAATACAATGTGATCCACTTCACAGGATACTGCCGATAATACATCAGTACCCTAAGTTAGCAACTGCCGCGGGCTAATCTGACGCTATAGCTACTACTGCGCGTCCTCTGCAATATCTCAATATACGCGCAATCTACTTCAGAGGATATTGCCACGCCGTACCATCGGCAGTATCCAGTGATGCTGACGGCACAGATGATGAAAACCGAAGTGAACTACTGATTAATCATCTTCTCGAATCCGTGGACAATGCTGTGGGTGTTAGAACATGACATTTGTGATGCGGATTGAACAGGTTTGGGTGCAAAAAATCAGACAGCAAGGTAGAAAAATATTTGGTTAAGGCCTTGATTTGCTTTTCTTTAACGAAACTTTACGATAAGTAAACCAGACGACGTCGTTCTAATGAAGTTTATTTAGTTCGATGTTTTCTTTTATTACAGAAACGCACTCTTCGAGCGCTCAGAGCCTTACGTCTCCGTAGCCGAGACACCTAGCTCACTGGACATCGCCAGTTCGCGCAGAGAGAATACACCCGAGTACGTCACCATCCGTAGACAAAGACCTACTACTGAAGAGGCCACAACTGCTCAGTAAGTGTTCAAGACACCCTTGACTCCTTTCATTTCTCTCAGCAATCCTTGATCTTGACGCATAACCTCAACTTCCTTTCCAGATATCAAAACACAGAATCGGAGAAAGAAGAGTCTTCCTACGAAACGATTCTCGAGAAGGAGCTCTCTTCCCCTCCTCAGCCGCAATACACGTCTATCGTGAGGGCGCGCTCCACCACCACCCCTCCCGAGGAACCCAACAGTCCAGAGCCCACCACCGTACTGGCCGTCCAAATATCCTCCTTGCTCAACTCCCCCATCAAAGAAGACGTGACGACACCGGATGCAGAGACAGCGACTCCCGAAGCGACGGAAACTGAGCCACCAACCACGACTAAAGCCACCACAACCACGACGGCCGCACCCTCGCGCCGAGTGGTCTCCAGGCGCCGCGGCACCACCACCACTACCACCACATCTGCCCCCACCATAACAACCCAGGTAAGTCCCAGGAACTATACTTTCGTCAGACGTAGAGGCCCGCTCCCTAGACCCAACGAAATAAATTCGGACTTGGAGGATATCGGTAGGAAGATCAGGTCGACCACTCCCGACAGCTTAGAAGACGGCGTTAAAGTCAGCCGGGTTAGCCCACCGCGTAGGTTCAGGCCCAGGGGACAGGTGATAAATGAAATTAAACCCCAAAACGAGGATTCTGTCCCAGCCGCTGCGACTCCCGTTTCGAGAGGGCAGTTCAGGCCAAATTTGAACCGCGACGAGGTTATTTCCCTTACACCTATAGACATAGACCAGGATGAAGCTCCTCAGTTCGTTCCGAGAGGCGATAATATTATTCGCAACGGAAGACGCTTCCGGCCTAGAACGACCACGGTGGCAGAAAAAGTGGCAGACAGCGAGATCTCAGCAGCGACAGTCGAAGTTCAGAGACAAACCTTTGTCCCTCGAGGACGCAGCCGATTTGTACCGAGTACTACTGAAGCTAATACTGAGCAGGAAGTCACAAAGACCACTGAGCCAAGCCAAAGACGGCCGACGTTTTCTAGATTCACTCCACGTCCATTCTCACGATCGGCATCCAGTACGACTAAAGTTAGTGACAATTTGGATGAAGAAGTAACCTCAGCTGCGCCTAGATTGCCTTCTCGTCTTCCATTTGGAAGGACTAGGCCTTCAAGTCAACCTGATATCCAAAGCAGAAAGCTACCTTTTCCACTCAGGCGTCAATCGACTACTCAAGCACCGACTGTGGAAGAATTAGACGACTTGGATGTAGAGGAGGAGAAGGATGACGATATAAAATTATCAGAGACAGCCATTGAAGAAAAAGAGCATAATGAAAATGTTGATGAGCCAGAAGAATTGCCTAAGCGCCGTGTGGTTATTAAGAAAACTAGACCAAGTGTAACCACGGAAGAGAACATAGTAGTCACAACTGTCGAAACTCAAACATCGGCAGATGACACTGGAAGAAAAAAGATCAGAGTGATAAAAAGACGACCAACATCAACAACAGCAGCTATTGAAGATGATTCAAGTTCTGTCATAACTGAAACTCTTCCCAGCTCTGTGACAACCGAAGCACCATCAAGCCCGGTGCCAAGAATCCGTAAAGTCATACGTAAAAAGATAAATAAAATCATTGACAAACCTGAACCAGAAATTATAGCTAAATCTGTTGGGTCTTTAAAGTCTGAAGTAAAAGAAAGTACTGAGACTATTGGTTCTTTGAAGTCTGAAGTAAAAGAAACCACTGAGACGACCAACTATGGTGAAAAAACTAGATCTACTATTATCGGTTCCTCTTCAACATTAATCCAAACAGAAGATCCAGTTACTGAACCAGGTGAAGAAAAAGGCACATCAGAGAAGATAAACTTTGTTGAAGACAAAAAAGAAGAAGCTGATGATCAGGAAAAAGCTGCTGAAGTAGAAAAAGAAGAAGAAAACTCCCAGACCGAACAATCCAATGATTCTGATTTAGAATCAGATGATGAAAAACAAAATCAGGATGCACCAAAAGAAACCGATATAGTTTTAAAACCAGACGCTATTGTAGAAAATATTCAATCGGCTCTTGATATATCTGATCAAAATAGTTTTCCATCTACTGAACCAGCAGTACAGGAAAAAGATAAAGAAGAAGGGAAACAAGAAAAAGAAGAAGAATTACAAATTCAACTAGAAACAACGACTAAACCTACAACACAACAAACATCGCCATCAGTACGAACTAGACTACCTTACAGACCACCAAAACGCGTATTTACTTCTACTACGCCATCATCACCTGCTAGCAGCAGAACTTACAGCAGGAAATACAATGCGGGAGCCTACACTAGTCCAGCTACCGTAGAAAGAGCATCTGAAGCTACCAGGTCTACAAGAAAACCGTTCTTCAGCTCGAACAGGTTTAGAGGTCGACCGTTTACTACTGCTAGAACCACCAAAAAAGCTGAAGAAGATGAAGAATATGCTGATGAGGAATCATTTGACGTAATTGATCAAGAACCAGAAGATGAACTCGTCGTTGTACCACCTAGTAAACTTTTTACCAGAAAACCTCCTGGTCGTACGCCAAACATTGATGACGCAGAGGAAACTGTAGATGAAGATGAAGATAATGGTGATGAAGATCAAAACAAGGTAACTTCTAAGAAACCATTCAAACCTCGCGTTGTAAACTCTAATACTTTCAGAACTTCAACATCGACAACCGAGTTGCCAAAGCAAGTATTTAATAGAACAGCAATCTATAATAGGTTCAGTGGTAATAGATCCAATGACACCAAAAAACGGGTACAGAACGTTCCAGTCGGTTATAATTCTGTCAAAACTGAAGTATCAACTGAGGAAGCGAAAATTGTTAACGACGAAACCGAAGAAGCAACTACTGTAGATAGTAACACTGAGGTGACAACTGACAATGACAATGACGACTATCTTACTGCAACTGAAAATACAAGTACTACCAATTCTGAAACTATCAATACTATTGACACCACTAATACCGATGAAATATCAACAGCCACTGAGGAAATTGAATTTGATTTCAGTACCGATGATTATTTAGTTTTCACCGACGAAACAACTGTTAATCCATCTACTTCAGAAGGCAACACTAATACTGCTAGTGATGAAGAATCAACTTCAACTAGTGAACAAACAACGCAGAGTAACAAAGTATATTACCAAACAGTAACTACAGAACATACAACTGAAGCCGCAACAGAACAAGCCAGAGTGGAGCCGATCGTAAAAACACAGTTCGACAAGCTATTTTCAGTAAGTAGAGTGGTAGAAGTTTCGTCTAAATTAGACAAGCATAGAGTTAATAAGAAGAACGAAAGCAGGCTCATAGAAGAAGGCACAATAATGCAAGAAAAGAAGCCTACAGTTGACAAAATTGGTGAAGTCAGCAGATTTAGCCTAATAAAAATTTTTGAAAATGAAATACCGATCTACCTTACTAAACTAGGCCACGTGTACCCAGTGGACAATCCACCTGACAATCCAATAAGGATTGATGAAGCTAGAAATGCTCGTGCTCTGTTAAATTTTAAAGAAGGAAGAGAGAACTTGGTCGCATCAGAAAGTGTGAACGAAGCTTACCGGCATATCAACAAAATCCCGCCTAAGAAAAAAGACCAGCCTAAGCCTAAAGTAGAGCCAAACCCGGAACCAAAAAAAATAGAACACATCCCTAGTGACGACTTCCTGAGCTTTATCAACGATGACAAAAAGACAGATGAGCCATACACGCTCCAGTATTACCAACCAGATCCAGCTCAATGGCAATTTATACCAGCTGCATACGAAAATGAAAAAACCAAAAATATCAACAAAGCCGCCAGGACGTTCGAGGTAGTTACTCCACGGAATATGTTTGGCACAGATCCGTCAACATTACCCCTTGAAGGGCTATTCAAGACCGTATCACCAGCTAAGAAAATCAACCCAGGTTCAAATCAACCATTCGTGGTATACTCAGCAGCGTCTCCGAGCGAAAAAGATCCAACGACTATCGTGAACCTAGACATTGTAAAGCCAGAAAGTCGAAGCATCAAAACTTATGTGAAGGGACAAGAACTAGACGGCGCAGCGGTAACTGAAGAGTCTACAGTGAAATACCCTGTTCAGATCTCTGCTTTACCTCAAAATACAGACGCTACTCAGAGCACATCAACCACTGCTAATGTCACAGTAGAAACTATCGCTACCAGTCCTCTAATGGAAATGCTGACTACATCTTCAACCGAACCAACAACCGTAACCACGACAGACATGCCAACCGTAACTGAGACTATACAAGAAGAAGCGACGACGCAAAAATCGATTTTCGATGCCAAAAAACCGAAGTTCGCTTTTCCCAGAAGACCGATCGTCAAATCATCGAACATAACCCGACTAAACCCCGTTGCAAGCCTAGCTACGCTGCGCAAAGGCAAGGCCATCAAATCAAACTCGACCTCACCTGTGACTAGTTCAAACCAGAACAAAACAACAAGTTTCAACCCCTCAATCAAGTCGAGGTTCACAGTAAACCGATCCCAAAACGTGCCGGTGGATTTAAGAAATAAAAAACCTAGTAATACAGTACCCCGTGGATTCCAAAAGAGTTCCACTGAAACGCCAAAAACTACGACGGAAAGAAGGATCTATGTCAAGCCCATAAGGCCTAATGTGCGGCCAGCTTTTGTCCCCCGAAGGTTAGCCACTACAAAGGTTAGCGAGAACTAACACTGGTAGAGCAATAACAAAATTTCGTGAAAATGTAAGAATTTGGCCATATAACAAATGCAACGACTGAATTGAATTATTTTATAGTTACCTACCTTATCTTCTCCAAGCCCGAATATATTTTCACTAAAACATAGCAGCTTACAAAATAAAAGTGTAGTAATATTTTTATATTTATAAGCTTACTAGGTACATGATGCAGGAAATATCAGTTCATTCCATTAGTCAGATATTTTAAGGGAGACACACACAATAGCTTTAATTTACTTAGTTATCTTTATCTTTTACCTAGGGTCTTAGAAAGTTTCTTTATACCAAAAACAAAATGTAAATAGTTTTTTAAGTGTCCACTTTGGTATAGCAAACTTTCCCAACAAACTTTTATAATAGTTATTCGAGTTAAGGTGTATTTAAATTTGTATTTTTATAGTTTTGTTAGAGCTGTGTAGTGTATATTATAATTATGTTTGTCGTTACCCATTTCTGAAGGTTGTAAAAGCGAAGAAGGAACAAAATAATTATACAACAGATGGCTTTTGGAATTGATTCTAAGCCAATTAATGTTTGTTTATTCCGAGTAAGTGATTACTATTACTACAGGATTTGCAGTTTAAAAAGCTTTATTTAGTTTGACAGTATTTAATTCAAACATATTTTTGATATATTTTTTTAAGTATTAAATGAAAGATTAAATTGCTTATAATCAGTTCCAATAAAGGATAGGAATAACTTGTAACGTTTACAGAAAAAAGTGTAATAAATATCTAAATAAACTTATATTTTTCAACTTTATTTTATATTTAACGGAGTCATCCGTTTCTCGATGCTAATAATATCAGAAGAAGAAAGAAAAACGAAGACATTCATCGAGGTAAGTACATCTACTCGTATATTTTGTAGTATATAGAAATGAACGACAAGAAATAAAAATATATTTTCCTGAGCCACACGTAGAGCCAGCATTTTTCCTTCCATTTTTTCAGGTGTACATTCTAATTGGTAGCTAATATGCACCATAAAGAATTATTTATAAATTCATTATTGCTATCATAGTTATTCAGACGTTGTACGAGTATTTATAAATACAGACATAAGTCAATCGATGGATCCACTCGTGAATTGCACAATTAACACTGAATTTGGTACTGAATCTAATCTTTTCTTGTACTAATTGAAACAATAGAATAATGGCAATATAATTAGTCAATGAAATGCTTAACATATTCACTGTTACGTAATCTTTTTGCCCCATTCGTGTGCGAAGCTGCCATTGTTCGACGTTTTGTCATATTTTGCGGGAAAAACTGTTTGAATGACGTTCGTAGCTACTTTCCACTTTAAACCTTGGATTAGAACAGTTTCATTTTCCCATGATTACTCGAATGCTCGAAACCAAGGATGATTGGGTAGACCGTTCTAGCTTGAGATTCGTAAAAACTACGATAACATTTAACTATCACTGGGTAGACATTAAATAAGTATTGACATTAAAATGTAGGTAGGTATAAGTGGGATTAGTCTCGCTGTACAACCATTCACCGTAGCTAGCCTACTGAGGAACTTTCCCAGAGGCACTATCTGGGCAATTTTTTTTTATATTTAGTTGCAGGTAAAAAAACAGTGAATGTATTGTAGAATTATATGCTGACCAAGCAAACGTTGTTTTGCCAGATATGAAAAATAAATAACAACCTATTCTCAGACCTACCGAATAATCAATACAACTCACAATTTCAACCATGTAAAACAGAAAATACAACCATACATTACATGAATAAGATCCACCCGAGAGCTTTGCCAAACAATTGTACATACTTTGTTGTTATTCTTGCTACTTACGACACGAGTTGTTTTTTGTCTCCCAATTTGCCCCTATTGTAATGGCTATGAAACAAATAGGCTATTTGACAGTGTGAAATAAACAGTATTATTTATACGTATTCGTGTAAATTATGTGTCGAAAAACCGCTTTGAGGCATTTTAATTTTAAAAAAACAATTATGATTTGTAAAAAAACACAAGATAAAATTTGATATCCTCGTAAGGCCCGACCTTGAAAATAACAATTGATTTTGTGATCACTTGAACACATTGGGCCTCACGAGGATAATTTGTATCTGCCGCCATTGTATTGAAAACGGCCTGGATTGGCCGTTTCTATGATGACGTCACATGTTATTAAAAATCGCGTCTGTCATTCATTCTTTCTCCTTGATTGGTTGGTTTACGGGAAGTGACGTCATAATTCCTGTGCGACGCCATATTGCCTAAGATAGCGTTTTGGCGCTTATTTGAAAAATAAATTTTCGTTTGCCTTTTTTAGAAGATAGATAGCGTTTAGATAGATAGTTTAGATAGATAAACACTGAAAAAATACAGGAAAGAATTTAAAATGACCACTTTCTGAGGATTCCATGAACACCAACAAACAATATGAGATCGCTTTCAGAAATCAGTCAAATAGCCTATTGTGAAAGCGGCTGGGAAATATTGGACGAGACTAGCATAGGATCGGAAGGGTTGCGGTGAAAGAGAAGAGGCCTATGCCTAACAATGGGCTCTGTTTACGGACTAATCAGATAGCTATCTATCGTATAGTAGCTATTTATATTGCATAATTTCAATGAATAATAAATATCTAATCAAGCTATCATATCAATTACTCTTGTCTATACAACAATCCAAACACCACGTCAAGTCGAATACGTTTCGTGACTCGCTGATTAGTAGATTTGTGAAACACCAAATAGTATTGATCTCTGACACAATGCTGTGTGGACGCCCATGAAGGTCACAGTTCGGTTATAGAGATTTGGTAATACGATGTGCCAACGACCTGTTATCTGAGTTGTTAATAGTGCTTATGGGCAATGGTGTGCATTTACATCCCATAGTAAAGTTACGTGTCTGATACGAGGGTTGCGAAATTATTTACATATTGGTGTATTTTTTTATGCTCAGAGCTCGATCAGAGAATTTATATATTCTGTAACGCTAATCATCCTCATCAACTTATATTTACTTATATTTAATTTCACTTAGCTTAGGTCAACATAATAACTATAAACAAATTGTTGGTAGAAATTATTAAATTAATACCGGAATTATTAACTTGCATTTTTGTCGGAAGAACCCGACCAGATTACGCTCTTATTAGAAGAGCTTAAGAAGTTATATTGAAATGTCACTTTATTGACTTTCATAGTATTGAAAATATTTTTACACTTACGTATAAGCTACCTTCATAATGATACAGAATATCATATAGCATATCGAAATTCTATAAATATTATCTGCGTCTTACGAGTACAGATTTTTTATTATAATTTTTAAGTTGAAAGTTTGTTAATTATATTAAGACTGTTTTGAAAAGAATAAATGTGGAGTTTCTTTTCAGTTTCTTCTCCACGTAATCTATTAATTGTGAAACTAACAACTTTGACGTTCATAAACATTTTGTTTGTATTGCGAATAAAAATATTTGAATATTATACTATGTATTTTAGAAGGCCTTTGCCAAGCAGTGGGACACAAACTAAAGACTGATGGTCTACTGTACGTGTTTCTACAGCCAGCTCTCTTTTAGGGCAGAGGTCAACACTGTTTGACATTTAGAAGCCGGTGCCTCTGCCTGCACTTTCACTTCTTAGGAATTCAGTTGCCTATAGTACAAATTTGTAGCTAGATATTATAGTATTAGGTAACGGTAATTTTATTTATTTATTTATTTATATATAAGGCACACCAACAGCAAATCATGCAAAAATTATGGTAAACTTAATTAATAATAGTATTGGAACATACATGTTTGCCACTTATTGGTAAGCACAACTTTGATAAATATTTGTTTCGGATCATGCAACTATACTATTTATTGATTTCAATTTCTTACATCTATTATCACAGGACGAGTGATGAGACGAGTAATACAAACATGTAAATAAACCCAGACTGAGACCATTTGTACAAATTTACGGCGGCCTCCAGTGGGAATCGAACCCACGGCCTCGGTTCGATTCCAGACTACCGAGACGGCTACCGGTCTTGGTAGTAAATCGCCCAGCTCCTTAACGGCTAAAGTCTGTTTTTTAGTTCAATGCAAAAAAATAAAACAGTCACGTTGACATCTCAATACAATCTAATGTCTGAATGTTGCTAGTAAGCAAAAACCAAATTACCCCATTTTACTTCCAAGTAAAAATTTTTTCTGCTACGTAGGTGTTTTTTTTAGACTTTGCTCTTATGAGAAATTAAACTTTAATGTCTTTGATGTCATAAGGATTTTGGTCACACGAGTCTTCTATTCAAGGTAAATAAAATCTACCGAGTAAACCTATACATTTTACGACGGTAACACCGCGTCATTTTTTTTTGCATTGAATTAAAAAACGAACTTTAGTCCAACGAGGCAGTCAATCAGGCAGTCAAAAGACCAATTCATCAATTCGCAGTCATTTGGCCTTTAAGATCTCTAACCCTTAGGACCTTGTAAAGCTCGCTTAGCTCGCTCGCTAGCACAGGTGTACAAGGGTCCCTGACAGGATGCCCTTCACTTCCAAATGCCCCCATTGGCCTCTCATGAATACATCTAGCCTCTACGTTAGGTTGTAGCATAGATTACTATACGGTTGTAGCGTCTACGCAGTTTATAGTCAAGCCTTGATTTATTGAGCCCTAGTTATTCTAGGTACTGACACTATGGGTGATCTCTACACAGTTTGTCGTATTTTCTACACACTGCCTGTTAGGAGAATCATCTGAAGGATACGGCGTAGTTGGGCTGGCTCTATCAAAATCTCAATTTGTCAAGACTATTTGGAATTAAACTACGTGTAAAAAATTCATAAGTACATAAGCTCAAACTTGTATCAAATCTGACAATAGTAAAGAAAAAATATCTGTAAAAATGAAATCTAAACAATAATAAGGTCTGTTGCCAACAAATATACATATAAAGCGGCATGTGTCATTTTTGGAAGAAAACACCTTCAATGTATACCACGTATTTTACTCTACTTACCAAGTAAGTGTTTTCCATACTTGCTGTACTCGGTATTTGGTGCTACAAGTTTCTTTATCACTATATTAATATATAAAAACTTGACATGAATTCTTAGCCAAGTCTAGAAGGTTTCCAATTACCCCAAGATATATTAGAGTTACCTCCAACGCGATTTAAGAATTGTGTTAAGCACACTCTTTGCAAAAAAGCTTATTATAAAATCAACGATTGTTTAGAAGACAAGGGCGTATGGCATTAAATAGTAGTTTAATATTAAATTTAATCAGAGGATAAATGTGTCTAGTGTTCAACACATCCAAGATATTATTTTGTAAGTTGATTTGTATTAGCTTTAAGGTGAATTGAGAAAAGATGGTCAGAGTGGAGTTTTTTTTTCGCTGCCTTTTTCTCCACTACAGACGGCCCCAAGGCAGCGGCTAACATTATACATAACTATATGTACATTGACATTCAACAAGCAGAATGTAAATTCTTTATGTTGAAATAAATTTTTGAATTTGAATTTGAATTAAATTAAGAAAAAAAAAAGAAATTTTCATTGAACCATTGATTTAATTCGTCGATTGACTATTGCCAATTAGAAACACAGAATAAAGTAGATAGTTATTCACGTACGTCTATATCCCCTATACTTAAAAATAATGTGCCGCAGTTAATAATTATTTCTTCACAAGGCGAATGTATCGTACCAGTTAAAAGCAAAAACGAAATAAGTGAAAATAAATTTACTTCGAACATAATGAAAGAACATTTTGTTACACTCTACCTTTGGAAGCAATTTTGCGTAATATATCATGAAAATTGTCGGTCCTTCCTTTCATCATCATCATCATCATCATCAGCCCACCGTTACCTACTGCTGAGTATAGGCCTTTACGTCCTTCATTTAAAAAAAAGTATTAATTCAGCTTTTTCTTACCATCCATCGAACATACGTAATAATAATAAATCTATTCACTTTTTCCGGATACACTCACTTGATTTGTCGTCGGAAGAGTCCGACCAAGTAAGTGTAAAAAAAAAACTCACGCCCGTTATCCCCGTGGGGGTAAGCAGAGGCACCAATCACTAGAACTGGGCCCACGTTTTGCCGAGTTCATTAGGTCCCAACATGACAAGTGGCAAGCCTGTCGTCGTTATCCGGGTACAATTTATCAGCGAATGGTTTTGCTGTACAAACAAACAAATGTACGTAACTAAAAGTCATTGGTACATGCGGGATTCGAACCCAGTCCTTCATGATCAAGAAGCAAGGGTCAACCCCACTACGCCACCACTTTTATTATATCGCTCTCTCACCACGATCCAAGACTAGTGTATCCAGAATAAAGTTAATAATATATGTATATAAATATTGCATTTATAAGAAACTACGTTTAAGTAGTTTTCGTGCAATGCCGTTCCGTAAATACCTCGTAGTCAATAGCAGAAACCACACACCACACAACCAAAATAATTAGCTCTCCGTTTCCCTGGAGGTTCACTTTTATTTCTAACATGATAGGAACTATATTTGCTTCGTAACTCGTCTGCTCGTCAAGATCGTTGGTAGGATGCTCGTGATAGGTTGACGGTATTGACACGCTGCGTCGCACACGGTACAGCAGTTTACTGATGATCGTGTAATGATACCTTTATCTGTTGCGTGTATCAAAGATCCTTGCACAGCGCGAGGTTTGGGGTTCGAGATGTCAACTCTTGAGTCGACTCTCTCTGCCGCCGTACTGTCGATATTTTTAATCCTGTTCGATCCAGCTCGATTAACGATCTATAGTTCATCATCATCAACCCATTATGTCCCCACCGAGGGGCACGGGTCTCTTCCCTGAGGAAGGTTAGGCCATACTCCACCACGGGGGCCAAGTCCGGATTGGTGGATCTATAGTTACCCTATCGTTATAAAAAACTAAAGTTGCATTTAAATTTTTAACAAACTGTCGAAAATTTAACATTTATCCAATTAGAACGCACATTCTTGTGTCATGAACTAAGATATTACTACTAAAGGATTAAAAACTAAAACTGGTTTAGGGAAATATTACAAAATCATTCGTTCCCAAACACACTGATATTCCAAACATGCTTTCAAAAGCTTTCAATATGTGAAATAAATTAATTATATTAACACGTGACAATCAAAGAGGCATTAAAAACTATAGTCAAATAGTTTTGAACTAGGCTGTAACCCAAATACAGTTTACACGGCATTAAAGTTATCATTAAAATAATGTATTCCTCACATATTTTGAGCAGAACACCACAAAATCCAGTGTAATAAAATGTCATTAATAGCCTATGAAGCAATGTTGTCAGACTGTTGGCAAATCGGGGTCAGAGCTCATTCGGAGTCCGAAATTCAAGCGTAAAACACACAGAAGTTGATGGCCGTAACAATAGACAAATAAAGTTACGCCCAAAGATTTCAGAACATTTATTCGGATATAACTTTGAAGTCTTACGACAGATTTAACGACATTTTCAGCATTTGCTTATATTCTTAGACATACAAATTTTGTTAGTTAGTTTAGTTTATTTGGGTTGGCGTGAAAGAGAAGAGGCCTATGCCCAACAGTGCCCAACTGTCCAACTATTTACGGGCTGATTAGATAGATAGATACAGTAACTTGCCGGCTTAGCAGGGTACACTTTGTCAGCACTTGTCCCAGATATAATTATGTATTTTTTATTCAGAGTGGACAACTGTTATACAGTTAACACGAGTGAGAATCTAATAGCCTAAAAGTCTCCGAAATCCTGTATTGTCAATGAATGAATTAATTAATGTATTGTGTCAAAAACATAGGTTACATTTAGCGGTTGTAGTTGCTCACATCTGGATCTCCATGCTCTACCTTTCCAGGTGTATACACATATTTAGGTATTTACAGTTAACATGCATATCAATTGAGGTTAGATCTATGGCTATTCTTAATTATCGTGAAACTAAATATAATCACAGTGGTTAGGAAACTTAAAACTTAAACTCTAAATAACATAACATAACATTTACATACAAGCACATACATTGCTTCTGACCCCACACTAGGATACCCTGTGTCGTGGGAACCAGAAACAGCGACGTCACAAACATGTAAACATCCAAGACCTGGGTTTTTTTTTCTCCCCAGCCGGGATTCGAACCCGGGACCTCTCGCATGGTAGGCAGATGCGCTAATTAGATATTTAAAAATAAGGTTCTTAAAACTATTGAGGGGATTTCTCTATATACATTGTCATGTACCTATATTTTATTACCGCTTCGTTAGTCTAGCCGCTAAGGTGCTTACCTACCAAGCCAGAGGTCGTGGGTTTGATTCCCACTGCCGTACATTCATACAAATGGGCTCAATCTGGGTATTTTTCCATGTTTATAATATCCTTGCCTGGTCTCACCATAGCACACGGTATCCTCGGTATCCATAGTCTGGGACCAGGTCAAGTGATTGTACTGTGTGGACGTTATTTATTTATTTCATTATTGTAACAAGATTTTGCAAAACCAAAGCCTGTACTTGGTCGATGGCGGTGACCCTATTACGCTCCGCACACGCCATTCCATTGCACAAGAGATGAGACTCGTGAGCGACTCATCGTGCCTATATGTTAAAACATTACTCACATAGTATATTGCCTTTATTCACAAAGACACCGAAATAATCTTCATCATTCATTTATCTTTATAACCCGGCAAAGAAATAAGAAGGATCTCTCTCTTAGATTAAAAAATACCTGTGTAATCTCCTTTTTTATGTACAATAAAGTATTCTGTCTCCCTCTCTCTCTCTCTCAAAGAAACCAGTAGTTCACTTGATTATTTAACACCATTTAGTGGCATCACATAGCTGTACGTATAACTACTACCTATAGGTAAAGTGTCCAATATAATCACGCCCTGGAGTCCAAAAAAACACATAATTTTTGAAAAGAATGCAGCACCTATATCGCAGTCGTTTATATTTGCATTTATTTGGTATTTTACTATCCAAAAGTAGTACAGTGTTATTCCAATGCTAAACATTAAATAGGCATCTCTCGCTAAAGATATATAATCGAGCGCGGTGCTAAGACAAGTTGCGCGGATTAACATTCAAAAACTTACTATTGAATATATTATCTACCAATAGTTTCAATTTAATTAATAGTCTTAAATAAGTCATAACTTTATTTACCAACAACGCATTTTAAAGTCTCACCCCCTAATGCTTTATAATTTGCTACATTAGTAAAATGAACTTTGTAAATAGTTAAATTCGTCTAACCATATCACACCCTTATATACACATTATATATATATGGGACTGATGGTAAATTAAAACCTATATTTACTCTTTTTAGACTCTATAATATAAGGTGAAACAAACCGTGTGCGGGAGCGGCAAAGCACGAACTCAATTTACAATAATGACAACATCAGAATGCAAAACAAAGTAAATAAACTTTTAAAAGAAATATCAACGCGCCTCATCGACTCTTCAGGCGATCCTAGAGCTGGTAGCTACCTCGGTCAGCGCATCAGCCTGGCCATTCATAGGGGGAATGCTGCCAGTATCTTGGGAACTCTCCCCAACGGCAGCGGTTTAGATACGATTTGTTATACTTAGGTAGTTTTTAGTTTAATATTTTATATTTAGTTTAGAAATTAATTATCTACTTGTGTACACAAACAAAGTTGCCACAATAAAAGTATGTTAAAATAATCTATGTCGCGAACACTAACCTTGATAAAAGGTGACAATCAATGGTAATTATTACGTTCTGCATCTACCTTTATACTTTTACCCTCTTTCCTACTTGAGTATCAAACCCAGTATAGGACTGTTGAAATCGCAGCAACGCAATTATCCGAAAGTCGATTAAGACAATTTCTCAGTATAATTGAAGCCGTGATTGCGCCTTGCACCTGCGACACACTTACGGCATGCGTGTCTTGCCTACCTGTGTATGTATGTAATACATACCTAGGACATACTCCAGATATCTACACGAGCTAACACCTGTTATGGTTTAATTTTGATATCCACGACTCGATTTCTTATCATTCTTACGTGGCTACAAGTAGCACAATGTAGATATCCTGGTTTTGGACCAGAGTAGATGATTATTCCTATCTCCATTCCGATTTGTACTTTTTATTGAATTATATCACCTAGTAAATTAAATAAAGTTAGCTAAGAGTCAACCGAATTACATACATACATACAGAAGGTTCGGAGACTAGTGGCTGGTCTTACTGTCAGAAGTTTTCCAGCCACCTGGCTTCCACCAATCCGGACTAGGCCCGCGTAATGTAGTATGGCCTATACCTTCCTCAGGGAAGAGACCCGTGCCCCTCGGTGGGGACATAATGGGTTGATGATGATGATGACACAGAAGCTTACACGGGTATTCCAGAGGGGTACGGAAAGACCAGGGAACTGCCACTAGCCACGATCCTGACAAATCAAATTACTTATTAGTTTACTATTTTAGTTTACAATGATGCATTATATTAATTCAATATTAATCAATGGTCTGATCTCAAATAAATGTGAAACATGCATCTTAAATAGCAATGATTAAAAAAAGCATATCTAATTGTTAGATTTCCTCTATTTCTCGATCACGAAACAAAGACGAGTAAGACAATAAATCACAGGTATTGTCTTAGCTCTACATCAAAACACACAAAGAGTCCCGTATGTCAAAATCGAGCAAAAACACCTCAGCGTGGCATTACGTATCCTTCTAAGCCTACTTTGCATACAATGATTTGCCTGTCAGGTTACAGTGAGCCGTTGGCGGCGTATGATTCCGTGAGTCACTGTTTGGAATCCGCGTTGTGATCCGGCAAGCTTATTTCATCTTAATTATGGATGTAACTGTTATATAATTGGTAATAAGTCTTGAGTGGAGACCGCGACTTGGCAAACGTAGTGTAGGACGCCTCCCGACCAGGTGGGATGACGATCGGCGAAAAACTGCAGGCAGATGCTGGATGCGGCAAGCTGAAGACAGGGCGCTATGGTGCTCATTAGGGGAGGGCTATGTCCAGCAGTGGACTAATATAGTCTGATGATGACGATGATATACATAAATTCTATCTATAGATCCTGTTCTCAGCTAACTTCACTCATCTTATCAGTATAAACATTTTTATCCTTCGGGTTTTCTTAAAATAATGCAGATAACGCAGATTTGTAGACTTATTAAAAGCACTATCAAAAGCAAAAAATTGCTATTAAGGGTTGTATTCCATGAAGTTGTATTTCAAATCTTGATAGATTTATTGCGGCCCGTATCTTAGAGATTCAAATCAACGGTTTGTACATGCAGACCAATGCTGACTGAAATTAAATGTTTATATTCCTGGTGTACATAGATACAATAAAAAATATTCCACCTATCTATTATTCCCTATTGTAAACCAGACGCGTGAAGGCGCGTAAGTGAAACAATAGACATATTAGATCAGCTTTTTGATCGGAATCCAACTGTAATCTAGCTCATTTCATGTGGGTGTCTTCACTCATTTTATCCTCCTTGTATGCTAATTGCATCGGGTGGAGACTCTAGTATGTATCATGCACCATTCTTGCTTTTGGTTAGATTGTATCGTACTTTACTGAAGATGGAACCTTAATAGAAAAGGAGGTTGTATAAGTAAACCCCGGATTTCGAATGCTAACTGTCTGTTAATCTATTATTAACAGCTGTCAGTTGGAAAACATAAAAAAACAACTGACAAACAACAGTAGATTAACAGAATGTTAGCGTTTGAGAAACCGGCGGTAAGTGAGATTGATGTATTATGTACTCCACTTTTTAAATGTCACTTAAAAAATCATGTGTAAGTGAATTTTGTACACATACATATACAAACTCACGCCTGTCTCCCGAACAGGCAGGCGAAGGTCAGGATCTGTCACTGGTCACGATAATTATAGATGTATCTCGCTTCATCAACGTTCATTAGTCCTTTGCACGCACGCCTGTTTCGGGTACTTTTTGTTTTGCCCTTTGCTAATACGTCCGCCACTTGGTCGTAGTATATCCACCTAGGACGTACCTTCTCTGCTTTGTGCGAAAACTTTAGCTATAGTATGTTCATTACCGGTCCTGCCAAAGGAGCACATCGCGACGATAAAAGTTTTATCCCTGTAGGACGTACCTTCTCTGCTTTGTGCGAAAACTTTAGCTATAGTATGTTCATTACCGGTCCTGCCAAAGGAGCACATCGCGACGATAAAAGTTTTATCCCTGTAAGCCGCGTTTTCACGGTCTCAGTGCGCTCTGACAGAATGCGCCATCCGAGTAAACTAAACTCATGTTTCTTATTGGACATTTTAGTGTCGTGAAGAAAAACCGTCCAATCAGAAGCATTAGTTTACCCGGATGCGTACTCGGTCCAAGCGTACTAAGACCGTGAAAACTTGGCTTTACCGGCCAGCGCCATCTGACTTTATTTCACCGCGTAATGCGAAATGCCGCTTTTTGGTATTAGGATAAAACATTTGTCTTGACCTTATACTCCTCACGCTACTTTAGGAACTTAGAGCTCTCAAAATATATTTTCACAGCGGCCGATTTTGGGCCTTCAATTCAAGTCCGTACTATCCATTTATCTATACTTGGCATTTTTTCCAGACTTTACCAAAAACCACTAAACCAAAAACCTTTAGCGGTAATTTAGTGCTAGCTAGTACTAAATTTGCAAACTGTTTCGAGTTTTCTACCACTAAAGGTTTTTGATTTAGTGTCGTTTAAAGTCTGAAAAAAATGCCAAGTATAGATAAATGGATTATATGTACCTACATACTTACTTAAGCCATATTAAGAAAAAAACTGGTGCAAGTCGTCCTAAGTAGGTACATATTTTAAACTAATCAATTATAAAGGTGATTTTTTTAACGTATGCAAGCCTGATTGTTTGAAACCAAAATTGTTGATTTAGCTTTTAATAATTTCTTTGAACATCTTAGTCTAGAGGATTTTTGGGTTTGGGGAATTAAACACGATCCTTTAGTTGTTTTATTATACAATTATCTCAGATGATACTTTTAAATGCTCATTTAACTATCTTCGACCGCGTCCTTTTGTAGATATCTGAAACAAAGAAAAATAAACAAAATTAATAATTGAAGTAAAGCGCGCGCGCGCGTTGATGTCTTTTCTATGGAGGCAAGACAGCTTGCGATAAGAAAATAACTCTACTATTCGTTTTCTTGATATTTCTGTATCATTGAATTATCCCAGCTTCCTCATGAAGTGAGATGATGAATAATTTATTAGGTAATTAATTTAGACACAATTTTATTTATTTATTTTATTTTTATTTATTAAGAAAAACAAACAGTAGTATATTGACAATTTGACATAATTACTTAATTATTTATTACTTAATTATTTGAAGTGTTGCATGATTGTACCATGTTGCACCGTCGCAACGTTAACCACAAATTAATTGGAGAAACAAAACAGAAAACTTAATATTACGTATATTCTTGTGCCTTTTATATATTAACTTATCAACTTTAACTCAGGCCTTTTACATCCATGCTAGATGGTTTGAACAGCGTTTAGTGGCAACTCCAACCGTGAAGTTATTCTAAGTGAAGTTATTACTCTATCGTAACTCTATGAATGCCTAAGATACTATTAAGATTACATCGTGAGGAAACCTGAGCCGTTGGTAGGTCAGTAGTACACTTACGAGAATGCACTTAATCTAGATCGATTCCTTTCAATCTGTTCTACCTTATCATTACTACAGTTAAATAGTGTAGTTAGTATCTGATCAACCGGTCTAAGCAAACACCAACGAGTTGGAAAAGTTAGAAATTGTACCGATTCCGTCGCGTATATATTAGGTCGATTAGAACGCACGCAATGAAGCGTACTGGCTACAGTCGACACCACACTTTTAGTTTTTCAAGCCAACCTTTAGATCCGGTATATGTATGGTATATAAGAGTGAATTTGCAATAAATAAAGTGTACCTTATTTTGATTGTAATTAAAAATGTGCCTATTATTTCAGAATGAGCCATGCTCAGGCGCTCAAAGCTCTCTCTAACAAAATTTTTACATCAATATTGGCAAATCATGCAGGACAAATATTCTACTATATACAATCTCCTTTGAAATTCATGTTTGATG
Source organism: Yponomeuta plumbellus (assembly GCA_947310845.1). Lineage (NCBI taxonomy): Eukaryota > Metazoa > Arthropoda > Insecta > Lepidoptera > Yponomeutidae > Yponomeuta > Yponomeuta plumbellus. The sequence continues at coordinate 20,514,159 of OX371203.1, forward strand.
AATAAATATCTCTATCATTATTTCATTACAAGACATGGTATGTATCATGGTCATTGGTCAATTGTTTTAAGAAGTTGAACGATTTTTTAACTAAAACTTTTGTAAGCACATTATATTTTTATCTGCGGATACACTTACTCAAAGCTTAATTACTAAATCAGAGCGAAACCTGGTCGGACTCTCCAACAAAATTCAAGTGTATCCGTAGAACAAATCATAAAGTTATCTTAACCGATTAGTTCAATCGCCGCGCAGTGATTTCCTCAGGTAACTGTACGTGCGCGGGCGCAGCATCCGTTCCCGGTGAAAACCACTTTCACTACTCTCTCGCCGCGAATAATATCCATCCGGCGCGATATTATCTAACATTACTGGTTATTTTTCAGCCATAACTCAGCTATTTATTCTAACAACTTTTCGATCTATTGCTATTATATCATACGTACCGGTATGATTAGATTACGCTCCAAGGTGTTTCTCATGAGTAATTCATGCTCGCTACGGGTGATTCGGTGATTAAATATTCGCACAATCGTGTATGGTCATCCATTTTAATGGCCTGCGTCTATGAGCCAAATCTAATGCTGAACAACTTTAGTTTTTTAATACACATATTCAATAAGCTCGTTTTTTAAAACGCATGACTGAGAATATGGGATAGTTTATTTATTGTCAGATATTTTAAATTAAATAATTTTTTGACATATTTTCGAACACTTGCGGTCACAATTTTCTTTCTACTGTTTTATTGATTTAATATATATGTTTTTAGGCATTCGTGGTAGTCCGTGAAGGAGTTAACTTATTTTAGTCGACATTGACATCCTTAGTTCCTTCCTAATAATTTGTATGTATGGATGTGCCGGGTTCTGATCCACACCTTGGATTCATGTTTACATGTTTGTGATTTCGCTGTTTCTGGTTCCCATAACGCAGGGTATCTTAGAGTGGAGCCAGAAGCAATGTATGTAGGCACATACAATGTATGTTTATATTTATATTTTTTACTCTTTTGCGCAAAAACTACTAAATGCATTTTATTGAAACCTTACAATAATATAGCGTATATATTAGAATAACACATAGGTCATATTTATTTTAAGATATAGTGTGAATCGTCCAAAATATAACGTTAAGTGTCAAGTAAGTTGGAAAAAAATTTGAATTACTTTTGTTTTAAAGACGTAGGTATAAAGATTTTAGAAGAAAATAAGCTACTGGAAATCTTATACCGCAAAGTCGCAGACTCAAGTTAGTCTGATATAAATTGTAAATCAGCTTTCATTTAATTGGTCAAGGTACAAAAATACTAGTTAACAGACAAATACAACAACATAAAGAATTTATTCAAGTACTAATTTCTGGATGAAAAATAAAGCACCGTACATAAAATTAATAAATAAAAAAGAAGAAGTTTCTATAGAATAGTGGGTACAACTGCAATGCGGGCTATTTGCTAAGTATGAAACCTCTGTTAAAATTCATACCTTATTTTATATCAATAGCAACTAATCTTATTCTTCTTACAAGGCATCGAGTCCATGATTCATTTACCCTGCCCCTTCAACTCGCGTATAACTTGTTGACTGCGCAACACTCGATCACACAGCTTTGTCACACAAATACCTTTGCAATTCGTAATCGCTTTAGTCGATAAGATTGACGTAGTAAACGAGTAAATAGTAATGGATATATGTCACATTACGTGAGTGCTTGTTTGGACCTGTTTTGCTGACCGTGTCATTAAATTTCACCATAACTTTGTTGTTAGAAATTGTCTGTCCTGTAGTGTGACTGATTATTGTGGTTTGTGTTTGAAGACAAATAAACACGTTCTATTTATTTATGTGAAGCGATAATATTTTAATTGCTTCTCTCTTTAAGCACGATTACAAGCAAGGCTAACTATTTAGCGTAGACAGGGTTTAGCACTAAATACTTTAAGAATTCGCTAGTATATTTAGGACTTGATTGAACAACGCATTATCTGAAACGATCATCAAAGCATTTTTAAACGAAAAGCGGATAGTAATTTATGTGTATAATAGAAAATATTATATATATTTAAATATAATATTTTATTAATATTTGCAATGCAATCAATTCAAGTTTTATTGAATTTGATTGCTCATTTTCAATTTGCGCTTACTGAAAATCATTTAATTATCGACTTATAAGTAAGTTTTATCAGATTGTGCGTTACCGATTGCAAAGGCCTAGTTGCAAGAATCTAATAAATAAATGCGTCTGTTTCAAATTCAAATTACTTACCATTACAAGAACCAAATTATATTAAAATATTATGCAAAACATCCGTAAATCATAGAAGCTGTCACTCCATTTCTTCCTCGACACTCGTCATGCAAGAATTTAAGTGATTGAATAACCATTTCCATTACTAATTAAGTCAAGAATTTCTCATGAAATTCTAATTCACTGATTCACTGTCAACTCTACGAGAAAACTTACATAATTCTCGGTAAATAGAGCCAGTGAGTTATTTATCTGACAGTAGTCTGCAGCATTATTTCAGAATGCCCATATTGCACACAAACATATATTTTTTTACGCATTAAAGCCCGTTACACACGTAGCTATAATATACATTAATATGCCGTGCTACATAGTAAGCTACCACACACGGAGACGATGCTATAATATTATATTTTTGCCTTCATTTCATTGATAGTCGGCCTATATTACTATGCGATAATATAAATTACGGTATAAGTTGGTGACGTCATAGAAATATATATTATAGCTGCGTGTGCGGTCACATAAATATTTGTACTGAAAATATATCGTAATATGCCTTGTTATAATTTATATTAATATAATAGCTGCGTGTGTAAAGGGCTTAAACAATTATATAAATTTCTTAAGGACTTCTATTTTTTTGTGTCCACACAAAAAAAATAGAAATGGGGCAACCTTCTAATGTTTCCCCCATTCTTGTAACCTGGTTAGTTAGATTATTGTCTGCTAAAATGACCTGTGTTCACCACAAAAATGCTGGCGTTACTGTACCAGAGATTGTAATGAGCTTCTTTGGAAATAATAATCAGTAATTGTAATTGAATTTAAGCTAGATCGAATGAGTCTTTCATACGTATCGTGTCCAAGTTTCGAATGAAACTATTTCACTTTATACATTATCCATCGGTTAGAAAACCACACGCGACCGATTAGTAAGTCATCGTCAAGCAAGAGGCATCATTAGTTAAACACACGGCTCGCTTTGACGAAGGCTTGGCTTATTGGGAAATTACTCAATCGAAGGCCTACTCAGAATAGGCTATTTGACAGATTTCTGAAAACCTTCTCATGTTTTTTGTTGGTGTTCATGGAGTCCTCAGAAAGTGGTCATTTTTAATTCTTTCGTGTATTTCTTCTAAAAAAGGCAAACAAAAATGTACTTTTGAAATAGGTCGTCAAAACGCTATCTTGGGCAATATGGTGTCGCACAGGAATCATGACGTCACTGGTCAGTAAACAAACCAATGAACGTAAGAACGACATAAATGACAGACTCCATTTTTACTGAGCTGTGACGTCATCATAGAACTGAGTTATTTTATCAGGCTTGCAATTTCTGTCACATATTATGTACAATAAAGTGTTATAATAATAACAACTATTTTTTTTTCTTGTACCCCAAGTAATGCTCTTAATATTTCTATCTATTAACGATCAACTCAATTATGACAACCATAAACTTTTGAGCAGAGGCGGAAATAGAGCATACCTAAAGGTATTTAATTTAACTATATTCAACTTAATCGAAAACAAATATTAATCCATCAAACAAAATAAGTCCATTTTAAGTACTAAATAGATATTAGATATCAACTTCAGTTTGTACTTAGCGAAATGGGCCACTGTCCTAGCAGTAGAATGCCGGTCTCACGTTCAGAAGGTCTATAACCTTCGACGTTCGAGTCTTAGCATGTACCAATGAGTGTCTTCTATGTTACATAGATGTTTGAAGTTACAATACCTAACGGTAAATAAACAACATCGTGTCCGCATTGTTTACATACCCCAAAGCTTACTATAATCCATTTATCTCTACTTGGCTTTTTTCAGATTTTAAATGACACTAAATCAAAAACCTTTAGCGATATAAAACTCGAAACAGTTTACAAATTTAGTGCTAACTAGTACTATGCAAACGGTATCGAATTTTCTACCGCTAAAGGGTTTTAATTCAGTGTCGTTTAAGTCAAAAAAAATCCAAGTGTAGATAAATGGATTATACATAAATACAACGGCCCAAGTAAAACTCAGATTTGGTTTAGCTCCAGTCCTTCCAAAGACACTCTGGAAGAGATCACTTTTAGTGATAAGGCAGTCTGTACTCTTAAATGAAGAAATACTTGTGTAATCTCCTTTTTTTATGTGCAATGAAGAGTCTATTTTTGAAATGAAAAAAAAACCTAGTTTTGAAATAGCTCAACAAGCTCTAGCAAGTTTTTCTGTTTTTGCTTTTTATAAGACTTACTCATTGTTTTACTTTTTGTCTAGTACATCGTTTAGCACTAATATGCACTTAACTGTAATACCACAGAATACATAAATAGTACAAGTAGTAATACGTAGTTAATGGAAGACACTTGCTCCTGACGCTCAGGTTATCCTACTCCGAGAGCAAGGGCTTCATAATTCACTGTGGCAAATTCTATTTCTCAATAAAGACATTTATATTTCTATTTCTAACTTATGTACTTAGAGAGTAGGTTCCCCGGACCGGTATGTAAATGACAAGGCTCATTCAAGATCAAATAGTCGCGTAACTCTGACACGTAACCCGTGTAAGACGACCGGTTTCTACGGAGACGTACCTACAGGGCGTGCGTCGCTTTTACTGCCTCTGTGTAAATATGGGTTTGACAAGTAGCTGTTACATGATTGGAAAACGTTTTCCTATATTTGATATACAAGCAATGGAATACACGTTTGGGCGTGGTTCCACTAAACAATTTAATCAAGATAAGATAGGAATATTCTTTAGTGTAAACCGGAAAAAAAAAACAAAAAACACAAGTTATTTACAAAGGTTCATAGTACAATTGGCGGCCTTAATACTAAAAGCATTTTTTTTTTGACAACCGTATGATGGCAAATTGTTGAGAGTTTGAAAGACAAGCCGGTGCAAATTTTATTAGTGATATATACTACCATACAGTACCTTTAATTATATAAACTTATTATTATAAACATACATATATATCTTGTAATAAAGTTTTCCCTATTGCCTAGATTTAGTTACTAATATAGGCTCAGTCTTCCTACGTAGTATTAACATTTTCATATGGATCTATTCTGAAATAAATATATAAATTTCTATTTATTTAATTTCACAGTGATTCTTTGACTAATCCACTACGGATATATTTATAAGCAGTCTATGTACGTCTCAGTATATGGCACAGAGCTTCCCTCAGAGATAGATTATGTCTATTCACGGGTTGTTTCAAGATTGACAGACAAATTCAATCTGTAAACATGATATGATTTTTCTCAATGATGCTAGATTTACTCAGTGGATCCAATAAGGTAAAATAAGAATATTCTTTATTGAGCACCAGAGCACATGACATAAGAAACATTAAAGATACTGATTACATTACTTACGGAGTAATGTGTTTTGAATCGGTGCTATTATTATATTTCTCTCAATTTAATAGTCATCTATAAAAAATACAAACGCTCGTCGCTTAAGGTCGCTTGAAAACTCTTAAAATAGATCTCCGGTCACCTCTCGGATAGATAAATCTTATCCTCGCTATTTCATATCCCACGTAATGTCTTTTGTGTAATTATTCAAAACTAGTTCTCACACTTCAATCTCTAATCTCACTCGTAATTCAAGCGTATATGTCACAATTTCAGTTACACTTGACCGCAAAATTCAAGACTTTTCGCAAACGCAAACACGTATCTTGTGAAAAAACCACAGAATTATAAGTCACGTACTGTCGACCACAATTTTAATACAACTCGTCGACCTTTAGACAAACGGTATAAGAGCCAAAATCAATGTTAAAGATATACACTAGCTGTTGACTCTACATACATTGATTACGTCCTTGTTCTGACGTTGACGTTAGAATATTTCCAAACTTTTTGCTTCGAGGTTCTGATTCTACTCCTATAATAGCGTTATGATTTGGTCGACATCTGACTCAAAGGAGAAGTATGAATTTGCGGGTCACTAAACTTAATTTATAGACAATATAAGAGATACGATCACCTTGACTTGGTTTGCTTGTGGAATTAGAATCTAATCAGAATCGTGCTGCGTGTTAACAGCGTGTTGCGTACACAATTGTTTGTTTACTAAACACGTAAAAGTATTGTACGTGTGTTAGCGTGTGGAGTAGAATGTAAAAATTAAATTAATAAACTCACGCCCGATATCCCCGAAGGGGTAGGCAGAGGCACCAGTCACTGGAACTGGGCCCAATGAGTAGAATGTGTTGCTTATAAACGAGAGGTGGTCCGATCGCAACATGGAATTAAGTGTTATTTTGCTGGGGCTTGGTGATTTACATATTTCTTTAAATTACCAAATAAAATGTGTGTTAAGTACAGAACTACTTAACTCCTCAGGACCCGCCGGCGGGTCCAATATAAACTTCGGCACATTCCGTCAGACCCCGTAGACATCCTTGCCGTAGACCCGCCGGTCGGTCTTGCAACGATGCACTTTGAATCGAATTTTGAAGATGATACATACCACAGCTGTATGTTTTAATCTTTGAAAACTGTGAGAAATTTGAAGTATTACTTTGTGAATAACTAATAATTTAGCTGTGAAAGAAAAATATTCTTTGTCTGAGGGGTTAATTGACTATCCTAAGGATGTAACAATCTAAATAACTATGCACCCGTTCCCTCCAAAAATAAGTCCGAAATTACACTTTACCAAGAATGATCATAGCAAATCTAGTAAAGATTTTAAGATCTTAATTTTTCTACTTCGTATTCATTCTACAGACGTAGTAACGTGTTCGTAACCACAATGCACGCTATAAAAGCAATTAATACTCTATAAAATGTAAAAGGGCGCCGCACTCGAAGGCGCCAGATAAGTTAATTGATTTCTAACTATATAAAACCAACAAAAGTTGAACGCCACATCGTTCCAACCTTTAAACGAAAACATTGGTAGTTTAAACTAATTACTTATTGATACGGGCTTGAGTTAAAATGCACTAAGCAATAACTATTGTTGGAAATTGCCTAAGTAGTTAAGGAGAGCATAATACAAAACCAATGTTGTCTATTATTCCGACATGCTAACAGTAAATAAGCATTTGGCACGCGTTTGGAATTGTCAACGCGAGTTTTGCACAAGCTTTTGTAAAGGTCATCGTTGTTAGGAATACCAATGAGCTAGCTCATAGCCTTTGAAAAGAACTATAAAAGGCTTGATCACCTTTTTGCTGTGGAATTCGCCTTAGGTACTATCGGTGTATTTGTTTGTTTACTGTTTCTGACTAAAGGCAAGAAATATAGCTAGTTACTGACGTTGAATACTAAGTATGCTTGAGTTTGCTTCGCAATGACAACAATAAGAAGACTTCAAAAGACCACCTCCTGTTTTGTTGGCGAATCAAAAATTAAACTGCTTATAGTTTGTTCGCATATCTCAGCTCTTGAAATCCCCAACCTGTGGTGAGCACGCGTGACGATTAAGCCCATACTCACTGAGAAAATGCCTGTGCATCAATTTATAAATCGGAGGATATCTAGACAATAAATAATTTGTTTTCTTACAGCAATCAATGCTTACATTCGCATTAGTTAAGAACTGAACTACTTCACAGGCTTGTTAAGGCTTTATTGTCAGTTATTTATCATACAACACTTCATTGAGTCAGGTACACATAGTATTAATTAACAATATTCAGCGAATATTAATTAATAATTATTAATTAATATTCGCTGTTCATGGACTCGGGCCATCTCAGAGCGGATCACCTTGGGGCAAGATTCCGATGGAGCTTATACATATAAATGAAAACAGAAACCCGGGTCCTGCCTACGCGGTAGAAACGGCGGTAGAGTGATAAAGGTGTCTTCTTACCGCGCTCTTGTATTTTGACACTAGAATTATACGATTCGTGTCACTTAAGGTGGTAATGACTTTAATTTGGTATTTGACACTATCAACAATAAATTATTTGATATGCTCGATTAAAACAAAAATTACAAAATGTTTCGGAAAATGTATCTCTTTTAATCATTTACTAGTTGTTACAATTTTTAAATAGATGAAACATATAAAGAGTGCTCTGAAATTTTACGTCATTAAGCCAGTATTTTCATGCAAAATTCCGTTTTAAAAGTAACTCATTTGACATTTTGTCAAATACCCAATTTTAAATAGCCTTGTAGTTGCCAGTAGTTTTGGAAAGTAAATGGCTGAAATGACCGAAGTTGGCCTCATATGCCTCTTTAAAAAACATTCTCTGTTCCTCAACTAGTAGGTACACCCCAAAAATATTTTAACTAGAAATATTGAAATATATACCTGCAAAGTACGGTTACATGGTAGGTGCAAAAGAAAAACTCACGAGTGTCTGCTAGTGGAATAGGCATAGTCTGTATTTAGTAAGAATCTTGCTACAACATATAAGATTTTCCCCTTAAGGTATGAGTTTGCAACAACTCGTTCTTCACGTAATCAGTATCGTATTAGGAAGAGAATAACCTGTACCTTATCTTCTGGTATCACCCACTCGCAATGCCTACCTACGCATAAAAGATGACGCATAAAATTAACTTTAAAGGTATCATTATATATTTAAATTTCAGTTTGAGGCCCCATCTTATTATTTGGATGAGCAGCATCATCTCGTTTGGAACGAAGATTTGGATCTTTACCACATTTCATATAACACATTTTTATACAGTCAACAGCAAGTTAATTTTGACGTAACTTAACTGAGTAGGGTGCTCGTGTATAAAGGCTGATATGCTGTCGATTATAAATCAAAACTGCTGGCTAAATTTTTGTGACAACTTTACCTAGACTAGTTCACCTGCTTGCAAGAATCATCACGCAAACAAATTGAAAAGCTCACTTCTATGCAAAAATCTCTCTAAATATAGCAATGACTCACACTAACTGTGGCTTTTAAAGTCCACCATTATTAACTAGGACCGCGATAATTTTGAAACTAATCGGCCTTTTCGTAACACAATTAATAGACGGATTCCTCCTTTAATTATGATTTCCGTCTCATTTGCGAAGAATGTGCACATTCGTGGAATGATACAACTGCGGCATAGTTGTAATAGCTGCATGTTTGCAATAGCTATTTGATTTACTGTTTCTCCCCTTTTGTCATGATTGCGGATTATTAGGAGTCAATGTACGTTTGTACACATGGACCCAGTCTGAATCTATTTCCGTGTTTATACAGTCCTTGTTTAGTTCTGGGATGGGTGACTATGCTACTACGGTTAGCAAAGGGTGCTCTGTGCTCTAGTTCTTGAGTTGTGTGGAAGTTAGTTGTATATTTTTATGTCCAAGACGGGTTAATCCTTTATAATAGGTAAGACAATGTATAAGTAGAATCTATAAAATCTTCTAATGTTTATTCGTAATAGATTTCAATTTACGATTTTGAGTTAAATATCAGAGATGGACCCAGCTTTATTTAACAAAGCCCGACTGATTTTCTAGTTAAAATTAGTTGAGTTTCTCCCAAGCAATTTTACAAAAATTTTCTTGGAAGAGCAGAAGAGCACAAAGCTCTCAACTAACTTAAGATTTATGTTTCTTAAGTAAAACTGTTTTTATGCCAAGATATACTCGTAAACCCCCTAAAACTAGAGTTGCCGTCTATTATTTTTGACACTAAAATCATATACATTCTGTGTTGTAATTCATCACACACAATCGATACTGCTGTAGAACTAAGATACGATAACGATATCAGACAAACTAGACCTATAATGGAACTATCAACATTTTCTAGAACTGGTCCACTCTAGAGGAAGGGAACGGGGAGCGTGTAAGGCATGCATGCCATGCGTGACCGGAGACTTAATGACATCTTGTGTTGCGTAGCACTAAATAACTTATCAGACATGTGTGGAAAAAAGTTACGTTGGAAAAAGCCAGTTGTCACAAATCAAACTAAGTAGGTACTCGCCTAGTCACCTACTGATGATACGATTCACAACGCGTTAATCTATGGCTTTTATTCAGTAAACGTCTAAAGAAATCGATTACTGATTTATTACTGAAATAACTTATAGAATCAATATTCGTACATGAACCAGTTAAGAGGAGTGGGTGGGCAAAATTATGACAAAATGCATCATGTTATTTCTAAATGACTACACAAAAGAATATAATAACAAGCAATGATCATACACCGATCTAAAAATAGCGCTCTAGAAATAATTACAAAATCTTCACGCAGCATTACATCGCTAAACGACCTTTGCGAGGCTCGCGTTGATTGATAGGTGTAAGATTTCACCTGCAGATGTTTTCACCTTGGAGGCGAGATAGCGCCTTGTTTGTTGCTATATTTGGACACGCGAGGCCTGAACTTGATTGCAGTATTCAGTGGAAAACATGTCGTGGTGCGGAACCTCCAACTGCGTTAAATTTTATTTTTACTTTTATTTATTTTGTACCATGTACACACCCAAGACCTGGGATTTTTTTTTGTATCGTCAGCTGGTGTTCGTACCCGGGAGTTCTCGCATGGTAGGCAGATGCGCTAACCGCTGCGCCACAAAGGAGACGTCCTTGAAGAGATAAACCATGCAAGATTTATTATGCCTTACATGTGGACATATGATATTCTGATATTATTTTTGGAAAATCACATGTACACTTTCTCTGCTTATAAATAAAACCGAAAATGAAACTTTTAGAGGAATAACTATTTTCTAAAGAGGGGCTTAAAGATAAAAAACAATGTTTTGTCTCCTTTTAAAACACATTCAATAAGTATCTACGAAAAAAAACGATGACACTAGGTAACTTTTCTCGTGTATAGTTATAACATAATTATAACATTAGTGAATGGAATAGTACGTTTTTTCGTGTGAAACTGATAATTAACCTGTCCATTCATAGACGTGGTAATTACGAAAAAATCAATAATGAATGAGCGATGTTTTATTTAATGCTTTCCCACAATAATGAATTTATAGTTCAAATTGCAAGATGTGTTAAAATGTATTTTTAACTACCAAGCCAGAGGTCGTGGATTCGATTCCCACTGGGGGACGCCATACATTTGTACACAGCCCCAGTTTGGGTTTTTATTAATATTTGTGATTCCCTTGCCTGGTTACAGCACGGGGTGTCCTAGTTTGAGACTAGTACAAGTGATTGTCGACTATGGAAATTAAATTATTTTGTTTTTACTTAATTTGTCTGTACTATTTATTAGTTTGAGATAAACTTAGTTTTGTATTGTACCTAAGTAAGCCAAAGTTTATGTAAACGAAACTATATTGAAGAATTTTGTTTTTTGTTTTTTCTAGAGCTTTTTTACCTCGCGTTTATCGCGTCACAACAAAAACATGTATAAAGCCATCAATATCAGATCTAGCACTAAGTTGTTTCGAACCGAATAAATCAACCAGCTAAAAAACAAAAAAACTCACCAAAACTTTTCTTTTCCAACAGGCTCCAAAGAGGGTTAACTTCCCGCGCCGCACGAAGGCCACAGCGCCTCAAGAGACGGACCCCACCACCGAGACCATCCAGGACACGACCACCATCCGCACCTCCACCAGGCGAGGCAACTCCAAGTTCAAAACTCGAACCAAAGATTCCAAGAAGGACACTAAGGAGGTCGCGGAGAAAAAAGAAACGGACGATGGCGCGAAAATTGAAAATAGAACGCGGCAGCCATCTTTGAATGACGGCGCGAAGCGGAGTGAGAGACCCACGCGCAACTACGTGCGGAGGCGCGTTGGAGGGGCAAACGGTGAGTCTTGTACCCGCTTGCACCATCTTTAGCCTTAAGGCTGTAACAAGGGCGAATGACTTTGAGCATTTGACCTCTGAGTTATAAAATAATAAACTAGCGCAATCTCTTGAATGTTTGTTGTACTTCTTCGGCGAATACTTTAGAGGCTAATCCATAATCCAAAGATTACACAGATAAGAGATGTGGCGGATGTTCGATGGCGATTGTTCCCTGCGCTAATTAAGAAATCGTACAATTTTGTACTAATCACGCTTAATATTAACATTTGAAAATATATGATCAGATAGGATTGCAGATATTGATGTGGCCGATATTTGCATGAAAGATCTAAATGAAAAGCTACTATCGTTTACAAGCGAAATTAGATTCTGTGGAAAATAAAGCTTTTGGAAAAAAAAAATTTTTGCCATCTAGACAGGTTAAATGCAATTTTTTTCAGTACGAATTAGTCACTGATATATCCTTTATTACCAAAGATTTTATTCAGAATTTTTTAGTGCGTACTTTTGCCTAACATTTCAGTTAAAGCTAGCCAATTTTGCAACATTTACCCTTGTTACCTACACCCTTAAGTGAATATTGTTTTAGCAAACCAATCATCGTGGACATCTGGCCACTAAGATCGTAAATGTTCTAATTTAACCGTAACAACACCCCTAACGGGAAGAGACCCGTGCCCCTCGGTGGGGACATAATGGGTTGATGATGATGATGATGATGATGAACAGGCCTAACTGCTGTTTTTTTTTATTTTCATTTAATAGATTAGCCAATGGCCCTCTTATAAAACACTTATATTCGATTAAAATTACACAGGTCTTAGTTATATGAAAGAAGCTGTTGGCAGCTTCGACCTTCATTTAGTTCAAAAAAGCTGATTGACCTTTTAAGTTATAAAGGCACATACAACATAACTGAATAAAGTAAAGGTTGATATACTGTCGACGGTAGGGTTTATATGGAAAAGCTAGAACGTCTGAAACAGAAATTAGAATTTGATTTGATTATTTCTGAAGGCTCTGAAGTCTCGAAACATTCAGGATCGCCGTATTTTAGTACTACAATCATACTTAACTGTGTAAAACAAAAAGTTACTTTCAATTTTTTTTAAGTAGGGCACCAATAAAACCTCGTTTTAACTCCAGTACAGTCGGTGTGTGGAAATGGGGACCCTCTTTGTGGTTCTATCTGTGCTTAGCAGTTTCTTTGTGGAAAACTGCGCCACTCTGCGGTTTCATCTTGCGGTCGGAGCTGATGTCGTTTGCGTCGAGTTCTGAAAGCCTTTTGCGAGCGCCGAGTGTACTCGTCGTATTGAATTAGGTGATCAGGTCTTGCAATGTTTGAATTGTGCATTTCTATGAGAATATTGATTTATAGGTCTACAAGTACTTTAGGAAGCCCAGTCTAAATTAAATACTAAATTTGATTTTCGTAGTTTCTGTCTCTACGCCAAAGTTAACTAAACTATGTAACCAGGGATTGAACTTCTCTGCAGTCACAGCATTCCCATATAAATCTGAAAATGTTTCTAGTCGTCATTACCAAAATAGATTGTCATCTGTGTTTCAATCATCAAACAGCAGATTTTTTTTTTTTTTTTAATTGTCTGTTTCTATTTCCCACTGCCGGGCAAAGGCCTCCCCTTTAGATAACAACTCCTCCCTGTTACCGGCCAACTCTTCCCACCCCGGCAAATATTTCTTTAACAGGTCTGATTGACACTTGACCCCAGTCCTGTCTGGTAGTCAACGTTTTATTCTTAGTTTATCCAAATTGTTGTCTAAATTCAATGATTGTAGTTAATTCATATTATTCTAAATTGTAGTTAAATTGTATTGATTTATCGCCCTACCTGCATGGTGTGTCTTTTTTATATTGTAAGAAGGTGCTATTTGAAAACCAGCGCTGTTTCAAATAGAAACAGCAAATGCTGAAATAGCACCTTTGTCACACGCTGTTTATTGTATAATAACTATTAATAATATTAATTATTCTGTAAGCATGCTGTGACAATAAACATTCATTCATTCGTTCATTCATTCAAATTACATCCAAACTGTTGAATTTTATTAAACCCGAACAAATACCGATTGAATGCCTATGGAACCTTACGAAGTATCAAGTAATAATAATAATAATAGTAGTTTAATAATAATAGTAGTTTAATATTAAATTTAATCTGAGGATAAATGTGTCTAGTGTTCAACACATCCAAGATATTATTTTGTAGGTTTGATTTGTATTAGCTTTAAGGTGATTTGAGAAAAGATGGTCAGAGTGGAGTTTTTTTTCGCTGCCTTTTTCTCCACTACAGACGGCCCCAAGGCAGCGGCTAACATTATAAATAACTATATGTACATTGACATTCAACAAGCAGAATGTAAATTCTTTACGTTGAAATAAATATTTGAATTTGAATTTATCAGTTCCACATAAAAGGTTATTATCATACAGTTGCTATAATTCCTTATACAGCATAGACCACATTTTCACAGTTTTCATCCTCTGCATCACTAAGGCACTACTCGATGTGTCCTTTAATAATAATAATAAATCGTTTATTTCAGGCTTTACCCATTAGGAAAAGTTTATATTTTTCAGCACACCGTTTTCTATTTTACATTTCTTACACTTTCCGCTCTTCCCACGCTTATATAACTTCCGGTTGAAATAAGGTGCTGCCATACCGAATAGTTACTTTTAGCATAATTCACAGCAGCCGTGCTTAATGACCAAGCTACTTTCAAACTCCCACACATATGAAAGCTTGTTTCTCTTCAGGCTATATTTGTATAAAACCGTAGTGTCTAACCTGTAGGCGACTGAGGACCAAATTGTCTTAGCAGCCACCACAAGGAGTTAGGTCTCACATACATAATTATAATCAAAACTTATCTTCTTCTGCTTCGGTCCCATAACTCCTAGAGGAGCATATTCAGACTGCCACGTTAATCGAGCGATTAAGGCACTTAGCTACCATGGAAGAGGTCGTGGGTTCCATTCCCACAGGGGGCCGTCGTACATTTGTACAAATGGCCCCAGTCTGGGTGTTTGTCGATGTTTGTAGTGTGCTTGCCTGATTGCCATAGCACAGGGTATCCTAATTCAGAACCAAGTCAAGTAATTGTTGTGTGGGTGTTATTATTATTATATTATATTAAAACGTTATTTTATATTTTAATTCACTTGTATGTCTTAGCCAACTTAATTTGGACTAATTCATTGTTTTTAATGTCTCTATTAGCAGCTCATTTATAATTATATGCCATCCTCCCACGGACCCCTCTCGAGACTTTTACGGAGCACTTGAGGTCCGCGAGCCCCCGCTTGAGAAACGTTGGTATAAAACAAGCAACTTACTGTTTATATCGCATATTACGTTTTACGTACGCTTTACTTTTATACGATTATTAAACGTACCTACCAGTAGAAAGTGCACAGCATTGGAAGATAGGAAATGGAAACTTTCTGCAATGACATAATGTTAATAAATTTATTGTTTTCGCACAAAAACTTTCGTAAGCACTACATATTTTCTCTCTCTCTCTTCCTGGCTTTTAATCACACATGATGGTTGGGTCAGCTTTCCTTGACTTCTTCCTTCAATTCGCCCTATTCCTCTGTGGGGTAGCGGTTAGCGCATCTGCGTACCATATGCGAGAGGTTTCGGGTTCGAACCCCGGCTGGGGACAAAAGAAACCTAGGTCTTTGATGTATACATGTTTGTGGTGTCGCTGTTTCTGGCTCCCACGTCACAAGGTATCCTAATGTGGGGCCAGAAGCAATGTATGTGGCTGTATGTAAATGTCACCGTTTGTTTATCTTCTTCGTAAGCACTACACATTATCCGACAAAAAAATAAGTAATTGAATCCGGAGTCATCATTATAGGCCTTCGCGTCTGTTACGGACGATTCAAGCAGTGCCTAAGGACACAAGACTTGATAATTTTTCAAATGACTGAAAAGTCCAATTCGATAGCGGCAGCCCCTACCGCATGTAGGATATATAAAGAGAAGGTCCGGCGTCGGGTCTGTACGGATTTGGTGTCTCCTGGCTCTTTTGTCCGCCAGTGCCGTGCACCATACTTCGTCGCAGGTCTTGCGGTTCTCCCGAACCTTCACTCTTCAGGCTTCTCTGTCCACAGCGAGTTCATCCCAGCTGTCGTGTACGATCCTAAATGCCGCCATGTCACGGTAGAGTTAATTATTTTATTATTTTCTGTAGGTCATACAATTTCGAGCCATAGGCTGCTGACCGATTATGAAGTTTCAGAGTATTTTTGTATTACAGCTGGTAATACTATATCAAACTTTGCATGCGAGAAGACATTAAAATAAACGTATTGCAAGAATTATAAGCCCTAAAATCCGCGATTGAAAGAGCATTGACCTAAAATGACATGACAGAGGTCAGTAAAATTTATATTTGGCTCATTCCTTAAAGTACATTGATCTCTTTTCAAATACATGGGCACAGAGACCACATGGACCCTCTCAGGACATTCAAATCAACGTGCATCGTGAATTAAGTTTGTGATAGCCTTCTGGTTTTTTTTGTCAGCAGCCTATGTACGTCCCACTATAGGGCACAGACCTTCTCTCAGAAAGAGAGTATGAGCTTTAATCTGAGAGTATGGGATTGGCGATTTCAAGCGCTAAGGTACTGAATAGCTCAAACACTCAGGTTTCCTCACGGTTAGCAAGTCGTCGTCTAAAAAATAAATGTTTGATTGATTGAAAAGTGTTAAACTGCTAACTCCAAAAGTGCAACGTTTCAGGAGACTAATAAAACCATCCTATTTTTGTATTAGGCAATGAAATGATAAACTTAAAATACGATGAAAATTTCATCAAAAACGATATTTTCAGTTTTTCATTTCATTGCCTAATGTAAAAATATGGTTGTTTTATTAGTCTCCTGAAACTTTGTACTTTTTGGAGTTAGCAGCTTAACACTTTAGACGACAAAGTGGTATTTCTAATATAACTCCACAAATACACATAATTTAGAAGACCCGCAATGAAAATCGAACCTGGGTCGCTAGGTCCTGGGCGCTTCCGAGTCCATGGTCCACCCACTAGGCTACCAACTTTTTTTCTGGTTCTTCACCGACTTCAAAAAAAGCAGGTTGTAAATTCGACGCGTGTATTTTAATTCGAAGAAGATATTTCTATTTCTTTTCAAGGAATCCGCAAAACCATTTATAAAGGCGATTTGGGCCCTCGATTAATTAATTACTTAAAAATGTTAAAGCATCTCGTAGAATTTATGATCCGGTTATAAGGAATTGGCATTAAGCAAACGAGTGCATTCATTGCACGTAATACCAATGTTACGGCCTTGCTTATAGGTAGCCGGTTTGCATACATTTTATAGCAGCCTGACGTAAAACGCCTGCATAATTGATTGTACGAAATCAAGGCAATTTAGTAACATACATTAAAAATAAACCGGCGTAGTGTGAGTAGGAGACGCGCCCTGTGGGTTCCGTACAAACGAATACAAACCATTTTTTGAAATGGTAGCCAATGGAACCAAATGCAAAAATTACTGTAATTACTGTTTTTTTTTGTGATTCAGGTTTTTCCTTTAATTTTGATTTGAAATATCCTTCCTAAACATCCCTTTAGGCCAAATTGCAGAGCCAGGAATAGGTTTTACTGCTTAGAATGTTGTGTGGTGGCGTGAGAGAATGAAAAATATAATATAAAAGGTCTTTTATTTCTATCTTATTTGCGTTGACTTGAATATTTTACCTTCGAAAGGTCTCCGGTGCCTAATAACATCTTGAAGAAAGAAAAAGTTTGTAAGGATCATGATAAGTGGCAAACCTTGATATGTACCTACCTACCTTCAAATAAATTGTTTATCTATCTATCTACCTAGCGCTTACCGTCTAGTCGTGTGTTTTATAATTTTCATCTCAAGCACAATCCGGTTAAAGGTTTGGTAAGACAGACAAACAGCAGAGTGACTTAGACAACAACAACAGGGTTTTCTTGTCACTGGTATTTCACACTTAAAAGGGAACCCCAGCAAAAGTGTATGTTAGAATAAAAATGGTTGTGTAATTAAACATTTTTATTTTTGACTTATGGGTTCTGTTTATCTCCTTTTGAGTAACTGAACCCTAAAAAGGTTGGTGTTGTAGTCGTGTTACATATCTAACCATGTGGCTAAAAGTTAACTCTAACCACACACCTACTTTACTCTATCTAACTGAGTTAAAACCAAATACTGTTGCGAAAAACCAAACTAAGTATTTACCACAAAACGTTCTTGTTACCACAACGACATACCTACATGCAAAACAGCAATGACGGAAGTGTGTAACCGGCAATGACTGTAATTTTCTTCCGTAAACATACACTGCACGCGTTTATTAGTCCGAAAAAAGGAAAAGGCTATAATTATAATGATATTTCCGAGCGTGCAACGTTACGTGCTACAGTTAGTGGTGAATGGTCCTCGGGGGATTTTTACATAACGAAGCCAACCTTGTTACATGACTCCGTTCAAGGTTCGCCTTTGTTGAAACGTGCTCGTGTTTTTCTAGAGTTTTTCTTTAAGTTTTTTTTTAATAATACGACCAGTTAGATCAGCGATAAACGTTTTGTTTTTTTTTTTACTTTGGTAGACTTCGAGCAACAATTTCTTTAGTCACTCAGCATGGAATACTTCGGTTATGGTTGGAGGGTTTTTGGTGGAAAGTATTATTAAGACAATTTGCCAAAGAGCTAATACTTTCTCTTTCTCTCTGTGAGAGCAGAGATACGTGTTTATATACGTATTGTTTATGATTAGACTAAATGGATATTATTCTTGTTTAAAACAGACTGAATAAATACTAAATAATAAACAAACACCAAATTTTAATTCTATGTAAATACTGAAGTATTTACCCACGAATAGAAATGATCGAAGTTGAAACTACAAACCGTCAGGCACTGCTTGGCTTGATGAGTCATGAGATCGGCTTAGCTTAAGGAAGACCTATTTCCAGTAGCACGCTATTGGATACACTTTAACATAACATAACATTTACATACAGCATGAGAGCGTGTGGGACGGCATATACAGGGTGCTAAGATGCGCCGCTCGTCGGAAGGAGGACACCCTCCTCAGCGGCGCGGATGGACGCACCCTGGACGCCGAAGGTTCCACAGCTCTCATAGCGGACACATTCTACCCGGCTGACGATCTTCAAAGTGAGTCCGACACCCATGCCCGTGTCAGACAGATAGTTGCCCGCATGGAGGATGAAGCCAGTACCAAGCCGCGGGAGTTTATTCCCTTCTCCCAACACGAGCTCTCGGGCGTCTTGAAGGGCATTCACCCCAAAAAGGCGCCCGGGGGGGACGGCCTCACGGCCGACATCTGCAGTGCGGCCATCCGGGCAAGAAATGATGTATTTGTTGCCCTGATGAACGCCTGCCTCTCTCTAGGATACTTCCCCAAGGATTGGAAGGCCGCTGTAGTCAAAATCCTGCCTAAGCCCAACAGAGATGACTACACGCGGCCTAAGTCATACAGGCCAATTGGGCTCCTGTCCGTCCTGGGGAAGATCCTGGAGAAGATGATGGCCGGGAGGCTGCTCTGGCAGCTCGGGGTGGGCGGAGGACTGAGCCCGCGCCAATATGGCTTCATGCCGCAACGCAGCACGGAGGATGCCTTGTATGACGCTGTACAGCTCATCAGAGATCACGTCGGGCAAAAACGCATTGTCGGAGTAGTCTCCCTCGATATCGAGGGGGCCTTCGACAATGCGTGGTGGCCGGGAATAAAACACCAGATCCTGGCCACAGGATGCGACCAGTCTGTCTACCGACTTCTGTGCAGCTACCTGAGCGAAAGACAGGTCACAGTCAGGTACGCTGGAGCACAAGTAGACAGACCTACTTCTAAAGGTTGCATCCAAGGCTCGACGTGCGGTCCCCTGCTGTGGAACCTATTACTCGACCCTTTGCTCCGGCGAGGTGGGGACCTCGAAGCTCACCTGCAGGCGTTCGCGGACGATATTTTAATTATCGCCGCGGCGCAAACTGCGGGTGAGCTTGGAAGGATCCTAAACACCGCGCTGGAAGCCGTGTCAGAGTGGGGAGAGGCGGCTAAGATGAGGTTCGCCGCTCGGAAGACCCAAGCTATGGTGGTCACCAGGAAGCGCGATGTAATCCCACCCAAACTGAGTCTTGGAGGGGAGGACATCGCGTACTCGGACGAGATCACCGTACTGGGTCTAACGATCGACAAGAACCTCAATTTTCATAGCCACCTCAACAGGGTCTGCGGCAAAGCCATGGCTAGGTTCCAGATGGTGTCTAGAGCGGCCAGGGCGACTTGGGGCTGGAGGGGAGCGGTCACTCTGTGGAGAGACGGCGCTGAAGTCCGCACCAGGGGGTTCAGGCTCGAGGGATTCGCCTCCGTCTTCCAAGCGGAGATGGTGGCGATTTCCAAGGCTCTCGACCTCGTTGCCGGGGGACCCGTTCCCATCAGGGCGAGTATCCTGAGCGACTCCAGATCTGCTCTGGAGTTGCTCAGGAGCACCTCGCCCACACACCCGCTGGCCGTGAAGATCCACGGCCAGCTGGCGAACATAGAGCAAAACGGGGGCCTGATCCGGTTCTACTGGATCAAGGCCCACGTCGGGATCCCCGGCAACGAACGAGCGGACGAGTTGGCCAAGAGGGCGGCGTTGTCCCGCAAAGACGCGGCAGCCTACGACCTGTATCCCGTCTCACACGCAAAACTGCAGGTGAGACGGGAGACGGTGGCAAAGTGGCAGACCAGATACAGTGAGTCTGCCACAGGCCGCGTCACCTCACTGTTCTTCCCGGACGTGGCATCGGCCCACAAAGTCCTTGGCAAATTCACAATGTGCAATGCCAAGGCGCAGCTCCTGACGGGGCACGGCGGCTTTCGAGCGTACCTCCACAGGTTCAAGCTCGCGGGGAGTCCGTCCTGCATCTGTGATGACGTGACTCCCGAAACGCTGGAGCACCTGCTGGAGGAGTGCCCCCGTTTCGGAGCTGCAAGGGCCGATTGCGAGATACTCCTGGGAGAGGCGGTGAGGTGCGAGGCATTCGCCGCCTTTATGGCCGACTCCAAGAGTCGAGATGCCTTCCTCGCCTTCGCCCTGGGCGTGACGCGCGCGGCCTCAAAGGCGAACGGGAGCCGGGTTTAACCCGGGCGACCCAAATACCCATCTTTGCAACTTTTACAACATTAATTTGGTCAGGCCGAGCGAGAGGGGAATTTATTATACTAAGTTGCCAATCATTATAGGACCCCGGCGCCTTGCTTGTGACTACTCGATGGAGTAGACAGAGATAAGGCGCCGGGGAACACACCTAATGTAAACAACATGATAATTCGGCATTTGCATTTAGTTTTTAATGACAGTTAATGTAATGATATTTACTTAAATTTAATGACATTTATTTCAATTTGAATTTAATTTAATAATCGATCTTAATTTTATTTTATTTAAATATTGTACTTGATGTAATTAATTTGAACACAATTTGATATGTGATATAAACAAAAGGTTACCTTAGGTTAGATATTCTGTGAATGGGTTTTGAAAAAAAAAAAAAAAAAAAAAAAACAGTCACGGAGACAAAAGAACAATAAGAAAAAAAAAAAAAAAAAAAAAAGAAAAAAAGACAATACATGACAAGAAAACCCATTAGTATAAGTTTGTAAATTTGTAAAAATAATGCATAGTAAAGCATGTAACAGAATTAACGTAAAGATATTTGAAATAAAGACTAAAGGTTGCCACAATATCGATAGTGGCAGTATACCTTACACAAAATAAAAAAAAAAAACATTTACATACATGCACATAGATTGCTTCTGGCCCCACACTAGGATACCCTGTGTCGTGGTAACCAGAAACAGCGACGTCACAAACATGTAAACATCCAAGATCTGGAGTTTTTTTTCCCTCCCCAGCCGGGGATCGAACCCGGGACCTCTCGCATGGTAAGCAGATGCGCTAACCACTACGCCACAGAGGTCGTCAAACTGTGGTCTGTAACTTTGGTCTGTATTTGGCATCAACTTTTATCTTTGTTAAAAAATACTTAAAATAGAAGATTTAAACAGCATCTAGTAAAAACCCCTACGTACACTAAATAAATATGGCCACTTCCCACAGGAGTTTACAGAGCTTAACCACGCGTGCCCATCGATTATCGATATCAAGCACTGAGTGACTTACTTCTGAAATTCTCTGGTTCAGGACGTTTTCCTTCATCATCATCATCATCATTCAGCCACAAGAAGTCCACTGCTGGACATAGGCCTCCTCCATGAATTTCCAAAAAGACCGGTTGGAAGCGGCTTGCATCCAGCGTCTTCCTGCCACTTGGATGAGATCGTCTGTCTATCTTGTGGCTGGTCGTTAAGCAACATTGGGCGCGTTCAGTGCATGGATGTGTGACCGTCTATGACTAACGCTAGTGGCATTTTTCAGAGCGGTTCCGTGCTTCGCAATAAAGCAGTTGGTGCCGCCTGCCGTCGATAGATGGCAAACGTTAAGCCAAGTCAGAGGCTTTATTAAGGCGGCTTGACAACTTCTGACAGTAAGACCAGCCACTAGTCTTACAAGCCTCCACCAATCTGGACTTGGCCCCCGTGTTGGAGTATGGCCTATCTATACCTTCCTCAGGGAAGAGATCCGTGTCCCTGGGTGGGAACATAATGGATTGATGATGATACAATTATCGTAATCCGATGAGAACGGAGCCATCGACACTGCTAGTAACACGAAACTAAGCAATAAAACAAATTATACCGAACCGAGTGCAGTAAACAAACCTGTCTGTTATTCTCACAGTTAAAAATTAGTTCCAGCCAGTTGCTACCCAATCCTAGTGTTCACACAACAGTTACTGTGTAAGCAATGTCGTAAAAGAGCAATTATTGCTGTTTCTGTTTCGGACTGTTTCGTGCCATCACGCGAACGCGTGTTGACCATTGCAAAGCTCTGTCTTTGTCGTAAAACTGTTTTAGCTGTCAAAACGCTAGCGTGTGATTCTACTTAACTCAATCAATCAATATACAGGGTTTTCTTTGAAATTACCAACGCTTGAAATATAACAATTAGTAGTAGCGGTAGTAGGTAGAAGCGGTGGTAGCCAATAGGCTTCCCGCTTTCCGGAGATCCAGGTTCGATACCCAGTGCGGGCATGTACCTATGAACTTGTTTTCTAAGTCATCTTATTTTCTCAAGTTATAGTAACAATACCACTTGCTAACGGTGAAGGAAAACATTGTGAGGAAACCTGAGTGTCTGCGTTATTCACATACGTCAGCGATTGAAAATTAGCAATCCGCGCTGGGCATGTGAGGTGATTTAGGCCTATATTAGGCCTTTCTCTGAGAGAAGATTTGTGCCATGTTGTGGGACGTCTATAGGCAGACTATAACTACAGAAGTATTGTTTTGTCACCAATTTCGTTCTCAATTAGATCCTGTTTTTGATTTAATGTAAGCAAATTATTAATTCTTTTTCTCGCATTTCTACATATTTTTCGAAATATGTGTTAAAGTCGCATCCTTTGGTAAATCATTGTCCTAAATGGAAGAATGTCTTTCCTATTTGACACCTAGGGTGTTAAGCATCTAACAGCGTCATGATAAAATACAAAACATGTAAAAATAACGTTTTTTCTTTCTACATAGTTTTCTTTATCCATAAACATACAATTTTCAAAAGAAACTATGTCATAAAATACAACTATGTATATCTTTCAACATCTGCTTAGATATAAAGCTTTACATTTTTCAAATGCGTGAGATTTCAAACCAAAGGTGAATCTCAGCCACGACGAATCAAACCGCTCCAAAACCCGTTGAACAAAGAACAAAACAAAGGAAAACTAGAAACAATACACCACCTGCATCTGCAAGAAGCCTCAATTACGCAACCGCGTCTAATGAAAAGAAATGTAACTTTCACTGTAACGTACCTAAGTACTAATAGTGGGTTGATACCAATATTTTCCAGTATTACTGATTTTCAGTATCAACCTAAGCAATATGACGATATCCTAACCGATACTGGATATCGGTGATATCCATGTATCAACACGTAACGAATATTCTTTGCTTGATTAATTTAATTAACTTATTTCGTATCCAATTTTAATTACTATTTTTATATCACTGACCTCGATACCTAGAGTGCTCACACTAATAGGTAAACCGAAGCAATTGTTGTGTATTATGTGAAGACTGAAGCCAAGTCAGAGGCCTTATAGGGCGGCTTGAAAACTTCTGACAGTAAGACCAGCCACTAGTCTTACAAGCCTCCACCAATCCGGACTTGGCCCCCGTGGTGGAGTATGGCCTATACCTTCCTCAGGGAAG
The DNA here is from genome assembly GCA_947310845.1 of Yponomeuta plumbellus. Lineage (NCBI taxonomy): Eukaryota > Metazoa > Arthropoda > Insecta > Lepidoptera > Yponomeutidae > Yponomeuta > Yponomeuta plumbellus. The sequence continues at coordinate 20,538,511 of OX371203.1, forward strand.
AGACCCGTTACCCTTGGTGGGGACATAATGGGTTGATGATGATGATGTGAAGACTGGTGATTCAAGAGGATCGATAGTTGCTACTTCGCAAATGTACATAACTTACAAAACAAAGTCATTCCAGGAGACAGAACCGCTCGGGTCTAAGGCTAGAGTTGCACGTATGAGCTACCACTCTCAGACCTTACTGCATCTATTTAGTTAAATCTAGTGAACTTAAGCCCAGTTTCTGCGGTGAGAATTTTGCTAAGTAACTTGTTAACTCTAGTGCTGTCTCGTCAAATTTCTCCGAAAAGAGAGCACGACAGAACGTTGCTTAATGAAATTCTCTATTCAGACTCCGGACCTTAGAATGATCCATTGAGCATTAATCAGATGCGTTATGACCTTAAAAATAACAAACAATAATTTAAAAAACCTGACTTTTTGTAGCGGTTACAGACAATCCATTGTTCCACACAGCCACCAGACACTCTAATATGTCATAAATCAAACAACAATTACGAGCAAAACCATCAATCATCAAAAACTAGTCTGCAATAAAACAAACCGAAACAACAGCAATCTGTCAGTCTGGCAAACATCACCTTTCAAACCTTTGTATAGCAAGATAAATTGTCTAATCACTTTTTTATGTATTGTGTTGTAACCCTTATGTAAAAATGCAGTAGGTACGAAATCATCTTTATTACACAAGCAGTTTCTTCTCGTAGACGGAGGCGGGGTAGTTAAAAGATAAGAGGCTTTATGAATGACCTGGGGCCTACAGGAACGTAGGGCATTATAGGATGTAGAATAAGGGCGCTCAAAAAAAAAGCAACGCGTTCTATTTCGCATCCTCGCCTCGACTGATTCCCTCGACACAGGGTGTCCTAATATAGGGCCAGAAGCGATGTATGTGCCTGTATGTAAATGTCTATGTCATACCTGTGTTATCAGCGTCCCATCGCTTCAGTACAATTTGTATGAAAGTGAATTGAACTCCACCACGGGCACCAAGTGCTTTGACGGACTTTGACCCCGTGGTGGAGTATGGCCTATACCTTCCTCAGGGATGAGACCCGTGCCCCTCGGTGGGGACATTATGGGTTGATGATGATGATGAATTGAAAGGGTGTATTTTCCGAGCCTTCGTTCCACGATCTTCTTAAGTGCCCCCATAAATAAATAATGGCAAATATTTTTTGACAATTTTTATTCAGACTGGCATTTTGTCAACCAACTTAGTGTTTTCTTACTTATTAGCTAAACTCGACTGCATCTTCTATAGGTCTACTATAGGTAAGAAAGAAAGAAAGAATAGTAATTTATTGCCATGCAAGGATAAAAAAAGGCCATTTGTTCCTGTTGCGGGACAACAGGATATAAACAAGCAAGCAATGTCGACTCAATATTCCTTCCTGATCTTACCGAAGTTAAACCAATCATCGCTACTTCCGTTCGCTCTAAAATATTTCCTACCCGGTATAAGACGCCTCAGCTAAGCCATTCGATTCAACCATTGAATCGATTGCACCAAGATTTCTCTTTTGGAACGCCAGTTAAAAAGCTATTAAAACCGAGTTTGTTTACAAAACGACGAGTTTTTACTGTAACAAAAACCAGTGTCATTTTGTACTGAAACACGCACGCGAAAGTGCTGCAAACATTAAAATTATTCGGTACATGCACATTTTTTTTTAAATAGAAGGTAATAAAAGAAATAACTATGAACGATCTACTAGTTTTGTTAAGGGCTGATTTTTCAATAGTCAAATAACTTTTATCTGAGGAATAAAAATGGCGGTTTGACATAACTTTCATACATAAGCTGTCAAACCACCAATTTTATTCCTCAGATAAAAGTTATCGGACTATTGAAAAATCAGTCCTAAATGTATCGTAAGGTAAAATTTCATACATACACGCATACGCTTCGCATCCTGGCTGGGGACAAAAAAAATTCCAGGTATTGGATGCTTACATGTTTGTGATGTCGCTGTTTCTGATTCCCACGACACAGGGTATCCTAGTGTGGGGCCAGAAGCAATGTATGTGCCTGTATGTAAATGAATGTTTTTATATTTTTATACATAAGCTCATGCCTGTATCCCAGAGGGGTAGGCAGAGACCAGGGACTGCCACCTGCCACGATCCTGACAAATCACTTTCGCTTCATCGGCATTCATTAGTCGTTGCATGCGCGCACGCTAATTTCTGGTACTTTTTATCTTTTCCTTGATTAAAAGTAATCTTCGCAAAAATCAAGATCATCAAATCATCTTCGCTGAAATACCTAGTCTGCTTAAAAAATAATTTCTCAATAAAAACAAGCTGGCTACCCATAGCACAGGGAATCCTAGTTTGGGAGCCAGGAAACAAAATGTAACACTTTTAAATGCATTAAAGTTTTCTTATTTCTTTATTATTAAATGTTCATAAACGTTCTTTTGAACGTTTGTGTTTTGATAGTTCGCTACTAAGGTTATCGTTAGCGCATCTGCCTACCATGCGAGAGGTCCCGGGTTCGAACCCCGGCTGGGGGAAAAAAAATGATAGCATTATTTTCAGTCTTATTCGGTCAACAGAGTCGGGTCTAAACTTTTGCGAGGAGAGCAAACTACCTAAAGCTAGTAGCCCACTGTACACAGTTATCGCGAGAAAGTCTACAGAGACGTGTCAAATTGCCGTGGGATACCATCCAATTGAATTGAATTTAAACAAACAAGATAACTGCACAGTTTAGTCTTATCTTCACTTTTGACGCTCTACATTTTGTTATAGTTAGTTAATGGGTATTTATCCAGGACCTAATCTTTTTTTAAAAGCGTATCAATGACAAACAATACCGACTCGGAATAATTTTGTGACGATGGACAAATGCTAGAAGTATTTTTTTTAATTATCTAATATATACTCGTAAAATTCTCGTCTAATATTCAAAATTCTCGTGTCACAGTATTACTGCGCATACTCCTCCGAAACGGCTTGACAGATTTTGGTCAAATTTTATACATATGTAGGTGTAAACGTTGGAAACGTTGTTTCGCCATATATTTCTTCTTTCTTTCTAATATACAAAATTCTCATGTCTCAATGTTAGTGAGCATACTCCTTCGAAACGGCTTCACCGATTTTATGAAACTTTACATGTATATTCGGTAGGCTTGAGAATAGGTTGTTATCTATGTTTCATAGCCCTAAATGAAAAAAAAAATTGGTGAAACAATGTTTGCCGGGGGAGCTAGTTTTTTTATAATGAATTTAGTCCGAAAACTTCCGAGTCGTAACCTGCGCCCCCTACAACCCGAAATACTTTTTATACAAGGTATAATTATGGACATGTACTAAATGGTCACGTAAAACGCTATGTAGGTACTTTACTAAATAGGTATGACGAAAATATAGTTATAAACAGTAGGTATCTCTGTCTATAGTTTTTATGTAAAGTAGTCAACGCACAGCTCGCACAATGAATTATTTGCACCAATGTTCCATCAATAGATTTCTCTATGCCACACGCAGTCGCAGGAGAGCTAAAATGTTGCTATAAACTTTAACAATAGGCGCGTAAATATTTATTTGAACAGGACCTAATATTGTGCCTAATATTGTGCTCAAAACGAATTACAATTCTTATATTTTTTGCGGTAAACTATTTGAAATTGGTGCTTTAAAATGTAGTACATAGGCTGCTACTTATGTATGCGGAATCTGGGATTCCAATAATTTTAAACGCAATGTCTGACCTCCATGGTCAAATTCGTTCTTTTTTTAAATACTGGCCGCTAATATTTTTCTCTTATATACGTCAGTGTTTTGTTTTTGTTGGGTTTAAAATGTCATATCGCTGAAAAAATGGAACTCACTCGTGAAAATATTCGTGCTATGATTTATTACGATTTTCGACGTGGTTTAACGCAACAACAGTGCGTAGATCAATTAACTTCGACTTTTGGTGGTGAAGCTCCATCAAAAACGACTGTGTATCACTGGTTTAGTGAGTTTAATCGCGGGCGCAGTCAGCTCACGGACGAAGTTAAAGAAGGTCGCCCGAAATCGGTGGTTGTGCCACAAAATATTGAAGCTGTGCGAAAACTAATAATGCAAGACCGCCATGTTACGTGTCGCGAGATAGAGGCTATTCTGGGCATATGTATGACGAGCATTCATAGGATAATACATGAACATTTGTCTGTAAAAAAAATTTGTTCGCGTTGGATCCCGCACAACTTAACTCAGGATCAAAAAGATGCTCGCGTCGAATGGTGCAAGAAAACCTTAAAAAAATTCAACGGAGGCGACTCAAAATCTGTTTATAATATCTACACAGGTGACGAATCCTGGATCTACGCGTACTGTTATTTAAATTTGTAGGAGGTCTTTGGGGCTTTATTGAATAAAGTGAAGGCACTAGATATCCATTAGAGTATTTATTATGATTTAATAATCAACAAACACGAGTTTCCTGCATTGAGTCAGTCAGAAGAGTGATATGTCTAACATTCAAATTGACATACCACAAATATCAACATTCTATATTTAAATCTTGTGTCAAGCGTGAGTCGATTGCCAATTGAACCTCTATACTTTAACACACCCCCTCAATCGACTCTGCTTGTAAAAACATTAATAACAATTTCTTTAATTAATTTAATTTACCTACTGCATCTAAACAATGTTTCCCAAAATTATATTTTATACATCATCAAATTAATTTCGAAAATTCACTACCCAATAATAACTCAACCTGTATATTTTAAAATACAATATCAAAAATATTCAACCTGTATATCAAATTTTCAACTTTACTATATAAACATTTTCACCCTGTATATCTTTCACCACAAACAATATGAACTATTTATTCCATATCTATCTCTATTTTCACCACTCGACACATCACGTCACCACTGACATAAATAACTACAACTATCTTGTTTTATCTTCATCTTCTCCCACTCATATCAACTCCACTATGATATCATCATCATATAAATAAGTATAACTATCTATTTTATTTTCTCCCACTCGACTCATCATCATTATCATATATAAATAACCTCAACTATCTTATTTGCTTTTCTCCCACTCGACTCATCACCATCATATAAAAATAACCTCAACTATATTCTTTTATTTTCTTCCACTCGATTCACCATCACTAAACATATAAAAAATACAATACCTCATATATATTCAATTTTAAAGATCTAGAAAAAAATACTTAAGGATATCTTCAGAAAAAGTGTAAAGAAATAAAAATTTTAATTTTTTTTTTTTTTTTTTTACTCTTCTTTTGACAAGTTAAATGTTAAATAATGATTCAATTAATATTACATTACATACACCCCCTTAAGTGAATCATTATTAAGCACCCCCTTAAATCTGTCATTATTAAGCACCCCTTTAAATCTGTCTGAACTTGTTACGTATTTCAATAATCCTTAAGTGTTTTTCCTTTTATACATATTAAATGTTTACACACCCTATAAAACCTTACATACTACCATAAGATATAAAATAAACCCCGACATTAACCGAAAAAGAATAAATTTCACTTTAGCCCGCACTTATACTACACTCTACGACTCACATTGTCACTCATACACTAATCTTCGTTGACATTTTTCAAACTTTACAGCCGGTAAACTTTTAGTTAGTATATCAGCCAGTTGTGATCCTGTTGGACAGTATTTTACTGTAATCTGATTCTCATCTATTTTTTTCTTTTAAGTAACAATATTTCACGTCTATATGCTTGCTTCTATTGCCCATAATTCCTTTTTTCATAAGCCAAATTGCTGATTGGTTATCCACTCTCATCTCAACTTCAAGTTTTTCTTTGGTTATCTCATAGATCAGGTCCCTTATGTAAAGCAATTCCTTACAGCATTCAGCTGCCGCTATGTATTCTGCTTCTGTGCTGCTTAGCGCGACTACTGATTGTTTTCTTGATCTCCATGCCACTGGTCCACCGTTCAGCCAAATCACAGAACCTGAAGTGCTGCGCCTAGTATCTGGATCTCCCGCAAAATCCGAATCACTATAACCCCTGAGAACTTTATCACCTTTCGTAAAGTGAATCCCTTTTCCTGTTGATCCTTTGATAAATCGCAAAATCGTTTTAGCATTATTAAAATCATTTAGATTTGGAGAATTTTGATGTCTCGAACAATAACCTACATGAAAACTTATGTCTGGTCGTGTTTTATTCGCGAGATATAACAATGACCCTATCATTTCACGGTAAAGCTCATGAGATTTTTTATCAATTTTCTCAGATGAATGTTGTTCTATCAATATAGTTGGACATTTACATTCTCTAGCATTATTCAAGTTAAATTTCTTGACTATTTTCTCACTGTAAGTCTTTTGAAAATTTTTAATCCCATTTTCATCTTGTTTAATATCTAAACCTATGTAATTAGTTACTTCATCACAGACTCTTAACTCAAAGGCTTTTCCAATCGTTTCTATTATGTGAAGAAGATCTTCTTCTCTTTCACCGAAAACCAATCCATCATCTACATATACCGCAAGGATAATCCTTCTTTCGCCTTCCATGACAAATATACATTGATCTTGTTTCATTTGTTTGAAACCCATCTTTGTCAAAAAATCTGTAAATTTTATATTCCACATTAACGGGGCTTGTTTTAATCCATATAAGCTCTTGTTCAATTTGCATACCTTACCTTCTTTATTATTGTATCCATTTGGCACCTTCATATAGATACTTTCTTTTAGGTCTCCGTGTAAAAATGCTGTTTTTACATCGAACTGTTTCATTTTTAAACCTTTATCTGCTGCGATTGATAATAATACCCTCAACGAAGTACTGTTGACCACTGGACTATACGTTTCATCATAATCGATCTTGTATTTTTGTTGAAAACCTCTTGCCACTAGTCTGGCTTTGTATCGACCATCGGACTTGATGGTAAAAATCCATTTACTGGTGACTAATTTTCTTCCTACTGCTTCCTGTTCATCCACAAATGACCACGTCTTATTTTCTTCAAGGGATTTAATTTCTTCTTTTATAGCTTGTTTCCATTTGTCCTTTTCTTTCGATTCTATTGCCTCTTCGTATGTCAACATTGATGCTTCAGTGTCATAATCCATCAGATAATCTTTATATCTATCTGGTGGTCTACGTTCTCTGGCAGGTTGAACTCTTCTATTTTGACTATTATCCCTATTATTTCGACTTTCATTATTTTCGACCCGATTTTCAATTTGTTCAGTATCAAAGAATTCTTCATTTCCATCAGAATAAACTTCATTATTTTGTTCTATTTCTTCTTCAACTTCGTTTGTTTCTCTTTCATTTCTTTCAACTTCAATTGTTTCATTGTTATTTGTTTCGTTCTCATTTGTTTCGTTGTCATTTGTTTCGTTGTCATTTGTTTCGTTGTCATTTGTTTCAACTTCTGTTTCGCCTTCATTTGTTTCGTCTTCGCTTGTTTCGCTACCCAATCTTCTCAAATGAAAATCGCCTTCTCGAACATTCTCAATATTTCTACTACTTACTATTCTTCTTAATATTTCACCTTCTCGAACACTCTCATTACTTCTACTTCTTCCTCTTTCTCTTAATATATCACCTTCTCGATCTTCGTTGTTGTTGACTCTTCCGACTTGATTTTCTTCCTGACTATTATCTATTCTTCTCTGTGTTGTGCCTTCACCAACTGACTCTTGATTTTCTTCATCCATCCTCCAAAAACCTCCACTTCTATCACCATTTCCTTCATTTAAATATATACCTTGCTCATTTTCATTTATTCTAACATCTCTCGCTTTTACAATTGTTTCAGTTTCATCCACCCATATTTTGTAACCATTCCTGACGTAGCCTATCAGGATTCCTTTATCACATCTAACGTCCAACTTTCGTACACCAGAGTTTATTTTATAGTAAGCTGTTGAACCAAATCTTCTAACATTAGATACGTCTGGCTTGATACCAAACCACATCTCGGCTGGAGTTTTGTCTCTGCCTTCGGTGGGACTTCTGTTAATAAGGAAGCTTGCAGTTAAGAGTGCTTCGCCCCATAGGTAGTTTGGAACACAACCATCAAACATTAAAGCTCTTGTTCTTTCTAATAACGTCCTGTTCAATCTTTCTGCTTTCCCATTTAATTGTGGCGTGTAGGGTATTGTTAAATCAAGAATAATGCCCTTCGAGTTACACCAAGACATTAGGTTATTGTTCGAATATTCCCTCCCATTGTCGCATCTGATTTTCTTCACTTTTGAATTAAAATGATTTTCCGCTAAAGTCACAAATTGTTTTATTTTATCAAAGGCTTCACTTTTAAAGGTGATTAAGTACACGACACAAAAATGCGTAAAATCATCTAAAAATGTAATAAAATATTTTTTGTTGTCCCAAGTGGGAGTTTCTATTGCTCCGCAAACATCCGTATGGATAATTTCCAAAGGAAATGTTGCTTTAACCCTATTATTTACGAACGGTTTCCTACTCATTTTGGCTAGGCGCCGCACATCCGATACGTGACCCAGCCGACGAAGCCAGGTATCGACAGTTTCAGAAAACAAAGCTTCGCGGACACTCTTTGCATAAAAACTTGTCTCATACAAGCCGTTTCTAGTTTTGTACCCACTCAATATAATATGGTTATTATTCTTTATAAATACCTTGTTTCCAGCGAAGAGTACAGATCCACCATGGTCAGTAATTGAACTTACAGAAATCAGGTTTCTTGATATTTCAGGAACATATAATACCTTTTGCAGGTCAAAAGTATTTGTATTTATCGTGCCTATTGCTTGAGCGACGAGGTTTCCAGCATTTGCACATCTTATTTCTGTGTTTATCTTTTCATGGTAAACATGCGACAAAACTTTTCTATGTGTCCCTTTTTATTACATTTCTTGCAAGTTTTTGTTGAAAAACATTCAATAGAAGTGTGTCCATTTTTATTACATATTGCACATTGTTTATTGTTACAAAATCTGGCAATATGTCCTATTTTGTTGCAGATAAAGCACTTTCTTTCATCGCTCTTAAAAACTTCATTAATATTAGCGGGTATTTCAGTTGTATTTTCGATTAACCGTATTTCCTTTTGAATTCTTTCTATGAGAGTGTGAATATTTTTATCACATTTCGGGGTTATTTCCCAAACTGTTCTAAAATGATTTAATGTTGTGGGTAAAATTGTTAAAATCTTTTGAATTATCATTTCTTCATTTATTTTATTTTGAGTAGATTCCAATTCAAAAGCCAAATTCTGTAGTTTACTTATGTCCTGTATTATATTTCCACTGAATTTGTAATTATAAAATTCAATGACTTTGAGATGACTATCTTTCTCGACGTTATAATTGTATACAATATCTAATTTCTCAAAGATGTCTTTTATAGTTGCGCAATTAATAACATAATGTAAAATGTTTTCATCAATCGAATTTAAAATAAAATATTTTGATTTTGCGTCTTTACCTTTTTCCTCGCTGTCGTTTCCGATTCCTTTTGCTTCTAAAAACAATTTTGTAAGCTTCCTCCAATTGGGATAATTGGTATTTGCCTTTAATTTATTAATGTTCTCCATAATTATTCAAGAAATACGTACAGTTTATTTCTTCTTCAAAATTTTAAAATGTCACCTTGGTTGCTATGCTTATTTTGTCAACAACTGTTTGGTTGCTATGCTTATCTTCGTAACTCGATGTGTACGAAAAAAGACTTATATTTCTGAAACACTGAAAAACGATTATACTGATCTTTAAAAGCTATTGCGAGCCCATGACCTGTTATTTAAATTTGTAGGAGGTCTTTGGGGCTTTATTGAATAAAGTGAAGGCACTAGATATCCATTAGAGTATTTATTATGATTTAATAATCAACAAACACGAGTTTCCTGCATTGAGTCAGTCAGAAGAGTGATATGTCTAACATTCAAATTGACATACCACAAATATCAACATTCTATATTTAAATCTTGTGTCAAGCGTGAGTCGATTGCCAATTGAACCTCTATACTTTAACACGTACGATTCCGAATAAACAACAATCAACAGTTTGGGTGTTTCAAAATGAGCCGAACCCTACGAAAGTGGCTCGTGCAAAAAGCACTGTAAAGCAAATGGTGGCCTGCTTTTTTGGTATTAATGGCCATGTGGCTACAATACCACTGGAGAATCGCAGAACGGTTAATTCGGAGTGGTACACGACCATTTGTTTGCTGGAAGTATTTGAAGAAATACGCCAAAACAACCAGCGACGCAGAATCATACTTCACCATGACAATGCCAGCTGTCATACATCTCAGGAATCAACTACATTTTTGGATGGTCAAAAAATAGAATTGATGGGTCATCCACCGTACAGCCCTGATTTGGCTCCCAATGATTTCTATTTATTCCCAAATGTAAAGAATAAATTACGTGGTCAACGATTTTCGACTCGTGAAGATGCCGTAGATGCGTTCAAACAGCACGTTTTGGAGATACCTCAATCAGAGTAGAAAAAGTGTTTTACAAATTGGTTTCATCGAATGCAAAAGTGCATCGATCATAGTGGAGAATACTTTGAAAAACAATAAAAGCATATTTAGCCATATACATTTGTTTATTTTTTCTATTCCGCATACATAAGTAGCAGCCCTCGTAGCAAAGCTTAATTAGACCGCTCTAGGCTCAAGATTGGATTCTTGAGTTCTAGTTTTCGTAAGTTACCTGCGTTTGTAAATTCAAAACAATCAAAATTTTATTCATAGTTTTTTTTTTCAGTATCTTCAATTAATTTTCAAGTAATTTTCAGTATCACTCGCTTATCTTAAAATAAAAGGTTTTGAGGAAACCGAGTGTCAGAGGTAAGCATTAATTTACATAGTCACATTTGAATTCAGCGAGAATCAGCGGTGATACGCTGTCTGTAAAGATTTTTTTGCTAAGGCACTCGGTAGGGTGTACACTGACACTAACTATTTGTTTATAGATAAGTGGAGGTTAAACTTACATCTTCATCAAGAGCAGCATAGAATACACTCGATGTCATGTGCGCCATTCAGACAAACAAGTGTATCTTACGCAAAACGCCATTTTAGAGCCGCAGTTTCCCAACGAGAGCGCAGAAAAGCCACAAAGAAAACGCCACTAGCAATATGAATGATGTCCCAACAAATGCGGCCGTGGGAGCATGCAATACTGGGCCCTACTGCAATTAGAAAATGGGTTAATTTCCCACGAGCGCGCCCGTTTTACCTAGATAAAGACTGTGGGATTAGTGCAGGGGTAAAAAGACGCTAATGCACATTGAAATAGACGCGATTGTGAAGTCATTCAGGGTCATAGGTGTTGACGTTATGATCTTTATTATGTATGGGAATTAGGGTAATTGCATTTTCGTAGCCCTGCCTGAGTGATCTTAAACGATCACGAAGCTTAAGCAACATAGGGCGCGTTAACATAGGGCGCGTTCAGTGCATGGTTTGGTGACTGTCTATGACTAACGCTAGTGGCACTTTTCCGAGCGGTTCCGTGCTTTGCAATGCACGTTACGCCGGCTGCCATTATAATATGGCAGTCGTTAAGCCAACTCAGAGGCCTTAGGTCGGCTTGAAACCTTCTGACAGTAAGACCAGCCACTAATCTTAAAAGCCTCCACCAATCCGGACTAGGCCCCCGTGGTAGAACCTATACCTTCCTCAGGGAAGAGACCCGTACCCCTCGGTGGGGACATAATGGGTTGATGATGATTAGGGTAATTTAAACGCTTAGAAACTAGGCAGATTGAAACTGCAAAAAAAACTTTCAGATAGCTAAATTCTTGCTTGAGCTATTAAACCTAAAAACAGTTGAAACGTTCGTCTTCTTTTACGTTGTTACAAAAAGCATGTCGTTGACTTTTATTTAGCTTCTAAAGATTCAGCAAAACAATGATGAGACGGCAACTCGCACGTTTCTTTGATGAATGAAAACAATGAACTTCTCAGCTGCAAAAAACGTCTTTAAGCCAAGTTCAAGTTGCCAGTCAATCATCTTCATTGTCTCTCCATTGCACCAAGTCCAGCTCAGTGAAGTTCAAGAGTCACTCTCTTTCACACACTTTTTCTGTACTTTATTTTAAGTCGGAATTTTCTTTTGTTACTTAATATTTTATCGACAGACTATAAATATAGATAAGATAAGATTTATTGATCCAATTTAACAAGATGTTACCTACATTCTTCATAACTTTTGACAGTAAGACCAGCCACTAGTCTTACAAGCCCCCACCAACATAATCCCAATAAAATCATAATAGGAAGGGACGTTAGAATGTGGACAAAATCCTTTTGTCCGGATTAGCAGGAGTCACGTCAAGGCAGACCTTTGCCCAGCCTTACGACACGAATCAGGCAACTCTGGGCTACTTAAGAAAACTGTTTTTGACTGTACCAAGTCGACTCGTCTATTCTTTCCTTCGCGTTTAGTTGTGCATATAACGTCCGTAAAACTTCGTTCATGATCTATTGTTTGTCCAAGTGATGTCCATTTCCGATTGTTAAATGTTGTGAATAGTGGCGCTAACAATGCCTTCTGTGTCATTATTCTTCAGTACATCTGTGTGTACAATCTACTGTTTGCTTGTTTCTGGTAGTTACGGTCCTAGAGATATAACTGTTAAAGGGGTGATTTCTGAATTGAGAATTTCAATAATTAAATACACAAGTCACGTTCTATCACGCTCTTTTCTGAGAAATTTGACGAGACAGCACTTCAGTTAAGTAGTTACCTACTTAGCGATTTTTTTAATTCTGAAACAGGCCCATAGTTTCCTAGACAATTACGTGTGTGTACCTAAGTATCTAGCGGAGAACTAATAATTTAGTAGCTGGAAACTGATACTGAACTATGCCAGAAAGCGTGAAGGTCTATGCCCAAATAAGCGGTACCAAACATCGAAAATCAATCACAATCAATATATATTAAAGAAAAACGACAGCATTTACTTACATTGCCACAAAGGTACACATAGAAATAACTAAATTTACCTGACGTCAAAAGCTAAAACACAAGAATAGAAAGGCCTCAAAGTAGTAGTTGAAGACCGCGGCAAGTTGAGATTTTTGTATAATGGCCCTGTATCCCTGATGAGGGGCCACAGAGTGTAACTAACAAGCTGATTTTTCTCCCTAGCAACAACCACGACGACATCGACGACGCCCCTCCCCGGCCCGTCGTCATCACGGCGACCGTTCCGAGTGACCAGCCGCCGGCGCCCGCTCCCTGCCTCCTCCACTCCCACTGCTGCTTCTACTGCCGCTTCCACTCCCGCTGCCACTTCACCCCCTGCGTCTACAGCAGCGAAGGCGACCGCCACTGAAACCACGAGCGCGGCAACGTTCGCGACTGTTGCTAGCGAGGAGTCACTCCAAGATCTGGATGATAGAGGTGCGTTGTGTTTGTTTGTTTGTTATGCTTAATTGCACGAAAATAAAAAATAAATCATACAAATGAAGAAAATACATAAAAAATTAAATAACAGGTAGGTAAGTGAGTGTTCTCGGTGGGTTTTTTCAAGTGTTGAGTAAATATCGAGAGAGAATTACTTCGATCGACAATATTGTTCGACACTATTTGTATTAATTAAGCATTACTAGTATGTATGCGGTGGTGGCGTAGTGGGGTTGACTCTTGCTTCTCGATCATGAGGGTCTGGGTTCGAACCACGCCTGTACCACTTTTAGTTACGTACATTTGTTTGTTTATTTTATTTACTAGTATGTAAGTAGTCGGAAAGTAATTAACGAGATTGGCAGGGGACCGAGTGGGCGTGACCTATGGCCAGGAGTAGGCTGTATAATTATGGGCTACATTTTTATTTTCTATATTATATATATTATAAACGCGAAAGTTTGTAAGTATGGATGGATGGATGGATGGATGTTTGTTACTCTTTCACGGAAAAACTACTGAATGGATTTTAATGAGAGTTGACAATAATATAGCTTATACATCAGAATAACTCATAGGCTACAATTTATAAAGAAAATGAAACAACAAAAATATTAAAAAAAACTTATGTCCACCCGTGCGAAGCCGGGACGAGCCGCTAGTTTTCTGTATTTGTACATCTACTTCCTTCTCCTATATTTTAGTCCTGTCCTGTAAGGTTGTCTGAAAATGATCACTTTTAGTGGTTAAGGCCACCATCGGTAGTTTTAGGTTAAGAAAGTCTGTTTAGTTTCCTTTTTTTTAAAATAAATGGTCATTTCTCCAGAAGAGGCAAAAATGGCTGACTTCGGTGGTCGTTTTTTTTTTCGTCTTTCGGGAATTTTATCGATTGTTTTGGATAAAGGGCTAAAAACTGTAAAACGTGATATGTTTCGGGTACCCAGATTCTCGGTTATATAACGAAATATTTAAATCACCGAAATCAGACTACACCGAAATCAGAAACAAAATATAACTCGCTGTATTTTATTTAGGAAAAGTAAATAAACTAAGCTATGTCTCGGTTCCTCCTAACTTCCATTCGAAAACCTCTCGACAAAAAAACAATTCAGATTATATTATCGATCGTGAGCACATGTACGGAACCTGAGTGCTTATACTGAGTTTGTTCATTCACTTTCGATAGTGAGAGCGTTTGCAGTTTGTATAGGAGTGACAGAGCGCGCCACATAGTTGTCTCTTTGTCACTCCTATGCAAATCGCAAACGCTATCGAAAGTGAATGCAAAAACTCAGTATAAGCACTCGGGTCCGTTACACAAACTCTTGTTAAAGAGAATAGAATGCTAGGTAGAGTAGGTTGATGTAGAGCCTACTGTATATATCTACATAAACGTACACACCGACTGAGCACAAACTATAAGAAAACTATGTTAAAGAAATGTACACGCACTTTCTTTCTTGTAGGTACTTTAAACTTGCCATTGTTGACACATTCACATAATTCACAAACACAGACATAATAAACACACATATGCACATGAAAAAATGTACACACGAATAGGTACACATGTTTCACATTTTCAAGTTAACGTAGGCACGTAGTTGCTGCTGCAGCAGTTTTAATTTGACTGAAATCAATTATGACAGAAACAACATATTTTTGTCGTTATTATTAACAGTAAAGAAAATATCTACACGTGTAAAACTATTCGTAGGTTTCCACACTATGTTTTCTTTCACAGTTAGCGATTACTTTTCCAAAAAAACAAATGCGCATATCCTACTTGAAACTTACAAGTAAGGAATCTGATCACGGTTCTCTAAAGTCAAACAAAATACACTGAAATCAGGCAAATTTGACTTCGGTGGAAGTTTTTCTGACTTCAAAATCAAGCACACCGAAATCAGAAAAGATAGTTTTTCAAGTTCACTGTTATACAACACCACGTATCAACCCCAGCTCAAGGCACTAGAAAGTAGTCACTGAGATAAATTATGCAGTAGGCACTAGATTTTACAGTCAATAGTATTCTTCCTAATAACACCTCCACCGAAGTCAAAGTGTGCCCTGGACCAAATCTGAAGAATGAATTACTTACCCTGATATTTCCCAAGACTTTTATTCAATCACCCGTCCGTTGACCTCGGGCGCTGCGGGGTGACTGACCTAATGGCTCGTCCACACCGTGAATTCCTAGAGTAATCTACGATCGAAGAAACGCTTGGTTCATAAGTGCCACCGAATTCAGGCAGAAGCAAGGGACACTCAAACATCTTGCTATTGTAGGCGAACTATTGATTAGATTCTTATGATATTTAAATGAGAGGTACTTTAACTATCTGACAATATGTGAACATAAATAGATTCCCGGAAAACAGTCTGAGTTTTATAGTAATAATTATAAATTGCCAAGTTTTGGGTTGGCGACAAGGCACCGAAGGTCATTTTCAGCCATTTCAGATTTTTTTTTCTGTGAGTTGCAAACGGTTTTCAGCAAAGTTTGCATGTTCTCCAGGTAGGCAAGAACCTAGAGGACACTGTAGTATTTTTTACAGGGGTATATTTTGATAATCTGGACATTTTATGCGCCGGGCCGTCAAATTCGGACCCCGTGGAGAAATGCCCAAATAAACTCACGCCCGTTATCCCGTTATCACTATCTATCTATCTATATTATATTATATTATATAACACTACACATAGGGACATCGAAAAGTTTTAATACCTGATTTGTACAAATATTAGCAAGGCAGCCAGGGGGTGTCGAACCCACGACCTCCAGCACGGTCAAATCAAACCGCTAGACCAACAAGGCAGTCGCCACTAACCTGTTCACAATTGGGTATTTGACAGGATGTCAAGTTACTTTTAAAACGGAATTTTGTATGAAAATACTTGCTTGTGACGTCACATTTCAGAGCACTCTTTTTATGTTTCATCTATTTAAAAATTGTAATAACCAGTAAATGATTAAAAGAAATAGATTTTCCGAATCATTTTGTAATTTTTGTTTTAATCGAACATCTCAAATAATTTATTGTTGATAGTGTCAAATACTGTATTCACAGAATCACTGGAAGAACCAGCGCTCAAGCAGCGCACGGGTCCGCTCAAGAAAACCGTCAAAATCCAGCGACGACCTTTAACTTCCTTCAAAGACGCCCAGATAGACCAGAACCCTTCGGCTACCAACGAGGAGAGAAAGGGACAGGCGAAGGACCCTTCAAGCAAGGAAGAAGATAGAAAGAGACAGAGCAAGAAGTACAGCTCTAGCTTCAAGCAGAATCAGCTGGACGAGGTTCTGAGGCAGAAGAGTAAGAGTCAGGAGGAGTTTGATGACACCACAGTCGGGACCAGTGATGGTAAGTCATAGTTGTTGGTACGATTGACGACCTCTGTGGCGCAGTGGTTAGGGTATCTGCCTACCATGCGAGAAGTCCCGGGTTCGAATCCCGGCTGGGGACAAAAACAAAGAAACCAAGGTCTTGGATGTCTACATGTTTGTGACGTGGTTGTTTCTGGGTCCCACAGCACAGGGTATCCTAGTGTGGGGCCAGAAGCAATGTATGTGCTTGTTTGTTAAAAAAAAAAAAAAAATAGAAAAAAAGTAATATCTTCAAGTCCCTTTGGACAGGCATAAATACTGTAGTGGACCATATATGGCTTTGGTAAACAAAACTGAAAATGCAGCATAGGACGCGAATCAGCTCGCTGGACTGACGATCTGGTAACGGCTGGATGGGCAGTGGGCATGGCCGAGGACATAAAGAAGTGGGGAGGCCTGTCCGCTCCACGGAGCGATTCATCATCATCAACCCATTATGTCCCCACCGAGGGGCACGGGTCTCTACCCTGAGGAAGGTATAGGCCATACTCCACCACGGCGGCCAGGTCCGGATTGGTGGAGCCACGGGTGATTGATGAATATTATTATGAACGAAAATTTTGTAGAAGGATATTTTAGATCTTTTACAAGTACTTACCATCGACAGCAATATTTTCACGCGTCAGTTATTTTGGGAGCGACAATGCATGTAAACTATTAAAGGTTATGCAGTAACAGTAATTTGAGAGAACCAAGCCTATGATATGATAAACCAGTAATGGTATAACTAGGTATTGTGATCAGAGAACGTTGTGGACTGAAAGATGATGTTGTCTAGAATTGAGAAATGAATGTCGCGTTGGCTTGGACGTGTGCAGAGGATTAAGGAAGAAAGACTGACGAAGTAAATATATCGAGCGAGTGTGAGTGGAAGGGCCGGTAAGGGACGCCCCAGGGGGACATACTTCGACCAAATAAGGGATGTATTAGCAAAGGGAAAGATAAAAAGTACCTGAAACCGACGTGCGCGTGCATGCAACGCCTTAGAAATGTCGATGAAGCGAAAGTGATTTGTCAGGATCGTGTCAGTTGGCAGTCCCTAGTCCCTGCCTTCCGCTCTGATTCGCAGAGCTTCATTATGGTCAGCAGAGACGGAGCCAATAGTCAAGAAAAAAAAAGTAAAGAAAAGAAAGTCACGTACCTAAATAAATGTTTTATCTATCTATCTGTCTAAGTGTATCCTGGACTCGTATGTAGTGCTTACAGCAGGTTTAGTTAAAAAAATTGTGTATTGTTTTTAAGCCCTCCTACTCTCTTTACATACCTACCGCTATAAGTCATCAGCCTTATACTATTTCTAGCAAAGCGGACTCATCTGAAGTATTTCGACTTACCAATCAAAGCTCATTCAAAACTGAAATGGGGATGGGCAAGGCATTTGGTTAGACGGGGAGATGGCCGGTGGAGTATGATAGCCACTGAGTGGTGGCCAAGAACTGTGTGTGAGCTTATGTATTGTGTGTGAACAGGATAGTTTTCCTCTTACAGATTACAGTGCCGAAACAGCAGTGGCAATAGCAGCTCATCAGCTTCTTGCAGCACCACTGCCGCCGCCGAGCCCTTCAGACTACGAAGTTGAGCTCAAACCAAAGAAAAAACCAACCAACTACTACGCGACCACTCAACAGTACCAACAAAACAATCCCGAGTACACGACCGTCTTTGAAGAAGACTTCACTGCACGGAAAATAACTGGTTACCCTAGCACGCAAAGCCCCATCTACTCCAGCAGTACACCTTTCTACAGATCGACATCCTTTGTCGGAAGCCAAGGGTTCTCGAGCCCAACTCCTGGATATTCCAGCACTAGTATACCAGTATCCGAATTCCCGAAAATTGCAGCATATTCTAGCACGCTGATTCCCGTGTCTGGATATGTGTCTGCATCTCCAAAATCTGGATTGCCGACCCCAGAGTCGAGACGCCCTTCGGAATTTACGACAGCTGGCTTCTCCTTACCCCCAGCCCTCGGTCCGTCCACGGCTAGGTACTTGGAAGCCAGTAATAAATACGCAGAGACGCCGGTCGATGACTACGGCTATACGAACGGGGGACTGACTCGAGAGCCCTCGTACTTTACGAGGGAATATTTGTTGGAGTCGCCGGTTACGAAGACTTATGATGGTGAGTAACAGTAATTTGTGTATTGTTAACGTTATTCCAGATACACCTACTTGTCTTAACATTCTAAACTAACTTCCGGATACACTTACTCGATTTTTCGTCGGATGTGTCCGACCAGGTTTCGCTCTGATTCGCAGAGCTTCATTATGGTCAGCAGACGGAGCCAATAGTCAAGAAAAAAAAAGTAAAGAAAAGAAAGTCACGTACCTAAATAAATGTTTTATCTATCTATCTATCTAAGTGTATCCTGAACTCGTATGTAGTGCTTACAGCAGGTTTAGTTAAAAAAATTGTGTATTGTTTTCAAGCCCTCCTACTCTCTTTACATACCTACCGCTATAAGTCATCAGCCTTATACTATTTCTAGCAAAGCGGACTCATCTGAAGTATTTCGACTTACGAATCAAAGCTCATTCAAAACTGAAATGGGGATGGGCAAGGCATTTGGTTAGACGGGGAGATGGCCGGTGGAGTATGATAGCCACTAAGTGGTGGCCAAGAACTGGTCGACGGTCGACGGCAGACACCATTTTGAAACAGCCGTGAATGTTTCCTTAGCCGATAGTTGGCTTCTCTGAACAAGACTAGCTAAGGCCTGGATTGGATAGGTTGGCTTGAAAGAGAAGAGGCCTATGCCCAACAGTGGGCTTTGTTTATGGACCTATTAGATAGGTAGACAGAAACAATCCACAACCTCTCTTTGGAGACAAAAAAAAACTCCAGCTCTTGGATGTTTATACTTGTTTGTGATGTCGCTGTCTCTGGTTCCCTCGACACACACAGGGTTCCAGTGGGGCCAGAAGCAGTTTATGTGCCTGTATGTAAATGTTTATGTTCTTTCAGACGAATACCAATACCTGTCACCGGTGACAACCACGCCATCTCCGGCCACCAAGAAGCTGCCGAAGAAGACGGTCTACCGAAAGATCTCCACAACAATCCGCCCCACGGCCGCGGCTTTGGCCCCCAGCTCGCCCAAACCGAGGCGGATCGCGGAGAGGAAGCCTTTTGAAAAGGTAATTAGCGTGAATGTTTTGCTACTTGTGTAAGAATAGAGCGGAGCGGTAGAACTCCGACTTCTCATTCGGGAACTACGGGTTTCGTAGGTTTGAAACCGGTTTCGAATAATGCTGGGGCCGCACCTGCGTCTATCGTGACAAAGCTTCGCGCTACGGGCATTTCAGTCCATACATTCCACAGAGTACTGGCGCGAAGCTTTGTCACGATAGACGCAGGTGCGGCCCCAGCATCATAATAAAAAAATCGGTTAATACACCAACAACTGTTTTATTAACCTCTTCAGTCCTGACCTTGAAAAAAACAATGGTTTCTACTGTTGAAGGTCAGGTCTGAAGAGGTTAAAAAACTAAAACCTGTAAGTGAATATTTTATTTACAATATCACGTTTTAAAATATCGAAATCGCACATGGATGTTGTATGCGAATATGAAAAAAAAATAAAAAAAATGCACGTATCGGATTTGGCATTGCCAATTGGCAGCGACGCTATGTTTAAATACATTAATTTAAAATTTATACACGGCAATGAATAAAAAGTTGCTTTTTGTAATTAATTATTACGGTCCCTTTTTTTTTG
Organism: Yponomeuta plumbellus; assembly: GCA_947310845.1. Classification (NCBI taxonomy): domain Eukaryota; kingdom Metazoa; phylum Arthropoda; class Insecta; order Lepidoptera; family Yponomeutidae; genus Yponomeuta; species Yponomeuta plumbellus. The sequence continues at coordinate 20,559,012 of OX371203.1, forward strand.
CTAATTTCAATCTTTTGTGAATAATAAAGGATTTTTTTAATCTGGCAATCCTTTCTCTTCCGTCCCGGCCAGGTTGCAAAGCCGGCGCCGGTACCGGGGCGCACGTACCGGCCGATAGACAACTACGATTACTACGACGACAGCCGGGAGAGACTCGTGCAGAAGTACGAAGACACCAAGGTCATCGTGCACGGCAAAGGTTTGTGCGTCCAACTATTGAGCAAAACAGCACCTTCACTCGACCTCATTATAAACATAAATTTACAATACAGGCACATGTCATACATTGCTTCTGGCCCCATACTAGGATACCCTGTGTCGTGGGAACCAGAAACAGCGACATCACAAACATGTAGACATCCAAGACCTGGGGTTTTTTTTCTCGCTCGCGGTCAGAGCGGTGAGAGAGTTCAAATAGGAAGGAACCACATCATCATTGGTTGGTAGGAATAGGTCGTAGCCTAATTAATATGGCAAGCATTATTGCAGCGGCTACCCGTCTTTCAAATTTCTCTCAGCAATTTTCCATCGTAAGGTTGTCTGGAAGAAATTGCTTTTAGTAATAAGGTTGCCAATTGTACCATGAATCTTTGTAAATATTTTGTGTTTTTTGTTATTTCTAGTGTGCAATAAAGAATATTCTTATCTTATTCAATAACATTCCACAAGTAAGATATATAACTTTATAGGGATGTTTGTGGACTCTGTAGGCTACGTCAGAACTGTGAAATTGACAATAAAAAAAGATCCATTCTCATTTGTGCCTAGTATTCAAACATCCATGAGTATTTTTTTTTTTAATTTGAAAGGTTTTTTTTTAAATATCTGTGGCACTCCACGGTTTGTGCTAATTTGAAAGTTTGTTAATTAATCCAAAACTGTTGTGAAAAGAATAAATGTGGAGTTCATTAGTTTATTCTCCACGTAATCTATCAATAAATTGTCAAACTATTAAATCTTGATGTTCAGAAAGTAAACATTTTGTTTTTATTGTGAATAAAATATTTGAATTTAAATTTTAAAACTCATTCTTTCATCATGCTTGACCATTAATTCATTGTCTGTCAAATTCATTGTAAATCATTCATAACGTTAATACTAGGAATGAACATAAATTGTCATTTCCACGATTTAGACTTGCAAAAGTTAATACCTTAGTTAATACTTGCAAAAGTTAATACCTAAGTTAGAACCTTATACAGTGCCCCATAAAGGAATTATGGGGCACTGTATAAGGTTCTACAACAAGATACCCCAAGATATATTAGAGTTACCCCCAACGCGATTTAAGAATTGTGTTAAGCACACTCTTTGCAAAAAAGCTTATTATAAAATCAACGATTATTTAGAAGACAAGGACGTATGGCATTAAATAGTAGTTTAATATTAAATTAAATCAGAGGATAAATGTGTCTAGTGTTCAACACATCCAAGATATTATTTTGTATGTTTTATTTGTATTAGCTTTAAGGTGATTTGAGAAAAGATGGTCAGAGTGGAGTTTTTTTTTCGCTGCCTTTTTCTCCACTACAGACGGCCCCAAGGCAGCGGCTAACATTATACATAACTGTATGTACATTGACATTCAACAAGCAGAATGTAAATTCTTTACGTTGAAATAAATTCTTGATTCTTGTATTGATTCATTCTTTCACGGAAATAAAATCCCCTCCCCCAGGAAACATCGAGTGCCTAGACATCGGCAACTTCCCGCACCCGAGCTCGTGCAAGAAGTTCATTTCGTGCGCGCGCATGGAGAGCGGTGCCATCATCGGCTGGCAGTACGTCTGCCCCGAAGGACTGAGCTTCGACCCCGTGGGCGGAATCTGCAACTGGTCCGCCGGCCTGGGCTGCGATGAGAAGTAGATGGCACAGGGCCAATTCTGATTCTGACGTTCTCCAAAACAAAGACCAATTCAAAAACAGGTTGAAAGAAAGAAAGAAAGAAAGAAAGAAGTTTATTGTACCAACAAGACACATCACAGAAACAAAACACACAAAAAAAGTAACATAATAGATAAGTAAGGCAACAGACGAAAAACAAATAAAATTAAACAAAAACCTTAGTCTGTGGTGTGTCTAAGTCGCCACAAAAGGCAACTGACTCAGACGTATTGTGATGTACCGGGCCGATTCTGACGTACTTTAACCTGTAGAATTTTTGGTGGGCCAATCGGTTCACTGTAACAATGGTTTTTAATGGTTATTTTCAAGGTTATAACGCAACTTATTCACCCTTTCAAACCTGACCTTGAAAAAACAATGGTTATCTATTGTTATTTTCAAGGTCAGGTCTGAAAGGGCTATCGAAACAATTACCAATTCAAAAACAGGTTGGAGGTATTGTGGTGGGCCGATTCTAACCTTCTTTAAAACAATGACCGTTTCAAAAACAGGTTAGACGACTTATGATGTACGAAGCCGGTTCTGACGTTCTACTGCCACTTGTTTAGTGGTGAAAAGTAAAGTTCTACGAAGTACTTCTAAGTACAACTAGTACTTTTACTTTACCCTGAAGTAAAGTTCTTAAAAATTCACATCTTCATACTAATGTCAATCGACACTTAATTTCTGTTTAGAGAAGTGATTTTTTAGACGATTCCAAAGTATCAAAATAAGTACGAATATGACGGAGTAAGTTACATCAGGCTACTCCATACAGTGGAGGACTTACGTGGTCGCCACGTGATGCCACGGGGCTGATTCTGACATTATATAAGCCTGACCTCCTCAGTGTTAACCTTGAAAATACCAATGGGCTGCGGAGGTTATTCATTTATCCAGAAACAAAAAAAACGTCGTGTAATAAGTATTCTAAAACCAGCAACTTGGAGTAAATCAGATGTTGAAAATTTATTTATTATTCTAACTTTTATTCACTCTCGCGTTTGTTTGGTTGGTCTGTTGCACAAAGAAATTAAGCTATACCTCAGAATCGGCCGCTATTCCGAACGGCTCCCGGATTGGCAGCAATTGATGGATAGATTTTAACGTGATTTCGGGTCGAGAAAAAAAACAAGCGAGCACGTAACACCATAATCCCCTTAATCCTGACCTTGAAAGTAACAATCGAAAACCATTGTTATTTTCAAGATCAGACAGGCAGTTAAGCCCTGTCTTTGTCACCATCAGGGAAGACAAAAATCAAGTCCTTAGAAAAAACTATATTATTCACTTTTATCACCGTCAAACCATTATGTCCCCACCGAGGGGTACGGGTCTCTTCCCTGAGGAAGGTATAGTATCGTACTCTGCCACAGGAATTATGTCCTGGTGAATGGCGGATTATTCACTTTTAAACTACCCCCGATAAGAGTTGGGAAGAAGTATGGCAACACCACATTATAATTTTCTAAAATTTTATTCGCGCTGAATGACGGTTGATTTTTGTCTTCCCTGATGGTGAATATAGGGCTTAACTTCCCAAGTCTGATCTTAAAAATAACTATGGTTTTCGATTGTTACTTTCACAGTACTTTCAAGGTCAGGATTAAGGGGATGAAGAGATAGGTACTTATGATAAAAGATGATTCGTTATACTAGTTTGTGAATGTTCTCTAATCTCAAGAGGCTGTTTATGTGAAAAAGAATAATAAACATGTTACAATATAATGAACACGTATGTTACCTTTGTGATACCTACCTACTCATGTATTAATAGAGAAAAACCTTTACTACTCTAAAGAAAAAAACTTTAAAAATATGTCACGTAAGATTAAAGATGACTGAAAGGAAAAAACTTATTTATATTATCTACTTTAGCTTCTCTAGTTGTGTAATTAATTATGTTGATCTAAGTCAAATGATTGTTTCTTTTCTCATATTTTAGGAAATTTATTGAAAAATGCACTGCCAACTCTAAAACGCTACTATTTTATTGTTTAGTATTTTCAGAAATAACTATTATATTCGTAATGTGCCTTAATTATTGAGTTTGTTTCACAGTTAAAATTACTTCCAGGTTGAATCAGATAATTTTGGAAGAATTTTAACATTGAATGTATTTTTAGGATATACCATCTGTAAGTATTTGTAAGAATATTTTAAGCAATAAAATATTTAAAAATATTTACCTCGTTATTATTTTTATAAGTTCTCCTACAAACTACTTTTCAGTGTTCACTACAAAGTTATCGGCTTACAAATTCGTTGTTTTGGCCAATCATTGACCCAATACATTCTAAATACTTGTGAGATCGTTCTATACTGTACTTCCCCTATTTCTCGTGGGCAAACAATCTGTTAATCTACTGTTAACAGCTGTCAAAAGTTTTTCGTATGCACTTTGGCCAACTGACAGCTGTTAAAAGTAGATTAACAGCTTGTTAGTGTACGGGAAACCGGGGGTTAGTCCCGTACGGGCTGTGAGTACAGGCCTAACCGGCTATCCAGATCTAGATTACCGAGAACTCTACGCTCCACATAGCTCAAAAAATTAAACACTAAAATCTTTTACAACGTCCGTTTACTAATATTAACATAGCCTATACCGACACAGGTCATTTTGACCTTCTGCGCGGGCGCAAACTCCGCGTCGTCGTCTTCGTCGTCTGCTCGTAGCACTTCCAATTTGAACATAACACCGAACAGCTCCTTCAGGTGCTGGAGAAAACTGATCGTGTAGTCTGACAAGGGGCCCACCTGGGGACAAGACGTGACGTACTTTTACTTCTGGAATTCTTCTCTCAAAATTCTCAAAAACACTCAAAATTGGGAACCATAAACTTTTATAAGCACTATACATTTTCCGGACTGTCAGACTCTTCCGGCAAACATTCAAGTACGCTATGCGGAAAATAAACATAAACATTTACATACAGGCACATGCATTGCTTCTGGCCCCACACTAAGATATCCTGTGTCGTGGGAACCAGAAACAGTGACGTAACAAACATGTAAACATCAACGACCTGGGTTTTTTGTCCCCAGCCGGAGTTCGAACCCGGGACGGTCGGGACATCAAATCAGTTAAGAACATTCCAAATTGTTTAATGATCGTAAAAAAATGAGTATACTTTTGAGAAATGTTAGCTGTAACGGCTCTAGAAAATAAGTGTTGTTTTCGTACCTACCGTAATATTACTTAGTCGTTTCAGCACTTAAGTATTTTTTTTTATTTAGGGTAATTTTTGTTTTAAAATCTGTAAACGGTAATAACAAGCATAATAACATTATTTTAGTTTTTCTGTCTGGTAGGTGCTTCCTATATTATTACAGCTGAGATTTACTGCTAAATTAGTTCTCGCTTTTAAGTACAACTGGTTCCCCACGTCACAGGCCTAGCCTAGTGTGGGGACACCTATTTTATTAACACATATATTATTTTGTTTTTGTGTGAAATTAAACATTTGTGTATCTCTTTATGGGCCGATTTCTGAATTGAGAATTTCACTAAGTACTTACTTAACCGTCTTTATATTTAGTTTAATTTTAGTGCAGTCATTAATTTTAGGATATTTAATAACTTACTACTTAGATGTAAAAATATATGATAACAAACTAATAACTGTAGCGCTGTCTCGTCAAATTTCTTCAGAAAAGAGAGTGACAGCTTAAATATTTACTTAGTGTAAATTCTCAATTCAGAAACCCTTTGGGCCGATTTCTGAATTGAGAATAAACACTAACCCCCTTATTCATAAAAAATTTTAAGCATTGGTTAAGTAAAGAACTGATTAAATGTCATGCTGTCCTTTATATTTCAATGACATCTGTCAAGGACAGCATGACATTTAATCAGTTGTTTACTTAACCAATGCTTAAAATTTTTTATGAATAAGGGGGTAAATACTTAAATGTCGTTCTGTCATCCTCTTTTCTGAGAAATTTGACGAGCCAGCACTACAGTTAAGCATTTACTTAGTGAAAATTCTCAACTCAGAAATCGGCCCTTTATCTCTTAACAAGTAATGAAATTGATTGAAAAAAAATACTCACGACACACTCGCTGACGTCCTTCTGTCCGAGCGCCATCCAGAGCGCCACCAGCCACTGGAAGCTGGAGTCGACGGCGCCGCCGCGAAACACCTCGTCCAGCAGTCGCATGGCGCATGACCGGCCGAGATCCTCGGGCAATGTCGGCTCGCCAAAGCCCGCTTTCGCCGATTTCTGTGCGAGATTTTACTGGTGATTATCAGAAAATGGCTCAAATTGCATACCTAATTTCTTTGGCGCACTTTTTTCATCATCATCGACCCATCATCTCCCCACCGAGGGGCACGGGTCTCTTCCCTGAGGAAGGTATAGGCCATACTCCACCACGGGGCCAAGTCCGGATTGGTGGATGCTTGTAAGACTAGTGGCTGGTCTTACTGTCAGAAGTTTTCAAGCCGCCCTAAGGCCTCAGACTTGGCTTAACGACTGCCATCTATCGACGGCAGCCGGCACCAGCTGCTTAACGTGCCTTGCGAAGCACGGAACCGCTCGGAAAAGTGCCACTAGCGTTAGTCATAGACGGTGACCCATCCATGGACTGAACGCGCCATATGTTGCTTAACCTTAGTGATCGTTTAAGATCACTCAGGCAGCCCAGGCTACTAGCGATTCATACTAACTCAATAAAAAGTAACATACTATCCCTTCACTTGGCAAACGCCCGCAGCGGGCAGGCGGCCATAGTTTAACTTGTTATGCTAATTACCGCCATTATCCCCCGAACGCTTAGCGTACACACGGGTGTACGCTAACTTTTTGTGCCCCAACTGCTTAGCGTACACACGGGTGTACGCTAAGCGATCGATGGATTTGACATACGTCAAACTGTCGTATACATACGAACGATACATACGTATCGGATGAACCGTTATAGCTAGACAGTTGGAATTTTAAAAAGATTATGTATTTCTGTCGCCATCATACAAGAAATAATAAAAACAGAGTAAAATAAAATATTGTGAGGCTCTCATACAACGAACGTGATTTTTTTGCTGATTTTTGCTCTATATCAATAACGGCAGTACTGTAAGCCTACCCCTCTGGGATACAGGGGTGAGCTTACTTATGTATTTTTTTATTATGCAGGAGGGGAATCGCATTCCAGCGGGGAGCACAGATATTGTGACCGTTGTTTGTATATCTTTTGTTTTCTCACCGCCTCGGCGCAATAGAAGGTCTTCTCGTTAGTCTCGACGACCAAACTGACGCCGAAGCCGGGGCTCTTGCCGGCGTTGGCGCCGCGACACTGGTCCGTGTTTATGTAGACGTCCGGGATGAACTGCAGCATCACCTGTGGATTGAAGGTGGTTTCAATAATGCTGGCAATTTTTAAAGACACAGATCTTTTTGGCTTTTACCCTTTTGGACCTTTGGTGGTGTTGTAAAGTGTTCAACTTTTTTTTTCGGGTCGTACTCTCCCGACAGAATTCAAGTGTATCCGTAAAACAATTTGTAACTTTTAAAGACGTTTTGGGCTTTTTAGTTTTTGGGCTTTTGGTGGTGTCTTGCATTATGTCCCTACCGAGGGGCACGGGTCTCTTCCCTGAGGAAGGTATAGGCCATACTCCACCACGGGGGCCAAGTCCGGATTGGTGGACGCTTGTAAGACTAGTAGCTAGTCTTACTGTCAGAAGTTTTCAAGTCGCCTTAAGGCCTCTGACTTGGCTTAACGACTGCCATCTATCGACGGCAGCCGGCACCAACTGCTTAACGTGCCTTGCGAAGCACGGAACCGCTCGGAAAAATGCCACTAGCGTTAGTCATAGACGGTGACCCATCCATGGACTGAACGCACCGTATGTTGCTTAACCTTAGTGATCGTTTCAGATCACTCAGGCAGCCCCGGCTACGAGCGATAAAATAAACATAAACATTTACATACAGGCACATACATTGCTTCTAGTTTTCTTGCTAGAAAAAAAATAGAAAATTTCGGTTGATTTAGACATGTCGTAACGTAAAGTATTCATATTCCGTTTGTTGAATATCAATGTACTTTATAATGTCAATACAACTGTATTTACATCAACTGGGCGCCCATTGGAAATGAGCTACCACACTCTCCAGAAACAAGCTTGAGTACTTAGCCCCTTAGAAGCCCCGACTACTCTGTGCGCCATGGCGGGAGACACCCGCAGAGCGCACATGACGACGAGGACGTGCTTAACCACGGCACAGCACAGTTGCTAACCATGGAAATCAGCTGCCACACTCCAGTAACATACTCCACTAACATGGACAAGCTAGTCCATTGAAATGATTAGACAGTTTTCGGATTACAAACTGTTTTTAATATAGGTAATTTTTACATGGATTTTCGAATTTGTATAGCGTCCCGACACACTCGTTCACGCTTTATTTGTTGCGGTAGGTGGGGCAACATCGTGCACATTTGCCTTTGCTTCATCTCTGCTTCGCCTGCAGGAAAGTGTAGCGTTCACACGCTTCTCGCGTGAACAAACATAATACGGTAGTTGACACGACCAACAATAAATTATTTGATATGCTCGATTAAAAATTACAAAAATTACAAAATATTTCGGTAAATGTATCTCTTTTAGTCAATTACTAGTTATTACAATTTTTAAATAGATGAAACATAAAAAGAGTGCTCTGAAATATGACGTCATAAACCGGTATTTTCATACAAAATTCTGTTTTAAAAGTAACTTATTTGACATTTTGTCAACTACCCAATTGAGTTCTTACCCCCTTAGCAGCCTCGACGACTCGATTCGCCATGGTGGGGGACACCCGCAGCGCGTAGACAACGCCGCGCACGCGCTTTACCAGCCCCCACGTGCTGCACTGCAGCGGACGCAATTGCCGACGCACCGGGCAGCGGAACACCACCTCGCCGCCGCCGAGTGGGGGCGCGCCTGCGGCCGGAGTTCAGGGTTGAGGCATACGAGTCATTGGCCAAATGTAAGAGAATTTCAAAGGTCTAATAGTTTGTAACGAGGTGCATTTGCCTCGTTGCCTTTTTATTATTTTCGGCCACCTACTATTCCAAATTTAATTAGTATTTGACTTTTGCTGCAGTGTTCGGACGTATCTGGCTCGGATTATCCTCAGATTCCATCCAAGCTGCACCTAAACGTCATTCTTTTTCTGTTTTTCACGACCCGGAGTATCTTATTCTCAATGTTATTATATAAATCATCATAAAATATTTAAAAAAGGCACATATTTATTATGTAAGTGTTCTTTTTATATTTCTACTGTATTTTTATATTTATCTTTTATACCTTAGCTAAGACCTTTATTTTTGTATTGTTCCCAGGTGCCTTTCCTTTACATTTAAATAAACCGAAATTCTACCGTGCCTCTGGATACCCCTCTTTTACTACGGATCGCACCCCTACTTAACCCTCGTGCGACAAGTTCTCCCAGATTCATAAGAGCGCATCGCCAACAAACTGCACAGCAGTTTGGCGACATTTGTTTAAATGAAAATGTAAAGGTTTATTTTGGTAAAATAAATTAAAAATATAGATAGATAGATAGATAGATAGATAAAACATTTATTTGGGCTTAAAGACACACACACATAAAGCGTTACATAGCATATAAAATATTACAATAGTCTTGGCACAGGAACTTAAATATATAGGTATATCAATTTAACCTCTTTAGTTCTGACCTCAGAACACAAAAAGAAGAAGTGCCTTATGGGCGTGGCACTGTCGCTCAACGTTAGCCCGGTTGGGCTAAGCTCGGAAAAACTTTTAAATATGGCCGTCAATCGCCTAGCGCCCGCCGCCGCGAAAACATATGTGAAAAATCCCTGATTGCGCAGTGATTACCATCTGAAAATGCTGCTCAAATAACAGCGGAGTGTCTTTTCTTCGGCAAGCCTATTTTACTCACTATATTCATCTTTAAACTCGAAAAAATAATTATTATAATAATTTTCCTGTGCATTATGCATCCTAGTACTAAGCACGTAAATGAGACGTATTTAATACATCGGGTTTACTCCACTGGTGTTTTTATATAGAACTTTCGTAGAGGGTTTCTAAATTGGACAAGCAAGCCCGCAATGGACCATCACGCAAAAATGACTATTGTTCTGTATGATGTTTCGTGGTACGGCCGCATGTATTTGCCGTGAAATGTCAAAGTCAACAGTATGTGTCAGCGGGAGTCATAGTAATGGGGTAGTTGCTTTCTTTTAGGGCCCTCGCCCACGGCGGCTTTTTGTAGCGCTGCCGTCGCGCGTTTCGTAAACGCGCGACGTCATCGCTACTAACGCGCGTAGGTCGCTTTTGCAACGCGCGACCGTAGCGCGGCTGTAGCGCTGCTAACGCGCCACCGTCGCGCGGCCATAGCGCTACAAAAAGCCGCCGTGGGCGAGGGCCCTTAGGATTACTCAGGCAGCCGGGGCTACGTGACGTCGCTGTCGTTGTGGGCGCTTCGGCTGCTTACGTAAAAGCAGCAACAAAGACAACGTGACTAATGTTGCCTCAACGGAGTCCATTTTGCAACTGTGGCGATTGGGAGCGACGGTAGCGCGTTTGCATCGCGACAGAAGCGCTACGGCCGCGCGACGGTGGCGCGTTCGAAGCGCTACGGCCGCGCGACGGTGGCGCGTTCGAAGCGCTACGGCCGCGCGACGGTGGCGCGTTCGCATCGCGACAGAAGCGTGGTTACGGCCTAGCCACGGGGAACGGCGGCGCGAACGGCGGTGCGGCAAGCGGGACGAAAATTCGCGCGGCGCGGTTAGCCGGCCACGGGCAGGCGCGTTTGCCGCCGCGACTAGTAGGGCTGAGTAGGGCAGGCCGGTCAAGAGCGAAATTTCTTTATCTCAAAATAATATTTATTTTTGTTCAATACATAATACTTGGTCTTCCAAGTAATCTACTCCATAGATTTGAATAGGAATCGAGGTATACTATGGAGAATTCCACATTTTTCCACCGAAACATTTTTCGAGTCTACTAGAATTATTGTCGAATTATATTCTTCAGGATTGGAAAAAAAGTCAATGCAGCTAGAGTTTTAAGTGCCGCTGAAAATTGATCTAATACATAGGTGCCATTTAATTAAGCTGACCATATTTTGGAGAATGATAGTAGGTATGTCAGTTAATTAAATGTTACTCTGTATATTAATGTTTCATGAAATTAAATAACTTTTAGGTAATTATGTTCTTTATCAAAGTAACAAATATACCCCATTTTGTTAGTATTTCAGCAATAACAGTCTCGGTATTTATTATTCGCGGCGAAAACAACTAAACTCGTTTGATCTCTGCACTAGTCGCCGCGACTGCCGCTCGACGCCGTGGCTTGCGCCGTACTTGTTCATGTGTTTGTTTCACTCGCCGGCCGCGCCGCCAGTCGCGGCTCGGTACATTTCGCCAGTCGCGTCGCCGTTCGCCGCTCCGCGTGGCTTGCTCCGTACATTTCTATGAGTTTGTTTCAGTTTGCCGCTAGGCCGTTACGTGGGCGAGGGCACACAGCTAGCGACCGCATCGCGGCTGTAGCGCGGCGAACGCGCTCGCGCGGCCGTAGCGCTACAAAAAGCCGCCGTGGGCGAGGGCCCTTAGACTGATAAAGTATCGATATTGCTAAGGAAGATTATATTTTTGTGGCAGGATTTTGTTGTAATAAAAACAGGCCTAGCTTCGATCACATATTTCCAAGAGTTTTTTAAATACGTGATCAATTTGTATTTGAAACTACGAGGATAGGGTCTAACTAGTTTCTTCTCAAATCAAGTACCGTTTGCTCCATCTATTTTACGGAGAAATGTTTCCAAAAGAAAGTGTTCTAGAAAAACAAATTAGGTGATGTGGTTGTGGTACTAAATAATATTCATAAATATATATTTTACTAGCGACCCGCTCCGGCTTCGCACGGGTAGCAAAACGTCGAAATTTCCCGGGGTAGTAGTTTTTTTACACCGCGGGTTACATTATTCGAGAGTTCGTACGGAGGCCTAAACTTTTCGAAAATCCAATATAACCTATGTTACTCACGAAGAATATAGCTTTCTAATGGTGAAAGAATTTTTAAAATCGGCCCAGTAGTTTCTGAGCCTATTCATTACAAACATACACACAAAAATACAAAATAAATCTTTCCTCTTTATAATATTAGTGTGCTGATGAGCCTAATCTTATGAATGAAATTCGATTAATTGAAAATAAAATAATAGTGTTCTGAGACAAGTTATAAATAAATATTTACTTACGTTCCGTATGTTTCGTAATATAATATTTATATTACGGAATGTTTCGTAACATAATATTTATATTACGGAACAGTAAAATATTCTCTGCAGAAACTCAGTCGGATGCTAATTTTATGTTTTTATTGTTTCACAAGTTTCTTACTACGTACTGTATTTTTCACAAATAAATAAAAGTATTATTATTTATGCGAAATTATTATTCATGAATGTTTTTTTATTTCATCACAGCTATCATCCACCAAGGCAATGCAAATTTTAATCCAAAAAAGGGCATAAGGTGAAGGCATGGCGCAGGCATCTTGCGGCTTCAAAATGTTTCAAACAAAATTTACGTAAGCGATATGTTTTGAATTATATTCAAGCGGCACGGCACCGCCGACGTAGTTTCGTAGCCTATGTAGGTACATTTTACAGTTATGAAAACGTTTTGAAGCGTTTCAGGTATGGATAGAATAGAAATAGATTTTTTCCTTAATCAACTATTTCGTTACATCCCTAATGTTGTGTTGTGTCTGTGAATCCTCCTCATTGGCTGTTTTATTTCTGTTAAGGACAAATCGTGGGCCGGTGGTTTATGTGGGACGTTATATTTACGTCATACGTAACACTTTGATTGCGCAATGCAGAAATGTTGGAGTTTATTGTGCGCGCGCTTAGTTGACATGTGCTCGCCACAAAAGTTTATATTGTATATTTAGTTACATGTAGTTAAAATTGTAGTTAACCCATATAGACCTAACGTACCGTATGTGGTACAGCAACTTTGTAAAATTATTTTGTCCTACCCACAAATCAACGAATGTCTTGTTCTGTTGTGAGATTCGCAGCGTAATGTTAGTTATACGTTAGTTGTGTTACAAAGACGTTTTGTGTAAGTGATCTTGAGTATGTATTCACTAAGATTTCGTGGAAGAAACTGAAAAAATGTCGTACCATGTCTTCGAAGAGGTAAGTTTCACATTATTTGTTATGATATATATTATTTGTCGATGTTATAATGAAGAATAGGGTTCAAATTGATGTTGTGATCGAAATAATTTACATTATACATTATTTTTGTAAGTAATACTTAGATCTCAATTACGTGTACCGTATACGGTACAGTAGGTCTAAGGAGAAGCTAAATGTGATAAAAACATTACCTTTGTTTTTTTTTCTAAATCTTGTGTTTTGTTGTATTAGATTATTGGCGCTTCATTATATTGCTACATTTCTTGAGGAAAATAATGAAAATAGCACCCAAGGGCATGATCTGGATATTTTACTACCCTCTGACACCCCAACGACGATCAGACTGACGAAGACTCGGGTGATAAAGATGCCGTCAACACAAATAACTTGCCTCCGAGCTTGCTTCGAGCCCCAGCAGAGCTTGCGGTTTCTGGCTGTTGAGACGAGCTAGAAAATGAACACCAGGACCCTCACGAGTCTCAGCAATCCTTACAAAAACGTGCTATGAAGTACCTATGACTGGAGAAACGAGACTTACAGCCTAAAGAAACCACTTCATCATGTGCTTCAAGTGGTTATATTGTATGGTTTGAACATATGAGCATACGAGAAAAAAATTGGTCCATTGTTTCTCCATTGCATTGACATTGATATGTCAGTACAAAACGCTTGGTTGCTGACATAATGGTGGAACCATGGACTTACTAAAATTTTGACGTCGTGTTGGGAATACTATCATTGACTGTAATAAACAATGTGCAAAGGCAGGACTGTTTCATCAAGTTTCATACTAAAAAATAAACGATTTTACTATGAAAAATCTATGGTTTTTTGCTTACGTATAGTCCTACGTACCCTATATGGTACGGTAGGACTATACGTAATCTATTCATAGAATATTTTTTTTAATATTTTTTTCAGTATTTTTGGACCGTAATTATTTAGTTTTCATTCAATAAACTCATTTTTGTCTCAAAAATAGTTTTCGGTCTAAATGGGTTAATAATATACCCAACACCGTCTGATGCTTTAGCACAGTGTCAAGACCTCCGAATACAGTATTAAAAAGAAATCTAAGATAATATTTTACCCATAGCCCTGGCTACTCTGGCACGGGGATTACGGGGAATCCTAGTTTGGGAGCCAGTAACCATTTTTTGTAACCGTTTTACAATAAAGTTCTATCTGTAAAAAACCCGATTCAACTCTCATTTCATTGAAATACCATTTAATTCATTACTTGTTTCCAATGGAAAACATTATAAAATTAATGTTTTACATACCTACATCAGTTTTACATAAAAGTTTAATATTTATGGCTTTTGATAAGACTATTCAAAATATGGAATAACTTTTTTTAATCTTTGGACCTATTTTACAATCACTAAATTAGTGATGGTTTGCTTCCTAAAAATGTAAACGCAAACGCAAGCCAGTCCCAACCAGCCACCAAAGAGTCTCACCTCTCCTCACAACCTTCAGTTCCAGTCCATCGTCGACCAGTATAAACTTCAGTAGAACGGGCAGCGCAGCAGCCTTTATTTTATCCACGGAGACATCCAGCTCGCTGTGCGTTACCCCACGCAGTACGCAGTTCAGAGGCTCCTTGCAGAATAGGCCTAGAGCTAGCAGGACTTCTAGGTAGTAACCTGAGGAAGATCAAACATTACTATATTTTTTGTTCTTTGGTGTCGAAAATACCCACCCCAAGACAACTTGCTCCCGAAGCTAAACCACTGCTATAACGCTGGGTGATGTCTCCATGATCCTGCATGTTGTTGGTACAGCTCCAAATCGTATAATAAAACACACATTTACATACAGACACAACATACACATTGCTTCTGGCCCCACACTAGGTTACCCTGTGTCGTGGTAAAGTGAAACATCAACATCACAAACATATAAACATCTATGACCTGGGGTTATTTTTTAAAGTAATCATTTTATTTATTTATGCAAGGACTATATCCTATTTATAAATACAGTATTTTCAAAGTACTTTTTTTACACTAAGCCAGCAACTTAATAATTGTGTATTTAATTTATTTTCAATGTGACGTCTACATGGCACTCAACACTGTGATAAGTATGGAAAGATTTTTTTTGTAAGCACTGGCACATTATGCTGGGCGCGAATATGAATTACCAAAGCAGCCTGAAGATTTACTTTTAATGTAGTTTGGTCTGATTTAAGTCTACTTCAAGGACTCTGCACTTCAGAGAGTTTATTCAATCACAGGTTGACGCCATGATTTAATAGTAAATAGTACATAGAGACTAACCTATACCCCTTTGTGGGCAGCAGTCGTGGTTGATTTGTCCGCCGATCAAAATTCCCGGCTGAAAGTAAAGCGAGGTGCCGGTCTCACTCAGCTCGACCCTCGTGCCATTCGTCACTTTATCCAGCAGCCGTATTAAGTTCACTTCGTACTCCTTTAGGCCGGGATCATCGTGAGAACTTCGGATTTCTTCTATCTTGATAGTTCGCCCGCTCAAAGTGGATAGAAGAAGCCTTTGCCGGAAGAAATTACTGCCTTTGTAAACCAGTAGATCGTTTTGTATTGTTGCCGGCATTTTCAAGAAGTTTTGTAATTAAACTATAGAAATAGCACTTTTTCTAGGCAAGGCACGCGAAATCAAAACAAATAACCACATGGGGAACACTTGACAGTTCGTTTCGTTTTGTTGTGACAGTTTACTTCTTAATCTATGTTGCAGAAGTTACATTTAAGTCAGGTTTACTACGGGTTTACTCGACGATCCGATACGATTTGTGCATCGTATTTAAAGTATGGCATGAAAAAAGAAGGCTTAATCCGTTGATTTTTAAAATTAAAGTCATATTTTTTAATAAGAAATTAGATGAGCGAATACTTGCGCTTCAGTAGACGCACAGCAGTAAAAAAAAACCCTGAATCTCAGAATAAGAACTTTCCGGGATCTGAATCCACGTTTGGATTTAGTTACTCTGTGAATTCATGACAAGTGTGAAAAAAATACTTTAAAAAATGTTACCCGACTACGGAAAAAATTGTATATTATTTTGTAAATCTGGACAACTACAATAATTTTAAAATGAGTATTTTGATGAAGATTACGATTCATTCACACATAGTCTGGTCTTAAACAAATATTAAATATTTTTTGACAGTAAGACCACTCACTAGTCTTACAAGCCTTCACCAATCCGGACTAGGCCCCCGTGGTGGAGTATGGCTATATCTTCCTCAGGGAAGAGACCCGTGGCCCTTGGTGGATAAAATGTTTATAGGTTTTGAATTATTTCAATAAGTGGCATTACTGAAATAATGCAAAACCTATAAACAGTTTATTAAACAGCCAAATTCATTCCAGATTCCACGTCAGAATGTTGATTAGAAAGATCGATCCGGATTTCGAAAAGCAGCAAATCCTTACACACCTATAGACATAATAGGGAATGGATGCAAATATCAGAAGTGCTTGATATTTTTTTTTGGTGATAGGAATAACCTTCCTTAACGCGAGAAAAAAGTTTAAATTTTTTTGGCTCCGTAGTTAATTTTTAAATATACTTAATATTTCTCCATTCGTCGTTCTGGGCTCAGTACGGCATATCAGACATATTCCTTGGTCCGCTACGTATGAAAAAAAAACTCCATCGCTTGAAAAGCTGTCAATGTCATTGTCACCACAGATTTTTTTTTTCATACGTAGCAGACCAAGGAATATGTCTGATATGCCTTACTGAGCCCAGAACGACGAAAGGAAAATATTAAGATTATTTAAAAATTAACAACGAAGCAACAAATTTAAACTTTTTTTCTCGCGTTAAGGAAGCTTATTCCTATCACCAAAAAAAAAAACAAGCACTTCTGATATTTTCATCCATTCCCAATTATACGTAGGTACTACAGGTAGGTTTCCGTTAGAAATTTTCTTCGAATCGGAATTTCTCATGGCAGTCTGTGCGTTCAAAATAATTAGGGACAATGCCATTCCAAGCGCAATTTGCAACGTTGTTTCTTCTCTACAGTGTGTCCCTGGATAAAGTGCAATCCCGAAAGGGGATGAAACTAGACCATGAATCATTGACTAGAAAAATATAAAAAAAAATTATAAAAAATTATTGTAGGATTTATTGGTATTTTAAGATTTTCATGTTTCATTAAGGACTCTATGTACAAAAGTATTGATTTCTTCCAAAATAATGGGTCTATTTCTTTGAAATAAAAAAAAAACAGTATGCCTAATACCTGGCGATGACCATGAAATAATAAATAGTCCGCAAACAAGTAACTATCTTGGGTAAAAAAATGTATTTTTATGAAAAAAATGATTTATTTAGACGTTTATTTTAAAAACCTTCAAATTACTAAAAAAAATGTGCCCTATAACTATTTAATTTTATAGCTTACTTTTATTCTTTACCATTTTAGCTTCCAAATAAAAAAAAAACAATGTTCTAACTAAAAAAACACGCTATCTACGAACTTTTAAAGTGGAGCCTAATCGTGTTACCGTGCAGGTAGAGACCGTTTTTTCCATTGTTTCCGTCCTACTCTGTGCCCTTCGGCAGTCGCAGTCCTTTTGTTCTACACTCAGGTAGAGGGAAGGCGAGGGGAGGGGAGGCAGGGGGTTCGAAACAGGACTTACACAGTCGCTCCGATATTCTCGCCGCTGCTACTACTGTTCTCGTTCTCGCATTGTGTTCTCGTTGATTTGTTATTAAGTTTTTGTTACATTGTTGACTGTTACGTTTTCTACTGTTCGTTACGTTTGGACTGTTCCTGTTCTGCTGTTAAGTGTTGACGAAATGCCGCGATTGACAGAGTTCTTACCTCGAGAAATAGCCGACATGCATTATTATTATGGCATGTCACATGGTCGCACAACAGTCGCTCGGACTGCATACATAAATGCTTTCCCGGGCAAACTCATACCCTCAGCTCGAAATTTTCAAGAGATTCATAGGAGGCTCTCCAACATTGGACTTGGTTTGGCAAGAGATCGCCGTGAGCAACCAGCTGTCGTTATTGACAATGCGATAGAAGAGGCCATTTTAAACGATCTGTTTGCTGACCCTACAACAAGCATAAGACGATTAGCGTTGCGTCATGGCATATCGAAGACGTCTGTCTGGCGAATTTTGAAAAAGGAAGGATTGCATCCTTTCCATTACCAACGAGTACAACATTTACACGAAAATGTAGATAATCGTCCAAGATGCGTAATGTCGACGTGGATTCTAAGAAAAATTAGAGCTGACCCAAATTTTCCCAAACGCATTTTTTGGATGGACGAAGCGACATTTACCCGAGACGGCATTACAAACTGCAGAAATTTGCACCAGTGGTCTCACGAAAATCCACGATTGAAAAGGGCATCTACTTTTCAAGTAAAATTTTCAATAAACGTATGGGCAGTCTTAATCGACGACATTTTAATTGGTCCAGTCATTTTACCCAGAACCCTAAATGCTGAACGTTTTTTTGAATTACTACAAAATTTACCCATGTTGATGGAAGATGTTCCCCTGGCTACGAGACGGCGTGGGCGTATGTATCTCCAAATGGATGGATGTCCTGCACATTATGGGCGGGAGGTGCGGCGATTTTTGAACGAAAATTACCCGAACCGGTGGATTGGCCGAGGAGGGCCAGTAGGCTGGCCAGCGCGTTCACCTGATCTGACACCCCTAGATTATTTTTTATGGGGTGTCATGAAGCAAAGAGTATACAGCACGCCAATAAATACCGAGGCACAGTTGCATGACCGAATAATTCAGTGCGCAAATGACATTAAAAATGATCCAGGAATGATTCGCAGAGCCACTAACCAAATTAATATTCGTGCAGTAATGTGCTTGCAAAATCGAGGAGGCCATTTTGAACATTTAATGCATTAAATAAAAATGCAAAATTGTAAATTACGGATAATTTTATTACTAAAGTTATTGTGATTAAAGTCTGACTTTTATTACCTACTAAAATGTAAATAACTCCTACCTAGCCAATTTTTTAGTTAGAACATTGGTTTTTTTTATTTGGAAGCTAAAATGGTAAAGAATAAAAGTAAGCTATAAAATTACATAGTTATAGGGCACATTTTTTTAGTAATTTGAAGTTTTTTAAAATAAACGTCTAAAAAAATCATTTTTTTCATAAAAATACATTTTTTTACCCAAGATAGTTACTTTTTTGCGGACTATTTATTATTTCATGGTCATCGCCAGGTATTAGGCATACTGTTTTTTTTTATTTCAAAGAAATAGACCCATTATTTTGGAAGAAATCAATACTTTTGTACATAGAGTCCTTAATGAAACATGAAAATCTTAAAATACCAATAAATCCTACAATAATTTTTTATAATTTTTTTTTATATTTTTCTAGTCAATGATTCATGGTCTAGTTTCATCCCCTTTCGGGATTGCACTTTATCCAGGGACACACTGTATAGTGAGATACAGCAACAATGTAATCGCAATCAGAAAAGAAATAAAAAAGCTAGTGTTTCTCTGTTCTCAGCTGAGCCTTGCTATTCCATATGTGTGTGGTTTGTTCATGAAATTCCGACTGTATTATGGCTGGCCTAACACATTTTTTTTTTTTTTTTACATAACATTTACTCTATGTGAGTGGTTGACCAAAAAGGGACCTCGAGGCCTCGAGGGAAAATAATTGATTTCGAGGAAATCGCGTTTGAAGTTTCATGTTTCTATAGGTTTCGACTCGTGCTCGGCTCACAAAAAAATAACTACGGCACCTAAAATATTCTGGTTAGACAAAAACAAAGGTAAAATACTACAGATAAAAAAATTCAATTAAAAAAAAATAACGGTTTCCAATCCCTCTAGGTCCCTTTTTGGTCAACCACTCACATATACTTACATACGTACAAGACCGCTATAATGCCTATTTTTTCCTTTAGGGTAGTCGGATAAAAAAAGGCGACATGACAGAAAGAAAAGAACGCTGCTACTCTATGATCAATCCAATTTATCCAATGTATTTATTGAAAGTTGAGGTTATAGTTTGTAATATAGTAAATATTTCAAGAAACTATTAAAACTCCCTACCATGAAAGTGTTTATCGGAGACGTAGTCCTCCCAGGCGACTACTGTGACGAAATCATATCAATCGGTGAGAAAAACAAGGTTATCTTAGGTCCTGGACTTCGCAAGGACCTGGACAAAGTTCTCATGACGAAAGCTGGTGTCCTACGCAAGCGGAACCCGAACACCTACTGGATAGACAGTTACCAGAAGCGCTACATACCCGCTAGGGGCGAGAATGTTATCGGACTCGTCGTGCAAAAGGCAGGAGACATCTTTAGAGTAGATGTTGGTGGTAGCTGCTCTGCTTCACTGTCCTACCTATCCTTCGAAGGTGCTACGAAGAAAAATAGGCCTGATGTGACCGTCGGAGACGTAATATACGCTAAAATGCTAGTTGCAAGCAAAGATATGGAACCAGAACTTATTTGTGTTGACTCACATGGAAAGAAAGGCCGTTTAGGAGTCCTAAGTGACGGATTTGTGTTCAAGTGCTCACTGAATTTGATAAGAAAAATTTTGAGCCCTAATTGTCCTCTAATACAGTCTATAAAGAATGAATGGCCATTTGAAATAGCGGCCGGAATGAACGGTAGGATCTGGATCAAAGCAAAGACTACGAGAGAAACTATAGCTGTTGGCAATGCGATTTTAGGCTCAGAGTACCTAAGTGACGAGGAAATCAAATCTATGTGTAATAATATAGCTAGCATTTTGGCTGGACATGTATCATAGTATTAAATATTTTCCTATCTCAACTCATGTTTATTTTTTACAAACCAGTGACGCAGAAAAAGAAACACTAAAACAGTGACGGGAGAATTTATTTTGGCAAATGCAATTAACCTAATCATCTCGACTGTCTTGTCTATATCCAAATTTAGCATCATTTTTACTACAATATGAGTGCCTTGTAATTTCAACAATTAAGTTATTGCTACATTTTACAGATTCCGAGTCAAAAATAAAAACTCAATGTTTCTGAATTGAGAATTTCACAAAATGTACACTACTTAGGTATCATTCCATCCTGTATTATTATGAAAAACTTATAGAACACCTTAGTGAAATTCTCAGTTCAGAAATTGCCAATAAAACACTCGCATTATAATGTTCACCGGAAATCTGAATAAATATACATGACCTCAATGTCTTAACATCTTCCATAACTGTACAACTGAACAAGCTAGTTCATTCTTTCCTATATACATTAATGTTATAGCATAATTAAATTACATTGCCACATAATTTATACAACAACTACCCTAGACTCTAATGAGTTATATTATTAGGAGTGGAACAATGACCAGAACATTTTTCTTAATATTTAGTTATAAACTGAGTCCGTAAATTAGAAAGCATTATTTAAGTAATTCGGTTAATAATTGAAATACAATATTTTTCATAGAAAATTATTAATTACTGATGAGTTTAGATGAAATTATAATGCGTTAGGTCTAAAGAAGCCTCATCTTACTTTGCAGTGAAGGATTAAATTGTGTTTTATTATGAAACAATGGATTTGTGACTAAAATGGTGGCTTAAAAGATCTATAAATAATAATTACATAAATCATTTGAGAATACCCCATTTCAAAGAAGTAGAAGGGAAAAAATGAGCGAGACAATGGTGGTCGAACAAGTGAGACAGAATTACCCCCAGTTTCTCGTCCGCTAATAATTGGTTAATTTACTTTTTCGTATGCACTTCGGCGAACTGATAGCCTTTAACGGTAGATTAACAGCTTGTACCAGAAACTGGGGGTAAGTTCAGTGATGAAACTAAGGAGTTCTATGTAGGTCACTGAAGCTCCGTGAATCACATTTGCCACTAAATTTTTTATACAAAAATTTCAGTTAAGTATTTCCTGAGCAAAATTTTTTTATTTTGTATTAATAATGTAAACTTCCCGAAACTGAAGTGCGTGCATGCAACGACTAATAATGTAGATGAAGCGAAAGTGATTTGTCAGGATCGTGGCAGTCCTTGGTCTCTGCCTACCCCTCTGGGATACAGGCGTGAGCTTATGTATGTATTAATATGATAAAGTCACAAGGCCTCGCAAAGCTTGAATTGGAGTCAACTCTACCATTTCATATTTTGATTTGGGATTCCGTACCACAACAGAGGAGTGTTATAGCTCTACTATCTTAAAAGTTTGCCAACCACTGCTCTAGTCTTTTCATATTGAGGTATGAAATTGTATCTAAAAGTATCAAGCAAACAAATAGGAATAAAAAAATCAAGTAAAAATTTTTGAATAATTTGAAATTTTTCAAGAGATATTCCAAAGCCTCTCTATCAATAATGTAACAAGAGGAATGTGTGTAAAACTTTTAGGTACATATTTACAAGTAACATTAATATATAATACAGATTTACAAGCTTAAAACTCCTTTTTATACAGATAATCCACGTAAATAAGTCATTCTATTGAGTTGTCAAAATGAATAAATTTTGTAAGTTAATTACAGAAATCGATGAAATTAAAATATTTGATGCCAAAAAGCTTTCAGGAGCAAGATAAATCACTAACCCCCGGTTTCCCGTAAATAAACAAGCTGTTAATCTACTGTTAACAGCTGCCAGTTCGCCAAAGTGCGTACGAAAATAACATTTGACACTTGTCAACAGTAGATTAACAGACTATTACCGAGAAAAGTCACCAATTTACCGTTGTCTCCCCAAAAGCAAAGATAACTTAAATCTATTTACACAAAATACATTCCTTTATTTACATTAGAAAACATTGAATTTTGATGCTATGAAAATATATAGTAACTATTTTTTTACCTTAAAATGCCTTACATTTAAGATTAACTGGGTGCGGTTAACAAATGTACATAATAGTTACAGTAAATGTAAGAGATCGAGTCTGTTAATATCTATTTAAATCGAGTTAAAAAGACTAACCCCCGGTTTCTCGAACGCTAACAGTCTGTCAATTTACTGTTAATAGCTGTCAGTTTTGACGACCTCTGTGGCGCAGCGGTTAGCGCATCTGACAACCATGCGAGAGGTCCCGGGTTCGAATCCCGGCTAGGGACAAAAAAAAAAAAAACCGTTTGTATAAAATGTTTGTGACGTCGCTGTTTCTGGTTCCCACGACACAGGGTATCCTAGTGTGGGGCCAGAAGCAATGTATGTGCCTGTATGTAAATGTTATGTTATGTTAGTAGTTTTTTTGGCTGCAGTTTTGACAACTGACAGCTGAGTGCGTATACTGAGTTTTGTCATTCACTTTCGATAGCGAGAGCGTTTGCGATTTGCATAGGAGTGACAAAGCGCCCCATCTAGTTGTCTCTTTGTCACTCCTATGCAAATCGCAAACGCTCTCACTATCGAGAGTGAATGAAAAAACTCAGTATACGCACTCTGTTAACAATAGATCAACAGACTGTTAGCGTTCGTGAAACCGGCGGTATATATATTATAGTAGTCCAGAGAAGTCATTTGTTACTCCCGTTATGTTTAGGGGTGCCATAAAAAAGAATTTAATTGAAGATTAATAGTTCATGACATCATCATCAACGCAGGGAAAGGTGGCAGTCCCTGGTCTCTGCCTACCCCTCTGGGATACAGGAGTGAGCTTATATTTATATGTTAGCGCTACAAAACACGAGACCCGCGCCGTGCCCACGTGTTGCGGTACCAGTTGAAAGCAACTTATCTATCAGTCAATAATCATCCAACAATATCGCCATCATCTCATTGGCCACCCTAGACGCGACCCAATGCCCCCCTACTTTCAAGCTTTTTTTTAAAACAAACGTTAATTTTAAAAATCGTTCGGCTTTTCGGCACCGTGTAAACAAAAATAGTCCTCCGTCAAATCATACTTTTAACTTAAAACGAGCCTAAAATAAATGAATACATGCCTCTGAACAAGTCGTAACAAAATATGCGGAACATATGCTAATTTGTTCTATACACAAGTCGTGGTTCCTTTTCTGCTCCGCTTACATGTAGGTATAGCCTAGTTTAATAAATTACCTTATTCTCGATACACCTCGCCTTACAAAGCTAACTTTTAAGACACTGTCGGCCGCTGCTGAAGGCATGGAAAAGGTATGAAAGGTACGCGCCAGAACCTACACGCCTTTCTTGATATATTTTGGCAAAAACATACCAGGGGATAAAATCGCTTATGATTATTCTCCACTCGCGTTGGAGAAACTCTCCTTGTGTAACTTCCGCTTTATTGCAAAAAAACACGATGTTCGGTCAATGGTATTCGTAGGTATAGAGCTCCAATAATTATCGTCGTCTAAAAGTGTTAAGCTGCTAACTCCAAAAGTACAAATTTTCAGGAGAGTAATAAAACGACGACGATAGACGACGTTATTTTATTTCACGAAAACAGCCTGTTTTAAATGAATTGCGCGTACACATTTTTACTGTGTGCTTGGATGCCAATAAAACGCTCAATATCGCGCGAGTCACAAATTTTGTAAATACGCATAAGCTCGGGAGCCAACAGAGCGCTCAATATCGCCCGAGCCAACCGTATCGTAAGACAAACGAATTGTAACAAAGCGTAGTTTCTCAAGGGATGGATGGATGCAAGCCGCTTCCGACCGGTCTTTTTGGAAATCCATGGAGGAGGCCTATGTCCAGCAGTGGACTTCTTGTGGCTGAATGATGATGATGATGATGATGATGATGATGTAGTTTCTCATAGGTGAGTTGTGCCATGTTTAGTCAGTGCCCCTGCGTATCCCTTCCGCGGTAAAGGCGTGAGTACACCATTCCTTTTCCACATCCGACGCAGGCTTGTGTCTCAGTAAAACACATTCACAACGTAGCCTCTAACTTTGCTTCAGTTAGTCAAGACTTAGGTATTGCTTACGTTTCTAATGCGCTTTTACCTTCTATAAGATGATCGCGACAATAGTGTGATTGGGTTTCCTAGAAGAGAAACAACGATCGGTTAGCCCCCGATTCTCGAAGTTCACAATGTACGACAATATCTGCTAACTACCAGAATCGGAACCTTCTACCGCGGCTTACAGAGCAAGACTATCACAATTTCTAGCAATTCCTGTCGTTTATCCTCATCGCTCTGCGTTGCTATAATTTGTAAAAGGCCGCGTGGCATAGTCAAATGAGACGTCAAGAAATAAAAAAGGACTAGCCCAACTTAAGGCTGTTCAAAAGTGGGGCGCCACATCTGCTCACACCACACCCCGCCCTCTCCTTAATAATTCTTCTAAGCCACCGTCCCAACAGTCCACCCAAGCCGAAGCTAAGACAAGACGCAGCGGTTGGTGAGCCCGCATGAGTCATGGAGCGCTTGCTCCTTAAATTACTCTACTAAGTCATCATCGCGTCCCAACAGTCCACCCAAGCCGTAGCTAAGAGAAGACGCAAAGGTTGGCAAGCCCTAAGGAGTCGTGGAGTGCTTCCTTCTTGCATTATTTTCTAAGCCACCGTCGCATTCCAACGGTCCACCCAAGAAGCAGCTAAGAGAAGACGCAGCGGTTGGTGTGGGAGCGGTTGCTTCTTGCGTTATTCTCCTAAGCCACCGCCCTGTGCCAACAGTCCAGTCCAACCACGCCGTAGTTAACAGAAAACGCATAGGTTGGTGAGCCCGCAAGAATCGTGGTACGCTTTCTTCTTCCGTTATCTTCTAAGTCACCTCCCCGTCACAACAGTCCGCCCAAGCCGCAGCTAGGAGAAGACGCAAGAGTTGGCGAGCCCTAAGGAGTCGTGGAGCGCTTCCTTCTTGCATTATTTCTAAGCCACCGTCGCATTCCAACAGTCCACCCAAGCCGCAGCTAAGAGAAGACGCACAGGTTGATGAGGGAGCGCTTGATTCTTGCGTTATTTTTCCAAGCCACCTCCCCGTCATAACAGTCCGCCCAAGTCGCAGCTAAGAGAAGACGCAAAGGTGAATGACGGAGTGCCTGGAGCTCTTGCTTCTTGCGTTGTTCTTCTAAGCCACGGCCCCGTCCGTTTGGACTTCACCTAACCGCAGCTAAGAGAAAACGCAATGTTGGTGAGGGAGAGTTTCCTTCTTGCATTATCTTCCAAGCCACGGCCCCATCTTAACAGTCCACCCAAGCCGCACCCAAGAGAAGACGCAAAGGTTGATGAGGGAACCCTCGCTTCTTGCCTTATCTTCCAAGCCACCGCCCCATCCCAACAGTCCCCCCAAGCCGCAGCTAAGAGAGACGCAGAGCTTGGCGAGCTCTAATGAGTCGTGGAGCGCTTACTTCCTCCGTTGTCTTCCAAGCCACGGCCCCGTCCCAACAGTCCGGCCAAGCCTCGCTAGGAGAAGACGGCGAGGTCTGCCCGGCCGCCGCCGCCGCCGCCTCCCAGTGCCCGGTCTCAGAGCACGGAGTCGGCGGAGCGCGAGAGCTGCACGGGGTGCGAGGGCGAGCGCGCGAGGCGCTTCCGCGGAAACTTCTCAAGCGCCGAAAGCAGGTGCGCGAAGTCGGGCCGGTCCGTCGAGTGGTACGACCAACAGACCATTATCATGTCCTGCGGGTTGTAACAGCAACATGTTCTAATGCGGTATTTGACACTATTAACAATGAATTATTTGAGGCATATAGAATCAAAGGCTGCAAAGTACCACAAGCCACTTTGCCGCATTTGATTCCAACCACGATAACACTTAGCAGCCTTTGAACCCAATATGTGATTTGTATGAGGTGTTAAGTGGTCTTTTGCCGATTTTGTTACTAAATTGAAAAAAATGCATAGCTTAAACTCGAAATACACTAGATGGCTCATATTTTGGAAATATGGCACTTAGCAGCCTTTGATTCTATATGCCTCATTTGAGATGCTCGATTGAAACGAAAATTACGAAATGGTTCGGAAAATGTATTTCAAATACAAATACAAATAGTTTATTTGTATATGTCATACTGTTACACATCCCCCCTTAAGCGCTTAGCGTACACCCGTGTGTACGTTAACTTTTTGTGCCCCAACTGTTTAGCGTACACACGGGTGTACGCTAAGCGAGAGACTGGATTTGACTTCGATTTCTGCCGTGTTTTTATAGTCTATGGCCAATATCCGGTTTTCTCTTGACCAATGGTTACTAAGGATTAATGTCAACCAACTTCATGCCATTCCAAAGAAAAAAATAAAGTTCTCATCGAAAAACAAGTGAACCGCGTCTGACAGACGCCATTTCGTGTTTTCGTCGCGAGTTGCTCCGCCCGCTCGAGGTTTTTAGATAATTTCGAAAGGAAGCGGATAGTATTTGTTTATGTGTTATATATAAAATTACTGGGAAAAGTGTGTAGATTATGTTTCAAATAATAGTTTTCGAACGATTAGTGCCGCGTCAGGCGTTTCGGCTCCGCCCGCTGGAGGTTTATAAGTTATTCAAGAGGAAAGCAGATAGCGCTGAGATACCTTTAATCTACTTAACAATGCAAAACCATAGGTGAACATTCGAAGGTAGGTACATATTTCGCAAAGGTGAACAATAAAAGGCAACAGCATAACAGCAACAACTACCCTCCGTGCTGTTTCTTTTAATCATTCACCAGTTATTACAATTTTTAAATAGATGAAACATAAAAAGGGTGCTCTGAAATGTGACGTCACAAGCAAGTATTTTCATACGAAATTCCGTTTTAAAAGTAACTCCTTTCACATCCTGTCAAATACCCAATTGGATAGTTGTCAAAATGTCAAATAAGTTACTTTTAAAACGGAATTTTGTATAAAAACACCGGATTACGACGTCATATTTCAGAGCACTCTTTTTATGTTTCATCTATTTAAAAATTGTAATAACTAGTGATTGACTAAAAGAGATACCTACATTTTCCGAAATATTTTGTAGTTTATGTTTTAATCGAGCATATCAAAATAATTTATTGTTGGTCGTGTCAACTACCGAATTGTTGCATATTGTCTCGCTTTCTTGTTATTAGCATATTATAGGTGTGTAGTCTTTGTCTCATATTTGTTGTGTGTGTTATTGGTATGACAAATAGACTTTTTATCTATCTATCTATCAAGATCATGTCCTGAATAAGAGGGGGGGGGGGGGGGGGTAATATAATGAGAGCCGCGAATCGTTATCATGTCCTGCTCGAGAGGGGGGATATTATGAGACCAGAAAGTCATTATCATGCCCTGAATGGAGGGGGGAGGATATTACGAGACCTGCGAATCATTCTCTTGTCCTGAATGGGGGGTGATATTATGAGACCAGCAAACCATTATCATCTCCTGCGAAGGGGGAGAGGGATATTTTTTCAAAAACCTGTCAAATAGCCTATTCGCTATTATTATCATTAGCTATTAGCCCACCTAGCGCCAAGTTCGGGCTACAACTCTGCCGCCGTACGGAGAAAGGCCGTAACTTAGTTGAAACTAGTTTTGAGTAAATTAAATAAACTCGGCAAAACGTGGGTCCAGTTCTAGAGACTGGTGCCTCTGCCTACCCCTTCGGGGATAACGGGCGTGAGTTTATTTTGTTTTTTTTTTTAAATCTTGTTTGAATTGAAGTTTGAAACATTAATATTAACTTTAAGCCTATGATAGTAGTTTTAAAATTTATAGAAAAATATGTTACATCATTATGGTTTGTGTTTTGTTTCCGTATAGACTAGCCTTTCTAATAATTTGCAGATTTCGCTTTCACTTAAGTAAAAAAAATATTTTAAGTAATATAATGTTAAGCAAGAAGGCCATAATTAGAAAGTTAAGGCTTTTCTTGTTAAATTTATCAAGTCATCAGTAATATAATTTTGGATATTTCTTTAGTTGAAAAAGCCCTAATTTATTTTTTTCCAAAGAAAACTATCTATTAAGAAAACTAACTATTAATATTATGGCATGAAATTTAATTTTATGGAAAAAAGTTATCAAAATTAAAACAAAAATGATCGAAATGAACGCTATGAACCATAAAAAAAGATTTAATTATTGCCAGTTATTCGAATGTTTGTTTTTATTGTATGTTATAAGGTTATAAGGTTATTTTAATCTTTGTACTATAACATTCAAATAGGCTATTTGACAGTGTGAAAAAAACTGTATTATTTATACGTATTCGTATAACCGCCTTAAGCCATTTTAACTAAAAAAATATTATTTATAAAATAGACACAGGATAAGTAAACTTTTAGTCCAGATCAACTTACGGGTGTTTTTTTTATCGGACGAGTCCAACCAGGTTTCGCTCCGATTTGCAGTACGAGCACCCGTAAGTTGATCCGGACTAAAAGTTTACAATGTGTTGTGCTTACGAAAGTTTTAGGATAAAATTTGATAATTTTATGTATCTGCAACTATTGTATCGAAAACGGCTTGGATTGGCCGATTCTATGATGACGTCACAGTTCAGTAAAAATGGCGTCTGTCGTTCATGTCGTTCATACGTTCATTGGTTTGTTGACTGGTATGTGACGTCATAATTCCTGTGCGATGCCATATTGCCCAAGATACCGTTTTGGCGGGTTGTTTCAAACGTAAATTTTTGTTCGCCTTTTTTACAAGAAATCCACGAAAGAATCTAAAATGACCACTTTCTGAGGACTCCATGAACACCGACAAAAAATATGAGATGGTGTTCAGAAATCTGTCAAATAGCCTATTGTGTTGTGATCGATACATTTTCCTATAATTTCCTTAAGTGTGTAGATGATTTAGTAATGTTAAAGTTAAAGATACTCATTATTATTACTATTGAAATTACTGAATTATAGTTATAAGATATTTTTTTGTTTTGCTTAAAAAAAATATATCTTATAATTTTATAAAGGTTAAGATATCAGATATGAAAATAACATGAAAAGCCGCAACTTGGAAATTACGGCTTTTCACGTTAAGGTTTGTTGTTATTTAAAAATCTTTGGATTCAATTACGGCCTTTCATACTAGTCAAACGTGATTTATAATGTGAAAAGCCATAACAATCAAAATGCGGCCTTTCATTTTAAAATTCAAGCGATTTTTGTTGGAGGATGGTTTTTTACGCCCTGTTATTTTCGCCTAGGTAGGAGTTAGACCTTATTTACATAGACCGAAAGATAGATTTTTCTTTGCTGATTCCAAATTAGTACTTAACTAAATTTTGCCAAAAACTTGAGTTACGGCCTTTCTCTGTACGGCGGCAGAATTGTACTCGGCGTACCTTGATATCCTTCGTGCACTGCAGATGTGCGAGCGACTGCCGGACGCCCTTGCCGACTTGCCAGATGACGGCTTCGGGCGGCTGCCCTTTGAACGGCCACTCGCAGCACAGGAGCTCGTAGAATACCGTGCTGGGGACAAACACCGACGCTTAAATGCTGCTTGTCGATAACCCTTGGGGGGGGCTATCGGATAAAATGTCAAAAAAGACCACCCCAAGACATCCCCGGCCCAAAGTCGCCTGGCAGAATTACCGCGCTGCACTGCAAAGGAGATTCTCTAAATCTATTCTAATTTTAACAGTGTGGTAGTAATAAAAAAATTGAGAACCGCCGTACATTTGTTTAGATTAACTCAGCCTGGGTGTAATTCCATATCTGTGATATAATTGCCTGGTTATAATGGGTGCTTTGGACAGACTGCAGATCTTCAGAAGGTTGTTCTAGTCGGAAATCAGAAACTTATTTCAACGTAAAGAATTTACAATATGTTTGTTGAATGTACATAATAATGTTAGCCGCGGCCTTGGGGCCGAATGTAGTGGAGAAAAAGGCAGCGAAAAAAAAAACTCCACTCCGACCATCTTTTCTCAAATCACATTAAATCTAATTTAATAATACAAATTTGGTATAAATGTCAATCTAACTAAGAAGCTCTAGACCCATAAGTGCAATGAACACTTGCAATGTCAAACATTATTTAATATCCTTAGAAAACACCAATGCTGTGGTCAGCCACACGACCGGCATCCGTTCCCGACGCTCCAAAAGACGCTAACCCCCGGTTACCCGTCGGGTAAACTACCAAGCTGTTAATCTACTGTTAACAGCTGTCACATGGCCAAAGTACATTAAAAAAAAAACGTTCGACAGCTGTTAACAGTAGATTAACAGATTGTTAGCCAGTCTAGCTTAGATAACAGCTGAAACCCTACTACTGAAACCTAAACTACATAATGTATCTTATCTTTTAAAGATTAAAATATCTATAATGTATTGAAAATATGTCACAGGTTTCTCTTTGCCAAATAAATTTCAGTTAATTTCATTTCATTTTAGATTGTTAGCGTACGGGAAACCGTAAGGTAAGAATGCCAGTCAAGATAAAGAGATAAAGATAAAGAGATAAAGATAGATTTATTTGTCAAACATGTGTACAGAAGGTTGGAATTGACAATTTAGATCAGCATGTTTTGCCATAACAGGCGTACAATTTTTTTCATTATCATAACAATAGCATTATAATATCAACTTCAGAATATGTCACAAAATACAAAATAAAAACAAAAACAAAACCATTCCATGCGATAATAAAATTAAAATGTCAAAGGTCACGAGTCACGTCACAAATATAATGTCATTGTTCGACGAACTTACCCAAAGGCGTAAACGTCCGTCGCTTTAGAGAAACCTAGATGCACTGACGCGTCGGCTCGCAACGACCGCACTAGCTCCGGGGCCAGGTAACACAGCCAGCCTTGCGGGATCCCCACACTGTCGCCTCGGGCGCTGAAACATAAGAGAACTGTTAATTTGACAGGCAGTTACCTGTTGAATTAGTTTATTTATTTATTTATTTACTTACTTACATAAATATTGCAACATACCAGTAATTACACCAAAGCGTTACAATATTATAACATAGACATTTATGAGTGTGTACAAAGAGTGTTGCTAGGAAGTAAAAAGCAAATAATCCCATTTTTTCTTCCAAGTTAAAATTGTGTGTGGTACGGAGGTATTTTTTTTTACTTTGCTCTTATGAGTAACTAGATTTTAATGTCTTTGGTGTGATAAAGATTTTGGTCACATGCCTTCAATTGGGTATTTGACAAAATGTCAAATGAGTTACTTTTAAAACGGAATTTTGTATGAAAATACTTGCTTGTGACGTCACATTTCAGAGCACTCTTTTTATGGTTTATATAATTTAAAATTGTAGTAACTAGTAAATGATTAAAATAAATACATTTTCCGAAACATTTTGTAATTTTTGTTTTAATCGAGCATCTCAAATAATTTATTTTTGATAGTGTCAAATACCGTATTCACGGTAAAAAAGAACTACCGAGTACCTAAACCTATATATTATTTTGTAGCGGCAACACCGCGTAATATTTTTTTGCATCGAATTAAAAAACGGACTTTGGTCGCGGGCACAGCTAGTCTACAAAAAGGATGCGAAGGCCACCCACTTGTTCCCGAAGCAGAGCTTGGTGACGCTGAAGAGGCCGAAGTCCGTGATGACCACCTTCCCGTTCTCCAGGAAGATATTCTTACTCTTCAGGTCCTTGTGAGTGATGCCGCGCGCGTGCAGGTAGCCCATGCCCTGCGGACATCGCACACCGGTATTTAATCGATGAATCAATCAACAAATCAATGAAGCAACCAACCAATCAATGAATAAACCAACCAATCAATGAATCAATCAACCAACCAATTAATGAATCAATCAACTAATAGATGAATCATTCAACCAATCGATGAATCAATCAACCAATTGTTGAATCAATCAGTCATGATCGATTGATTGATTGATTCATCTATTCATTCCCCGTACTGGTTCAGCGCTGGACATAGGCCAGATATATTTATACTGGCTGTCCTGGCAAACGTTGTTTCGCCGTTGGACTAACCTTACCACTTAGGGCTATGAAAAGCCAACCTATTCTCAGACCTACTAAATATACACATAAAATTTCGTCAAAATCGGTCAAGCCGTTTCGGAGGAGTATAACTAACACTGTGACACAAGATTTTTTTATATTATGATGTTTTTTATATATCATGGCACGCGAGAGGTCCCGGGTTCGATCCCCCGCTGTGGACTCCACAAAAAAACCCCAGGTCAGACAGGTTGGATGTTTGGGTGATTCACAGAAAATGGCCCAAATTGCATAATCAAGGCGCATGTTTTCTCATAACCACTCATAAAAAGTAACATATATTGTAGGTTTATTGGCCCCTGAAGATTGTATTGTAACGTATTTGTAGGTTTTGGTGGCATCTACTACATGTTACTTTTCATTGAGTTAATATGAAAAAAAATTATGCAGTTCTGAGAATCACCCGTTTACATGTTTGTGATGTCGCTGTTTGTTGTTCCCAAGACACAGGGTATCCTAGTGTGGCACCAGAAGTGCCTGAATGTAAATTAAAAAAAAAACTTTGACGTTCATAAAGTAAACGTTTTGTTTTTATTGCGAATAAAATATTTGAATTTGAATTATTTTTTCCCTTGGTCGCACCAGTTTTACTTGATCCCCTTGAACCTAAAGCTTATCATCTACCTGTGCGATCTGCTGTGCGACGAGAACCGTCTTATTAGGGTTGAACTTGTCCTTCCTTAGTTGCAGGTGCTGGTGCAGCGTCATTCCTTTGCACAGCGACGTCACGATGGCCAGCTTCGGCGGCTTCATGCACGCTCCCATGAACAGGACCAGGTTCTCGTGGCGCGTCTTGCGGAACGTCGCCACCTGCGGGGGAGGTCACGTTACAGTGGCTGAGGGAATAAGTTATGGTGTAATAGGCTATTTTGACAGTGTAAAAAAACAGTATTATTTATACGTATTCGTATAAATTGTCAGTCTTAAAACCGCTTCAAGGAATTTTAACTAAAAAAAACAACTACTATTTGTAAAAAAACACAAGATAAAATTTGATAATAATTATGTAACTGCAGCCATAGTATCGGAAACGGCCTGGATTGGCCGATTCTATGATGACGTCACATGCCAGTAAAAATGGCGTCTGTCACTCATTCGTTCTTACGTTCATTGGTTGGTTTACTGGGATGTGACGTCATAATTCCTGTGCGACGCCATATTGCCGAAGATAGGGTTTTGGCGGCTTATTTCAAAAGTAAATTATCGTTTGCCCTTTTTAGAAGAAATACACGAAAGAATCTAAAATGACCACTTTCTGAGGACTCCATGAACACCAAAAAATTTGAAATGGTTTTCAGAAATAGGTCAAATGGCCTATTGGACGTAGTTTAGCAAAAAGATTCCAACCTACAACATGGCCATTCATCGGTAACCTATTATGTCCCAACCGAGGGGCATGGGTCTCTTCCCTGAGGAAGGTATACAGTGTGGCCCTGGATAAAGTGCAATCCCGAAAGGGGATGAAACTAGACCATGAATCATTGACTAGAAAAATATAAAAAAAAATTATAAAAAAATATTGTAGGATTTATTGGTATTTTAAGATTTTCATGTTTCATTAAGGACTCTATGTACAAAAGTATTGATTTCTTCCAAAATAATGGGTCTATTTCTTTGAAATAAAAAAAACAGTATGCCTAATACCTGGCGATGACCATGAAATAATAAATAGTCCGCAAAAATGGGTAAAAAAATGTATTTTTATGAAAAAAATGATTTTTTTAGACGTTTATTTTAAAAAACTTCAAATTACTAAAAAAATGTGCCCTATAACTATGTAATTTTATAGCTTACTTTTATTCTTCACCATTTTAGCTTCCAAATAAAAAAAAAACGCTATCTACGAACTTTTAAAGTGGAGCCTAATCGTGTTACCGTGCAGGTAGAGACCGTTTTTTCCATTGTTTCCGTCCTACTCTGTGCCCTTCGGCAGTCGCAGTCCTTTTGTTCTACACTCAGGTAGAGGGAAGGCGAGGGGAGGGGAGGCAGGGGGTTCGAAACAGGACTTACACAGTCGCTCCGATATTCTCGCCGCTGCTACTACTGTTCTCGTTCTCGCATTGTGTTCTCGTTGATTTGTTATTAAGTTTTTGTTACATTGTTGACTGTTACGTTTTCTACTGTTCGTTACGTTTGGACTGTTCCTGTTCTGCTGTTAAGTGTTGACGAAATGCCGCGATTGACAGAGTTCTCACCTCGAGAAATAGCCGACATGCATTATTATTATGGCATGTCACATGGTCGCACAACAGTCGCTCGGACTGCATACATAAATGCTTTCCCGGGCAGACTCATACCCTCAGCTCGAAAATTTCAAGAGATTCATAGGAGGCTCTCCAACATTGGACTTGGTTTGGCACGAGATCGCCGTGAGCAACCAGCTGTCGTTATTGACAATGCGATAGAAGAGGCCATTTTAAACTATCTGTTTGCTGACCCTACAACAAGCATAAGACGATTAGCGTTGCGTCATGGCATATCGAAGACGTCTGTCTGGCGAATTTTGAAAAAGGAGGGATTGCATCCTTTCCATTACCAACGAGTACAACATTTACACGAAAATGTAGATAATCGTCCAAGATGCGTAATGTCGACGTGGATTCTAAGAAAAATTAGAGCTGACCCAAATTTTCCCAAACGCATTTTTTGGATGGACGAAGCGACATTTACCCGAGACGGCATTACAAACTGCAGAAATTTGCACCAGTGGTCTCACGAAAATCCACGATTGAAGCGGGCATCTACTTTTCAAGTAAAATTTTCAATAAACGTATGGGCATCGACGACATTTTAATTGGTCCAGTCATTTTAACCAGAACCCTAAATGCTGAACGTTTTTTAGAATTACTACAAAATTTACCCATGTTGATGGAAGATGTTCCCCTGGCTACGAGACGTCGTGGGCGTATGTATCTCCAAATGGATGGATGACCTGCACATTATGGGCGGGAGGTGCGGCGATTTTTGAACGAAAATTACCCGAACCGGTGGATTGGCCGAGGAGGGCCAGTAGGCTGGCCAGCGCGTTCACCTGATCTGACACCCCTAGATTATGTTTTATGGGGTGTCATGAAGCAAAGAGTATACAGCACGCCAATAAATACCGAGGCACAGTTTTGCACGACCGAATAATTCAGTGCGCAAATGACATTAAAAATGATCCAGGAATGATTCGCAGAGCCACTAACCAAATTAATATTCGTGCAGTAATGTGCTTGCAAAATCGAGGAGGCCATTTTGAACATTTAATGCATTAAATAAAAATGCAAAATTGTAAATTACGGATAATTTTATTAATAAAGTTATTGTGATTAAAGTCTGACTTTTATTACCTACTAAAATGTAAATAACTCCTACCTAGCCAATTTTTTAGTTAGAACATTGTTTTTTTTATTATTTGGAAGCTAAAATGGTAAAGAATAAAAGTAAGCTATAAAATTACATAGTTATAGGGCACATTTTTTTAGTAATTTGAAGTTTTTTAAAATAAACGTCTAAAAAAATCATTTTTTTCATAAAAATAAATTTTTTTACCCAAGATAGTTACTTTTTTGCGGACTATTTATTATTTCATGGTCATCGCCAGGTATTAGGCATACTGTTTTTTTTTTATTTCAAAGAAATAGACCCATTATTTTGGAAGAAATCAATACTTTTGTACATAGAGTCCTTAATGAAACATGAAAATCTTAAAATACCAATAAATCCTACAATATTTTTTTATAATTTTTTTTTTATATTTTTCTAGTCAATGATTCATGGTCTAGTTTCATCCCCTTTCGGGATTGCACTTTATCCAGGGCCACACTGTATAGGCCATAAATGGTCATTAATCAGGTTAATTAGCGAGCTCGTGATTGCTACTTCAATATTCTTCTCGTTAGCTACCAAAGGGAACAAATAGTGTTGTTGAAAGCGAATAATAATCATATCACAGTCTGCCCTCGTCCTGAATCCTAATGCTTGTGCTGGCATTCGGAACTAATCAGACATTTATTTCAATATAACGAATTTAAATTCTGTTTGGTAATGTCATACATACATACATAAGCTCACGCCTGTATCCCAAAGGGGTAGGCATGACCTGCCACGATCCCGACAAGCCACTTTCGCTTTATCGACATTCATTAGTCGTTGCATGCACGCACGTCGGTTTCGGGTACTTTTTATCTGGTAATGTCAATGTACTTATAATGTTAATGTTAGCCGCTGCCTTGGGGCCGAATGTAATGTGAAAAAAAGGTAACGAAAAAAACCATTCCACTCCGACGATCTCTTCTCAAATCACCTTCAATCTAATACATAAGTTGAGGAATATCTATATGCCAAAAGCTATGTCCACACTGAGCCTTTTTTCGTTCAACAAGGGCATGCGTCGTAGCGCAGTCAACAGCGCACGTGAGGCATGCCCTTGACGCATGCCATAAATCAGTTGAAAGCATAGCGCGCGCTGCGATGCATGCGTTCCCGCGGTCCATGGATTTCTGTGCAACATAGCGTTCAACATCAAGATGGCGGACGATATTACTTTACAGTTTATTGCAGACTACAGAAATTAAAAATCCGACTCCGGTCGGATGACGCACGGACATGATGCATTCAACAGTTGCTTGCCCTAAGGGAAAGTTGAATAGAATGATGAAGGGAAAGTTGAAGATGAAAAGGGCACAGCGTGGACATAGCTAAAGAAGCTCATGCCCCATGAGTGCCATCAACACTTGCTATGTCAAAACATAAATAACGGCACTAAAGAACGGAACTAAAGAACGCCAACATTAATTCTAGAATATGGTGTCCAGTTACGACTGACCACGTCTCTGAAGGTGTGGAGTCCTTCCTAGTGCCAAGTAAGAAGTGTAATGAGTGAATGAATGAATTAACGATGGAATAAATCCGCTACAACATTCGCCTCATGTTTGAAGGTGTCCATACGACTGACCTCGTGCTTGAAGGTGTCCAGCTATCACTAGTAACTGACCTCGTGTCTTAAGGTGTGGAGTTCTTGCTAGTGACAAGTAAGAAGTGTAATGAATGAATTAACGATGAAATAACTCCTCTACAGCATTCGCCTCATTTTTTAAGGTATCCAGTTATCACTAGTAAGTGACTGACCTCGTTGAAGTTATGCGAAGTGGTGTCGGGTAGTTTTAAAAAGATTTTTAAATTGCGCCATCTAAAAAGCAAGGACAATAGAGTAGGATTCAGTGAATGGGCTACGTCAGGTATTCGAAAGAGCAGAGACACACTTTATGAATTATATGACAAAAAGACTTAAACATAATATATGACGCCAACTTCATACAGTACGTAAAAAAATATTCAAAATTATTTAAGGCCGTCTGCCATAAAGCTAAATGCGATCATATAAAAGGTAAAATCCTACAATCACCGAATAAAGTAAAAACAATTTGGACCATAATAAATAGAGAAACGGGTAAAGCAAAGTTAGGAGACCGAGATATTTTACTTAAGATTGATGACAAAATAATAACATCAAATGAAGGTATCGCTGCAGCTTTCGAACAGTTCTTCACTAATGTCCCAATCATAACTACAGCTCCGTTAGACTCGTCATCTGATCGTGCGGCGACATTATTAAGGGACAATGTCCCCGCATGCGAACACGATTTTACGTTTAATTACATTGAGCCCCATGACATTGTTAAGAATTTTAAATTATTAAATCTTTAAAAAACCGAGGACTTATGGGGTGGGGTATGTCAGTAACAATAGTTAGTTCAGTGATAAATATCCTAGCTTTGCCGTTAGCAAAGATTTTCAATAAATGCGTAGATGAAGGAGTATTTCCAGACCTCATGATCGTTGGTCAGTTTTTAATAAAAAAATATAAAAAAATATAGTAGGTTAGTACCCTTATTTAAAAGCGGTGATAAACAAGATCCAACAAATTTAAGACCCGTTTCAGTCCTACCAGTATTAAGTAAAATATTTGAATGAATTATCTTAGATCAATTACTTATTCATTTCAATAATAACGAACTCCTCCATAGTCAGCAGTTCGGTTTCATTAAAGGGCGGAATACAACAGACGCTGGAGTCATGTTAGTTAAACATATTTTCAGTGCGTGGGAGGATCACAATGATGCGATAGGAGTATTTTGTGATCTGTCAAAGGCATTCGATTGTGTAGACCACAAAACATTACTCTCAAAGTTAAAACACTATGGAATAAAAAAAATAAGTCTAGATCTTTTAAAATCATATTTAGAAGGAAGGGTTCAAAAATCAGAAATAAATCGTATTAAATCGTCAGGCTCACTTGTAAAAATGGGAGTCCCGCAGGGATCTATCTTAGGGCCATTCCTTTTCCTAGTCTATGTAAATGATTTACCGTTTTTGGTACAAAAAATGTGTGAGATAGTGCTATATGCTGATGACACGTCACTTGTTTTTAAAATAAAGAGACAGGAAAATAATCTTGACGAAGCAAATAATGCTCTCTCGCACATTCTAGATTGGTTTACTGTAAATAATCTATTGTTAAATTCAAAAAAGACAAAATGTATGAAATTTACCCTACCTAACGTAAAATTAGTTGAAAACAACATTGTAATTGAAAATGATAAACTAGAATTTGTTGAAGATACTGTATTTTTGGGCATCATTATCGATGCCAAACTACAATGGGGTCCACATATTATAAAATTGGCACATAGACTAAGCTCCGCAGCATATGCCGTGAAAAGAATTCGAGAACTTACTGACGTTGCAACTGCTAGGCTTGTTTATTTTAGTTACTTCCATAGTATTATGTCCTATGGTATAATACTATGGGGCCGGGCAGCAGACATTGAGACTATCTTCATCTTGCAGAAGAGAGCGATCCGATTTATTTACAAGCTAGGTAGTAGGGACTCGCTAAGAGATTTTTTCAAAGAAACTAACATCTTAACAGTTGCAAGCCAATACATTTATGAAAATATTATGTACGTTCGGAAAAATATTAAGGACTTCGAAACTCTTGGTACCCATCATAACGTTAATACTAGGAATAAACATAAATTGTCATTTCCACGATTTAGACTTGCAAAAGTTAATACTTCCTTTATGCGGCACTGTATAAGGTTCTACAACAAGATACCCCAAGATATATTAGAGTTACCTCCAACGCGATTTAAGAATTGTGTTAAGCACACTCTTTGCAAAAAAGCTTATTATAAAATCAACGATTATTTAGAAGACAAGGACGTATGGCATTAAATAGTAGTTTAATATTAAATTAAATCAGAGGATAAATGTGTCTAGTTTTCAACAGATCCAAGATATTCTTTTGTATGTTTTATTTGTATTAGCTTTAAGGTGATTAGAGAAAAGATGGTCAGAGTGGAGTTTTTTTTTTCGCTGCCTTTTTCTCCACTACAGACGGCCCCAAGGCAGCGGCTAACATTATACATAACTGTATGTACATTGACATTTAACAAGCAGAATGTAAATTCTTTACGTTGAAATAAATTCTTGATTTTGATTTTGATTTTGAAGGTGTGGAGTCCTTGGTGGTGCCAAGTAAGAGGTGTAATGAGTGAATGAATGAATTAACGATGGAATAACTCCTCTTCAATATTCACCTCATGTTTGAAGGTGTCCAGTTACGACTTACCTCGTGTCTGAAGGTGTGGAGTCCTTGGTGGTGCCAAGTAAGAGGTGTAATGAGTAAATGAATGAATTAACGATGGAATAACTCCTCTACAATATTCGCATCATATTTGAAGGTGTCCAGTTACGACTGACTTCGTGTTCGAAGGCGAGGAGTTCTTGCTAGTGCCAAGTAAGAAGTGTAATGAGTGAATGAATGAATTAACTATGAAATAACTCCTCTACAGCGTTCGCTTCATTTTTAAAGGTGTCCAGTTATCACTAGTGACAGACCTCGTGTCTGAAGGTGTGGAGTCCTTGCAAGTGCCAAGTAGGAAGTGTAATGAGTGAATGAATGATTTTACGATGGATGGAATTCGCCTCATGTTTGAAGGTGTCCAGCTACGACTGACCTCGTGCTTGAAGGTGTCGAGCGGCGCGGCGTGGTCACCAAGGGCCTGCACGTGCAGTAACTTGACGGCGACGGCACCGTGCCAGCTGCCCCGCCAGACGGTGCCAAAGCGGCCCGTGCCGATCTGCTCGACGAGCTTCAGCTCGTCGTACGGGATGTCCCATTCCTTCATTGACAGCTGCAAGCGAGGGGAAGCAATTTCGTTTAAGTCTGATTTACATTTAGAAAGAAATATATTAAATTTATTTAACTCCACACAGACGTAATATACAAGACATAAAGAAGGAAAAAACAGTCAAGGCAAGATACAAGACGAGAAATAAAAACAAGAAATAGACACGGGCTATGTCCATGCGGCGGTAAAACGACTTCAGACCCGTGTCTCCCCTGGTAGACCCCCTGGGGGAGACATCAGGATTTTCCAGCCCTGATGTCTCCCCTACCTGGGGGAGATATCGGTGCTAGGTTTAGAATTATATTTAAAATACTCGTGGATCCCCTGGTCAACCCCTTAAGGGAGACATCAGGACTGGAAAATCTTTGAAAATTTTGCTGCATGTGTATTACCCACAGCACTGATTTTCAGCCAGGGGCCTGGTCTAGTGACCCACGGAGCGATCAATCGAGACAGACAAATACAATACAATACAAATTTACTTAAGTTTGCATGGTATAGTCTTTCTTTTATTTCTATGACTTCCCACTGAATCTTGGATTCTGATTGTAGTATGGTTCTGGTTCCAGGGAATCTAAATTTTTGTGTAATGGCTAATTTACACGTATCAAGTTGACTAAAAATTTACTAAATTTTAACTTAATTTTAAGTGACTTAACCCGTGTAAACAGTGAATTTAGTAAGAAGTTGCAAGTTAAAATTTAGTGGCAAGTAAACAAGGTAGAATAGAATTTTGTCTATTTTTCGGTTAAGTTGGTGGGCGTGGCTAATCACTTGACACGTTTGGACAGGCAAAATTTAGTTAAATTAAAGTGAAAAGCATAAGCTGGCGGAGTGATTGCAACGTAGTTCCTACTTAATTTATAAATAAAAATCTTTCATTTCATTCATTCATATTCATTTCTCCTGCTTATCCATTTTCTTACCCACAGTCTTTTAGCTATTCTCGCTTCTCTGATTATTTCATCTTTTACTTCATCCAATACTTCATTTAATACAAATTTAATCACGTCTGGAACGCACTGTTGATGTTGGTCGTCCGCTAGGGGTATATTTGTTCTGTGGTCGTCTATCTTGAGCGAATAAATGAGTTTAACTAGTTATTTAGTATTTTTACGTGTAAACGGTTACTTAAAATTAAGTCGCTTGAAATTTTAGTTAAAATTTAGTTAAGACTTGGTAACTTAGGGCCGGTTTTTCAATAGTCAGATAAAACTTAACTGGAGAATAAAACTGATGTTGTCACTGTCTTGTCGTATGATTTAGACAGTGACAGCATTCAATTTATTCTCCCGTTAAGTTTTATCTGACTATTGAAAAATTGGCCCTTAATACGTGTAAATCAGCCTTAAGATACAGTAGCTTAGTCTCACGCTGGCGCTCACCCTGAACCAAGACACCCCACTCTCCGGGTAACACAACCCACAATCCATCTTGCCACGTATCTGGGCTAGCCGATGTTACAACGTAGAGGTCAAATAAAATAGAGACGGCAAAAACATATGCCGATTCGTAGTTTTTATTGCTTACCATATATTATACAAGAAAAATCCCATATACATAGTATAGCACAAACCATTACTATTTTTTTATTTGCTTATGTACTTATAAGAGGAATTGGAATCTCCATTTTATTCTATTCTACCTCTACGTAAACCATGAAAATAAAGCACATTTAAATCAGGCTGCCTCAGCACAACACTGAGTCAGTTGCTTTTTCTGGCATCCTAGACACACCACAGACTATAATATTTACGATTATGTTTTAATTTGTTTGTTTTTTTTTTCTGTTGTATTACATACATTACGTTACTTGTCAGTTTATCTTGTTTCTGTGATGTGTAAAATAAATAAATAATAAACTCACGCCCGTTATCCCCGAGGGGGTAGGCAGAGGCACCAATCACTAGAATTGGGACCACTGTGATGTGTCTATTTTTTTGTTTTTCTTCTATTTCCACGGAAACGTTTTTGTCACCCGTGCGAAGCCGCGGCGGGTGGCTAGTGTTATCTAAAAACATGCATATTCGGAGTGCTTAGTGCGAGCTTTTTCATTCACTTTCGATAGCGAGAGCGTTTGCAATTTGTATAGGAGTGACAAAGAGACAACTAGGTGGCGCGCTTTGTCACTCCTATACAAATTGCAAACGCTCTCGCTATCGAAAGTGAATGAAAAAACTCGCACTAAGCACTCGGAAAAGTGTACTTACGCTATTCTGCCGCGGCCATCTTGCGTCGTTGTGGTTGGACGGGTCGTCGAGCGAGTCGCCTCGCACCGCGCCGCCGGAGTCCGTCGAGCCCGACCCGCTCAGCGACACGCAGCGGGAACCGTCTGTCGATGGCATACGGGCTATATTGGCTTGTCAAAGGGTGGAACGAGTCAGCGAGGGAACATAGACCAGACAGTGGTTGGTATAGAGGTTATAATGGCTTGGCGGATTGTGTAGAGCGCGCCCGGAGTGCGACGAGCCTTTGGATACAGACTATATTGACTTGGCGCGCGTAGTAAGGGGTCGGCGAAGGAAA
Organism: Yponomeuta plumbellus; assembly: GCA_947310845.1. Lineage (NCBI taxonomy): Eukaryota > Metazoa > Arthropoda > Insecta > Lepidoptera > Yponomeutidae > Yponomeuta > Yponomeuta plumbellus. The sequence continues at coordinate 20,602,616 of OX371203.1, forward strand.
ATAGACCAGTCAGTGGTTGGTATAGAGGCTATATTGGCTTAGCGAATTGCGGTGGGCACCCCTGGACTTCTTTGAGCTCGACCCACTTAGCGACACACAGCGGGAACCGTCTGTCGACGGCATACGGGTTATATTGGCTTAGCAAGCGGTGCAAGAGGTACATTTTTACCACCATTTTTACCATTTTTACTACCACTCGCTGACTGTGGAACTGGACTGTGTGTCGTGACGGAACCCGAGTGTCTAAGCTATTCAATACTTCTTGAAATCGCCATGTTTACATACATACATTCATACATAGGGGTCTTGGATGATTACATGTTTGTGATGTCGCTGTTTCTGGTTCCCACGACACAGGGTATCCTAGTGTGGGGCCAGAAGCAATGTATGTACCGTAATGTAAATCGTTGCCTTTCTTTCTCAAACTCGTATCTTAAAAAAGACAACTTTTCAGGAGAGAAATGAAACTGTCTATCTTTTTATACTATGGAGTTGCGGTAAAAAATGAAATGGCATTTTTATTAGATGTGGACTATTAGCTATAAATATAAGTAAAAGAAGATACTATACTTGAGCCATTACAAACGTGCGAACCGAGTCATAAAAGTGCGAGCGAGAGTTCCGATATGCCTCCTATATGTGTGAGAGAGAGGAGTGATACAATTTTTTATGACTGAGTTTGCACGTTTGTAATGGCTCAAGTATAGTATATTATCGTCTCATCTTATCTCGTTTTTAGCTTTAGTACAGACGCATTTTTTGAGATAAGAGTTTACTGCATTTTTTTAAGATACGAGTTTGAGAAAGTAAGGCAACGAAATGTATATGTTCATTAAAAAAAAACACTACAAAACAGAACAAAATTAAAAGTCAACTTACCACTCTTCACTTCTTGATCCTTATTCTGCTCAGCGACGCTCGAAGGCGATTGCACGGCCGTGTGGTTGGGACTCGATACGGGCGTTTGCACTTCTGAAGACGAGAAATAAGTCTGTCTAGTATTTAAAGTGAATGAGATTTCTGAAAAGCCGTAGAAAGTCCTAGGCTACCCTTAGCATAGCGAATCCTAGTATGGGAGCAAGTAACCATGTTTTGTAACCGTTTTACAATCATCATCATCATCAAGCCATTATATCCCCACCGAGGGGCAAGGGTCTCTTCCCTGAGGAAGGTAAAGGCCATACTCCACCACGGGGGCCAAGTCCGGTTTGGTGGAGGCTTGTAAGACTAGTGGCCACCCTTAGGCCTGACTTGGTTTAACGACTGCCATCTATCGACGGCAGCCGGCACCGACTGCTTAACGTGCCTTACGAAGCACGGAACCGCTCGGAACAAATGCCACTAGCCTTAGTCATAGAACGGTCATCTATTCATGCACCCAACGCGCCCTGTTGCTTAACCTTCGTTATTCAGAGAGGATGGTCAACCTTTCACCAATTACCGTTTGGTTCACTCATAACGGGACAACCTGTATAGATGACAAGAAAGAAACATGTATTAACTTATTATCGAAATTAAAAAAAATAGTTACCGGGGAAGTGGAACTGGTGCGGGCGCAGGCGCGCGGGCGGCGGCGCGGGGGCGGGCGGCGCGGGGGCGGGCGGGGGCGCGGCGGGGGCGGCGGCGGGGGCGGGGGCGGGGGCGGGGGCGGGGGGCGCGGGCGCGGGGGACGACGGGCACGAGCTGTTGCACGACGACGTGTTCGACGACGAGTCGGGCCCGCCCTGCGGACGGACCGTCACAGGTTACATTACGACTTCTTGGCTGCTGCCAATTTTGTGGCAACCTATGTAGGACGAGGTCCCGGGTCCGAATCCCGGCTGAAGAAAAAATAAACCCCAGATCTTGGACGTTCACATGTTTGTGATGTCGCTGTTTCTGGTTCCCACGTCACATGAAGTCTTTTTTTTTAATTCGATGCAGCAAAAATTACGCGGTGTTACCGCTGTAAAATATATGTTTACTAGGTAGATTTTTTCTTACCGTGAATAAAAGACTCATATGACCTACATCTTTATCACATCAGACATTAAAATTTTAAGTTTTTTATTTTATTTAATAAGTCATTATTACTCATAAGGGATAAGTCTAAATAAAACACGTACGTAACACAATCTTTCAAATGAAATGGGGTTATTTGATTTTTACATACTAGCAACACTCAGGCATTGACAGCCTTTGGCTAATATTGATGTTTTTTTTATTCATTTTTTGGCTCACATTGATATGTCTACGTAATAGTTTATTTTTCTTGCATTACATTAAAAACAAACTAGTCTGTAAAACATAGCTTGAGCTCCGCGACAGCTGTCATCGAAATTGCGTCCATGAAGTTTTGAATTTTTTCACAGAATATTTGTACTGTGAAAACTCCGTACTTACTGCACACTATTCGATGTCTAAGCAATACCGTAACCTAGCCCTGTCAGTGTGACAGCTGTCGTGGAGCCCAAGCTATGTTTTACAGACTGTAGTTTGTTTTTAATTCAGTGCAAGAAAAATAAACTATTACGTTGACATATCGTCGTTGCGATTGCCACTTCCAATAAGTGCATTTTAATTACTTTTCGGTATAGACAAATAACTGTTTTATTCAAAAACTACCTGCGAGTGAATATTTTATTTACAATACCACGTTTTGAAATATCGCAATCGTGTTATGAAAAAAATAACCCCATAGCGTAGCATTGTTTCGAGCACGAATAAGGAAGAAAAAATTAATCAAGAAAATGCACATTATCGAAATTGGTATTCGCAGCGACGATATCAATATGAGCTAAAAGAAAAATAAAAAAAACATCAATATTAGCCGAAGGCTGTCAATGTCTGAGTGTTGCTAGTATGTAAAAATCAAATAACCCCACTTTATTTAAAAGTTAAAATTGTGTTACTTAAGTGTTTTATTTAGACTTTGCTATTATGAGTAATAATCCGTTATTAAATTAAAAAAATAATAATTAGGTATTAAATTTTAATGTCAGATGTGATAAAGATTTTGGTCATATGAGTCTTCTATTCACGGTAAAAAAATCTACCAAGTAAACACATATTTTACAGCGGTAACACCGCGTAATTTTGGTTGCATCGAATTAAAAAAAAGACTTCATGTGACGTGGGAACGTGAAACAGCGACACCACAAACATGTGAACGTCCAAGATCTGGGGTTTTTTTTTTCTTCAGCCGGGATTCGGACCCGGGACCTCTCAGATGGTTGGCAGATGCTCTTACCGCTGCGCCACAAATGTCGTCAGATAGATAGATAGATATATTTATATATATATATATTTATATATCTATCTATCTGACTATCTAGATTTCAATACGAGTGTGAACATCTGAGTCTACACATTTAATTTGTTAGTGAATGTATCCATTTTAAAAAGTGTGGAGCTCCAAATTAAAAGAGCATTTAAGGCGAGTGACAATTGTGTCCCTTTTCACCCCACAAACAGTAAAAAAGTACAAGTAAAGAAAACATTTTTTTATTAAAATATCTAATCATCATTAATACTAATATCACTATCTTCATCGTCATCATCATCACTGACATGACTTATTAAGAGAGCTAACAGCGGCATACTTCACCTTTCTAAAAAGGTTTACGAAACCTTTAATTCGTAGGCAGTGATGCCAGCTAAAGAATAACATAAAGTAATTAAAGTTAATCTGATATATTGTTCGTGATATTGAAATATTTTTTTATTTTTGTATTAGGTCACTTGAGTAAGTGAATATTTAGATTAACCTTTTTGTAGATGAAATATAAAAAATACGTAGCATTTTATTTTTTATTGCGCTCAAATGGGTCAAATTTGTCCCTTTTTCGGTGGAGAACTTTTTCAGTAGCAACACTTATGAAATGTCAGAATTCTACGGAATAAAAAATCAGAGTATAGTTGTGGCCAAGGCTTGTATATGATTATTCTCAAATAATGCGCGGAAATTAAAACTCATTCTGTTAATTTCAATAAACTTTCAAAATCAGACGAACCACGAACAAACAACAATAATTTTTGGCCGCGTTAGTGTTCTATTTTTTTTTCAATGGGTATATCAAGCTTTCTATCGCAAGCCAGTTCGAAATTTAAATAAAACCTCTTTTAAGTTACCTCCTTGGTTGTCATTGTTCGGAGTAAAAGATCGTTCCATTTTGAAATAACACGACAGATATGAGTTTAGTATGTAATTTAATTGGCCGCAAAACACTACAGTTATGAATTCCCATAGAACTTTTTCCGGCCGCTGCACGCGTGTAATTGGACCAGTACAGCAATTTTGATTTATCTCGAAGAAGGTTGTCGAAATAATGCTCAAATTTCCAAGCAAGTTTGAGAAAAATAGATTACAAAAAATAAAAAATAAAAATAAACTCACGCCCGTTATCCCCGAAGGGGTAGGCAGAGGCACCAGTCTCTAGAACTGGACCCACGTTTTGCCGAGTTTATTAGGTCCCAAACGCGACAAGTGGCAAGCCTGTCGCCGTTATCCGGGCACAATTTATCAGCTAATGGTGTTGCTGTACAAACAAATGTACGTAACTAAAAGTCATTGGTACATGCGTGGTTCGAACCCAGACCCTCATGATCGAGAAGCAAGGGTCAACCCCACTACGCCACCACCGCTACAAAAAATGTGACCGCAGTAAAGTTATTCAGTGACAATACTTACGGCATGCAACGGCGCGGCGCCGGCGGGCGGGTGCGGCCGGCGCCGCGCGCTGCCGAAGCCGGCGCCGGCGCCGGCCCCGGCCCCGGTCCCGGCCCCGGCCCCAGCGCCGGCGCCGGCCGACGGCCGCGCGCTGATCGGTGACGCGGGGCCGTAGTACCCGCCTGCGGGGACAAACACACATTGAGGTAGAGTACAGTGCAGACACCGCAACTATTGTGCTTACGGAAATTTCTTTGCAGTAATAGGGAATGGATGAAAATATCAGAAGTGCTTGACATTTTTTTTGGTGATAGGAATAACCTTCCTTAGCGCGGGAAAAAAGTTTCAATTTTTTTGGCCCCGTAGTTAATTTATAAATATACTTAATATTTTTCCATTCGTAGTTCTGGGCTCAGTACGGCATATCAGACATATTCCTTAGTCCGCTACGTATGAAAAAAAATCCACCTTGAAAAGCTGTCAATGTCACCACAGATTTTTTTTTAATACGTAGCGGACCAAGGAATATGTCTGATATGCCGTACTGAGCCCAGAACTACGAATGGAAAAATATTAAGATTATTTAAAAATTAACTACGAAGCCGAAAAAATTGAAACTTTTTTCTCGCGCTAAGGAAGGTTATTTCTATCGCCAAAAAAAATATCAAGCACTTCTGATATTTTCATCCATTCCCTATTAAAAAATCTTTAATTATGTGTAGTGCCTACGAAAATTTACGTTTAAATATTTATAAATTGTTTTTTTTTTAGATAGGCAATACTTCAGATAGATAGGTATATACAGGGTTATTTATTTCGTTAGTCATACTAGACATAATGTAGAAAGATACGGCGCAAACTTTGAAAAAATGGGGGTCAATACAATTTCACTACATCCTCTTTCAGTATTCGAGAACAATACTAACAATACCAAAATCAAAAGCAATTCAATCATATGATGAGGAAAAAATAATGCGATTATTTTGAACTACTTTTTCCCACCACCATATTTAGGCCATTGCAAAGCTAGCTTTGCAAAACTCTTGAATCAGCACTTTTTTTAAAACAATAAAAACGTTATAAATTGCAAAGCCTGTTAAAGCTTCTGTAAGAATGATAAATCCTTGATTTTCATAAAGTTTCCAAGTAAATACAGACAATGTTTACATTTCAACCGTCACGGGGCCTGTGGATGCTAATGGCGAGAGACCACGAGGTGATGTGGCGTGATGGGGAAAAGGCCTATACCCAAGAGTGGGCTGAGGTGGGCTGATGATAATGAACCTATCTGTGGGAAAAGCTTAAGAGTTGGCAAAGTATACTATGTTGACTTGGTAATTTATTTATTTATTCAACTAAATCACTAACATACCTACTTATGAAAACTACAAACACATGCACAAAATCCACTGAATGTTTCGTCGACAACACAAAAACAATAGTATAATTAAGGTACGAAAAAAAAACGCCTACCTAACCTAATAATCCTCCCTGTTGACTTCAATATTTTTTACGTAATTAATTTGTCAATTCTGTTTTTTCTCCTTAAATAAATAAAATAAAAAACTTGCACATTTCTTACCATCGACTTTCTCCCGAAACGCCTGCATGTAGCCGAGCGGTAGGCCGCACGACGGAGGAACTTTGCTTTCACAATCTCTGTAAGAGACAAATTAATTTTAGTAAAACATTCCATGTCAACATTCCCTGTGAGACAGTATTTGGGGGAAGGCCTATACTCAACGGTGGGCTGATGATGATGATGATGACAAATCCAAACCCCAGCCCAGCAGTGGGACACAGCCATTGTTACTTAAAAAATTGCTAGCTACAAAATTAATTATATGTTTAGGGTTGCATATCTTAAAGGACGTCTTTTTTTTTAAGATATGGAACCCCTTTATCAGATCAGAATCAGATCCCTTTGTTGTCCGTCCGTCCGTCCGTCCGTCCGTCCGTCCGTCCGTCTGTCTGTCTGTCTGTCAAGAACCTTTATCTCGGGAACGCGTGGAGGTATCGAGTTGAAATTATAACCATATACTCAGGTCCCTTGAAGCAGTGACAAAATGTATCCTTTAATTAAACGTAAACAAAGATAGCACGCCAAAACAAACAAAGATATCCTGCAAAAAAGTATATTTCGACACTGAAGAGAATATGCAATTTGACAGTATGAAAATTAAAACATTATTATTTATACGTATTCGTATAAATTATGAGTCTTAAAAACGGTTTAAGGCATTTTATCTAAAAAAAATATAATTTAAAAAAACAAACTCTAAACTCTCTAACTCTCTCGATCATGAGGGTCTGGGCTCAAACCACGCATGTACCAATGACTTTTAGTTACGTACATTTGTTTGTTTGTACAGCAACACCATTCGCTGATAAATTGTGCCCGGATAACGGCGACAGGCTTGCCACTTGTCACGTTTGGGACCTAATAAACTCGGCAAAACGTGGGCCCAGTTCTAGTGATTGGTGCCTCTGCCTACCCCCTCGGGGATAACGGGCGTGAGTTTATTATTTTTATTTTTAAACTCTAAAAATTTATAATTATGTAGCTGCAGCGATTGGCCGATTCTATGATGACGTTACAGTTCAGTAAAAGTGGCGTCCATCATTCGTGTAGTTCTTACGATCATTGGTTTGTTTACTGACCAGTGACGTCATAATTCCTGTGCGACGCCATATTGCCCAAGATAGCGTTTCGGGGGCTTATTTCAAAAGTAAATTTTCGTTTGCTTTTTCAGAAGAAATACACGGAAGAATTTAAAATGACCACTTTCTGAGGACTCCATTAACATCTACAAAAGATCTGAGAGGGTTTACAGAAATCTGTCAAATATCTTATTTTTATAGGCTACCTACTTTCCGTTGACCTACACTATGAATGTTGGACTTAGTTCAGCAAAAAGGTGCCAACCCACAGCATGGCCATTTTTTTTTCTTAATTATACCAAAATGATCACCATCCTCTATTTTTTAAGAATCAAAGACTTTCATAGCGATTCGATGAGTGTGTTCACAGCTATGGCACACGGTAGGCCCGCCCAAATGTATGGAGAGCGTAAATCAGCTTAAACCTAAAAACTCAAATATCTCACAACTCACTTTTTATGGGTTGGAACCTTTTTTCTAAACTATGTTCAGTTGGCATGTAATATCGTCTTTTAATACAAGTATTGGATGAAATCGTCACCGGCACCGACCTGTGACACTTGAACTTGCACTCCTTGCACTTGAGGCCGGAGCCGAAGAGCATCTGCTTCTCGCAGTAGTCGCAGCTGGCGATCATGCTGAAGTGCTTCACGAAGCGGTGCGCGATGTCGTGCGCCATGCAGCGGGACACCGTCGGCGTGCGCGGCGACCGCGGCGCGGGGGGCACGCCACCCGTGCCACCGCCCGCCTGCTGATTTATATTATTATGTAGAAAAAAGGTAATAGTGCGCGGCGACCGCGGCGCGGGGGGCACGCCACCCGTGCCACCGCCCGCCTGCTGATTTATATTATTATGTAGAAAAAAGGTAATAGTGCGCGGCGACCGCGGCGCGGGGGGCACGCCACCCGTGCCACCGCCCGCCGGCTGATTTACATTATTATGTAGAAAAAAGGTAATAGTGCGAGGCGACTGCGGCGCGGGGGGCACGCCACCCGTGCCACCGCCCGCCTGCTGATTTATGTAGAAAAAAAGGTAATAGTGCGCGGGGACCGCGGCGCGGGTGGTACGCCACCCGCGCCGCCGCCCGCCTGCTGATTGATTGATAATTCTTTATTGCACAAGAAAAGACCTGTACAAAGGCGCTTAATACTAAAAAGTATTTCCTTCCAGCTAACCATGGGTGATGTGGAAAGAATAAGGGGTAGTGCTAGAGAAATCGCACGCAGACGCGCGTCGCTGAGCGTTTTCAAATTTTTGCAACACAAATTCGTACCGTATTAATAAAGAAATAGAGATGAATTTAGAACAGATGAAAAACGCGACGCTTCGACTCTGCGCCAGGTTGAATCGAGCCTAACGCTAGTGGAATTTTTTTCGAGCGGTTCCGTGCTTCGCAAGGCACGTGAAGCAGTTGGTGCCGGCTGTCGTCGATAGATGGCAGTCGTTAAGCCAAATCAGAGGCCTTAGGGCGGCTTGAAAACTTCTGACAGAGACCAGCCACTAGTCTTAAAAGCCTCCACCAATCCGGACTTGGTATGGCCTATACCTTACTCAGAGAAGAGACCCGTGCCCCTCGGGGGAGTTGAACGAGCCGCCTGTTTTAATCCCGCTGGTTGACGACTGTGTCGCTGTAAGTCAGATCTGTAACTTTGGGTCAGTCGCCTGTGTTAATACCGCTGGTTGACGACTGTGTCACTGTGAGTCCGTTCTGTAAGTTTGGGTCAGTCGCCTGTGTTAATACCGCTGGTTGACGACTGTGTCACTGTGAGTCCGTTCTGTAAGTTTGGGTCAGTCGCCTGTGTTAATACCGCTGGTTGACGCCTGTCTGAAAGTCAATGCTGTAAATGGCACTCACCGCGACGTTGTTGTGATGAAGCCGGTCGGGCGGTGGTCGCTGCGGGGGCGGCGCGGGCTCGGGGGAGCGGGGGGGAGAGCAGCCGGTGGCACCGCTGGCTGACGACTGGCTCGTGTCACTGTAAGGACATCTTACTATAAGTGCACAATTTTATTTGGTGAAATTTTATGCCTGTCGGTGTAGAAAGAAGCGTTGGCCTTACATCTGCGCTATGAGGTGATTTATACAGCATCCAGTCAGTCGGCACCTCCACTCACACGTCTGTTTTCTGATTCAATATCAAGCCAAAGGCTGTCAATGTCTGAGTGTTGCTAGTATGTAAAAAACAAATAATCCCATTTACTTCCAAGTAAATATTGTGTGTGCTACGTAGGTTTTTTTAGACTTTGCTCTTATGAGTAATTAAATTTTAATGTCTTTGATGTGATAAGGACTTTGGTCACACTATTTTTCTATTAATGGTAAAAAAATCTAACGAGTAAATAATAAAGTCTAAGTCTAATGAGTAAGTAGTATTTCATAGCAGTAACACCGAGTATTTTTTTTTATCGAATTAAAAAACTGACTTTTAATGAAGGGACCGCGCGGACGCTAGAGTGAATGAGACATTGTTTTTATACTGAGTAGGCTTGCCCAAGGACCTGCACATAAGTTTATTTGAAACCGTATGGAAATTGGTGAGCAGACAACTGGTTCCTGAACTAATAATACCATTGCTATCCAGTAAGTGGTGCAAATGGGTGTTCCGTTACTATATCAAGTCAACACCTCGTATAATGTTTGTACATGATTTGCTGTTGGTGTGGTTGTAACTCGCGTCTTGTCTGCGTCACTGAGGTAACTCAGATCCGTGTCGCGAGCTGGGACTGGCTACATCCACTGCTTATATTTTTATTTCTTGTGTGTTTAATTTTCTTTCAGGGCCTCGATTTTGTTACCGCATTACAGTTCTATTAGTTACGTGGTCGGGTCACGTGTCACGGTTTTCAATTAAATTAAATTTTAAATTTTGTTTATTGTTCAAGAGCATAATGTGGGTTTGTACATCACTTAAACTATTTATCTATTAATTTGATTGCATGCACGTAATTTTCTTAGTTTATAACTTAATATAACTAAACAAGCCTTGATCAGTAATAGAAAGAAATGTACAATGGTGTTTGCTGGCCCTTATACTAAGCTAAAGCCTGTATGATAAGAGCCAGTAATCTCTGTTTGTAGAGCAAGATAGACTAGTACCGAATGTCATGGCAGCTTTAAGAAAGTAAGTTTAATTATATGTGACAGAAAGTAACATGTGTACAATATAGGGATATTACCATACCTATGTATAATAATAATAAATTCCATAGACGCCTACAATTACGAAAACGCGTGCCCGCGTTGATTTAAAGCGGGAATGAAATTAAATTGACGCAGTCATGCAAGTTTATTTATTTATTTAGAACACAAAACGCAAGTGTCTTTATACTGCAATGCATTAGCAGAAACTAGGCCCTATTGTTGTTTACTGTCATTCATCTGTTTATTTAGTGTCTGTGATGTGTAACGTGTTTACAGTCTGTCATTCATCTGTTTATTTAGTGTCTGTGATGTGTAACGTGTTTACAGTCTGTCATTCATCTGTTTATTTAGTGTCTGTGATGTGTAACGTGTTTACAGTCTGTCATTCATCTGTTTATTTAGTGTCTGTGATGTGTAACGTGTTAACAGTCTTGATGTCTTACCTCAGATCAGCCGCAGTGGCGTCGCCCCGTGCCGCGAGCTGGGACTCGTGCGAGCGCGACTTGGCGAGCGCCGCGGGCGCGGGGATGCAATTGGCCTGCTGAGTCAGCTTGCGGATCGGCTCCGTCACCGACTTGCCGACAGCTGCGGTTGAACGTGACACGTCATTGTTAGGTATACAGGGTATGTATGCTCTATGGCCAATAATGTACTATAGATTAAGGTTGGCCAAAAAAAAAATTACTCGAAAACCGCAAAAATCGCGAAACATACATGGGGGCGATTCGGGTACCCCTAGGGGTGCTGTCTCTGGACTTCCGCTTGACACAATTTTTTGGGACACCCTGTATAATTATAAGAACTAATTAATGAGTATGAATGTATATATTATGTATGTATATCACAATATATCACCAAGCTTTATTAATTAATATAAATTTACGTAGCACTGTTACATGGGTGGGGGGGCGAGGTAAAGTCCGTTCGCTTAGATAGTGTCGGTACACACGAAGGGTTTTAGTAAAAAAACATTTATTTCAATATGTATTATTAGACGGCCAAAACACATTAAATAGAAAAAAAAACATGGTACACAATATACCTTAATGAAGCACAAAATAAAACACTACTCTTCATCACTCGAAGTGTCCTCAGAATATTCATCTCCACCGGTATTTAGAATAGGTACCTACCTAAGGGATGCAGGATCGTTTCGTTATAAATCCATACTAAAATACTGATTGATTTACTTCTTTAATTGCGTGATCTACATAATAGTACAATGAGACGAGCTGCGAGCCGAATTCACTGGCGTGTTTGCGCCGCGCCGGCTTCCTTTAATTTCTTTTGTCAAAAGCCGTCATGTGCCTAGGCGGTAAATATCAAAGTGACACTATGATAGCGAACAGACTTTAACAGTGTTGCTGTCCGTAATAGCCAGAATATCCTACAATATACATTTATGCATGTGTTATAAATGATTCAGTATTTGTTTATCGTCTATTTATAGTATTGCGCTTCTATTTCTAGTATTTCTGTATTTCTGCACTCCACCCAGCCACAATCTACAAGCCAAAGGTTGGCTGGTAGAAAATGCTATTTAGCATTAAGTACGCCTTTGTACCAGACACGTGTTTTGTGCAATAAATTATTTAATAATAATAGGCTATTTGACCGATTTCTGAAAGCCATCTCATATTGTTTGTTTGTGTTCGAGTTCTCACAAAGTGGTCATTTTAAATTCTTTCGTGTATTTCTTCTAAAAAGGGCAAACGAAAATTGACTCTTTAATTAAGCCGCCAAAACGCTATCTTGTGCAATATGGCGTCGCACTGGTATTATGACGTCACTTCCCAGTCAACCAACCAATGAACGTAAGAAAGAATGAATGACCGACGCCATTTTTATTGACTTGTGACGTCATCTTAGAATCGGCCAATCCAGACCGTTTTCGATACAATGGCGGCAGATAAAAATTATCAAATTTTATGTTGCGTTTTTTTACAAATCAGAATTCTTTTTTTAGTCAAAATGCCTTTAAGCGGTTCTTAGACACATTATAAATAATACTTTTTTTTTTCACACTGTCAAATAGCATATTACAATAGAGTTCGGATTATAGTTTAGTGGACCGATCGGCTTTGATTCGCAGAGCCTAATCATGGTAACCAGAGACGGATCTCGCGTCGTCGGTTACTCGTCTCTGTGACTGTACTTCTGACAAAAGTCAAGTAAATGTATCCGAAATAAAGTTAATAATGTGTGGTGATTATAAAAGTTTTTGTTCTGTATCTATCTTTTCTGATTATATCAGCACTTTCCATATTGTGTCATACCTATTATGTATTGTAAAATTTATATATGTACTTTGTTAATGTACCAAATCAATTTAACCTCTTCAGTCCTGACCTTGAAAATAACAATAGTTTTCTGTTGTAATTTTGTCGACAGGGGACTGAGGAGGATAATTTATTACCGGTTTTATCTATAACACTATTCTTCGGAGACGAGCAGGCGATGACGCGAGCCCAGTCTCTGCTCACGATGTTTAAAATCAGAACGAAACCTAGTCGGTCGGTAGTGTATCCGGAATAAATAATGTGTAGTGCTTACGAAAGTTTTAGTTAAAAAGCAGTCTAACCCCCGATTTCTCTTACACTAATAAGCTGTTAATCTACTGTTAACAGCCGTCAGTTGGCCAAGATGAAGCCAGCGAAGATGGTCACGCGTCAACGTGACTCTAATGGCTCCTAATGACCCGACGGCAGGCCGGCGGGTCGTGCCAGCGGGTTACGCGACAAGCCGGCGGCAGTTCGTTCCCGGCATTCGATTGAAAGTGTTGTGCACCGGTCTATCCGGCTGACAACTAGAGAATGATGCCAGTGATGCTCTGCGGCCCCCAGCGGCAAGTGCCGGCGGCCTAAACATGCCGGCGGCATACCCGCGCGGCAAAAAGCCGCCGGCATAGTGTTTAGCAGCTATAAGAGCAGTCTAAGAACTCAATACTCAATACTTTATTGCATTCCACAAGTTGTAGGGTTGTTACAATTTAACTTAACAGTTATTTGATGAGATCTTTGTGGACCCTGTAGGGCACGCAACATTTTAAAGTGCTATTTGAAATATGCATTACATTAACTTACAATTGGAAAATATTGAATTAATAATCATGCAATTTTAGTTATTCTATTTAAAAGATTATATTTAAATGTTATTTGTGAGTACAATAAAGAATATTCTATCTATCTATCTATACAATTATTTATCTTGTTTCATCTATACTATCTTTAAAATATTCTTCTATGGTATAATAACATTTTGATATTAGTATTTTCTTTAGATCTTTATTGAAGTTGTTGTCGTTATTTAATTCTTTTAAGTAATTTGGGAGTTTGTTATAAATTTTAATAGCCATTATCAATGTACTGGAAGAGTATAATTGCATTCGAGAGGTGGGTAATAACAATTTATTTTTGTGTCTTATGGGTCTTATAGAGACATCTTCTTTTTTTGTAAAAATTTCTTTATGTTGTCTGACGAATTTTGAGATTTCTAATATGTAAATAGATGGTAAGGTAAGTAGATTATAATGTATAAAATATGGTTTACAACTGTCTGTAGATACTATATTTGCTATTGTTCTAACTAATTTTTTTTGTTGGGTGAAGAGTTGCGGTGCATCTGTACTGTTACCCCACATTATAATTCCATACGACAGCCAGGCGTAACTCACCCCGAACCCGCCTATCAGGCGTGGTATGCTCGCTTTCCGACAGGCGGGGCTCTGTGCGGGGGCGGGCGCGGGGGGCGCGGGGCGAAGCCCGCTGGCGCTCCCACGAGTCCCAGTAGAGTTGGAGCTCGGCCCCGCCCTCGCCACGAGCCAAGGCCTCTGCGGGGTAAAGAAATACAATGTGAGTCTTCATAAAGTGCACATATCAAAATCAGGGAAACTACACCCCATTTCAGCGACGGAAAAAATAAAAAATTCAATAAAAAAAATATTTGTATTTATTATGATTTTTTAAAAATTATGAGTTGCACCTGTTGACCCTATTTAGATAAATCGTCATAATTTTTAAACTAAGTGCGTTATCGCAGTGAAATAAATTTTGTGATGATGTCTAATAATAAGCCGTACCCATAAAGTAAAAATATCCAAGAAAACTAACCCTATAAATTTACAATTAAGTGAAACTTGAAGAAAATCTGTATTTTTTTTCATCATTTTTGCATTTGTTTTACAATTTCTCCTAAAATCATGCTATTGACCCTACTTTTTTTCATTCTAGCTTATTTTACATGGCATTAGCTTTCTAAAAGTAAAAACTGCACGTTTATTACTCAAAAACAACAGTTTTTATGACCGTTTGAAAAAAGCCCATGCGCATCGTTTTACTACACACCATTGTTTATCACCTTTTTTACAAATATTTTTTTTATTTTTTATTTTATTTTTTCCGTCGATGAAATGGGGTGTAGTTTCCCTGATTTTGATATGTGCACTTTATGAAGACTCACACTGTATAAAACATAAGCATTTACACACAGGCTTCTGCCGCCACACTAGGATACCCCGTGTCGTGGGAACCAGAAACAGCGACATCACAAACGTGTAAACATCCAAGACCTGGGGATTTTTTTTTTGTCAACAGCAAATATGTCTTTGCTAAAACGTAATAGGCTGTTCATTGCCCTTTGTTAGCAATAGGCTATTTGACCGATTTCTGAAAACCATCTCATATTTTATTGTTGGTGTTCATGGAGTCCTCAGAAAGTGGCCGCTTTAAATTGTTTCGTGTACATATTTCTTTTAAAAAAGGCAAACGAAAATTTACTTTTAAAATAAGCCGCCAAAACGCTATCTTTTTATGACGTCAACGAATTATGACGTCACTTGCCAGTAAACCAACCAATTAACGTAAGAAAGAATGAATGACAGACGCCATTTTTACTGACATGTGACGTCATCATAGAATCGGCCAATCCAGGCCGTTTTCGATACAATGGCTGCAGATACATAATTATCAAATTTTATCTTGTGTTTTTTACGAATTATAATAAAATTGTTTTTGTAGTTAAAATGCCTTAAAGCGGTTTTACGACTTATAATTCATACGAATACGTGTAAATAATACTGCTTGTGGCGAGAACATGTCAACTCTGCGCGCGCACTATATACTCCAACATTTCTGCATCGCACAAAGTTTACACATTGACATACCATAAATACAACGTCCAACAAACAACAGTTGGACCGGCCGTCCCCAGGCATACGATCTGCCTGGCGGGAAATTTCCCTTTATAGTGGAAGAGCATGATCACCCGCTCTTCCCTATACTGCTTGTTTCACACTGTCAAATAGCCTATTGTCATCAGTCTCACCAGTGTAGGTGCCGAGGCGATGCATGGCGCGGCAGAGGCGACGCACCTCCTCGTCCCGCGCTTGGGGCAGCAGTGCGCGCAACTCGCGGTCCGAGCGCTCGCGCAGAGCCTCCAGCGTTGGGACGCGGGCGCACACCGCCTGGTAACAAAATGCGATGGTAGGGGTAAACTCCGGCCTCTCATTCGGGCGGTCTTGGGAGCGATTGGTACTGTGAGTTTTGGTCACGTCACTGTCTGTAGCACAACAACCAATTGAAACATGTTGTCGTGCTGCACTTCACGGTGAGTTGCTTTGAGTAGTTCTCCTCCACGGCCAAGTGAACACGAGAACGTCAAAGTTGTTCGTTTCATAACAAATGGATTCATTAATAATTGGGTATTTGACAAGATGTCAAATAAGTTACTTTTAAAACGGGATTTTGTATGAAAATACTTGCCTGTGACGTCACCTTTCAGAGCACTCTTTTTATGTTTCATCTATTTAAAAATTGTAATAACTAGTAAATGATTAAAAGAAACACATTTTCCGAATCATTTTGTAATTTTTGTTTTAATCGAGCATCTCAAATAATTTATTGTTGATAGTGTCAAATACCGTATTATGAAACTAACGACTTTTGACGGTCACAAAGTAAACATTTTGTTTTTATTGTGAACAAAATTTTTTTTTTTTTCTGATGATGTTTTGGTGATGAGTAAGTTGAAGTGGCAGTGGGCGGGGCACATAGCACGCAGAACTGATGGCCGATGGGGTCGGAAAGTTTTTGAAGGGAGACCACATTACGGCAAGCGCAGCGTGGGACGACCAGCCACAAGATGGACAGAAGATCTCATCCAAGTTGCATGAAGACGCTGGATGGAAGTCGCTTCTAACCAGTCTTTTGGTAAATCCATGGAGGAGGCTTATGTCCAGCAGTGGACTTCTTGCGCCTGAATTATGATAGTCAAAACATACAATAAGTATGCGGTGAACTGTTATGATTTTCACCAGCAGATTAGCAGATAATGGACATTATTTCTAGGGTCCCGAATCAAGAATGTTTCTTCTAGGATATAGATATTAGATATGAGCGGTCACTAAATAAGAATATATTTTTTTGTTTATTTTTGGTGCTGTAGTTTTCGAGAAAATAATTTCTTTATTTAATTTCGCTCAGTGATACAGATCATTACGCCATCACAGATTAATACAAAGTCAGAAAGTATCATTCCTTCGAATCTATCAAAAGTAATTAGTCTGTTGCCTTTAAAAAATATATACCGAAGTAGGTACAGCGCCACCAAATTATATGTTCAAGTGGGCAAAATTGTAACTGAGTAATTAATTGTAAATTCTGTTCCCCATTTCTTGTTTTATTTATTCACTTACTAAGATTTATAGATATATTTAAAGACGGGTTAAAATATTCTCATTTTTCTAGGTAAATTTCTTAAATGTTACTACCTACTAAATTCTCCACTAGCGCCGCTATCAACTGAACAGATAAGATGGTGGCCCTGTTCCTTTACACGTCAAAGCAGAAATCACTGACAGAGCAGTGACAGTTTTTTTTTTAATTCTTCAACGTTGGATTGCGTGGATATACGACTATAATTCCGTTCTGTTTTGCTTATACGCCCTTTTAGAATGAGAAGGTTTTCAAAACCAAAATCATGAATGAAAATCTTATCTGAGGAGGGCTATCCAGTTTAACTTCCTTTTCATATACAGCAAAGGAAAAAAATCCCGAATTATTGTCCATTCAAGTTCGAAGGTTAAATCGAAAAGCAAAGTATGTTTATTCAAAATAACAGAGAAACTGCTACGTGATGAACTTTAAAATGTGAGCCAATTCAACGTCTAGATCATTTTGGAGAAAGAATAGACAATTCTATGTAAAATAACTTACGTCGATCGAGTCATCGGAGAGGCCGACGACGCGCAGCCACTGCGCCAGCCGCGGCACGTCGCTCCGGCGCAGCTCCGCGCAGCGAGCCTTCAGCGCCAGCTGGCAGGAGAAGTGCTTCACCAGTTTACCCTGGGGGAGGGAAAATATATAATTTACATGTATCCTAAAAAAATATGAGGTATAAAACTTAAAGCTTAAAGGCGTTTTAACTAAAAAAAAATATTATTTATCAAAAAATAAGGAGCTCCGCGCAGCGAGCCTTCTGCGCCAGCTGGCAGGAGAAGTGCTTCACCAGTTTACCCTGGGGGAGGGAAAATATATAATTTACATGTAGGTATCCTAAAAAAATATGAGGTATAAAACTTAAAGCTTAAAGGCGTTTTAACTAAAAAAAATATTATTTATCAAAAAATAAGGAGCTCGGCGCAGCGAGCCTTCTGCGCCAGCTGGCAGGAGAAGTGCTTCACCAGTTTACCCTGGGGGAGGGAAAATATATAATTTACATGTAGGTATCCTAAAAAAATATGAGGTATAAAACTTAAAGCTTAAAGGCGTTTTAACTAAAAAAAATATTATTTATCAAAAAATAAGGAGCTCCGCGCAGCGAGCCTTCAGCGCCAGCTGGCAGGAGAAGTGCTTCACCAGTTTACCGTGGGGGAGGGAAAATATATAATTTACATGTATCCTAAAAAAATATGAGGTATAAAACTTAAAGCTTAAAGGCGTTTTAACTAAAAACAATGATTATTTATCAAAAAATAAGGATATGATTTGATGATTATGTATATGCAGCCATTTTATCCAAAAATTGCCAGGATTGGCCGAATGTATGAAATCAAAATCAAATATTTTATTCATAGCACAAACAAAACATTTACTTTATGAACTTCAAAGTTGTTAGTTTTACAATTCATAGATTACGTGGAGAAGAAACTAACAAAGAAACTCCACTTTCAAACTTCAAAAATATTACTCTTGGATGTGTTGAACACTAGACACAGTTATTCTCTGAGAAAATTTAATATTGAACTACTGTTTAATGCCAGACATCCATTTAGGCATTTTAACTAAGAAAAAAAGATTATTTATAAAAATAGAAAGGATGTCGGTTTCTGGTACTTTTTAGACAAAAAGTACGAAATTAGTTTCTTAAAATGGTCAATATTTTCAAAATCAATTATAAAAAAACATCTATAAAAAACGAGTAGCAACGCCAATTGTGTAGTGGGGAAGTTACTATTATTTATGAATCACTCATGTGAACCTGTTAGTTTCAGGTTTCCTCACACAATGTATTCCTTCGCCGTAAACAACATAACATTTCCATGTTTCTTCTGCAGTGTGCTCCTCCCCACTCTGAGCGGCTCTTCTCAGAAACCTGAGGACACTTTGGTGACATTCAAAAGCGGCTGCCATTCCCAAGAATAAATTAAGTCCTCCAATAAGCAAAATAGGCTACTAGTCAAGTTGCGGAAACAAAAATCACTATCAGTATCAATGTTTCCTTGTATGACTCTTGTTAAGCTTCTAATACTATTCTTAGTTTTGCATTGACATTTTGTTTTTATCTATTTTACAGTGTTATAAATTTTATTTTATATTTAATTTATTACCTATTAAACAATGTTTATATATTGAAAAATATATAAAAAGTATTTGCATGCCTTGAATGGTGTATGTTTATCTTTATTTAATATTATTGTTTACCTTAAACTAGATAAGGAAATTCTTCATGGCACAATAAGCATATTTGTACAAAGTTGAGCCTTATGCATTTATTAAAATGATAAACCAAAAATACAAACCTTTCTTTCTTATTTCTTAATCTCAATCTATAAAAAATTATGAATATGTGCAAAAACTTCGCAATCGCAAATGAATCATTAGCTGCTTCATACATTATAATAGGTATATGGCATTAGTTTGGAAGTTGTACTGCTATTTTGAAGTTGTAACAAGAATAAGTTGGTAATGTAAGTAATGACTAATGTGCCTGTATGTAAATGTTATGTTATGTTATATAGTAATGCATTCATTAGTCATTACTAACACTACTCTCTCGCCAAGAGAAGCCCTGTCAAATAAGCAGCCTATACAGGGTGGTCCAAATATCATGGATCAAAGGAAATGGGGAGTTAGCCAAGGTCATCTTCTACCAATAAGGTCCTATACAGGGTGGTAAAATTCTCAACGATTTTGAACTTATGATTGATTTTCGGTTTTTTTCAAGAAAAGAGTTCCTACTACTTATTAAGAGCAATAAAAAAAAAGTACTTACTTTTGGTGGTTGTTTTTTTTTTTGAGAGTGACGGTCCATGATGAGAATGTAACAAAAAATAATTCATCGTCCCTGTCTTTATGGATCATGAGAAATTAATTTATTTTTTTACGGATCTCGTATCATAATGGTTTGATCCAACATTTTCGTCATTGATTTAAAAAAAAAAAGTGTACTGCGGAAACCTGCCCCAGTAGTAGAAAAACTGGACCATTTCATGAGGATTGTAAAAAGATACAACTCAAAGCCCTATCTCTCCTGAGTCTTTTATTATTGACCTTTATTCTCAGCAAAGTTGCATTTTTTTAAATCAACTTTTGGTCCTAACTAATTTGAGTTACAAAGTACTGTTCTAGGACATAAAAATAAGTCAAAAATGGATTTAAAAATTAAGTTCTACCAACGGACAGGTCGTTACGATCTTTTTTCGTAGCTCTTGTCCCGTCGGTGTCACTTTTCTTGTGGTACCACCAGTTAATAAAATAACACTAAACAAAAGCTTTGTTTGTATTCTGAGAATTTACCGGTTGGACATGGGGTCCCAGGAACAAAGAGAGGTTTACTACTTGCGCTAGCTACCTGCTAGTGACCCTTTACACGCCTCCAGCAACTTTTACTTAGTGTTCTGCTTGCTGTTCGCTACTTAACACGGTTATTCGGTTGTCACTTTTTGCGCTGCTCTTTTTTTATCGCTTCGAACTTTGCATTCTCCCTGGACTCTGTTTTGGATTTTCACCTACAAACTCGGCATTTCTTACTGGACTCTGTTTTGGATTTTCACCTACGAACTTGGCATTTCTAGTAAGAAAAGAACTGAGTCCAGTAGGACTCAGTTGTGTATTAGTGAATTTGGACTATTAAAAATGGCTTACTCAGCCCGTGACTATGCTAACATGCATTTTGTGTACGGTTTTTGTGACGGAAACGCTCGTGAAGCAGCAAGAGAATATCGGCGACGTTTTCTGAATCGTGATCGCTATCCCGACTACAGAGTATTCCAGCGTGTACACAACGCTTACGTGGAGGGCCATATTCCTGGAAGTAGCGCGACGAGAACCGGGCGCCCTATGGTACATAATTTGGAAATGGAAGATCAAATTCTTCAAGAAATATCGAATGACCCGTCGACGAGTCAACGGCGAATTTCAAGAACATTAGGTGTCCCGAAAACGACTGTGCAACGCGTTTTAAAACGGAACATGATGCATCCGTATCATGTCCAGCGCGTGCAAGCACTGCTGCCGGCTGATTACGAAAAAAGACAACTTTTTTGCACAGAGATGCTCCGGCGCAACAGAGAAGATCCCGAATTTCTAAATAAAATTATGTGGTCGGACGAAAGTATGTTTCAACGCACTGGTGTTTTTAATATTCACAACCTGCACCACTACGAGTATGTGAATCCTCACATTATTCGACGAGACCACTTCCAACACAAATTTGGAGTCAACATGTGGGCCGGGATCGTCGAAGGACAGTTAATAGGACCACACGAGCTGCCTGCAAGAGTGAATGGTCAAATTTATTTGTCATTCTTACAAGAGGAACTCGACCCATTATTAGAAGACGTTTCTCTTGAAACAAGAAGCGCTATGTGGCTGCAACATGACGGCGCACCTCCGCACTTCGCTCGTGACGTGAGGAGTCACCTAAATGAAGTATTTCCAAATCGCTGGATCGGTCGCGGTGGAACTATTCAATGGCCACCGCGCTCACCCGATTTAAACCCGATAGATTTTTTTCTTTGGGGTTTACTTCAAGGAAGTGGTATACGAAAAGGAGTGCAACACGGAGCAGGAGCTTTGACGACGAATATCAGCGGCCACCCACCAGGTGAAAAATAATCACCGGGCCTTTAGATTGTTAAAAAGAAATTTCATTAGAAGATGTCGACTCTGCCTCCGAGTGAGAGGTAGAAATTTTGAACATCTTCTATGAAAAAGTTTATTTTTTTATTTTTGATTAAACTGTCTATTCTAATTATCTGGTGTAATTTTTTTATCCTTTTGCGACTTATTTTTATGTCCTAGAACAGTACTTTGTAACTCAAATTAGTTAGGACCAAAAGTTGATTTAAAAAAATGCAACTTTGCTGAGAATAAAGGTCAATAATAAAAGACTCAGGAGAGATAGGGCTTTGAGTTGTATGTTTTTACAATCCTCATGAAATGGTCCAGTTTTTATACTACTGGGGCAGGTTTCCGCAGTACACTTTTTTTTTTAAATCAATGACGAAAATGTTGGATCAAACAATTATGATACGAGATCCGTAAAAAATTAATTAATTTCTCATGATCCATAAAGACAGGGACGATGAATTTTTTTTGTTACATTCTCATCATGGACCGTCACTCTCAAAAAAAAAACAACCACCAAAAGTAAGTACTTTTTTTTTATTGTTCTTAATAAGTAGTAGGAACTCTTTTCTTGAAAAAAACCGAAAATCAATCATAAGTTCAAAACCGTTGAGAATTTTACCACCCTGTATAGGACTTTATTGGTAGAAGATGACCTTGGCTAACTCCCCATTTCATTTGATCCATGATATTTGGACCACCCTGTATATGCCCCAATACAGCCCTGTATTGGGGCATATATAGGCTGCTTATTTGACTCACCCTACATAATAATGTAATAATAAAGTAGGGTGAGTTTAGTTACTTTGTTAGTTTCTTCTCCATGTAATCTATTAATTATAAAACTAATGACTTTGATGTTCATAAAGTAAACATTTTGTTTTACATTATGAATAAAAACATTTGAATTTGAATAATGTTAGTGCTCACTGTTACAGACTAGAATGCAATGTGAATTTGTAATATGGAAGATATTTGCATTGAATGGAAATAATTGAATTGTTGTCCAAAAGTAAAATATATTTTGGACTTTGAATTGGTGCGCAGATAAATAAGGTCCATTCTTTACAAGCACAAAGTAGGTACACTAGGTAAGTAAATGCTAATATGTGAAGTGTAATTATTGAGTGTTGATTCAACAAAGACTAGTCATTGAATAGAAAACCTATATTATAACCATAATAGGTGGTTTCTATCTTGAATATCAAAATTAAACCCTATTTTAATCTAGAATGTTATCATAACAGTGCTGTCATCTACAACAGTATCTAAATAAAAGTTGAAGATTTGTGACTCAATTAAAAGAATCAACAGAATATCAATTGTTACAAATGGACAGCTGGACATTGTAAAAGTATATTGACTAAAGAAACACTTTGCATTAAATTAGAAACTCTTAACTCATCCAAGATGACTTGCCTGCCCATTATTGCTAAAACTTTTCAGAGCATAAAATGTAACAAAAAATGCATGCCTGCAATCTGGTAAGTAGAGCACAAATTCAATAACGCGCGGCCTCTAGCGTACTCGGTCCGCGGTACGTATTGGCATTGAACTGTAGAATCCAGGCCTTGGGAAAGTCCTTGAATGCCGATTTGCGCCCGCAATGAAATCAAGGGCGCGCTACTGGGACTAGCGCCCCTGCAGTACTACGGCGGCCTCAGCCCTTACCTCCAGGGTCCGTATCTCCTGCTGCGTTAGCTCCGCGCTCGTCAAGCATTGTGTCCTCAACCCCTTCAGCCTCTCAGCAGAAACGTCAATCATTGATTGGAGGGTCATCATCTGTTCGGCATCCTTGTTCGGGTTTATGTCGTACTCGCTATCTGCATCCATTACAAATATCACAGCACTGTACACGAACTACTAGTCACTACTTATAGGTAAAAAACACTTTATTCATCATGAATATACAAAACATTGTTGTATTGCCGAAACGAAACAGCGACCATTCCGAAAAATCTATATTTTTGTCTATGGATTTGGAGAGGCGAGTTTGACATTTGAGGGGCCCACACAGGTGCCCCCTAACATGACACTTCATTTAAGCTGATCTTGAAACGCAATAAGTTTACCCATTCGACGGTTAAAAGGATATAGGGGTTAAGCGACAAAAAGCAAATTGTTCAGGAGAGCATTTTAAAGATTGAAATTTCAAAAAAAATTCATAACTTTTTTATTTATTATCATAACGTAAAGATGGAAACAGCTCTAAACTAAAAAAAAATACGAGCATTAATTGCCATTTAATTTTATTTGACTGGACGTTGTATTATGTAGTTTTATGTCGCTTGACCCAATTGAACATAATTTTTAAATGAGGTAATTCAGCATATGTTACATCTACAAATAAAAAAACGAAGAGTATAGACGACTAAGCTACATTTGGTTTCCGTATACCAGGAGGTAATAGGGCATAAGTCACATGACTGTTGAATACTAAAATAGGTAAAAAAGGATATATTACAATTCACACCATTGTGACAAAAGGTAATGGAGCACAAGAAACAGTGCTTAGCAAAAATACCGTGAGGATATCAGTCATTAGCGACTCCGTAAGATGGTTGAAAAAAAGGTAACATGGTATTTCCACACATCGAGATTTGTAGGCCAAGAGGAAAACAAGAATATACAACACATGACATTATCTGGGCAATTGGTAACGTAGATTAAACGTCACGTCCTAAAAATAATAGATTCTCAACAATCTCAACCAACATTATTCTCCTTTGAAATAAGAATTAAGCAACTGCAAACGTTAGAGGATGTTAGTGTCACCATCATCGTTCGTTTCAGATTACTCACCTACCTACATAAGGTATGATTTTGTAACGATTATTTGACCTGATTGTGCGATGAAATGAAAACTTAAAATATAGGTACCTACCTGAGTATAAACAAGACCTGAATAGGTAATACAAAAAATCTATTGATAATGGAGATCCAGCTAAAGTCTGGAATTTTCTCAAACCTCTAGGAGTTGGAAAACCACGCCAGGCCTCTATTTCTAAAGACCTTAATGTCAATGCTCTCATTAGTCACTTCACTTTTGTTCCTCAATTTAATGCGTTTGATCCTCTCTGAGTTCTCCTTTGAACGTGTGGTACCTGGATGACGGCACCATTGGTGGCTGCCCAGATGTTTTCATTGAAGATGTTAAAAGGTTGATACGAGATATCCAAAAGGCTATCTGGGGCTCCAGATACCCAAAACCACGTATCAACACGTGCGATACGTACCACACAGAAGTCGCAACCGTTTCCATGCTTAGGGCTGGTGTAACAGGAAGTGACGTCAGAATTTTACGCTGAGGTCCCTGGGATCGTACTCTTGGACAAGTCAGACTTTACTCTGCCCCAATATTTCCAGAAGGCATCCCAGGGGTGCTGCGCAGAAGAAGAATGGTATTTTGTCGGCAAATAAGCATCACCCTAAGGCAACTATAAGCACGTGTTGCCCTGATGATTTTACGTAGTTGTTTCTCAATCCCAAAGCTGAACTACACTATTCGGCTCCATTGTGGCTGCAGAGAGAGGCATCAATAGAATGAATCTTGAAGAAGGAAGGAAGCTCGGAGTCGTATTCTTTACGTGTATATGACCTAATCTCAGTGGAGTCAAGTATCGCTCTCCATCATCATCTCGTCGTTCCCAGCTTTCTTGGCTTCATCATGGGATGTTGGACCTCGTCACTCGCATTTTGAATTTTAATGGCGGCGGGTTTCACATCCCCTTCGCAGAGGAAGCCTTGGAGTTGTAGCAGGCTCGTTGTCAGCATTCTTGGGATGAGGTCAAATGCAAGTCCACTGTTGATGGTCTCGTCGGCCAGAGTGAAGGACCATAGCTCGTTTACTCGTTCACGCGTGAACTGGAGTCAGGTTTGTGGCAGCCAGCGTTACCGTCTCTACAGCTTGGAACCTTGCTGGATAATGACTCCCTGCTTACAGCAGTAGCGCTTTGTTTGAGTTGCAAGGTGAGCGAGCCGATCTGTGTGTCTGTGGGGTGTGTTGGGACATCACGGGCTGCATTGTGTTAGGAGTGCGGGTAGATGGTCTGTAAACCATTCATTGAATGACTTCATCCTCAGGGCTCTCTGTTCTGTCAACGTTCCTTGCGTGTTAGAGCCTCCGGGCTTGTGTCGCACCGATGAGAAACATCCGAACAGTCTCACTCATTTATCCTGCGAGAAGGGGTGTTGTTCATTGTGGGATGCGGCCTGCATCCGCACTTTTGCTTTCTTGCATTTATCCGCTACTGCAGTTGCTCCCGGTGCCGTTGCTGAATAGGGAATGGATGAAAATATCAGAAGTGCTTGATATTTTTTTTGGTGATAGGAATAACCTTCCATAACGCGGGAAAAAAGTTTAATTTTTTTTGGCCCCGTAGTTAATTTTTAAATATACTTAATATTTTTCCATTCGTCGTTCTGGGCTTAGTACGGCATATCAGACATATTCCTTAGTCCGCTACGTATGAAAAAAAATCCACCTTGAAAAGCTGTCAATGTCACCACAGAATTTTTTTTAATACGTAGCGGACCAAGGAATATGTCTGTTAAGCCGTACTGAGCCTAGAACTACGAATGGAAAAATATTAAGATTATTTAAAAATTAACTACGAAGCCAAAAAAATTGAAACTTTTTTCTCGCGTTAAGGAAGGTTATTCCTATCACCGAAAAAAATATCAAGCACTTCTGATATTTTCATCCATTCCCTATTGTACGGCAAATTTGTGTATGGTAGTAGGATATAACCGACAGTTCAATATTAATCAGGTTTTAGTAGTTGCCTATAAGCGACAGCTGTATTATGAACTTGTATTGGTAGTAAGATATAACCGATGCTTTATGTTTTTGACGACAATGGTAAAGAGACATTAGTTTCAACTTTTAAAATAGGTGCTTATGGTAAAGAACCGTAAGCGCCCAGAAGCTCCAAACCAATAGGAAGTAAAAATACATTACCGACTAGAGACCAAAAATGATGCCACTTTTACAGGGGTACAAACGCCGTTAAGCAAAAAAAGGCCTAAAAACCGGTCGGTAACACCAAAACGACTATTTAAAAACGCAGTTTTTTGCTTGGGCACAAGCGACAAAAAAGTCATCGTAGAGCCGCGGGAGTAAGCGCATTCGACGCAGATTTTTTTTTAAGTAAGATGGCATTGAAAAGTCATTTTGGGCCAAAATGTCGCTTATGCCCTATTGCCTTTTAACCGTCGCATTGTTACCCCCACATTTACCCCTAGAGTGTAGATCCGTCACGACAACACAAAAATTGTCTATGATTAAATGACATTTAGAAAAAAAACGCCATAAAAAATTAGTCTATGAAATTGGTCAATGGGGTGCGGACGTCTGTTGAATTTTTCCCCAATATTTTCGCCTTTCGTCTGTAATGTAATAGATAGAAATCAAATCATTTTTATTTTTACTCTAGTTAGTGCTAAACAATTTTATTTCGTAAGTGACTAGATGTAGAGATAGTGGCAATAATGTTTTTTGATCGTTTAATCGTCGCACTCTGCTTCGCATTTGAAGGTAAATAGTTGATGATCGATTCGAGGAGAGTCGCTCAAGTCAATTAAACGTTAGACTTACCGCTACATTGTTGTTTATTATCGTAGTCTTGGCTGTGGAAGGTGATCTGCGAAGTGTCGCACTGGACAAAGGCACCAATACCACAATTTCCTGTGCGGGTCTGCAGGACCTGCAGCTTCCCAACGTCCAGTGGGTGCACAGAGGGAACCGGACACATCATGAAGTTATGGTGAGTTTTGAATTTTTTTGCCAACTTTTGTGAAAGACACTTATTTATTTAAGCACTTATTTTTATACCTTCTTTATATTGGAACGACGAACTGTTCGCTCGACGACTCGAGTCGTCTAAATAAAACGGAACGACTGATTTCGATGGAAAATAGACGTAGGTTTAAAACCCTAATATATATTTTTTTATTCAGAGTGCCTTCACGGTTTACCAACGAGGTACTAATTAAATAATTAATATAATATGAATTTAATTAATTAGCGTAATTTAGCTTCTCTATCTTTTTCCGTCAATGTTTGTCTGGAAGAAATAACTTTCGTAATATAACAATTTTAGTAAAACAGGTAATGCTGCCTGCCTGATACTGACTACATAGAATGCAACGTAAATTCATAATGTAACATAATGTAAACTGAATGACACTAACTACCTAGCTAACAACCAAAGTTGAAAACAGTAAAATGTAGAGATAATGCAATTATATTTCATCCTTTTTTTTGACATAGCCTCTGTTATTGTGTCCCACTGCTGGGAAAGGCCTCCCCCAGTTCAGTCCACAGTTTTCGGCCCTGGGCCCCCACAGACCACTCCAACAGATGTCGGTTGAGATCTTCTCTCTACTGTCTTCTAGGCTGAGTTCGACTTCCGTCTTGTGGCACCCAATCGGTGGCGAGCCTTGCCTTGCCTACCTAGCCTGGTTCATTCAACTGACATGACCAGCTCAGCTCCACTTTAATTGAATTTATTTAACAGAGTTTTACACTCCTTTATTGAGTGTGTCAACACTTATTAAGTATACAAAAAATACTAACCATTTGTACTAATACAAGTGACAATGTTTGCTTCATGCAAAGTGAAGAAACAAGCAGTAATGTATGCAACTGTGTTTCATACACTTTCATGACGAAATTACAATGTTGGAACAGTTGTAACTACTGAATATAGTTATTACAAATTGTTAATGGAAACTGCGATATTGTACCTTTAGAACATACATATATAAGGTTCTTTACTATAGTTGATGTGGAAGCATCTGAAAAGGAAGCATCTGGGTATGTAACCTAATCAAGTTTTTTGTTATCATCAGATGCTGTCAAAGCTGTCTCCAGCTCTGTTTTACATTATAAAACCGGATAATTACATAAACATTCCCTCGCTCTCTCTTCCTGGCTTTTAATCCCACATGATGGTGGGATCAGCCTTCCTTGTCTTCTCCCTCGACTTCGCCCTATTCCCGATATCTTCTTCAGAAGCATCACCCTCTATGAGATCTTTCTTCACTGTGTCCATCCACCTGGAAATTGCATAAACATTGTCTACCTATGAATACACAATAATTAGTCGGTTATATGGATAGAAGTCGCTCGTAGCCTGGGCTGCCAGAGTGATCTTAAACGATCACTAAGGTTAAGCAACATACGGCGCGTTCAGTCCATGGATGGGTCACCGTCTATGACTAACGCTAGTGGCATGTTTCCGAGCGATTCCATGCTTCGCAAGGCACGTTAAGCAGTTGGTGCCGGCTGCCGTCGATAGATGGCAGTCGTTAAGCCAAGTCAGAGGCCTTAGGGCGGCTTGAAAACTTCTGACAGTAAGACCAGCCACTAGTCTTACAAGCCTCCAGCAATCCGGACTTGGCCCCCGTGGTGAAGTATGGCCTATACCTTCCTCAGGGAAGAGACCCGTGCCCCTCGGTGGGGGCATAATGGGTTGACGATAATGGATAGAAATAGCTGTATTATTGTCCTAGTACCTACCTAGTTACTTTACGCATATTTTATGGCGCTTGCCGAGGGGGATTCGAACGCACGAACTCTCGAATGTTAGGTGTTCTACGTAATGTAGTTTCGCGCACCAACGGGCATTGTCTTAAGTATTATTTAAATTACAAATTGTACTTAATTTCAAAGGTATAAGGACAGTGAATATAATGCTACAAAGTGTATTAATATTATTAATATCTTGTATTTTTGTGAATAAGTGTGTGAATAATTCAACCTTCTAAAGTTCGTTTCACACGTGAACGAATAATTTTAATATTTTCAAATTAATAACGCCGAGATACTTACGTCTCGGTATTTCGTAGAAAGCAATCATAATACAACATTTTGTTTATTTAAAGATTACAATACTGTATGGAGCCGTATCAGTAGAAATTAACCCTCCGTGGGAACTCGGTGATGACGTTTTTCCGTGCATGATGTAGTTCCAGTTAGGTAGACCGTTTTTTTCTCTTTAAAAAAATAATTAAAGCAGCCCGAATCGAAATATTCAGCCCAGGCTCTCAAAGTTACTATTATCCCGAATAAAAACATAGAAAAGTCTATTTTTTTGCAAGTATGTTATTTTACAATTCAACTCAATAGTTTATTCCCATAAACTACCGTCATATAGGTAGATGGTATCGTATAAATATATAGCACTGTGTAATTTTACTGTAAGTACAACAGTATAAGCACTCTGTGCTCTGATGATAATGCATCGTCACTGTCCGGCCGGAGTACGAAGGAGGCGAGCGCGAATTTATTGTGTCGGGTCCGCTAACTCATCCGACCTTGGGGCTCTGACGCCAAGTGACGAACTCTGACGAACCAAGGGTTGACAGATGCAGTGGCGTAGCTAGGTAACCAAAGGCCCTGGGGCAAATAAAAAAATGGGGCCCCCACTGTTATCTAAACTTGTTAGGTTTTATCAAGTAAAGCCAATTATTTCGTCCCAGCCTACCCCTACACCACGTATGTTTTAACTAATGTTGAAATTCGATCGGACAGACAGTGCACAGTTGTTTACTGAGCAAAAATGACGGGTTTTTTCACACCTTGTCTTTTTTGAGAGGCCACTTTATAAAACAAAGCTGCATTCAAGATGCCAGCTAGTGCTAGTTCCCTGCAAAATTCGATGAAAGTACTACGAAATACTTCGTAGGTGGCACCTCAATAAAGTGTCTACAAATTATTTCGTAGCTGGCATTCAACGTGCTTAGAAAAGATAACATAATATGTAATAATATTTAACAAAAAGATAGAAACCATTTTATCTTTCATAGCCCAACGTTTGATCGTATTACACAAACTTTTATGAACGACATTTCTTCGAGGGAACCCCGCAGCCTGCATGCCCGTGCCAGCCACAAAATCGTAATTAAACAAAACAGGTTAATTAGCGAGCTCGTGATTGTTACTTAAATATTCTCCTTAGCTACCAGAGGAAACAAACAGTGTTGTTGGAAGCGAATAATTGGTACACGGATTTAGGTATTCCATGCCAAATCTGTAAAGCTGTAGTGTTAACTTTCCAGCGCCACACCCGGGTAGTTCAATGCACAAGTTTTAATTTTTGGAGTAAAAATATTTGATTCGATTTGAAAATTCTTTGTTGCACAAGAAAATATCTGTACAAAGGCGAGCTTAATTCTAAAAAGTATTCAGCGCGTTCAGTGCATGGATGGGTGACCGTTCTATGACTAACGCTATAGTGGCATTTTTCCGAGAGGTTCCATGCTTCGCAACTGCCGTCGGTAGATGGCAGTCGTTATTAACGACTCGTTAAGCCAACTCAGAGCCTTAGGGCGGCTTGAAAACTTCTGTCAGCCACTAGTCTTACAACCCTCCACCAATCCGGACTTGGCCGCCGTGGTAGAGTATGGCCTACACCTTCCTCAGGGAAGAGACCCGTGCCTCTCGGTGGGGACATAATGGAAAATGCCACTAGCGTTAGTCATAGAGCGTTCACCCATCCATGCATTGAACGCGCCCTATGTTGTTTAACTCGTGATCGTTTAAGATCATTCAGGCGGCCGGGGCTATAGTTGTGTTCTATGTAAAATGTATTCCTTGGCTACATGAGAATAAACATGTCAACTTACCAAGCTTTGACCATCAAAAACCCTCTAGGTATAGGTATAGGATGTTTCTATACTTACTGATTTTTTTTTGTTGATATTATGTTTTTTTATAATTTATTTAAAAATATTGCCCATTTAAAGAAGTAATTTCGGTATTTTTGAGTTTTATTCACTACACGCCTATTTATAATATTTTTCTAAAATTTTGGTACTTGTGAGGTCGTCAGATGATTAAAGAGACAGTCTTTGCCTACATAAAAAAAATGTAATTTGTAATTCATCATCATCATCAACCCAATAAGTCCCCACCGAGGGGCACGGGTCTCTTCCCTGAGGAAGGTATAGGCCATACTCCACCACGGAGGGGTGGTGTAACTTTTTTATCTCATTATTTGTAATTATTTTTTTGTAATTAAGGCAACGGATTTTATCCATACCTACTGTGTTTGCTGACGTCATTTACAGTCAAGGATATTTATTGAATATCTTTAAATAAGACTTATTTACAAATCTGATAAATAGAAATTGTACTGAAAGCATAATTCTCGAAATGGTTTTGAGATTTCCGTTCATGTTGAACAATGTAGCATGACCAATAAGTATTAAAGTATGAACTGTAGTTAGTAGACTCGCGGCCCCACCGTACGTAGTTGAATCGCCCACGACCGTCGACCGCTGCCATTTGCCGCTGGCCAATTTTGTTTACTCTCCGGCCGAAATGGCCTGGCCAGCTGGGATTCAGAGGCTGTCGGAAACAGTGATGTTTCATTCGGAATTAGTCTGTTAGCTTTTAGAATATAGGTATCTCGGGCTCTAGAGTAGGCTTCGGTTTTCGCCGAAAGCACACGAGTGTAATACTACTTCCTGTTATAATTTATTCACTAAATTATACATATTAGTTCCGATTTCGAAATTAAGTGTCATATTAGTTCCGATATTTCTATTACACGAATATATCCGATTCTATTCGATAGTAGCCGAGGTATATTCTTAAAGCTAACAGACTGTACCTCTGGCGTAAAATAGGTAAGAATAGTAGAGATTACGAAATAAAGAGATGAAAACCCGCTTCGCTGTATTCCATTTTTTTTTCATAAAATTTAGATGCTACACAGATTATAATAACCTCCTTTGGATGCCACGGTGTCCCACACAACATGGAGCTAATAAATTAGACATTACAGTTCACAATGGACACTAGTGACGCCTTATGACGTCACAAGTATCCATTGTACATACATTGTATTGTTATTTGTACAAACTTAAAATTCGCACTCCCGCCGTGTCCACGACAAAATAAGCGAGCGCAGTTTATCTCGTCCTAGATCTAAAGCTATCGATCGGCAACGAACCGTGCGGCTTGGAATAGGGGGGGAATTGGTTTTATGTCTATTTTAGAGCAGCGGCTCAAGTTAACCGGCACTAAATAATGGCAGAGCTGCGCCATGATTCTGTTGCTCTACGCTGAGTCACAGAGAATGTGGTTGTAAGACCACACGGTGTGGATTCCTTCATAAATCGATAGATAGATAGAATATTCCTTATTCATCATCATTTATCAGCCCATTATGTCCCCACCGAGGGGCACGGGTCTCTTCCCTGAGAAAGGTATAGGCCATATTTCACCACAGGGGCCTAGTCCGCATTGCTGGAGGCTTGTAAGACTAGTCTGGTCTTACTGTCAGAACTTTTCAAGCCGCCCTAAGGCCGCTGACTTGGCTTAACGACTGCCATCTATCATATCCTTTATTGTCACACATAAATTACATTTATAGAATTTTTATAAATAAATATAAACATTTAAATACAGGCACATACGTTGCTTCTGGCCCCACACTAGGATACCCTTTAAGTAGTGACGTGGGTGTCTCACAGACGGCGTCGATGCAAAAAACAGTCTCGTGCCGTTAATTTTTTAAAGACGCTCCCGCCCCTCCCGCTACCTTCGGGATTCGGTGGCGTGATCGATCAGTCGAGTGCTAGCGCTCGTGACAGCAACACCTGTACCTGTACGACCGTTTGGTGTCCCTGAGACGTGAGGTCAGTATTTGCGTATATGATTTATTAGACGTCACCTCAGTATTAGTGTATTTTTTTCTAAGTGTCTCTTAATCGTCACCTCACTGTGAACGTTATTATTTTAGATGGATCAACCTGGACCTTCAGGAAACAGACGAAAGCGAAAGCGAGTAGCACTGAATACTTCGACGAATGAAAAGACCCTAAGTCAGTGGATAGAGGATGAGTTGGAGCGAGACTTCAGTGATGTGAACGACGAAGAAGTGGATCCAGATTTCTGTTTGCAAAGTGATCATGAGTCAGCTTCAGAACAATCTGAGGATGAAGAAACTCAGGTATTTCAACAACAAAGATCACCCAACAGTTCAGTTGCGATGCAAGATTCGGGTCTACCATCTATACCCCCACAAGATAATCTACACACAGAATCCCAAAGAAACCAAAGATACTACATAGGTAAGAATGGTTTTAAATGGTCAAGCGATGAACCGGTGATGCGTAACTGTCGATCACTAAGCCACAACATGGTTGATATACCTAGATCACAGCCTAGAGCATTCACCAACCTAGAAACCTTGTGGAGACATTTTATGGATGACGATATAACTGACGAAATAATTGAATATACCAACAAAAAACTTGCTCAGATTCGGGTAAAATATAAAAATCAGGAAAAACCTGAGCTTCGCAACACGGATGCAGAAGAAATTAAGGCTTTTTTCGGGTTATTATTTTACTCATCTGTCTTCAAATCCAACCATGAAAATGCCAAATATATCTTTGCTACAGATGGTTCAGGCCGAGAGATATTTCGTGCAGTTATGTCCCAGTATAGATTTCTTATACTTTTGAACTGCATTCGCTTTGACAATGTAGAAACCAGACAACAACGACTAGAGACTGACAAACTGGCAGCAATTTCGGGTATATTTGACAAGTTTATATCCAATTGCAAAAAAGTTTACGTACCCGGTGCTTACTTATGCGTAGATGAAATGCTTGTTCCCTTTAGAGGCCGATGCAAGTTCATAATTTATATGCCCAAAAAACCAGCAAAATACGGTCTTAAAATTTTGTTGGTTTGTGATGCTGAGACATTTTATGTCTATAATGCTTATATCTACTGTGGCAAGGGATCGGATGGTTTAGGTTTACCAGAAGATGACAAAAAGTTTGCAATTCCTACTCAGTCAGTTCTGCGACTTTGTAAAGACTTTGAGAACACCAATCGTAACATCACTGCTGACAACTGGTTCAGCTCATATGAGCTAATGGAGCAGCTAAAACAGAGAGGGCTGACTTATGTTGGAACTCTAAAAAAAAATAAACGCCACATTCCACCTGAATTTCAAGCGTCCAAAACAAGAGAACCAGAAACAACATTGCATGGATTTACAAAAGACTATACCTTGGTTTCCTATGTTCCCAAGAAATGTAAAGCAGTTTTACTGATTTCATCCATGCATCACACATCCGAAATTGATCCTGATACCAAAAAACCGGTCATCATAATGGAGTATAATAAAACAAAGGGTGGAGTTGATGAAGTTGACAAAAAATGTTCAAACTATTCATGTAGCCGCCGCACTCGCAGATGGCCTTTAGCAATTTTTTTCAGATTGCTAGACTTGAGCGGAGTGAATGCTTTTGTGCTTTATAGGCAGTGTGCCAACGTATCAGATATATCAAGAGGGCGATTTTTACAGGATCTTGCCCGAGAATTAGTTTTGCCACATTTACAACGACGAGTCTACAATGACCGTCTTCCAAGAGAGCTAAGACTGACAATAAAACGGATACTTAGCGGAGATTTACCACCAGAACCTAGCCGCATTGAGTCAATTGTTGGTGAAAATGTCAAAAAGACTTGTAAGGTGTGTCCAGCAAGGCTGAAGCGACGCACAAAGTACAAATGCGTTACATGTTATAAGCCTATATGCTTGGGCTGTTCCAAAACAATCTGCAGCGACTGTACTGATTGAGACTGAATTTTGAAGGCTAATTTTGTCATAGATCCTATTTTGTTTTAGTAATTAAGTTGAAGAAGTAAGAAATTTATTTTTTTGTTAGTAAATAAGTCTGTTTGTTTATTTCATAACAGTTAAGAAGTGCATCTTCTATTGAATGTGATTTTTTCGTGCCATTTAACAAATATCCTAATAAATGTTAATTAATGCTTATATTGGGTTTAATTTTAGTCTATAGCATTAAAAAGAGGATGTTTATTTTGATTTATTACAAAAAAATGACTAATAATAATTAAGTTCATACCTACATTGCGTAGACGTCTATAAAACGTCACGTCACTATTTATGAGTCATCCAAACCACGTCACTACCTAAAGGATACCCTGTGTCGTGGGAACCAGAAACAGCGACATCACAAACATGTAAACATCCAAGACTTGGGGGTTTTTGTCCCCAGCCGGGGTTCGAACCCGGGACCTCTCGCACGGTAGGCAGATGCGCGACGGTTACGTCGAAACATGTAACCTACGTGATATTTTTAAGACTTTGAAACAATATAATCAACTTTCCTAATATACGTCGTCACTGGCGTCATATAAAATAGGTACCATTATATTACTATGATTATATCGACCGCAAATAGTACACTAATGGTAATATTAAATATAGTGGCTTCCAGAAGAACTTCATTATCATCAACCCTTTATGTCCCCACCAAGGGGCACGGGTCTCTTCCCTGAGGAAGGTATAGGCCATACTCCACCACGGTGGCCAAGTCCGGATTGGTGAAGAGTCCGGATTGGTGGAGAACTTGCCTTAAACAAACTTTCCGGAATATGTACCATCATTCATCAATAAGTATTTTTTGAAACAATAAAACAACTTATCTAGTACATGCAAACAAAGAACTAGATGGACATACATTTTTGGAGTTTCTTACCAATTCTCAATATTACCTTGCCTGCAACGTCGGTCTGTCTGACCCATAAAAGACTTCATTATTTCAACTGTGACAGTAGATTTGTGTTTTTGCTTTTCATGACGACCTCTGTGGCGCAGTGGTTAGCGCATCTGACCACCATGCGAGAGGTCCGGGGTTCGAATCCCGGCTGGGAACAAAAAAAAAACCAGCTCTTGGATGTTTACATGTTTGTGACGTCGCTGTTTCTGGTTCCCACGACACAGGCTATCCTAGTGTGGGGCCAGAAGCAATGTATGTGCCTGTATGTAAATGTTAAGTTATTTATTATTGCTACTAACGGTCGTCCCAACACTGATGTATGGTAGCGATACTTGGGTATAGCAGAAAAATCATGAAAGTAGGATTCATGCAGCAGACATGAGGTCTTTGAGAAATATGTGTGGTGTTACTAAATAATAAACATTTACATTTACATACAGGCACAATTGCTTCTGGCCTCACACTAGGATACTGTGTGTTGTGGGAATCAGAAACAGCGACATCACAATCATGTAAACATCCTTGACCTGAGGTTTTTTTTTTTTGTCCCCAGTCGGGGTTCAAACCCGGGACCTCTGGCATGGCAGCAGACGCGCTAACCGCTGCGCCACAGAGGTCGTCGAGTTCAATTTCTGTGCAGACAAAATATGCATAGAAATTGAAACACAATACGCGAGCGAGTTAAGATCATCCGAACAAATAGGTCATATTTATTTGTCTCCGGCCCCCGTCTGTCAGTAACTGGTTACTTCCAATTGTCTCCAGTCCAGACGGGGAGCGACTCATATCTAGTACAGAAACAGGCTATCGACCTGGGGCGCGTCACTAAAATGCATAGTAGTTTAACTACAAATTATTAACTTTATTTCGGATAGAAAACATTTTTTTTCGAATGAATCAATATGTTGGAGCCCTACGCCACTGAACGGAGCCCCGCGCCCCGCAGGCCGAAACCGACAAGCGCGGGGCGGCCGGCGGCGGAGCGCGCCGCGGCTCTTCATACCAATTCACCAACGAATCGAAACACAACTTTTGATTTTCTATAATTTCTGATTATACTCCACCAATTTACAAATCTTGCTTCGAAAGGCACGTTAAGCAGTTGGTGCCGGCTGCCGTCCATGATGGCAGTCGTTAAGCCAAATCAGAGGCCTTAGGGCGGCTTGTAAACTTCTGACAATAAGACCAGCCACTAGTCTTACAAGTCTCCACCAATCCGGACTTGGCCCCCGTGGTGGAGTATGGTCTATACCTTCCTCAGGGAAGAGACCCGTGCCCCTCGGTGGGGATAGGGTCGATGATAGAGATAATTTAATTTTAAATTTCACTTAATCACCTTATCCACCAGCCACCACACCTCAATTTCACGTTTCTTAGGGCAAAAAACGTCTCGCTAACTGACTAAAGGTCCTTGGTCGTATCCATTCGGGTATCTAGTGCTGTTTTCAGTGGAGGGCTTGGCCCGCGAGAAGTGACTACGTATTATGGTGACTAGTCAAGGACATTACAATCAAATACACCCAGACTGAGACTGATGTGCCACTTGAAATACCAGAGAATCGTCTGATTTACTTAAATCAGAGATCACAACATTGGTACTGATACTTCTGCCTTTATTTCCTGTCGTCAGCAGTGTGATCGATTACAGACGCGCCCCCTGCTTGTTTTTGCCATCCAATGTCAAAATATTCAGTCGCCGCAACGCCCAATTTGCATATCGGATTACTAATTTATTAGGGCCGTTCCTTTTCCTAGTCTATGTAAATGATTTACCGTTTTTGGTACAAAAAATGTGTGAGATAGTGCTATATGCTGATGACACGTCACTTGTTTTTAAAATAAAGAGACAGGAAAATAATCTTGACGAAGCAAATAATGCTCTCTCGCACGTTCTAGATTGGTTTACAGTAAATAATCTATTGTTAAATTCAAAAAAGACAAAATGTATGAAATTTACCCTACCTAACGTAAAATTAGTTGAAAACAACATTGTAATTGAAAATAATAAACTAGAATTGGTGGAAGATACTGTATTTTT
The DNA here is from genome assembly GCA_947310845.1 of Yponomeuta plumbellus. Classification (NCBI taxonomy): domain Eukaryota; kingdom Metazoa; phylum Arthropoda; class Insecta; order Lepidoptera; family Yponomeutidae; genus Yponomeuta; species Yponomeuta plumbellus. The sequence goes on from OX371203.1 coordinate 20,641,004, forward strand.
GGGCATCACAATCGATGCCAAACTACAATGGGGTCCACATATTATAAAATTGGCACATAGACTAAGCTCCGCAGCATATGCCGTGAAAAGAATTCGAGAACTTACTGACGTTGCAACTGCTAGGCTTGTTTATTTTAGTTACTTCCATAGTATTATGTCCTATGGTATAATACTATGGGGCCGGGCAGCAGACATTGAGACTATCTTCATCTTGCAGAAGAGAGCGATCCGATTTATTTACAAGCTAGGTAGTAGGGACTCGCTAAGAGATTTTTTCAAAGAAACTAACATCTTAACAGTTGCAAGCCAATACATTTATGAAAATATTATATACGTTCGGAAAAATATTAAGGACTTCGAAACTCTTGGTAGCCATCATAACGTTAATACTAGGAATAAACATAAATTGTCATTTCCACGATTTAGACTTGCAAAAGTAAAATTTTAAAATAAATGTGATCGAGTATTATTATTTCACGAATTTAAATGCGATTGGACACTTTTCATTTAGATAATGTCCTTGAGCAGCGTGTTTGTGTGTGCGTGTATGCGACGGAGTGTATATATATAATATATATATATATATATATATATGTGCATGCATCCATGCGCAAACACGCTGTAAACAATTATGTCAGTTCACAGAAATTTGTAATTTGTTATGTAAGGCGTAGTTTGTTAACCGCAGAACGGTGACCCTGAGTATGATCATACTTGCATCTTATAATTTGTTACATATAATTGTATAATACTGCTAACTCGGTCTATTAGTAGTAATCAGAAAATGTGACAGGTTCAAATTTAATGTGGTCTAACTTGACTTCACTAGGCCGGCAAATAGTTTGGTTCATGGATCTTCGCCCCTAAGTACAGAGTCTTAGTATTGATTCTTGTCTGACTGTTTCCCCACTACCCATGATGTTTGATTTTTACTAGCTACCTTCATGAATTTTATTATCGGTTTATCGTTTGTATGAATTGATCTTTAAGGTTGAAATCACTTGATAAAATTTTGTCGAATGTAATGTACCATCTTGTCCTGTGGTTTTAATTATGTAATAGTTAAGTGTGTTTATACCGATCCCAAGCTGTGGCGTAGGGCAGGGCAAGAGTGCAATCAATTGTTATGGATGTCAACTGAATTTTGATGTGAGAATACTGTCGAGCATAAGCTATCTAGAGGGTGAGTAGCTCAACCTTACAACGCCTAATTAGTTTGTAGTTTCTTATTTTTATACATTGCCCTTTTTGGATCGCATTGGGGCGTTATTTTTGAACTAAGGCTTCAAGCCCTAAGCACTGCACATTAACGGCCTTACTAATAAATAAGTTATACACTCTGAATAACTATTTGACGTATATCAACTTATACTGGTATAATCGCATTCAGCGTAAAAATAATCACTTTGTCAGACCTCGCATAACGGCTGTATACACAGCCACAATAATATCCTTTATTGGTAAGGCCGTAAGTGTACTAATACATTACAAAATAAGGAAATGTATCCGAAATAAAGTTTATAGGGTCTAATTTTGTGTAAATTTTCTTCCGAGGAGAGTACGAGGTGTACTAGAATAATAAAATAATTAAGAAAAATATTTTAACTATACACTCGCACACACACACACACACACATACATACACCCTCACACACACACACACACATACACTCATCATCATACACTATAGGTACATACGCATGATACTATAGTTTTACCTTAAAAACTCGTTAATTAGTATTTTACATAGCATGTTGTGTCATGTAAATTTCAAGGACCTAATGTAATGTGTAAACAAGACCAACTAGTCTTACGTCCAATGTGGAAGAGCGGAGCTTCCTGTTACAAGTATTCTAAATACTTAAAAGGAAGATCTTGCCCGATTGTGCTAATGTAAATATCTGTTATGTAAATAAACTATTTTCATATTCATTTCATTTTCAAAAGTTAATACTTCCTTTATGGGGCACTGTATAAGGTTCTACAACAAGATACCCCAAGATATATTAGAGTTACCCCCAACGCGATTTAAGAATTGTGTTAAGCACACTCTTTGCAAAAAAGCTTATTATAAAATCAACGATTATTTAGAAGACAAGGACGTATGGCATTAAATAGTAGTTTAATATTAAATTAAATCAGAGGATAAATGTGTCTAGTGTTCAACACATCCAAGATATTATTTTGTATGTTTTATTTGTATTAGCTTTAAGGTGATTTGAGAAAAGATGGTCAGAGTGGAGTTTTTTTTTTCGCTGCCTTTTTCTCCACTACAGACGGCCCCAAGGCAGCGGCTAACGTTATACATAACTGTATGTACATTTGACATTCAACAAGCAAAATGTAAATTCTTTACGTTGAAATAAATTCTTCTTGATTCTACATTGGTTCCCAAGGACATTATAAGTAAATTGATATTCAACAAACAGAATGTTAATTCTTAACGTTGAAATAAATTTCGCATTTCATACGAAATCTCTATTTGTGGATGTCTGTTATTGGCCTTGTGAATTGTATCTTTTTTATTGTGTTAATATTATTTGTTTTCGCTGTTGATGTCCCCAATAAAATAAAATACAGCCCTTCCGGAATTCTGAAATGTATATTTGTGGATGTCTGTTATTGGCATTATTTGTTTTCGCTGTTGATGTCCCTAATAAAATAAAATACATCCCTTCCGGAATTCTTCTCTCAGGGCATCTCTGTCCATCAAGTTCATCTCAGCTCTCGTGGTCGAAAAGTAAAGTAAGTTCTTCAGATGAACAGTGTATTAACAGTCCTTATGCATCCCATCATCCCATCCCAGTCCCATCGTCCGTAATGGAACGCCAAGGCCTGTGATGATTTTGGAACTACTGTCAACGTGGCGATGACGAATGACGGCTTTTGGTTGCCTGTCGATCTGTCAGGATCGTGGCAAATGACAGTCCCTGGTCTCTGCCTACCTCACTGGTATATAGGTGTGGCCTTATGTATGTATGTAATATGTTTTTATTTCAATAACTTAGCGTTTGCGTCTTTGTAAAAATGTCTCAATTCAATGTTGGCGGTAGCAAGTGTGTCGGAAATTTTTAGCCTTTAATTAATGCGTCTGCGGTTTTGGAGCATCGTCCGACTCGAAGCCACAGTTTTGTATTTAGTTGTAAATTCGTTAATTAATTTAGTAGATTCAGCCCCTGTTTCACAATGTTCAAATAAAGTTCCAGATAAGCTATCCGCTACCCGGGCTGCCGTTTGTTCTAAATTTAAATAAATTTGCCTATATTGCGTGTATTCGTTTATGGCTTCAAATTTAGAACAAACGGCATCCCTGGTTGCGGATAGCTTATCTACAGAATGTGAAACAGATCCTCAAAGTTATAACAAAAAATCGGTTCAGCCAAACGCGAGATAATGGCGGACAAACATACAAACGTATTTATTTCTCATCTTTTAAGTCGGTTAAAAAATAGATTAATATTCAATAGGTTACATGTATATATTGAATATTAATATTTAATGGTCAGTATCGACCTAACAGTCACCGTAATTAATAGAAATCCCCAACAATATAATATGCACAAATGCACTTACCTAAGATAGCGAAAGTGTTTGCCATAAGAATACTCTGCAGGTCAACAACTAGAAAAATTAATCCCAGTTTATCAACATATAATAATATAATAATCAGAAATCAGAAATTTATTTCAACGTAAAGAATTTACATTCTACTTGTTGAATGTCAATGTATTTATAATGCTTATGTTAGCCGCTGCCTTGGGGCCGAGTGTAGTGGAGAAAAAGGCACCAAAAAAAAACTCCACTCTGACCATCTTTTCTCAAATCAACTAAGTCTAATACAATATTTGGTACAAATGTCCATCTACTTTTAAGAACGTCAAAATTAGAGGCCCAATGAGTGCAATCAATACCCGCAATGTCAAAAATCGCAATAATAATAACATCGATACGACAAAACCACTTCACCAGGTTCCAAACTAGGATACCCTGTACTATGGTAACCAGGCAAGGACATTACAAACAAGGAAAACCACCCAAACTGAGGCCATTTGTAGTCGGCCATTTGGAAATCGAACGCACGACCGCCGTTTAGGTAGGCAAGCGTCCCAACGGCTAGACCAACGGGGCAGTCATTTAACAGCAACATTTCAAAGGTTTTGTCGCAGGTTGGTAAGATGGAGGTGCGATCCGTAAAATGAAAGAGGGTATCCAGGGGCACGGTAAAATTATGTTTAATTTATAAGGTAAAGGAAAGGCACCTGGGCACAATAAAAAATAAAAGTCTTAACTAAGGTCTAAAAGATAAATATAAAAATACAATAAAATTGGAATATAAAAAGCAGACCACTTACATAATGTGCCTTTAGAATATTGTATGATTGTATATGTATAATTAGATAATAATGTTGAGAACACAGCAATCCGGGTCAAAGTAGGTAATAAAGGTAGAATGTGTTAAAATAATGACATCTAGGTCCAGCTTGGATGGATGCTGAAGATTATCTGAACCAGATACGTCCGAACACTGCAGCAAAAGTCAAATACTAATTAAATTTAGAATACTTTAAGGCCGAAAATTATTTAAAAGCAACGAGGCGGCGATCACCTCGTTACAGTTTATTATTACTTATAAGCTGAATGAAAACTAATGAAACTGAACTGAACACCCGCTTAGTTCCCGCTTCGTGGCTTTTGCATACGGCTTCCGACCAGCTTAATTAAAGCCTCCACTAACCCTTACAGCTTCGCAATAAAGCTTATATTCCCTGCACCGGAATCGAGTTTATAATGGTCGTAGCGTTTGAAGCTAATAGCGTCCCTTTTGTTGGCCCCGCATAGTGTCCATTCAACAAGAACGGACACTAATGTGCACGGCGTCGCACTTTGATGACATGAGTTGCAAATACGCAGCTCAATAACGGCTGAACGGTTTGCTGGTCATCGTTCCCGTGGAAGTGATGTTATAAATCCGAAGGTCACCAACAGTTTTTCCATTGACGGCTCTTGTTATGTTACCACGCCACTATTTGCAGCCTTTGTTTTGCTGTATCCAGGTATGAAAGATGAATTTATCTTCTAGCAGCTTCAGTGCTGCGGATTTTGTCTCTGGGTCTCTGGTGTCTTCAAGCTCTCAAAAGAGTACCATCATCATAATCATCATCATCATTAGCCGAATGTTGCCACTGCTGGGTCTATACCCAAATGCCTATACCTTTTCCCCCAAATGGCATCTCACACGGTCTCTCGCCATTCGCTTCCACAACCCTCCGCCGACTCAAAGACATCGTCCGGCCAACGGGCCGCAGGCATGCCCAATGTCCGTGACTGCATTGGTCCACCTGCCGTCTTCCCGCCTCGCCTGGTGTCCCGCCCATTTCCATTTCAGTCTCGAGACTAGATTAGGAAATCATTTTCTAGTGCCGTAGTTCGGACTTCAATATACTGCAGGTAATCTGTCTCCTCTGTCATGTGTTTCTTCTTATTCAAGAAACATGTATCTCTCTCTGCGTATCTCAATCTCTGGGGGCCTAATGATGATATCGTCCATGCCGATCCGGCTATGCCGTCTGTTGTGGGACCGTCAGGCAATCTTTGCCGTAAACGCGTCGATGTCCGCGAGTGCCACATTTTAAACTTCCATTAACATAATTATAAATGATTGCCGCAGGTGGTCGGGCCTTTAATTGATCCCTCTTAGCGTCGAGATCAGTTCGTCTCTTCTCTTCAAAAGTGAAGACATTGAAACAGCCAAAATGCTTTCTTGGGCAATATGGTGTTGCACAGGAATTATGACTTCACTTGCCAGTAAACCAACCAATGAACTTAAGAACGAATGAAAGATAGACGCCACTTTTACTGACATATGACGTCGTCATAGAATCGGCCAATCCATACCGTTTTCGATACAATGGCTTGGAGATGCATGATTATCAAATTGTGTCTTGTGTTTTTTTTACAAATAATAATTGTTTTTTAGTTAAAATGGCTTAAAGCGGTTTTAAGACTCATAATTGGACCCTTTTACGCAAACTGGAACCAACCCACATTGCTTATGAAATTGATTTAAGTACACAGATAGTGATAACACTTCCTACCCTTTCAATAAAAATGGTAGAAAATCAGTAAGTCTGATATTCCTAGACAGGATTCAATCTGTCATACAAGCCTATCAACTTTTTTTTATACAAATACTTTACAAAAGTCTCGTTTTTTCGAAATCGACATGCTGTGGGTTGGTTCCAGTTTGCGTAAAATGGTCCAATTATACGAAGACGTATAAATAATACTGTATTTTTCACACTGTCAAATAGCCCACTAAAAAAGCATGTCACGTGACCCGACCATGTAACTGTAATTGAACTATAATGCAGTAACAGAATGGGGGTCCCCTCGCCATACTTATGCCGTGCCACAGTAGTGGCACGGTATTTTCAATAGAGTATTGCAAGTCATCGTACCTACGACGTTATCCCCGTTTGCAGCTAAAGTAAACAACAGTCGGGTTTCCTTCTACACGCGGCTTTGAGTCAGGTCACGAGGTGTATTTTTTTATACCATTGACGCCTAGAATGTTTCATGTGTCCGCGCGTAGACTTGAAGCGGCAATGAAACTAAATCGCCACGTTCATGCAGTGGTCATTATACTACAACGCATTAACAAAATCTAGCTCAGGTCCCAAACTAGGGTACACCGACTGATAATTTCAGTGACTGATAATTTCAGTTAATGCAATCAATAATATCAGAAGTTTTTGAACTAAAACTTTCGTAAGCACAACACATTGTAAACTTTTAGTCCGGATCTCTATGTGAATCCGGATCCGTAAGTAGATCCGGACTAAAAGTTTACAATATCAGAAGTTGTCCTCTTGAATGAAATTCGTCAGCGCCAAATTCTCGAGAATACTCCAAATAAATCAGCTTACGGGGGTCGACTTAAAAAAGGTCAGTCGGACGGCCTCGTCAATCAGCTAACGCCGACGTAGCTGATGTGTATCGTCGTGAATAATCGACTACAGACTTCTATACTCCGTTCCTCTAGTCGAGCTCCTAAGGAACCAAATTCTAGCATCTAATTGGTCAATGCGCGCGGCTAGAGATAAGCAAAACACTAAGCGGTGAAACTTGAAATGTAGCGGTAGTGGCCGTTGACATCTGTGGTAGTGTTTACTACTATTTCAGATGTCATCGTTTTCCCTTGAATGTACATAATAATATCATCATCAAGCCATTATGTTCCCCACCAAGGGGCACGGGCCTCTTCCTGAGGAAGGTATAGGCCATACCCCACAACGGGGGCCAAGTTCTGATTGGTGGAGGCTTGTAAGACTATTGACTGGTCTTACTGTCAGAAGTTTTCAAGCCGCCCTAAGCCCTCTGACTTGCCGAACACGAACTGCTTAACGTGCCTTGCGAAGCACGGAACTGCTCGGAAAAATTCAACTAGCGTTAGTCATAGACGGTCACCCATCCATGCCCTGAACGCGTCCTATTTTGCTTAACCTTCGTGATCGTTCGGGCGGCCGAGGCTACTAGCGATTCTTTTTGCATTATTTATTGCATCGGAAACATGTTCATACAAAGGCGTAATTAATGCTAAATAGCATTTTCTTGCAGTCAACCTTAGGTATGAAGATAATGTGGCTTAGGTAATGCACCGATACATACTATAGTTACATAAATTACGGACCTTCCGCCCGTCAATAGAGAACAATCAATTAAACGAAGCCCATTATTTTTAATAAGGTCTCGTCACGCGAAATCATTCTTCCTGATCCATATCTACTTCAAATGGTTCTCCACTTGCAGTGGACAAGACGCGCGGTGCGTCCCGCAACCCTTTGTGCCCTGCCTCACTAGGACGCCATGGCGACGTCGCCAGCGACCGTATCCAAGCAGTTCATATTGAAATATATGGTGCCACTCACTAGGCGACGGGCTGGCAACGTCGCCATTCAATACAAACTGCTTGGATACGTAGCCCACGACGTCGCCATGGCGTCCCAGTGAGGCAGGGCACTTTGTAACTTGAACGGACACATTTTGGGTCAGATAACTCCTTTCCCAACTCCGGTACTAAGATAAAATTTTAAAATATTTCACTGAGCTTGAGATAATTAGGGAATAAAACATTAGACTTGATTTTACAATAACTTGTGTTGCTAGCATGTACTTATTTTTTTTCTGGTTTAAACTTGATTCATACGAATATTGTAATATAATAGTCCTGGCATGATACTCTACGAGCTCTCCAGCAATATCAATAATGTAGATAATATCATCATTATATTCTCGTTAGTATTCAATTCAATACGTTTGGCTTAAAACGCATTGGCAAACGAGCTCAGCTTTTGAACGAGAATAAAATGGTGAATTGCGTTTGTCATAGACGCGGTACGTAGTTATTATGTACTAGAATATTAAGATACCTAATAGCAGATGTTATGCGTAGTTAACTAAAATTATTTTGCTAAAGCAATGTTATAATATTATATTGTTAGATAGAATAAACTCAAGAAACGCCTGAAAAAAATTGTAATATGTAGGTATTAGCACCTCAGGATCTCGATTTTGCAATAATATTAAAGCTATGATAATAATAATATTTCAATTCGTTTATTGACAACTAAAGGCCCAATTTTCTTACAGTATTACAATAAATTAATTTTGAAAATTTGTTTGTTTAAATTAAAGTTGACAAATTTTGCTAATTATTAAAATAGGTTGTAGGTTATGTATTAGCACCTCAGGATCTCGATTTTGCAATAATATTAAAACTATGATAATAATAATAATTCAATTCGTTTATTGACAACTAAAGGCCCAATTTTCTTACAGTATTACAATAAATTAATTTTGAAAATTTGTTTAGTTTAAATGAAAGTTGACAAATTTTGCTAATTATTAAAATAGGTTGTAGGTTATAGCTCAATAAAATAAATAAATTTAGTCTTACATTGGAAGTAGACCCAAATCTATGTCACTGGCTGAAAAACATGTATTTTAACCTAATGACGCAGAAACGGGTTGTCATATTTTTCAGTTAGCGTCCTCAGAATGCTGTTATTACTGGCCCGGTTTCTGTGCATCAGCGAAGCTGATCGTTTGCGGATGACGGCATAGAAGTCGTCCACGTGTGCCTCCGCATCTTGGATGCACTACAGTGTCGAGACAGTCCCAACAGCATCCTGAGAGCATTATTATATTGCACGCGCAGGGCGTTGTAGGCCCTTTGCGAATAGTTCACCCACAGGCTGCAGGTGTAAAAAGATTGGCAGTAAGCTTTAAACAAAGTTAGTTTTACTTCTTTTGAGCACCTAGCAAACCTGCGGGCGATCATGTTACATCGGACCGACAACGCCCTGCGCTCACGCTCTATGTCAAGATCGTCTCGGAGCTCCTCGGTCACGATATGTCCAAGGTATTTAAATTGGGACACTGTTTTTAGAGGGACTCCGTTAACATTAACTAACGGTACAACATTGGGGCTCTTACGACCTGCTTTAAAAATAATTAATTCGCATTTTTTGGCGTTATACATCATTCCGTGAGTTGAAGCGTAATTTTCACACACTTTTATCATTTTTCTGAGTGCGTTGATCGAAGGGCTCAGCAGCACCATATCATCGGCATAGATGATATTTATGGCAATACCGTCCACATGGCACCCCGCATGCATGCTGCTGAGCTCTACGATCAGATCGTTCATATATAGGTTGAAGAGGATCGGAGAGCTGAGACCTCCCTGTCGCACTCCACATTCCAACCCATTTGATTCCGATAACGACTCCTGCCACTTAACTTGATTAGTTTGCTTAGCATACCAATATTGCAACAAAGCCACCTCTCCGTGATCCACCCCTAGTATCCAACAGCTTCCTCCACAAGACATCATAAGACACTAGATCAAATGCCTTAGAGAGGTCCAGGAAACAAGCATAGACAGGACTGTTCTCATGAGGTCCCGCGGAAGGTAGCTGTGACTGAGACACATTGAAAAGAGGAGAGCCAGCACTCTAGGCAAATGCTTTCCCGCAGACTGGAGGTGCTCAATGGATAGACCATCGTGGCCAGGTGACTTACCTTTGGTCATGTTTGTTATTATATGAGAAACCTCTTTCGCCGAAAACCGTAAAGTAATAACGGTTATAATTTTGAACTAAAACTTTCGTAAGCACTAGACATCATCATCATCATCATCATCATCATCAACCCATTATGTCCCCACTGAAGGCACAGGTCTCTTGCCTGAGGAAGGTAGGTATAGGCCATACTCCACCACGGGAGCCAAGTCCGGATTAGTGGAGGCTTGCAAGACCAGTGGCCGGTCTTACTGTCGGAAGTTTTCAGGCCGCCCTAAGGCCTCTGACTTGGCTTAGCGACTGCCATCTATCGACATTAATTAACTTTATTCAGGATTCACGACGCGAGCTCCGTCTCTGCTCACCATGATTAAGCTCTGCGAATCCGAACGAAACCTAGTCTTGACTTTTGCGACAAAAAGTTCTCCGGAATAAAGTTAATAATAGGTAGTTATCATTTTGTTCTCCGGAGCCGGAGAAATGGAGATCGTTGTTGAATACCAATCGTAACCGGCGGCAATGACGGCGAATGATAATCGCCAACCTTAGTGCTGACCTTCTTTTGTTAGGTTTTGTTACGTAATAGGATAATGAAATCAATGTTTTGTTGGAAGCCGTGCACGCTTGTTTACCTAGAACAGGGAGGGTATCGAAGTCGATCCGTGACAATGGTCGATATTGCTCAACGCTAGAAAAAGTTGTGATTGTATTTTTTAAAGACATACGTGCATGCAGCGACTAACGAATGTTGATGAAGGGAAAAAGAGGTTTTCCAAGGACTCTATTCTGTTAGTGAATTATACTATGATGACAGATACCCACACGGTCGGGTAACGTGACGTGTTTTTTTATACCATTGACGACTAGAATGTTTGATATGTGTGCGCGCGTAGACTTGAAGCGGCAATGAAACTTAATCGCCATGTTCAAGCAGTTGTCGTTGTATTACGATGAATTAACGTTCGTCAACGCGAACTCCTTTAACACTGCGTAGAGTGCGGGGGAGCCCTAACGACATCCTAAGTGTTATTGTAGACAAAGTTGACTGCCACATTTTCAGCCGCTGTATCACCTGGATCCACTAAGTATTTAAATTAAATTAAGCCTCTCTATTAAGCCATCATCATCCTCGTCAGGGTAATGATGAGGACGATGATGACTAATGAAGGTCGCTGAAGCGAACGTAATTTGTCAGAATCGTGGCAGGTGGCAGTCCCTAGTCTGTGTCTACCTCTCTGGGATACAGGCGTGAGCTTATGTATGTATTACGTAGATTTAGTTAGTTTAGGCTAAGTCTTCCTAGTAGTAATATTTTTATATGGATTTGTTCTGAAACTAATATCAATATCAATTAACAGAGTCGGAACTTACAGATATAAATACATACATAAGCTCACGCCTTTATCCCAGAGGGCTAGGCAGAGACCAGGGACTGTCACTTGCCACGATCCTGACCTATGATGACGATTACTAATGATAATTTGTGATTGGTGAACAGGTTAATGAACAGTACATGATGAAGGAGAGTGCTGACCCTCCTTTACGATAATCTTCTATATTAATAATTTCGTTCGGGTCTACGGTAGACTCGAACGATATGCACACCAAATGAAAGAGCGTAAAAAAATAGTTGATCTGAGTCGAGAACATATGGGCGGAAAATTCGTATTATCGAGCAGCATCAATATACAAATTATTAAATTCAACAATGGCGTTGCTAAGTAAACATGTCAATGTCATCATTGTTGTGTTAGTGTCACAAGTTTTCATTGTGAACTGTTATGGCCGGTTTACATTATTTTAGTGTTTAGGAGAGTGCTATAATACAATTAGAGAGGCAAGTGCATTAGTACATTACTAGACGTTCGAGTGAACGTTTATATTTCTTCCAGTAGAGTGTCACTTCGTCGACGTCGCGAAATATGCGCTATCCTACTCAAAATACTATGAGTTTTAATGGAACACATAAGTAAGTTTGATAATTCGAGTTATTGAAAACAACACGAACCCGTCACGGGTCACTTGCGCACTCTCCTAAAGTTCTCACTAAATTTTTAGTTTATACACAGATAAGTAACGAGGATAGTAACGCGCTCAGGTGTTACTGGATAGAACAATAGAAACCAATTCTATTTTGATTCTAATTGAAAGGCAACTAGAACCGTACTATACCGTAAAACCTACTAAAGCAAGTGGCGCTTACACGTTTCTACAAAAGCACTCTCCTTAAGAAAGAAATTAAGAAAGAAAAAAAGAAAATTTATTTATTTGATACTCAAAACAAAACAAAAACACACACACACACACAGAGTGCGTACAATAATAAAAAAAATAACACAGAAAGCATAAAAAACGTAAAAATAAATAAACTGTACAACATGAAAATAATAATAAAATACTCGTACATTAAAGGTTGAGCCCCCAAAATGGGCCCGATTCAGCATAATGTTGCAACAGAGTGTAAAGTAAAGCACTCTCCTAAACACTAAGATAATCTAAACCGGCCCTTTGATCTAATTTGTTAACTCCATGGTGTGTGGAATACCGTGGCATCCAAGAAGGTTTTTATAATCTGTGCCAACTGAGAAGGTGTAGTAAGTAATCTGTGGTGTTTTTCATTGGCGGGAAGACAATCATTGACATTGAGTTTTGGAAGGGTCTGAAAAATAATTGAAAAAGGAAATCAAAGTCATAAATTGATCTTTATTGTTTTGCTTAGTTATAGGTACCAATATACTTATTGAAATGAAAAAGCCACTAGATAAGAAAAATACCAAAAATGAAAATGATGAAGAAAAACATGTGGTCAATACAAAACTAAAAGCTGTAAAGCCAAAGAGGGGGAGCTGTTTTTAGTTGATTAGCCAAGTGGATTCTACGTCTCATTGCATACGTTCGTCATTAGATTCACTAGCTGTTAAGTTTATGAAGGAAGCTCATTTAGTTAGTAATTTGTGATGAGGTACCCATGACAAAGTTATGATAAGTATCCGATTTTCGCCTTGCATTCCTTCGTGAGTAGCCAGAACATGTCCAAAAGAGCAAGATTGGCTATCCGTAATAGTGTGCTGGTTCCAATACTGATGTAAGCATGGTAGCGAGATTTGGGTATGGCAGAAGTCAGAAGAATCATGAAAGTAGGATTAGTGCAGTACAAATGAGATCCTTAAGAAATATGTGTGGTGTTACTTTGAATGACAGAATACGCAATAGTGATCAGAGACCGAGGATGTAGAGAAAGAGGATGTAGTGAGTGACTAGAATTGAAAAAAGGAATGGTGCGCTGGTTTGGAGATGTGGAGAGGATGAACGAAGAAAGACTGACAAAGCAAATATATCGGGCGAATGTGAGTGGAACGGCCGGTAAGGGACGCCCCAGTTGGACATACTTCGACCAAATAGGGGATGTATTAGCAAAGGGCAAGATTAAAAGTACCCGAAACCGATGTGGGTACATGCAACGACTAATGGATGTCGATGAAGCGAAAGTGATTTGTCAGGATAGGGGCAGGTGACAGTCCGTGGTCTCTGCCTACCCCTCTGGGATACAGGTGTGAGCTTATGTATCTGAATGTATTAAGAGATTTATATCTACTGGTGGTTGATAAATACAGAGGCGTGCAGATCCTTTTCTTGTGCAATAAAGAATTTTCAATCAATCAGAATTTAGGTCCAGTTTATTTTAAGTTTCTTCCAACTCTCCCTCCTGAGTATCGCAAGATTGATCGAAATATTTGCGCAATAACATTTTGTCGTAGATTTCATTGCCGCCTGACCTTCGCGTTGTATTAATAACAATGGAAGAGGCATTGATATACATTACTCCGTTACGATACGTGCAACTTTGCCACAATTAAAGGTCGGACTCCTGTCGACTGTACTTTAAACTCCGACCTCTGTGGCGCAGCGTTTAGGGTATCTGCCTACCATGCGACCGTACCGGTTACCCGGTACCCGGAGGTACCGGGTTTGAACAAAAAAAATAACCCCCACGTCTTCAATCTTTACATGTTTGTGATGTCACTGTCATAAATCCATTTTCCCTGTAACGCCACCTTTCGTACATATCCCGATTACTTTTTATAGCAACGTTTTGCAATGACACCGACTTATTTCGATAGGTCCGAATGATATTATATTGCAAACGGTGTCTCTTATTAGGAAACAGCCGAAGGACAAGTATTTCACTTAATTTATTATTCTTTATTTTTATAATTATGGACATCCTATCTTCTTTCCCCGCTTACTTCGCATCGTCGAAGAAAGTTGCATCAAGAATCGATCTTGGATGTGTTCCAACGATATTCTACCTGTACCTAGGTCGTTATTTTAAGACCGCAATAGCTATTTCTGAATTGAGAATTTCACTAAGTAAATACTTAGTAACGTTCTGTCACGCTCTTTCCTGAGAAGTTTGGCGAGACAGCACTACAGTTAAGTAGTTACTTAGCGAAATTCTATTTTTAATAATAAAAATAGATAAGGGAGCCGTGCCCACCCAAGAAATAACTAGTTCCCATCCTAGGGTTACCCTATACCCAACATGTAATTATCCTTGTGTGTTGCGCCTACTTGCGCCATTGCTATTTATCTGTTTATCTACGGGTAAGTTATATCCAGAGAGTAGATTAAAAAAATTACACTACGACAGGTGAGTGTTATGCACAAATGAATGTACAATGTTAGATGAAGAGTGTTGTAATCACACTAATATTATAAACGTGAAAGTTTGTGTGTGTGTTTATATGTTTGTCAGTGTTTAGCGCTGAAACGGCTGGACGGATTTTAATAAAATTTGGTATGGAGTTAGCCGATACCCTGGATTAAAACATAGGCTACGTTTTACCGCGGGGAAATATCTTATTCCTACGGGAAAATCGATGAACCGCGGGTAACACCGCGGGGCACAGCTAGTGTTAGATAAATGTAATGTTAGTGATGTGCCCTGATCGCCGTAGCACCAGAGTGTGAAAATTTTTGCGGATGGGATTGCAATTGTGGTGAAGGGTATGTAAGAGAATGCTGGAAGATGTTTGAAAGGTAGTGCTCACTTATTATAATATTGTAATGCTTTGGTATAATTACTGATATGTTGCAATATTTATATACCTAAGTAAATAAACAAATGAGGATTATGTGTTCAAGTGAATTATATTCCGCGAATCATTAAATTGTCTTCAAATCCTTGGATTTTTTAGAATGTTATTTAAATCAAATAGCTCCTCAGCTACAAATACTGTTTTGGATTTAGGTAAGGTCAATGGCGTAAGTGGCGACCGACCGACCGACCAACACCTATGAACCTGATCGGACTTTTCCTATAAAAAACCAAGCAAGTTAATCCGGGCCATATTTTATGAAGATATATGTCTAATCCTCCAAAATGACGTGCAGATACACGCCTTCGGCTGTTAAACCCAGCTTAGGGGTGCATAGGATTATAAAAGGGGTTCGTCTGCTGACTCATCCTGCCTGTGTGTGACCGTTTTCTTTGTAAGTCCACGCATGCGTTTCAGTCAGCCCCAATACCACAAACCAATCTGAACCTAGTTTGTCACCAAACGTAATTTTGGAACGTAAGTTTGGGAATTTTTGCGTCAGATGTGGTCCGGAGTCCGGAGTGACTAAAAATGGTTCTTTGCTTAATTGCTTGCCTTTTTTATGTTGGACTTTTTAAAGTGACCTTTTTAAGTTCTTGACGATGCCCATGTTGAATTATTTAAATTTTTAGTTTATATCCGTGACTTGTATTTTTTTTCTTATAAAATAAATTCTTAATCCGATCTGTAAATGTACAACGTAATTTAGTCCTCCGAAAATTGCGTGCTTGCAGGTGGAAAAAGCACAGATTAGAGGCATACTAAAACTTTTTTTAATATGAGCCATATGTATTATGTTCCTAAATCATTGTTAGAATGTCCTCTTACAATAACTATGGACGAATTCGCAGTCACAGTGCAAGTAGATTAAGTGACGACTCAGACTCTGTATGGCCTAGGACATTTTTAAATAGTGTACGGCGGTGGCGCTAATCCTACACATGTCTGCAGTCTTGAATTTCTTAGGTACATAGACGTTCATACTAAATAATGTGTTAGATTTAGGGTTATTCGAGAAAAGGTAGTCACAGTGGAGTTTTTTTCGCTGCCTTTTTAACCACTACATTCGGCCCCAAGGCAGCGACTAACATTATATTCGCGATTCGAGTTTCTTCATTCTTCACATAGCTTGACTCTTCGCTCGTCCCAAAACCTTCTCCTTAAAACTCCATCGCATACCACATCACTTTATGGCTCCTCCTTCTCGGTTCAGGCAGTCCATTTATGGAACGACCTGCCCGTGGAAGTGAGAAAAGCAAAGTCCTTGAATTGTTTTAAGGCTTTGGTAAAATCCCGCCCGCTACTTACTTACTTCTTAAACTGGAAAACTGTTGCATTTATTATGTATGTATTTATTTTGTACGTATATGTATTATCATCTAAATATATGCATGTCATGTATCACGTATTTATAAGTACCTACTTATCTTCTTTATATCTTGCTACTTTTCAATATATTTTCGATTTTTTATTTTTTTTTATTTATGTACATCCGAAAATCCACACCTACCGACTATGTTCTTCCTGCAATTCTCTCCATCCAAAGGTTGTCTGGAAGAGATCGCTCTAAGCGATAAGACCGCCAATTGTGTACCATTTAGACATAAGGAAATTACAATAACTCTGTATTCTGGTTGAGCAATAAAGTGTTATCTATCTATCTATCTATATTATAAGTACATTGACATTCAACAAACAGAATGTAGATAGATAGAGCACTTTATTGTACATAAAAAAGGAAATTACACAGGCACTTCTTAATCTAAGAGTACAGACGGCGGCCTTATCACTAAAAGTGATCTCTTCCAGACAACCTTTGGATGGACTGGAGCAAAATATTGGAGAAGGAAGCAGATGTACAAAATAAGTAAAATAATAATTCATCATCAACCCATCATGTCCCCACCAAGGGGCACGGGTCTCTTCCCTGAGGAAGGTATAGGCCATACTCCACCACGGGGGCCAAGTCCGGATTGGTGGAGTCAAGTCCGGATTGGTGGAGTCAAGTCCGGATTGGTGGAGTAAAAATAATAATTACTGAAAGTAAATTTACGTTGCAATAAATTTCTGATTTCTGAATATTTAAGACGTCAGAAGTAAGAAAAAAAAAAGTTTGCTGAGGTGACAAACTACCTTATATTTCTTTTCGTAGGTATAGACTTAATCACGCCATGTCAACCAAGCAAGGATATTTGTGATGGGCTAGCTGGTGGTCTCTGCTTTGTTGAAACCAGAGGTCGGCGTTAGGTCACCGTCACCGAAGGTATTATAAATTTGTTAGGGTGGTTGTAGCCACCTTTGTGAAATACTCAGACAGCCGGAAACGTAAAGGGGATCTTTGCGACAGTGTGACTAACTAATCGAATGCCATTGAATTTTCAGTCTTACAGGCACTGGTATTGGGCTCCAAATACTTTGTCTAACGCCAAAATATATTTACTTCTGTCTGGCTGGCTAGTTTTACTATCGGACTGTTAAAATTCTTTTTATTATTGAGGAAAGTCTCTCCATAAACAAACTATAAACTTGTATGGATTTCCACGTGACAGTTACTTTGTATAATAAGTTTATGTTCAATACACGAACGAATCATTACAAAAATAGAATGAGTCTTTGTTACTTGAAATAAATAAATGAATTTAAATTTGAATTACGTATTTTATTGCAGCCAAGTATTATTTTGCTTTTCATTAACTTATCGTGACGAGACACATGTTTATTACTAGTTCATAGATTGTTGGTACAGTTGTTCATCTTGCTCTAATTCTGCCTCGTAAGGAAGAACGCAGTAATAGCCATTACTGCGTTTTTACTTTGGATGCAAAATTGAGCTCCCTTGTGGTACATCTATAGGTGAAAAAATAATGGTGGCTGTAGGTCTACTAGAAACCTGAAATTCCAGTAAGAAAGTTATGTCCTGAAATGATGTGTTTGTGATATGTTTTTCGCTATTTACTCAAAACTGCGTTTTTACGATTACTGCGTTCTTCCTTACGAGGGCAGAATTATCGTCGTGACCAAGTTTATGCATTCAGTTGTTCAATAAAATCTGCCAGTTGAGTTCCAATACAAAAACTATTTTTATTTCAGAATACGGAGAATAATAAAATATTATTAGCATTGAGCCTTGCTCTAGAAAATCTTGTAACGCAGGCGCTCTAATACGTTCATTCATCATCAACCCATCATGTCCCCGCCGAAGGGCACGGGTCTCTTCCCTGAGGGCGATATAGGCCATACTCCACCACGGGGGCCAAGTCCGGATTGGTGGAGGCTTGTAAGACTAGTGGCCATAAATTCTTTTACGGATATAATTATTTGAATTTTGTTGGAAGAGTCCAACCAGGTTTCGCTCTGATTCGCAGAGCTTAATCATGGTGAGCAGAGTTATTCAGAGAACCTTTGCAAGTCTCATTCGTGTGATTGACAATTTGTGTTTCCTTCTAGTACTAGCATTGTGATTATGACTACCAATATTTTCGAAGTCTTTAATATTTCTTCTTTATTTCATCTACATATTACAGCCACAATAGGCTATTTGACAGTGTGAAAAAACAGAATTATTTATACGTCTTCGTATAAATTATGAGTCTCAAAACCGCCTTTAGGCATTTTAACTAAAAAACAATTATTGTTTGTAATATCGAAAACGGCCTGGATTGGCCGATTCTATGTTGACGTCACATGTCAGTAAAAATTTCCTTCTGTCAATCATTCGTTATTACGTTCATTGGTTGGTTGACTGAGAAGTGACGTCATAATACCAGTGCGACGCCATATTGCCCAAGATAGCGTTTTGGCGGCTTATTTCAAAAGTAAATTTTCGTTTGCCTTTTTAGAAGAAATACACGAAAGAATTTAAAATTACCACTTTCTGAGGACTCCATGAACACCAACAAAAAATATGAGATTGTTTTCAGAAATCTGTCAAATAGCCTATTCGCATGGTCGGAAAGGCAGACATAATGTAATAAATTATATTTCTTTTGCAGTCGGACGGAAGCTTGTTGCTGACCCAAGTGAGCTTGGACGACGCTGGTGTCTACGAGTGTGCCGTGGAGAACGAGACTGCCTTCGTTGACCGCATTAACGTCACAGTCAGAAGTGAGTACGGTAGTGGGAAGCTTGGCCATCCCACTTTCGATGGAGCCTTGAAAGAATAGACAGAGTGCTTATACTGAGTTTTTTCCTTCACTTTCGATAGCGAGAGCGTTTGCAATTTGTATAGGAGTGACAAAGCGCGCCACATAGTTGTCTCTTTGTCACTCCTATGCAAATCGCAAACGCTCTCGCTATCGAAAGTGAATGAAAAAAATCAGTATACGCACTCAGGCATGTTTCACTAAGCGTGTCGGTATCGAACGCGTAATTACCTGCGGCGACCACTCCGGAGTGGCAAATAGGTAGCAATTCATGCGCCAAAAGAGGTAAGCGTTACGCGGTAGAAAGAGAGGCAACATGTAGGTGAATATAACGTAGCTCTTTTAGCGCCGTGCGATCTGAATTGCACCGAATTGTATCGCTGCTAGAGTCCCTTTTTCTTTAATAGATTTTACGGAGTGAATCTTCTGTACCTGTACTATTATGTATTCTGTGGTATAGATCACTCGTTCGTTCGTGCGCTCCTTCCACCAAATGGTTGACAAGGGGCCAATTTCTGAAATGAGAATTTTTGCTAAGTAACTACTTAACTGTAGTGCTGTCACGTCAAATTTCTCAGAAGAGAGTGTGACAGAATGTTACTTAAGTATTTACTTAGTCCAAAATCTCAATTCAGAAATCGGCTCTAAGTGTGCAGGAAAATCGAGTGCTTACTTTTTGTTTAACAACTTTACTGTAACTTAGAAATGTTATTTAATTACATAGGCTCGGTATGTTTATTTTATCTTGAATAAAGGACTTGAGCCATATAGTAGTTTGCTGTATGTACATTTAAATTTAACTTTATTACTGTACCACTATTATGTTGTGAAAAAAAAAACAATATTGAAGTTCACCCTGAATGCATCACCAAGCCCCGAGACACAATTTAATTTAGTTTTGGGGTTCAGAGTCACTTTATATATTGTTACATTTAGTATACACTAGCTGTGCCCCGCGGTGTTACCCGCGGTTCATCGATTTTCCCGTAGGAATAAGATATTTCCCCGCGGTAAAACGTAGCCTATGTTTTAATCCAGGGTATCGGCTAACTCCATACCAAATTTTATTAAAATCCGTCCAGCCGTTTCAGCGCTAAAGACTGACAAACATATAAACACACACACAAACTTTCACGTTTATAATATTAGTGTGATTTATACACTCAGTATACATTTTAGATTTATTTTTTATCTTATTTTTTGCGATGAAGATTGTAAACCACTGAAGATAACTCACCCACCTTCCAGCGGAGCCGCCACCGCTGGCCAACGTGACCGTGCACGCGTCCACCATACTGGCGCTGATCCTGTGGAACGTGGCCGGGGATGGCGGCCACCCGATCATAGACTTCACGGCGCAGTACCGAGCGGCGGCGCTCGTCAACGGCCAGCTAGAGCCATGGCGGCCCATCAGCCCGAACCACATCAGCCCCAACTCGGTAACGATATAAAGAAGAATATTTTTCTCTCCATCTGCTCAAATGATGCATTTTGATGCCCAAATTTAGGACTATTGTTGTTCATGCTAAGATGCATCAAAGTAAATAGACTCAAAATTGGGTTTTGAATACATACAAATAACATAATATATTATGTAACGCGAAAAAAAAACAAATAAATTAAAACAAAATCCAAAATCTACCGTATAAATATTTACCTATCGTTGCCTTGTTCTTCGACTAGTGGTTGGTGAAATGCAAAATCGGCTTACTCTAGAATAAGAAGTAATTTACTCCAGAGTAAAAACTTACTCCAGCTTGGTCGAATCGGGCCTTATATAATCATACTCGTAAAACCTTTTCACTGCTTATATCAGTGAATGCATATTGGATGGTTTAAAGAGAGGGATGAGAAACCTGATTCCCTCGTAGCGTGGCGATCCGATGGTGTTGGGTGGCGTGCCTTGGCGACTGGCCTCCCTCCAAATTTTCCACTACGACGTTCTTAATCACGAATATGCCGTTGACGGGACCAGTATTAGGAGCCAGACGATCGAACCGTTCGTGCAACCCCACGATATCTTGACAGCTTGTCGGTGGATTTACTTCATGTACGCGTTTTCCGAGCCGAGAAGTTAGCGGCGGTCAGTCGGTAGACCAACATCCCGATGGTCGGACGATGTGGCCAGGTTGGCGGGGGGCGGCGGATGCGAATGGCGAGATACCGCGAGGTGTGGCGTGATAGGGAAACGCCTATATATCCAGCAATGGGCAGAGGTGGGATGATGACCCGGCTTTCCAAAAGGATGGAGTTTGGCGGTAGGATGGGAAAAATATCTACAGCTATATCATCATCAACCCATTATGTCCGCACCGCGAGGCACGGGTCTCTTCCCTGAGGAAGGTATAGGCCATACTCCACCACGGGGGCCTAGCCCGGATTGGTGGAGGCTTGTAAAACAGCTATACTTGGCGCTTAAAACCTGACATACGGGGTGTCCCAAAAATTACACGTCACAGTGACACCGGAGGTAGAACTGCTCAAAAGGCATCGAACCAACCTAACATGACCTCAGTAATAGTTGCACGGCTTTTGAGATATGGCCAATTTAAATTAGTTCTAAATTTTCACTTTTTTTAACAAGTTTAGTGCTAGCATTAAGTTAGATAGCCCTCGTGTTTGGTTTTTTATTTGTACTCGGTCACGAACGTATTAACTTAGCGAGTGCTAATTGGCCACATCTCGAAAACCGTGCAACTTTTACGGAGGTCATGTTAGGTTGGTTCGACGCCTCTTGAGCAGGTCTACGTCCAGAGTCACTGTGACGTGTCATTTAACTCAGTTATCGCGGAATTTCGATCCAAATCATGTCCATAAACTAATTCTATTTCCTCAACATCCCCAGCGGCAGATCGACGTGTACCACTTGGAGCCAAATGCGTCGTACTGGTTCCGTGTGTGGGCGACCAACGTTGTTGGCCCCGGACCGCCCGTCGCCGTCCTGGCCACCACCAAGTACAGCGACCAGGAGGCAGGTCAGTGTTCGTTGGTCACCAACGCTCTAGGGCCCACAAGATTGATGAAACAAACAAACAACAAACTTAGTCATTTACAGGCACATACATTGCTTCTGGCCTCATACTATGATACCCTGTGTCCAACCAGAAACAGCGACATCACAAACATGTAAACATCCAAGACCTGGGGCTTTTTTTTGTCCCCGGCCGGGGATCGCGGAAGATCGATCCAGCCGTTCTTGGGTCATGAATGGTATAAATGACTTCGCTTTACACGAATAGGCTATTTGACAGATTTCTGAAAACCATCTCATATTTTTTGTTGGTATTGATGGAGTCCTCAGAAAGTGGTCATTTAAAATTCTTTCGTGTATTTCTTTTAAAAAAGTTAAACGAAAATTTACTTTTGAAATAACGCGCCAAAACGCTATCTTGGGCAATATGACGTCGCACAGGAATTATGACGTCACAAGTCAGTAAACAAACCAATGAACGTACGAACGACATGAATGACAGACGCCATTTTTAATTAACTGATCCTGTGTTTTTTTTAAAATAATAGCTTTTTTTTAGTGAAAATTCCTTATGGCGGTTTTAAGACTCATAAATTTATACGAGTATAGGTCTGTTATCTAAAGCTGGCACGTTCACAGTACTCACACTTATGCAATTTCACTATACAGGATGTTTAAAAATATATGATTTTGATTCAAAATGCGACTCTAGTTTAAGTGTAGACTAGAGTTAGGTTTTAGTAAGATAGGTGCGTTGTAGATAAATAAATACAAATATATGGGTTACTTGTTATAATATATTTTTAGCAAATTCGAGCGAAAAGTATTAAAAACAAGGTGGAATCAATGGTTACAAAATAGTTTTAAATTTCAATAAATTTTCACATGAACAAAAAATAATTTCACCTAAGAAAATCTTTACCAAAACAGAAAATAATTATCCCAGAAATCCTCAACAATTTAATTATAATTTAATTATGTAACAAAGGGTAACGGACGCTCAGTGGTCAGTTACTGGATGAATTACCCTTCCTTTTTTTCTAATTGCTTGCCACAGATAAAAACTTTATTACTGTTCTGTAATTTCATCAACTGGAAGGAATCTGTGATCAACTGAGCAACATCATTCGGTTTCTATTGTGGTTACGCGAATGTTCTGGTCTCCTATTCTTCTTCTTTTTCTTCAACGTTTTTTCCATGATTTTAGCACCAGTAGCAGTTGTTCGAAGTCAAATCACAATCAAATGCAAGAGCCAAAAAAAAGAGGAAAGACCACAGAATAAACTGGCAATTCCCATTAGAAAAACAAAAACCCTCTCTTAAAAATGCCATCTACTGACTAATGAGCCAATTTCAGAAGAAAAAAAAACGAATGGCTGTCGTTGGAATGCAGTTTTGTACCTCAGCCCAACAGCCATGTGTGATACATGTTATTTTTTTGAAATTGAAAATGTTAGTTTTTTTCAATACAATATAACTCCGAAAGGACAAACATTTGGCTGTTGACGTCATAGTAACTTTTATTCAGCTCGCTGAGACCTATTCGATGATGTATCACACATGGCTATTGGACTGAGGTCCAAAATTGCATTCCTTTGACAGCCATTCGTTTTTTTTTTTTAGTTCTTCTGAAAGCGGCTCATTTGGAACTACTTTTCTTAGCTGTCAGAAAAATCCCTCATTGAAACGCACATACGGTTGAATACCAAAAAGATCACGCTGTATATATAAACAGTAGTAAAAGTAAAACTATAACTGTCCCCTTCACACTCATAAGCTAGACCGCGCGCAAGAGAGACGGGCAGACTTTTCATGATGCGCATGCAGTACACGTCACGCCGCGCGCTATTCACAGACACTACACAAGCGCAACGTGTAAATGTGTTGAACGTGCCAGCTTTACTTAACTGACCTATACGTATAAATAATACTGTTTCTTTCACACTGTCAAATAGCCTATTGAAGTTTTTTTTTTATTAAAAACTGACCAACGATTGACCCCGATCTCACCTGATGGTAAGTGAAGATGGAGCCGACGATGTTCCTCGTTGGTTCAGTAAGAGCCTATTCACTCTAGCCTTAAAGGCACCCAAATTGTACCTTTCCGGAAAAACAGAGGAAGGGAGCGAATTCCATTCCTTAGCGGTGCGCATTAGAAACGACGAGGCGAAACGCTTCGAAAGGCGATAAAGATAAAGAACTTTATTTGTAAAACATGAGTGTGTAAAGATGTAGTGGTTAGATTATGTACAGCATGTTTTGCCTTACAAGGCGTACAAATATTTGGTTTGTTAAATAAAAAAGATCAAATGAAATGTCAAACTTAAATTAGTCAAGCATACAATTATATAAGTCATTGAAATTAAACAATACTATATAAAAGAATAATAATAATCACAAATGTCAAAATATGTAATAAAAATTAAAGTCAAAATGATTCACCGGTGATTAAAAATTGTGCAGAATATTAATGTCAATAGTCATGTAATCATTATTGTTTTTCGGTAAGAAATTGAAGCACTGTATAATAGCATTTGGCAATTAAAAATTTTTTTAGCTTCTGTTTGAACAGGCCCATTTCCAACTCTCGTAGGCTACTTGGCAGTTTATTTTATATTACAGGTCCCATGCAAAATATACTCTTGGCCATTAAGGCAGTGTTTGCTCTACGTAAACATACTTTAGTCTTGTCCCTTTGCATTCTCTGATTAACTTGTGAGACTGGTTTAAAAATATTTGGATTAGATTTTACAAACAGCGCTACTTCAAATATATATAGTGATGGCAGGGTTAAGATATGGTGTTCCTTGTAATACGGTCTATAGCTGTCGGTTTGCTTGAGTCGGAACATAGCGCGGATACTTCTTTTTTGGGCCTTGAACGCCGTTTCCCTGTCTGTAGAGTTACCCCAGAATATAAGCCCGTATCTCAACACGGATGCGACAAGTCCGTGGTATGCAGTAGTGATAACATCAGTATTTGCGATCGGAGCTAGTCTATACAGTAAGTAGGCAGAGGAACTAATTTTTTTACACATTTCCGCAATATGTGTTTTCCAGTTCAATTGCTTATCCACAATAAGGCCTAGAAATTTGGTGGATTCTACTTCATCAATTTTAATATTATCATAATTTTTATAAAGATCTGCCAAGGGTAGGCGCTGGCTGAACTGCATGAGATTGGTTTTGGACAGGTTAACTTTAAGGTTGTTGTTATTGAGCCAAGTTATTATAGAATCTAGGGCTTCATTAATATCATGTTCATACATGGTTTCATTTTGACCCTTTATTGTCACCGTGCTGTCATCTGCAAATAGAGACATAGGATGTTGTGTAAATCTAGGCAAGTCATTTATGTATAAAATGAAGAGTAGCGGACCTAGCACGCTACCTTGTGGGACCCCGTATGTAGTTTCTCTTTCGTTTGATTGAAAAATTACCTCTCGTTTGGTCTTAGGATCTATTCTCAGAATCTCTGTGCATTGAGTCCTATGTTTTAAATACGACTCTAATAGCTTTAGCACATTTCCCCGGATACCATAGGTTTCGAGTTTGCTTAAAAGGATATTGTGCTCAACATAGTCAAAAGCTTGAGTCATATCCATGTAGATGGTAGAGACGGGTGTTTTTGTGTCTATACAGGTCATAACAACGTCAAGAAAATCGTATACCGCCATATTAATTGTTTTACTTTGTCTAAACCCCTTTTGCTCTATAGTTAGCATATCGTTTTTCTCTACATAATCGTTTATTTGCTTGTAGATATATTTTTCAACTATTGGAATCAAAGCAATTGGTCTATAGGAACCCATATGTTCGCGGTTTTCTTTTTTAAAAATTGGCTTAATTATGGCTTTTTTTAACTTTTCTGGGTATATCCCTTCAGTAATCCTAAGATTAATTATGTGACTTAGGTGACCACAAATTTCTAACCCCACATATTTAATAACTTTTGTAGTAACGCCGTCGTAGCCGACGCTATTTGTGTTTTTAAGTCCTGCAATTATTTTCCATATATCGTATGGTACACTAGGTGCCATGAACATCGAATTGCTGCTTTTTGTGATGCGAGTCTCTATGGTCGTTTGAGTAACTGATTTTTTTGGTTCAATTTTTTCTATGAAATAGTCGTTAAAGGCAGCCGAGATTCTATTAGGATCTGTAATAATATTTCCGTCGACGTTAATTCTGCAAATTGAGGAGTTGGGGAAATTTTGTTTTGATTCGTTAATTATTTGCCAGGTTGTTTTAGATTTATTGTCGGAAGTTTTTATCTTATAATTATTCTGCTCGTTTCGTAAGACGGATAATTTCCTTAAATGTGGTTGCATATTTTCGGAAATTAGATTTATTTATATCATTTGGTTTACATCTATAGATCCATAGTAACTCCCTTTTCTTCCTACAACATGCTTTAATGCCACGTGATACCCACTTGCACAGATCATAGAAAAGTTTAAAGTTTTCTATAAATATGTTGTATGCTATATTTGGATCATTAGTGGTATAGATTTCAGAAAACGTTAGGCTCTTTAAACATTTTTTGAATACGTCCATGGTTTGTCTACTATAGTCTCGACGTTTCACTACCCAGTAAGGAGTAAGACATACCTTTTTAATCGGGCAATGTAATAGTTGGGCCGTATGGTCTGATAATGACAGCTCTACGACCTCTGATTTGCATTTATTTCCCAGATTGTGCGGAAAGTTATCGATGCATGTCTGGCTGGCTAATCGGGTTGGTTGTCTAATTTCTAATTTGAGGTTGTAATTAAGTAATAGGCATTCAAAGTTAAGTGTAATTTTATTATTTTTTAATATGTCAATGTTGAAGTCACCAGTTATGATTATTTGTTTGATACGTTTTCCGGTTACCTTTAGAAGCAATTTTTCAAGGCGCTCAAAGAAAAAGTTAAGATTACTCGGTTTAGGTACTCTATAGATACATATAATAATTGTATCATAGCGTGCCATCTCAATGGCACATCACTCAATAACACCGCTTATTGAGAGTTTAGAGATTTCGGGCATTTCTTTGAACTCGTGGCCATTTTTAACCAATATGCATGAGCCTCCCCTCTTGGAATCTTTCCTACTAAAATACGTGACTAAATTATAATTGGGAATAGTAAAAGAGTGTTCATGTCCTGCCTGATATCATAAAGTGCTCAGTTAGGCACACAACATCTATATTCTTGTCGCTGTCAAAGAGGTCCTCTATACACACTGTGAGGGCATCGGTTTTATTAATTAGACCTGCAATATTTTGATGAATAATTGAGAGCCATTTATTACCGAAAAAGCTGTTTAATATTGAGAGTATCGTCTGACGTGCTATCTTTTTGGTTTATATTTCTGTTATTAAATTCTTGTATGTCATGTATTAATTTAGTCAAGTCTTTGAATACAGTCCTCATTCCGTTATTATTTATAAATCCAGTACGTGGAGAGAACATCCTACAGTCGTATGTCAAGTTCAGGTTAGAGTCAAGGAAATAGGCGTGTTCGTGTGTAATTATGACGACCTCTGTGGCGTAGTGGTTAGCGCATCTGCGTACCATGCGAGAGGTCCCGGGTTCGAATCCCGGCTGGGCACAAAAAAAAGAAACCCAGGTCTTGGATGTTTACATGTTTGTGACGTCGCTGTTTCTGGTTCCCACGACACAGGGTATCCTAGTGTGGGGCCAGAAGCAATGTATGTGCATGTATGTAAATGTTATGTTATGTTATGTTATGTTATTATATCTAGATATTATAGCAAATTGTTGAAATTTTCTGCTCTTGAGTTATACATTGAAGAGTGCTTTGTATATTTTAAAGTAGGTACACATATGATTATATTTGTGTGAGTCAAGTCTTGTATTGTATTTCTCATGTGAATGACAAGCTCAAAGTAATTTTTCGTAGTTTCAAAATCTTCTTCGCCTATGATTATTACGCAGTAATCTTCCATTGTAAAATCCTTCAGTTTCGCTTTTAGACCGTTTAATTGGGTTGTTATTCCGCAGTGAGGAGTTAAATAATGGCATTTTTCAAATCTCGGATCCAGCATTGATTTTGCAATTGCTGATATGTTATTTGTGTTGTCGGTACTCAGTATATAGAGTTTGTTTTTTGGCATTCCTTCCTTATGTATAGGTTGAGATAGGTGTGAGTTTATTTTTCCTTCATTTGCATTATTCATAGGCGATTTTTTAGCGGTTTCAGTTTGAGTAGTCTTCGTAATAGTTTGCTTATTTGTGTACGTTTGAGTTTCTTTTGTTGATAACATTTGAGGGGTTTTATTTTTTGCTTTCGTTTTTGTAATGGGGCTATTAGTAATTTGTCTGTAGAGATCGTTTTTCTTCATGAGTTCTTCGTTTAAGCTTTTCAATTTATTATTTTCTAAAGTAAGCGATTCTATTTCTCCATGAGCGCTTTGTAACTCTAGTGTAATTTTTTCTAGCTTGTCTCGTAGTTTGGTCACCTCATTACATTCGTCATCCGAGATCTCCGGTAAGCTACTACTAGTGCCATCTAGTGGTTGGGTAGTACATAAACTTTCTACGGTATTTTCTGAATGAGTGCGTTGCCGATGTCGCCGGGTAATGTTGTCAAAGAAGTTCATATTTATGCACACTGCTCTTATGTAGAATAAAAGTGAAGTCTTTCGGTGTTAGTCTTAAACCAGCGAGTCACTGTCCGATTCGGTATTTCCTATTCGCCTTAACGGCTGCGCCAGTAGTTCGCTGATAAAAACAGCGAAATTGTTGGTATGCATTCAAGTTCAGCTGCACACTGATCGTTGTAATTTTGAACTTAGCAGCCTTAAGTACGAATGTCAGATTTGAGTTTTTGTGTCAAACGGAGCGTCCTCTTGTCACTGTCAGTACACTTAGATCTCCTATTGGCTGTGTAGCCGTCAACCTCTTGTCAACGCTTCGTCTTGTCAATGTGTGCGTTGGTGTTTATATCTGCCTCTCTTTCACACTGACGGCCGTTACAAAATAGATCAGTATTGAGTATAGCAATTTCCTCAATTACTCACGGTTTTGGATGGATTCCGTAGTGAAAGATCTCTTGAACTTGGAGCTGCTTTGTTACACTTTATTTTCACCAACAGTTGACACACCGTAAGCCACTATTACTATTATTTTTCAATATAATTGCTGGGACTATCTTTTCCTCGATGTTTACTCTTACACGGCACGTTCCGTTCCGGATTCCACGGATGAAGTCGCTCCCCTCTCCTGGATGTCCGGTGATGGAAAGGAGATGGCTGGATAAGATCGTGTAATTCCCCTGCGCACTCTCCAAAATCTATCCTGTAGAATACCGCCAAACAGGCTACCTTCCTATAAGTTTCTGATGTGTCTTGTTGCTATGATAGTTTTAATGTTTCTCTTGGGGCCCTGCCTTACCGGGACGCCATGGCCACGTCGCCAGCAACGTATCCAAGCAGTTCACATTGAAATGTATGGTGCCTAACTCACTTGGCGATTGTCTGGCTACGTCGCCATTCAACAAACTGCTTGGATGCGTGGCTGGCGACGTCGCCATGGCGTCCTAGTGATGTAGTGTGGTGACACCTCACCCACACTATATTCTATAGTCATATAAGTATGTAACATGCTCTCTCCTCGACAGTGCAATACACAACGCTACTCAAAATAGACGCCGTTTTAAACAACCACCGATAACCAATCTTACATCATTACATGGCGACCCTGCCAAGCCGGCCTGCCAGAGGCAGTGCCGGAAGGCATAAAAAATAAATACAAATACAATAAAACAACGCTACTCAAAATAGACGCCGTTTTAATCAACCACCGATAACCAATCTAGATAGGCCAGATGGTAAATAAGAAGAGTGTGGACTGTATTCACTAATTTTAAGAAGCAAAAAGAAATATATCGACAATATTGTAATCACACGTCTGTCTCTTCCTCGGGAGACGGTAAATGAATGTGGCGGGAAGCCGCAGCAGCCTCCATACGTTGGCCGTGAATGCCCAACGTGTGCATGAGCCCGCGCGCTGTTGTGTCGTAGACAAATCTTACATCATAATGCTGCGGCCACACTTGAAGGCGAAGATTCGTGTACGCGTTGTCGCGACAAAATTTCGTGTTCGCTCTACGGCGAAGAGCTTGGCCACATCAAATAAACCTTCGCTACGTCGCGACAATCTAGAACGTTGCTAAATTCACTTTGCCCTTTGATGTGCGGTATTTTACCGACAGCAGCGCGAAGGGTGTTTGTATTCGCGATAGGACGAATTTTTTGGCCAGACATGTCGCGACAACGCAAATCTTGCAGTGAGGCAGGGCACTTCCTCTTTCTCATCGGCTTCTCTCCCCGCAGAGCTGTACAAGCACTTCCTCGAGGGAGCGGAGTCGTTCGACACCCGCTCTTGGCTCGCGGCCGTGTGCGTGGTGCTTGGCACGCTGGCAGTGCTCGCTGCGGGGACCACGGCCGTGCTCTGCCGCGAGTGGCGGCGCGCCGGTGAGACCACGCTCGCTTAGATCGCTCTACCTTGTACAGTCGGGGTCTAAAATGTTTACCACCTTGAGGTTCATAATTGTACAGACAGTTATACGACACAAGGTCGATATCTGTATTGATTTGATTAGTTATAGCATAAAGCTCAGAATAAAGAGTTGAGTACCAACCTGTCAAAGTTTAGAGCAAACCTTCTTCGCTCCTGAGGTTTTATTTATTTTGTAAAAATAGTCATCATCATCATCAACCCATTATGTCCCCACCAAGGGGCACGGGTCTTTTCCCTGAGGAAGGTATAGGCCATACTCCACCACGGTGGCCAAGTCCGCATTGGTAAAAATAGTATTCAATATATTTTCAAACTTTCTATTTTCACAGAGTTTTGATCTGTGTCATTTTAACAAATGTAATAATTTTCAAATAGGAAATAAATTTAGATACTTGTTAGAACCGAGGCTTCGGAACTCTGAAAGGTAATAAGTACATTGTTAAAGCATTATAGACTATAATGCACATCTTGCGACAAAGAATCAAGTTTGAAAACTGGTAAACATTTTTAGACCCCGACCGTACAGTCACGAGCAATAATATATTTACACTGTCACATTTTCTAAAAATCTTAACTTGAACCAATCTAGAAAAAAGAGTCCGACAATTTATCCTAAATTATGTAACTACTGGCTAGATAATTTAAGACAAATTGTCGTACACCTACGCAATACAAAACAAAATGTGTACGTCGTACAAAATGTGACAATGTATATAACATTACTGCTCATGACTGTACCTGAAACAATGGGCTAGTTGCCCTAATAATGTAATTACTCCGTCTTTTAGATTATTCAAAAATAAGGGACACGTATTATATTTTTATTTGTAAATTAGACCAAAAATGACAAAGATATAGCCCGTTAAAGTTACGTGTGACGTCACGCCGTGCTGCATTTTTTTAGCACGGAGTGACGTCACACGTAGCTTTAATGGGCTATATCTTTGTTATTTTTTGTTTAATCGAAAAAAGAAAAAATACGTGTCCAATATTTTTTTATAATCTAAAATACGGACTAAATAGAATTTAATTATTTTGACCCTGGAAACAACCCTATTGCGTAAAGTCCGCCTTTTAATTCGATGCAAAAAAAATTGCGTGGTGTTACCGCTATCACACTATTATTATAAAGGCGAAAGTTTGTGAGTGTGTGTGTTTGTTACTTCGTCACGTCTAAACGGCTTTAGTGATTTTAATAAAATTTGGTATGGAGTTAGCCGACACCCTGGATTAACACATAGGCTACGTTTTACAGCGGGTAAACATCTTATTCTCATGGAAAAATCAATGAAATGGATACGCGGATAACGTATGGGAAACTTAGTACATATTTTTTTCAAAAAATTGTTTACGCGGTTAACATAGCTAGTAAAATATATATAGGTTTACCCAGTATATTTTTTTACCGTGATTAGAAGACTCATGTGACCAAAATCCTTCAAAGACTTTAAAATGTAATTATGTACTCATAAAAGCAAAACTTAAAAAAAACACCTACCTAGCACACAATTTTAACTTG
Source organism: Yponomeuta plumbellus (assembly GCA_947310845.1). Classification (NCBI taxonomy): domain Eukaryota; kingdom Metazoa; phylum Arthropoda; class Insecta; order Lepidoptera; family Yponomeutidae; genus Yponomeuta; species Yponomeuta plumbellus. Next base: position 20,673,344 of record OX371203.1, read on the forward strand.
GAAGTAAAATGGGGTTATTTGGTTTTTACGCACTAGCAACACTCACACATTGACAGCCTTTGGATTGTATTGAGAGGTCAACGTGACAGTTTTATTTTTTTGCATTGAATTAAAAAACAGACTAGTCTCCCAGGGTTTCAGATTAGGGGGCGGCCATTAACCTCGCAACTCCCGCCGACTACCGGGGGAGTCAGGAAGAAAATACTGTCAGCTCGCGCCGGTTCCCTGTGTTCGAATTTAAGCCTTATTTTAATCTAAATACTGCTTAAATCATTTTTAGTCATTTCAATAGCTACTGTATGAAGTGAGCTATCGCAGGTTTGCGCAGTACTTTTCTTTTGGTAGTGTTCGGGTTTTGAAAGATTAATTGCGTGAGGCATTTTTGTGGATTTTTTGACACCCCATCACCCCTTCTCTTCTGATCTCTTGACCCCCTTCTCCGAATCCCACGTGAGATTTCACAAAATTTCGTCTCGATATGGGTGGTCAATAGAGGTTAAACAATCGAACTGCTCTGCTCTGAATACCTCGTTTAAGTAAAAGACGCCCCCTTAGGGTAATATCCCTACCTAGCTTCACAGTGTCAAGATCTTGGGATTGCGTTCGACATGTTGGTGTTAAATTTTGGGATCTCGGGATTTCAATGATGGGATCTCGGGCTTTCAGAGCTGTGCTCGCTTTAATTCACTGGCAGAGATTTCTATTTTATACGCACGGGACTCTATTTTATATGTAGGTTTTTTATATGATCTTGGGGTTGCGCTCGGTATCTCAGGCCCGGCATATTGGTATTACAATAATAGAATCTCGGAATTTTATTTATTCATCTCTGCATTTCACTTACCTGTTGTGAGTGGCGGCGAGCCGGTGAGATCACACTCGCTTAGGTCACTGTAGTTTGTGCCTGTACCTAATTGTTTGTCCTAGGACTTAAAGCTTACCAGATTAGGTTCACAGTGTCTGGATCTTGGGATTGAGTTCGGTGTGTTTGTTTTACAATAATATAATAGGATGTCGAGATTTCAATACGGGGATCTCAGAATTTTAGTGCTCGGGTCTCAGGATTTCAGGTTTACTTTATTTCGATAACGGGTATATCTGGGGTTTTAAATGGCGATATGCGAATAGAAATATTAAGATGCCGAGATCCCAAATTTATTTAACGGCGTACTGGTGGGACGATTTCTTCACTTTTTGTTGCGAAATCACAAGATGGAGTCAATCGAGGACTAAACACAATTTCCTACTGATCACTGCCAGTCACGGTGTCCAAAGCAAACCCGAGATCCCAAGACGTCTTCGAGGCGTATACATTTAAGTGCCATTTTTTCCAAAGATACATATACATATATCTCAGAGTTCCAAATCCCGGAGCCCGAAAACAGTTTTGTCTAGTGCTTACGATGGTTTTAGTTCAAAAAGATGAGAAGGGATACTCCCTCTTCTCTTCCCATCTTTGTTATGAATCAGCTTGCAATGTACAAATCAAAACGTTGTACCTAGCGCCTGTAAAATCTCTTTGCCCACCGGAAAATCTATGGGTTCCACATTTCTACCATTCTACCATACTCGGGACGTTAAGTCCGTAGAAGAACGATAAAGAAAACCAGACGAGTATTCCTATCGCCAAACTGCAGTTGGGAGTATTCTTAGATAGTGCCAGTTTTCAAGTAACGCGTAACGCAGGTTGTGTGATTGGAGCAGTTCCAATGAGCAATGTTAGTTCCAAGCAATGTTATTTATCTAGCACAAGTTAGGTAGGCTTAAGTGCAACGTAAAGTCGCCTCTAAGGCGGTGTATTTAAGGTCTTTTTTCTCAATTTAGAAAACTTAAGAGTTCCCTAAGTATTTAATCGCAGAGTTTTCTTGCACAGATTATGGGCCGTTAACGTTCTGTCACGCTCTTTTCTGAGAAATTTGAATAGACAGCGCTACAGTTAAGTAGTTAGTTAGCGGTATTCTCATTTCAGAAGCCTTTATTTACAACTTATAAATTTAAACTACGATGAATAATAGGTAATTATTGATCGATATGCATGTTTGGTAATAAACATGTTTTACCTTACTAAACATTGTAGAGTTACATAATGTAATATGCTTGAAATAAATTATTTGAGCATTTTTGTATGTTTAACGATGCTCAGCTGTTGAAGTGCAGGTTAATCATAGATGAATAATCTTGATCCTTCAAGTTTGTAAGGCAGCCTGGAACGTCCGCTGTAAAAAGGCTTGTGCTAACTTACTAGAGTTATAACCTAAATTTTCTAGTAGGTCAAGTATACAATAAAATGAGTGATATTTAATGATAGATATTAAAAAAAAATATTAAATAGTTTCTCCATAGATATTTTATTAATAGATTTTTATATAAAAATGAGAAATGCAAACAAAATACTTATATTGTTATTAATTTGCGCATGAAACGACTGCTAGGAGGTATCGCATTAGAAAAGCTACTCGAAGTTTGGTGCTAATTAGTTGATATTTATAAAATAAATACTTGAAAAATACCAAAAAATATGAATGCCATGATCTTGCTCTGTAGTTACCTTAAAATATAAATATTTATAGCGATAGAAATTGGATCTTAAACACCTAGGTTATGGACCAATATGGACTACTGGACGTCAATTAATAAGAGTAATAACATAGCGCCAGGAATGGTACAGATAGATGAAATATAATTCCAAAAATAGTTCGATAGAAAGTCTATACTAATCTGTAACTGTAATCTGTAATATTAAGCTTTTAATTACAATTCTCGACCCTATTTCACAGGCTTTAAGCTTCTTTTTACGTAGTTTACGATAAAACCTTGCCAAATTTTCAAGTTGTGATTTTAATGACTCGCGCTGCGCCCTTATAGTTATGCATTGAACGGGTGCAATACCGATCGTTTATTAGGTATTTACCCAAACGTTACGTTATATTTACCCGAAAGTTAACGTTATTTAACGTTTCTTTTTGTTATACCCGACAATTCAAAGCAATATTGCTGCTAATTTTACATAATAACCAATCGCGATTTGAGCCGTTAAATGTAATGAAAAATGAAGTGGGAAAGTTAATATATGGCTTACCCCCGGTTTCTCGAACGTGAACAGTCTATTGTTAACAGCTATCAGTTGTCAAAAGTGCATATAAAAAAAACAACTGACAGCTGTTAACAGTAGATTAACAGATTGTTAGCGTTCCAGAAACCGGGGGTAAGCCTCACTAAGTGGCGTTTTAGTGCAATCGTTTTGTTTATAAATAAGACCGATAGTATATAAAACTTTCCTTGACAGCATAATAGTGAAAAGTCAGTCATTTAGTATTTAAATAAGTAAATAATCTCTCTTATGAATTAGGACCACTTTTAATCTTCTTGGACCACTTTTTAAACTTTAAACTTCCTAAGTAGTCGAATAAAACTTATAAATTACGCCAGAATCTCTTAATTAAGTAGCTATAAATATTTTCTTAACCCCTCAAGACCCTAGGACCCGCCGGCGGGTCCAATGTAAACAACGGCCCATTCCGTCAGACCTCGTAGACCGGCCGGCGGGTCGGTGTTGCAACGGCACTTTAATCGAATTTTGAAGATGATATAGACCACAGTTGTATGAGCATGTTTTATTCTTTGAAAACTGTGATAAATTTCAAATATTGCTCTGTGAATAACTATGTAACTTTGCTGTGAAAGAAATTGTGTTCTAGGCCTGAGGGGTTAACATACGTTAATTAATGATAAATGTAAAATTCGTTGTCAAAAACATTATTGTTTATATTTCAGTTGATTTATGTGTTAGGATTAGGTAAGACTTTCCCTTTTATAGTTATGTAAGTTTCCACTTTAGAAAAAGTCCTTGCCTTAATCTGTAGCCTGGTGCTAATAGGGCCGATGTCAGGAATCCTCATTTGCAGTAATGAGCCTGAGAAGAGTGGTGGATGCGCTTTATAAAGCCATACACCCTACATTCGCCTTTTTACATCTCATCTTGGAAAATATTTTCGTTACACTTACACTTTTTTAGCACAAATATCTGTTATATTTTTCAATACTTTGGCAACAAAATCTGACATTGGCCCTTTTAGCGCCACCCACAGAAATATAATTATTATGCTAGGCAATAATTATTTATAAGACTCTTGAATTCGCCGAAATAATTCATTGTACATTCAGCCATCTTCAAAAGTATATCCGGTAAGAACATATGTATATTTGCATGATGGTTGGGTGTAAAAAGGTGCTCTCAAGTTTTACGACTATAATCCGCACCGGTTATTAAATAAGCAAACAGCATCTCATGAATCGTAAAAAAATAAAGCAGACCTTAATCTTTCCAAAATAGCAAACCAATTTAGACCTTACGTAGTTCAGCTTGATAGTCTTTTTGGATCTCATTAGTTTGACCTTACGATCTTGAATCACTTTGAATGCTTTTCTTACGCGGAGTCGCACTTAGAATTCTAGTAACATATGCAGGCAACTAAGATTTGTCTACTAATATATTTCGTTCGCAGGTAAGTCTGCTTACTTGTTTGCATATATTAATAATTATCTATCGATCTGAGGATAGCTTTCGGAATTGCTTTAAAATATATTGTTCCTTACAGGTTGTAATCTCGTTCATAATATTGACTAAAACGCGTCCCCCTTATGGGAAGATGACAGTTTCTTTAGTTGCTACCCGGATCTAACTAGCCCAATCAATGGAAAGAATAATATCTTCTTTAAAAAAGGTTCTTGGCCCTAGCTTCTAGGCTGTATTATTGTTATTTCCGATGTTCACTTTTTTGCAAAAACGGCCTATAGAAGATATGATTATTTCCATTGTTTAATTTCCATTAGTTGACTGCGGGATGCTCCTTTAATTTTTTTTACAGTCAAATTGTTAGAGTAATAGGTAATTTGACAGTGTGAAAAATAAAGTATCACTTATAACTATCCGTATAAATTATATGTCTTAAAACCGCTTAAGGCATTTGAACTAAAAAATGGATCATTTATCCAAAATTGTCAAAGGATTGGCCAATTTAACATGACGTCATAGGTCAGACAATATAGCGTCTGTCATTCATGTCTTTCTTAACGTTTATTATTTTTGTTCACTGACAAGCGACGTCATAATTCCTGTGCGACGCCACGCCATATTGCCCAACATAGCGTTTTGGCGACTTATTTTAAAAGTTAAGTTTAGTTTGCTTTTTTTTAGAAGGAATACACGGAAGAATTTAAAATTACCACTTTCTGGGCACTTAATGAACACTAACAAAGAATCTTAGTAGGTAGAATCTTAGCTCTGCGAATCGGAGCGGGACCTGGTCGGACTTTTCCGATAAAAAACCAAGTAAGTTAATCCGGGCCATATTTTGCAATCTTAGTAGGTTTTCAAAATTCTGACAAATTGCCTATTCAAGCTCTAGCTTAAATAGTCTAGAACTAAAGCTTCCTCAGTCATCTTCTCGCGAGATTGAGAGCGCAGTCATTCAATCTTTCCCAGCTCAAGCAATCGCGCATGTCTCCTTCTTGGCTTCCAAAACAACCCAATGTACGTGACCCGAAAAATGACATGTTGTACATTGATTTTTTCTCTCTTCTCTTTCTATTGCACTCGCTTGGAACGCACGCTTGGACTGCGGGCTGACGCGAAACGCAATCGAACGCGACGAAATCGGTGGTGGGCAAAAATAACCCGGTACGTATGGTGAAACTAACTGGCGTGACTAACAAATGTAATGTGTGTCGAAATGAAAACAGACGACGACGATCAAGATTATATGGAGTTAGTGCCTAATATAATTCTGAACCCCGGGTTTATGGATGCGGACCCGAGGCCTACTCGTGACGTGCACACGTATGCGGCGTCCATCGTAAGGTCTTCGGAGCGCGCAGGGCCCGGGAAACCGAGAAAAGTTTGATTTTCATCTATACTTAACTTTAGGATCTTTTATCGGACCGATTCCGGACACTTGTCATGATCGTCAATGAACCACTTAGACGGGCAGGCTATGCGGGCTGCCCCTTGCTCGGAGTCTCAATAAGAGAACATGGGTTCCGATCGCCACATAAGTCCATATAAAGTCGGCTTCCCACGGTCCGCGATATCGCGGACGGACGCGGACCAGCTCGCACGACACACCGTGGGAAGGGTCTCGGTCCGCGGTAGCACAGACGTCTGTGGCGGTGCGCCGTACCGGTCGTGGGTACGTGGTTGTATCGATATCCGCAGAATCGCGCACCGTGGGAAGAGCCTCGTGCGTGATGCATGGCTGTGTAAACCTTCATAATTAAATCAATAATTTTTAGTAACAAAACGTGAATTTAAAATTTCTAATTCGACATATCAGAAGAAAAACTCCAAACAAAAAACAGTTTTAATGCGATTGTGGTAAAATTGAATCGGCTTGGTAAACGATTCTTCAGTTGATGTGCGCCTTTGCGATACGTTACTGTAGCTTAAAATCACTGAGAGAGAATAGGTATTTGAAGTACTAAGCTTAGCGTATAATTTATCGAGAAATTCAGTAAAACTAGGATCATCTGGGACACTAATAGTTGTCGTATCATAAACATAATTATCCCGCAGTTTTACTGAATTATCTTGGCCTTAGAATAAGCTTTGGGGTTGCCATATAAAAGCATATTGTAGTAACAACAACATCTAGTTGCAGTAAAGTTTAATCTAATGCTTGCATTTATTTTCCTATTAACTATACGAAAGTCTGACAGTGCGCTTTATTGTTTTATAGTACGTTGTCTTTTATATTGTAAATGTCTATGGTCGCTACAGAACGAAACGTGTTCATTTCGAATAGTCTTCGTCTCTAATCGATAATGTGGATTTCTTGGTGTTGTAATCTTAATACTGGCAACCCCTATGAGGCAAGAGTTAGCTGCTTATTACCATTTGAAAAGAGATGTCAGTGTAAAGTGAACCTTATTGCTACGTTAGAGAAGACTGAAGTCTCTTTTCAAATTATGTATAACTAGGAGTTGGTGCGTTCTATATGTCCTTTACGTGGAGGTGTAGAATTTGTTCCATTACGGTAAGAATTTAGTACTAACGATGAATTGGTCGTACATTTTGAATACAGTCATATTGCTTACCGTTCCAAAGAAATTGTTGATGTTTGTAGTTGTAAGGTGGGTAACATTGATTATATTATATATTTTGCAATACACGATTTTTATATTGGATATAAGTAACTTATATATTTTTGTAATAATCTCTTAATTGGAATATACAAGAGGTATCCTACATTACTTTTTTCTACGTGACATTCCGCGGTGATTGTTTTCTGTGATTGACTTCATTTGGAATCTCATTTATTGTGATGATATAATTTTTAACACATTTATTTAGACTATTTATATTTTTACATTAGTCGTATAAGTTCATTGTATCGTATTTTCTAACCAAAGCATTTAGTTCTAAGATCACTTTGTCAGTAGCTATATCTAGGCGCCTCTAAGATTAATGCGGAACTGTAGATGTTATACGAAATTGCTTGAAAGTAGTTGTCTTGATTTGCATCGAGAATATGCTTAGGGCGTTTAAGAAAAGACAATATTATTATACAAGCATGTTACAGTAGAAGAAACTTAAAATTAGTGGTTTTACACTTGAAGGCAATGGAGCACGAAACAAATAAATTACTGTCGTAAAGACGTATGCAATAAGAATGTTATTGCAATAAATATTGAAGAAATTTATTAGAAGACGGTTCATATTGTTGTTAAGATATAGAGTGGTTTATTTTTGTATACGACTGGTATACATATCAGGAGAGCCTTAGAAAGAGATGTAAAAAGATATATCCTGTAATTCTGTCTATTTCTTCCATTCTTGAACGCAGCCTTGGGCGTTCGCTCATTGCCTTTATGTGTAGTAATTATACACACCGCGGCTGATCAATCTTTGCATGCTTATGTAGCTTTTCATACTTATTGCAACTGCATAGAGATTATATTGCATTATGTAGAGTTATGTACAGATAGCACGTCAACCTCCACGTGCGTGAACTTTATTCAGTTGGGTTACGGGGGATTTTGCAACGAATTGAAAGGTTGATCAGTGGCTGATGTACTTTGGTTTTTGGACAGTGAAGTTATTTAAAGTTCTAGAACACTTTCGCGGCGAGTAAATTTTTTGTATATTTTTTTTAACCTGATTAGCGAAAAATTTGAGGTGAAATAGGTAAAATATTTTACCAATTTTTACCTATTTTAAAAATATTTACCATGTTGACTGTGAACTTGGAACGCCCTCATTTTGGGTGGCATTATCACAAAATTTACTTAATTCCAGAATCACTTACTTGATTTTTTGTCGGAAGATTCCCACCGCGTTTCGCTCTTCCGGAATTAAGTTTATAATAAATAATATTATGTAGTGCTTACGAAAACTTTTGGTCAATAAATATTTATTCGTTATTTATTTTTTTATACGCTTTATTATTTATGTGTAAGTAAATAAAATACAATAAATAACCACAGTTCTTAACAATAACTTCACTGCTCACAACTTGCAACTAATATTCCTAAGCGTTGTGCTTCACTCTACGTCTAATTCACGTTTCCGTCTTGTAACTTGTAACTGTGCATGTGCTAAGGTAAATGCGTCAATTAATCTATTTTTATAGTATATATCGTGAATATTCCTGCTTGGGCAATCCGTCAAATTATTATATTAATTAAGACTCGAATAATCGCATCTTACCAACGTCTGGATAAACTGTGCATATTTTTATAATTCGAAGCTTGAAATCGCTGGTTGGGCATTCACTAAAATTATCACATTTATTCGATGCACTTATCTGTCTTGGTACAGAATAGAGAAAAATACTTGCCATACTTCAGGTGTCAATCGTTGCCTTTAATCTATTTATTGTTGGATATTTTAATTTGAGATTTCCATTCTTGAATTATTCCTAGGTTGATTGCCTCAGGTTCAAGTCCATGAGTGGTAAAAATCACTATTAATATGATTGAGAGATTGTACAGACTCTTTATACAAATTCGATCTGCAAAAAAAGGATACGATAAGATAAGAATATTGCACACAAGAAACAAGAAGAAGATATGATTTTTTTTTCTCGGTGGCGCGAGTTTTACTCACTGGATTCACTTAAGTACTATGTTAAGTAAAAGTGACCTCGTGACACCCCTGATATGGCTGGGCAATGGCGTTGTAATAAACTTCGAGAAGTGAACGATTAAATATTTACACGAATACCTTAATCATCACTACGATTCATCTTCTTTCTCTACCATCAGATCGGGGTTCTTAATATACGCACCAAATCCTCAGGGTTCCCAATCTTCTAACTGTCAATTCCATACTAATATCCAATGAAACTGGGGGTTAGACCATTGGGATCGGTCAGGATTTTGTGTGCGTTTAGGGGCAGATATCGGCGACCGTTGTTAGTGAACGAACTATCAACATATGCTTTACTGATGATAGAATATCGTGTTAGGTCTTAGGACATTGCGAAATGCCACTGAAATCTAAATATCAGAAGTGGGATCAGGCAGAAAACCGTTTATATGTAGGATTTCCATTTCTGAAGTTAAATATTACATAAATAGCTAGAAAATAGGCCTAAGTCAAAGATCAAGATAGGTCCAGTGAAAACGGTGTTTGTCACATTTTCGCTTAGACTGCGATCTATTATATTGCACAAGCCATGTTTGCTAAATGTTTAAACGTTAAGGCTTTTCAAGCCATAACCACCTTTTAACCTATTGCTAGGGGTTCAATGTACAAAGTACAGTAACTGTTCTATTCTGAGTCTATGTCTTAACTTTATTTGCACCTTCAATTCTAGATTTTCTTTGCAGTAAACAAGGAAAATTCTTAACAGCGGCTAATGTGGCGTTGGCTCGTAAACGATCCTGATTGGTCGATTGCGACGCCATTTTATATAAACTGCCTCCCCATTGGCTGTCTGAAATTTCTAATATATCTTGTAGATAGAGAAGTGGTTGTGTTCAAACTATCACTCCACTGCCGTAAGCTTTAGACTAGGCTAAAGCTACTGAGAATTAATATCAATTAGAACTAGAGTTCACTCTAAGCAGTATCAAAGTTTCATCCATTTTCTAACTGTCGTCTAGTGCGTTCTAGTGTTAGTATATAGTAATGGTTAAGGTAAACAAGGTGAGATCTTCTGGAGACGTCGAGAGAATCGTCCTAGAGAATAAGCTCTCAAAAAAATATTTGATAAGATATACTTTTTTTTTTATTTCATAGTTTCAGTAGAAAGATTTAGTTTTACGATACCTTGAGAAAGAATACAGCATAAAAATAGAAAACTGTATTACAATAATATCAGTACCTACTACAATCGCCAAAACAAACTTGAGCGATTTAAAAAAAGATTGAAGAGTTCCGCTGTACACCTCTTAGCGTGCCCTTAGATATTACGTAACTTTCCATTCTATCGGGTTAAGCATTTGGACAACTTCAAGGTGTCAAAATGTGTATTCATTTGACAGTTCGTACTAGGCTAAATCATACGACTCCTTACAATGGAGGAGTATTATTGGAGTAACGTAATTGCACCCCTGATCAGATGAGCTTGATCGATGATATTAAATTATTGTACCTATATGTTGAGTAGAAATGAGTATTCAAAATTAATTACTTATTCGCTGATTGGCTTAACTACATCACGGAAGTTTCTGTCTCTCAGAAGGCTCTACCTTGTTTACTATACCACGTAGAATAAAAAAAACGATAATCGAATATGGTTGTTTGAGTGTTAGTGCTGTTTAGTGTACTGAAACGCTAGTGTAGTGTTGTTCGCACATAGGGATTGAGAGTCAAGACTGCAGGGAAGCTGACTGTGCGATTTTAGCATCTTCATCTTCGGCGCAGGGTCGAAAGTGGAATCACAATGCAATTGTGCAGAGGTCTAAATAATTTCGTAATAACGGGTCGGCCGTTAATTGAATAATTTGGTACTATTTATATGGAAAAAACTTATAAAAAAATTATAAATTTCTTATAAATGGTAAAAAAAATATTCCTGGTTCATTTATTTTTTTATCTTTACATGACAAACTTTCTATGTTTCTGATATCTATAATCTAAAAAAAATATGTAGAGAATCTTTAATAGAGAACCATACTTTAGTTTTTATAAATTATGGGTTAAATGCCGTTGCCTTTTGACCTTGAAAAGAGCGATTAAAACCCATTGTTATGGTGAGGTGATCGTCCTACCAAAAATTCTACAGCTTAAATCAACTTCAGCTTCACCTCATCACTGCCTTCGTAACGAGAAACACAGTAATAGCCATTACTGCGTTTTTAGTTCGAATGCAAAAATATGCTACTTGGAGGCATTTATTGCAGTAAAAAAGTTATGGTGGCTGTAGATATACTGTAGACACCCACAATTTGGCACTTACCGGGAATTTTTGCCTTGAAAATTTGATTATGTAAATCTGTCTCGTCCTTTAAGACAAATGTGAAGAAACAGATATCTACTTTCAATTTAGATACTTTGTAAATTCCTCAATTTAGAAACTTGTGATCTTCGCTTTCATCACATCTCGTTAAATGACAATTTGCATGAAATCGCACAGTCTTTGTAGTTCGTGTATTTAGTGAAAAATGCTACCGATTTAAGGTAGAATTTCAAACTAAATATCGTAAGTCGAGAGAATGATCGTTTATACGGAAACACATACTGTGCCTATGTATTACAACGTAACTTTAACGCTACTTAGTCTATAAACTATTGGCTGTTCTATAGCACACATATTAAATCTGAATAGTACGCAAAGGGAAGCGTATTCCAACAAGTTTGGGGCGAGCACATGTAAATTCTGCGCGCGCCTCGCGCAAGCAAAGTATTACACATGACTTCGATAAATACAACGTCCAACGAACAACAGTTGTACCGGCCCCCAGGCATTCGATCTACCTGGCGGGAAATTTCCCTTTATAGTAAAAGATCATGATCACCCCCTCTTCCCTATAAGTTTTTTCCATAAAGTACGTCAAACTAATTTCGTGATTTTTTTATCCTTCCCCTATCCTTGTCTCAGTTGGTCACATTTGTGAGACCACAGTAGTTACATTATTTTTCAACTAGAAATTGTTCATAATTAACTTTATTCTGGATACACTTACTTGACTTTTTGTCAGAAGAGTCCCATTAGGATTCGCTCTGATTCGCAGAAAAGAAAATTATAAAACAGCAGTTCCTAGATTTTCTATTAAAATTTTAATAATCTCTTTATAATATCAATATCATTTTTTTAAATGTGACTTCTCTCCACCCCTTCTACACAATGTCACACTTTGTTGACAAACAGGGAAGACATCCCCATAACAGGTGACGTAAGGATAGATTTGTATATTAATTTAGGTCGGGCGTGCTTGAAACAAAACTGTAGACAGTATTTTAATCAGCCGTGTTTCTCCCGCAATACATAATTATATTTATCGGGTCTAAATACCATAGACAATATACTGGTACTTAAAAAAACTGCATGTTCGTACATAACCTATTAAGTCCTGACCTTGAAAATAACGATGGAAAACCATTGTTATTCTCAAGGTCAGGCCTTTAAAGGATAAATAGTCTGTGCAAACTTTTATATTGTGTGCGCTTGCCCTATGTAACTAAAATGTTCTTAGACAACAAAATTACCGTCTAAGTACATAACTGATTATCAGTGCTATCTATTTAATATGTGTGTTTCTAATAGAGGTTTAATGATAATTAGGCTAAAATAGTAAACAATTCCAGTGGAAAAGCTTCATTTAGGATCAATATCATACATGATTATTATTTGTTTTTCTATACCTAAAGAGGACAAAGTTTATGCTTGATTTTTGTAAACTATAGCTTGGCTGCAATACGTGTAACAAAATAACGGGTTTATTATTTTATACGATTCATGTGATGCTGTAAAAATATGACATTAAAGTATTCTTGCCACTTTCGCACACTTTGTAATCAATCAAGGCAATACGAATGACAACAGGTTTACTGTGTACCTTTGGCTAAGTCTACTATTAAGTACGATTAAGTCTGCCTTTTACAAACTTGAACTAAATACGTCCTAATTAGGAAACGACAATAGGCTAGTTTCCTAAAAAAATTTAATTAGTCCGTCTTTTAGATTATAAAAAAATATTGGATACGTATTTTTTCTTTTTTCGATTAAACAAAAAATAACTACAAAATGCAGCACTGAGTGACGTCACACGTAACTTCAATGGGCTATATCTTTGTTATTTTTTGTTTAATCGAAAAAAGAAAAATACGTATCCAATATTTTTTTATAATCTAAAATACGGACTAAATAGAATTAAATTATTTTGACCCTGGAAACTACCCTATTGTATATTTGTATTGTTTGCTATGAAAATAAACGTTTTGGATAAGTATGTCAATTTTGCTAATGGAGGTTGTTGGTATATCTACGAAAAGAGACGAAATGGCAGTTTTCTAAACAGTATTATTGTGCAAACAAAGATAGCCATCTTTAGGTTTTTACCCATTCATTCATTTCCGCTGTCAGCGATCCAAAGTGCAACGTGCCCACCGCAACTCAGTTATTAGTTATTGATTAGCTAACTAAATACCGAAATCACTTTTAGTACCTTACAATAAGGCCTGATTTGCTTGCATTTCAGTACGTGTCTAAAGATATGAATTACCTACAACGATAAAAATACTAGTTAATTCATGACGGAGTGTTCCTAAACGAATAACAGACAGTATAACAAGGATCCTTTTTGTCTTCACAGAAATCTCTTTTCGTAGATATACAAAACATGGACAAACTCTAGAATAGACTACCAAATAATATGCAATAATTTTTACTTAGAACATAATACAACATTAAATAAGTCACACCTATTAATTCACTTAAATTTTCAATAGCTACTAAAAACTGAAGTAGATTCTAGTGGAAATATCAGTATCATTCATAATGTCAATCAAACCATGCCTTTTTATAAAAGAGTATAAATATATATTTTGTGACTAAAGTTGATTGAATAACACAGTATTTATATACTAAGTGCAATAATGTATTAATTTAGATATTGTTATGTTAATTTATTTTACGTGAAATTAGTTATGTTATTCGGAAGGTGCTGGCATGTGAGTTCGGAATTCAAACAAAATTGTCGTTCAGTTAGCTAAACATTTTATTGCGAATTAATTCCTGTTGTTCATGCTACTTTGTTTTTGTATGTGTTTTTCATAATTTATTTAAATGTATTAACCATTTTAAGTTTTAAATGTTTATGTTTTTTTTATATATTTTGTAAGTATGGCAAAGGATTCATACTCATACTGTGTTTGCTGACGTCATAGAAAAGTCATTTAAGGACATGGCTTTTTATTGAATATCTTAAAAAAATACAGACTTATTTACAAGTTTATAAATAGAAATTGTACTGCATGTAGGTATGTGTAATTCTCGAAATGGTTTTGAGATTCCCGTTCATGATCAAAAATGAGCATGGCAAATTCAGCTAAAAGAAAAAAAAAAACTTTGTTTCTGAACTCATGCGCCCTTCACTTTACAGATTATTTGCTTTAACAAACATACCTTCACGCCCTTATCCCGCTAAGGGGAATCAGAGGCACCGACACATGTGATGCTACAAGGGTATTGGTGAATCATTGTTGGTAATCATTCCCATTAAAGCTACATTTTACACACAAAACTCGTATTTTATTTTTCAAGCCCTCAGGTCGACTTCTTGAGCCGGATAAAATCTGCTACTGTATAATTACTTGAGTACAGTGCTGTCATGTGAAATGACTGTGTCATTACTAACTCTAGGTACCTAGTGTGTGTTCTTCGTAAACGTAATAATTTGTAAACAAATGTGAGTGGTTGACCAAAAAGGGACCTGGAGGGATTGGAAACCGTTATTTTTTTTATTCGAATTTTTTAATCTGCGGTATTTTAGTTTTGTCTTGGTCTGACCAGAATATTTTTAAGTGCCGTAGTTATTTTTTTATGATTTTTTTTTGTGAGCCGAGCACGAGTCGAAACCTATAGAAACATGAAACTTCAAACGCGATTTTCTCGAAATCAATTATTTTCCTTGAGGTCCCTTTTTGGTCAACCACTCACAAATGGTTGATGGTAAAAACATTGCGGCGCGTTTTTTGGTCCTTCGAGCCGGAAGTCCAAATTTAAGGCATGGAATCCATGTCACACGATGCATCGGTCAAACTGAGCAGAGCCTCTCGCAGCTCATCAAGACCAGGATCGTCAGGACTGAACACTCTGCATTCCTCCTCGAAGAACCTTTCCATGTTCTTACGAAGCTCTTCGTTGGAAACGTTTCTGGTGTAGACCGGTGAGTGGCCTGCGTATGAGGGTGGCAAAGATGTTGTGTCCATGAAACTGTCCATGGAGGCCAGATATCCGGTAGGGAAGGCATCGTTGGCTCTGCGAATCGGGGCCCACGGGTCACTGAAGCTTCTATTCTTGAGCTGGAATGGAAGAATGAGCATTATGGCATAGTAAAAGATATGTTTCCACTGAGAAATTTGAAGGATTAAATCCAGCCATTTAATGCCCTTTGTGGAGTAGATATCAAATATTACTAGTGAGCCTAAGGGACCATATTGATACACTAAGAAGAAGACTAGATATAAAATTTTCACCTCTATTACAAAGTCGAAAGTACCTACCTACTAATAAAAATCTATTACATTTAAAATGGGTCCTACGTCTGTCGGGAACACAATAACTGACTTGCCCGCTGACCTCAATATTCTAAAAAAGAGCATAGGGGTCGGTGTAGTTACATCCTTTTATTCGAATCTAACCTAATCTAACATTATTGTTCCATGAGCAATACTCCCACACAAAGTCACACGACTGATATGCATCTAGTTACATCCATCATCGTGAAGTCGTGACTGAATCCTATATCATCATTACATTTACCGCATTTACCAGCTATGTAAGTAGGTACTCGAAAATATATGTAAGTAGGTACCCGGTGAAACCTCTCGTAATCGATGTCCGAATCCGTCATAGCCCGCGATAGCGCCAGACTAGACTCCGAACTCTTGCTGACTCTGCCATCGTCGGACATAACATCCGAGATTAAACTGTCACTTGTCAGTGAGACGGAATCGTCAACCTCTTCAATAAGGTAAGGAGAGACTGTGATATCGTCGGGAAGCTCCAGATCGGATACCATTTCTGAGCGGTTCTTTGGAAGAGACTCTAAGAATGCTGTGCAGAGGCTGCTCATGGTAAGTAGCGCTCTATCTTTCTACACTGTGATAGGTACTTTAGAAGCTGGAAAGCAGCGTTTTGGTCTGTGCGTTAGCACTTGTGCCGTAATTTACGTCACGAGTTAAGACATTTAGCAGATTGGGGCTAAGTAATTTGTCGCGATATCGCTACGAGATTCGCGTAGCTACTGACATCAATGCACGTAGAAACTACAGTCATGGTTTGTTTGATCAATAATTGACGTGGTCTATGATTCAACACGCACCTGTCCTTAGCGATATCGTTTCTCGATTATCGCCACATATTTATAGAGTTTATGCCTATGGAAACAATAACGTCGGCAAGCGGCAAGCCGGGGTGCACTTTATCGAGAGCGCTATAACCTCAGGCGGTTTGATGAACTTGATATGCGGATTCCATCTACATAGTTGTGAGTGGCACCATTTCGCTCTACTTAAGTAGTAGGTACTGCCGCGAATGAAAGAGAACAGGAAGCCTTTCAGTGCTAATAACAGAATCCTAGAATATATCCGCTCCGAATCCGACTACTCCAATCGTCGAACTGTCAAAATCCAACCAGCTATAACTAGGAAAATATTTACCCGGTCAAACGTCTCGTAATAGATCTGAATCCGTCATAGCTCGCGAGAGGGCTAGACTCGAGGCCGAACTCTTGCTGAGTCTTCCAGCATCGAAATTAATATCCAACGTGTCGGATGTCGTCGACTGATATCGTCGGAAGCTCCAAATCCGATACCATTTCTGAACCGTTCTTTGAACTCGCAGTGAGACGGAATCGTCAACCTCTTCAATAAGGCAAGGAGAGTTTAATAACGTCGGAATTACGTAAGACTCCACTGTATGGAGTTGTCTGATTTAGCCCTTTTATTCCCAGTATGTCACACTGTTACATTCTGGGACTTTTTTCCAGGTGTCTCATACTCCTATTCCGAACTGTCACATTATACATTCTTATCATGACTCTTTCGAGTTGTCGAAATGCTTAACCCGATACAGTGGAAAGTTACGTAATGTAAGGGAGGTCGTATGGCATTTCTGAGCTGTTCTTTGGAAGAGACTCGGGAAATACTGTGAAGTGGCTGGTCATAGTATGGCTCTAACTTTCTACACTGTGATACTTTGACGACCTCTGTGTGGCGCAGCGGTAAGCGCATCTGCCTACCATGCGAGAGGTCTCGGGTTCGAATCCCGGCTGGGGACAAAAAAACCAAGGTCTTGAATGTTTAATGTTTGTGTGTGCTTGTACCTATGTAAGTGTTTATGTTTTACTTTAGTTGTTGGAAAGCCCAGTTTTGTTCTGCGACTGAGCACTTGTGTCTTAATTTACGTTACGGGTTAGACATTTAGCACTTCTGTCGAGATATAACTACGAGACATCAAATCACGAAGACACTGCATGGTTTGTTCGTATAATACAGTGATGAGCATACGGCCCGCGGGTCAACTCCGCCCCGCTAAAGTTTTTAATCCGGCCCGGCGAGGGTCCATCGAAATGGATAGTATATGGCCCGCTATAACTACGTTTTGACGGTCGAGAAGTATAAAGTAGATTCTACTAGTAAACAGCCGCCAGCTTTCTATAATTCTGGCCCTCCTATAGGCTTTCTAAAACTTTGTGGCAACCCATTAAAAAAGTTTGCGCACCACTGAATAGGTAATTGATGTGTTCTATGATTCAACACGAGCCATAGTCCATAGCGATATCGTTTCTCGACTGTTGGCACATAAATACCATAGAATTTATGACTATTGAAACTAAAACGTTGGCAAGCGGCAAGCCGGAACGCTCTTTATCGAGTGCGCTATGAACTCAGGGGCGGTCTGATTAACTTGATATGCGGATTCGACATAGTGATGGCCGAATCAGCAAACCGAAGGTACGTTGAATGGGGTAGATCTCATTATTCCCATTACCCATTGCAGTGGTAATACTGAGACTGCACTTTTTTTTCAAATCAGTCTCACTATTCCCATTGAATTACGAAACGCCGAATGGTAACCTAGCGAGACTTATGTTCTCCTACAAAATGTCTCATTATTCCCATTTGAAGCGGTTTTTTTAAACGTCGAGTGTAAAATAATACAACTATCCTACAGAAAAAAACAAATCTACGCAATATAAAATTTCATTTGGACTTTTAGTAATTGCCTTTATAGATATCAAAACGATTTATAAAGAGGTCATAATATCGTGCGTTTTATTGGTCGCGAATAGTAGCGGTTTAAAAACGCAATGGGGATAGTGAGACTGACCCGTTGAATGATTTGAATTTGATAAGTGGCGGCATGTCTCTACGTACAATTTGTACAGTTTGTAAACCGGAAGTTAAAGTAAACTAATTGTTTTATTGAGAAGTTAAAACATTTACTATATTTATGGAACGATGAACCATGATACGCGTTTAAAACTGCTTCTTTAGTAGCTGTCTTAGAAAGACGTTTTAGCAATACGTACCTACACAAACGACTTCTGTAGCGCAGCGGTTAGTGCATCTGCCTACCATGCGAGAGGTCCCGGGTTCGAAGCCCGAATGGGGACAAAAATAAATCCTAGGTCTTGGATGTTTACATGTTTGTGACGTCGTTGTTTCTGGTTTCCATGACACAGGGTATCCTAGTGTGGGGCCAGAAATAATGTAACTGCCTGTAGGTATTAAATGTAAACCAAACCCAAAAGAAGCGAAAGCCGGGTATTAAGCAGAACCCGTTGTTATGTGGTTTCCAGTTACAGTATTAGTATATCTCTAAAACTAGGAATAGGGTAGTTTCTACTCTGCTATTATTATTTTTTAGGGCCGGTTTCTGAATTGAGAATTTCACTAAGTACCTAACTACTTAAGTAACGTTCTGTCACGCTCTTTTCTGAGAAATTTGATGAGACAGAGCTACATTTAAGTACCTAGTTACTTAGCGAAATTCTCAATTCAGAAGCTGGCCCTGAGTGCTGATGAGTTATGTGTGAAATCTTATTAGTTTTGTTTTATTTTTATTTTTATTTAAATTGTTATCTATCAACCAATCGGTAAATTACCGCGAAGGAGAATAGGACTCCTTTTGTGCAAGTATCATGCTTGCTAAGTATGCAGACATTCGACAGTGACGCCCTCTGTTTAGTCTGCTCCACAATCAAGGTCCATAGGTTGAGTGCACTATTGTAACTTTTTTCTATCAGCATTTCGCCAGATCGATAGTCTGTCGCGTGTTTCCTACCTGTCAGGGCATTTCGTGGTCCCGCTTGTGTTGTGGCTTATATCCTGACAAATTGTAGTACAGATTAAAGATAGATTATTCAAAGCTTTCATTGAATTCAGGAAGTTGTTATGCGAGTGGTTTTTAAGATGGACGTGACGTTACATCGATCCGACAAAGGCAAGCCAGTTTAGCAAGGTACATATGTTCTTCAATTGGGTAGAACATGCCGTGCAAAGGTGGCTCTTGTCAGATAGACAAACATCCACAGCACCTAAGAGGCCATTACACCTTATAAATAAATATAAGACAAGCAATGTCTTTTTACTACCCATTTTTTTCCAATCAAATATCTTGGTCTCCCTACCAAAGTTGAAATACCTAGGAACGTTTAGGAAATTCGTTAAACGTTTCGTTCACTCACTTGTCTGGCTGATTTAACTACTTTACTGCGACATACATACAGTTATGTATAATGTTAGCTGCTGCCTCGGGGCCGTCTGTAGTGGAGAAAAAGGCAGCGAAAAAAAATTCCACTCTTCTCCACTTTTGTTCCCGGTATGTCACACCACTCACACCACGTTATGTCACACTTACATTCTGGAACTTTTTCCCCAGTAACTAGGTATCTCATACTCATACATTCTTATTTTGACTTTTTCGATTTGTCTAAATGCTTAACCCGATAGAGTGGAAAGTTACGTAATATAAGAGCTGCAAAGGTAGTATGAGGACGTGAGTCGCGCGCGACAACGTCAAAAGTCGCGAGAATTTGACAGTTAATGTACTGGAAAGTCGCGACTTTTGACGTTGTCGCGCGCGACTCGCGTCCTCATACTACCTTTGCTTGTCACCCATGGCACGTTCCGATAAGATATTTACGGTAAACCTGCATACAACTATAACAAGAATATATGTGTTGTGTACACATCGGACGAAATAATCTATTAAATTCTCCCCAACACCGCTAACGCATAGATATACCAGCGTACATATATGTACATATATCTAGTTTTATCTATATATCTATTAAGGTCCTACTGCATCTAATGGCAGGTTTAGATTGTCTTAGTGTTTAGGAGAGTGCTTTAGTACAATTAGAGAGGCAAGTGCTTTAGTACACGTGCGTGTGAACGTTTACATTCTTTCAGTAGAGTGTCATTTCGTCGCCAGGATGGACAATCAACGTCGCGAAATACGATTCTACGCAAAATACTAACCCCCGGTTTCTCGTGTCAGGTGTCACTGGAAACAAAAATAGAAATCAATGAGCCGTTTTCAGAAGAACTAAAAAAAAATATTACGGCTACGGCTGTCAAAGGAATGCAATTTTGGACCTCAGCCCAATAGCTATGTGTGATACATCATAAAATAGATCTCAGCGAGCTGAACAAAAGTTACTATGACGCCAACAGCCATGTTTGTCCTTTCGGAGTTATATTGTATTGGAAAAAAAACTAACATTTTCAATAAAATATAACTCTGAAACGACAAATATTTGGCTATTGGCGTACTAGTAACTTTTGTTCAGCTCGCTGAGACCTATTTTATGATGTATCACACATGGCTATTGGGCTGAGGTCCAAAATTGCATTCCTTTGACAGCCGTAATATTTTTTTTTTTTAGTTCTTCTGAAAACGGCTCATTCTATTTTGATTCTAATTGAAAGGCAACTAGAACCGTAGGCTAAAACAAGTAACGTTTTTAAACACGTTTCTGCTAAAGCACTCTCCTAAGCATTAAGATAATCTAAGCCGCCAATAAGGCACAGACCTTTTTAAAGAAAGAAACTGAGGGCTGAATCACCATGCGAGGAGTCTACCGCAGATTGGTGTTTGGAGAGCTGAGTTAGGGTGAATGAATAGTGTTCGAATTGAGTACCGAAGTGTACACACTGAACACTAATAATGTTTGCAGTTGTACCTTACTTAGAAAAAGAGTCTAGGTACTTGCCGGAATCAAATCCGGACGACTCCACTCGAATATTAGAGCACACGATCTAGATACCGATGCGCTACCTCAGCTTCACTAACGTCATAACGCTGCAGAAAATTAATATCCGCTCAGCGCAGACGTGTTTACTTCGAGTGCTGGCAGAGCGCCCAGAGACGGCTCAGTTGAACTGCAGAACCACCAAAGCGCCAGTGCTTTAAGAAAAATCTTGTTGATTTACGTACAACTGCGCATCGGAGCGTTCGGTTGGGCAAAGCGCTCGCGCATGAATGAGACGGCCGCCCCTCTCAGCTCCGTCCTCGTCAGTAATTTCCACAATATCAGCTGATAGCGGCTCCGTTCACGCGGTCGCGAGTCGTGGGTCTCTCAGTTATGACGCGATAGGCTTCGCAAATGGACGTGCTCAACGGATCGCCGTCGCTGCGGCTGCGCGGCGTCTCGCAAAACACGACGGACAGTAAAAAACATGAGTTGAACTTGTGCACCAGTGTGATGTCGCCGGAGACCAAGCGGCTGCTGCCGCCGACTTCGGAGACCATCATGACCAAGCCGTTCCCCATTCGAGGTGAGATCGCACTATAAATACTTGCGCTAGCACGCTACCGCGCTGTGACAGGCGTCCGATCTACTCCAGCTTGCCCCTCTCCGTAGCGAGTCCCGAGTTTTATCTGACGATCCCTGGAATGTCCGTAACGGGTTTTTTTTATTAAATATCTTGGTCCTTCCGAGCCGGATCGTCGGTGTAGAGTTCTTCTGTTATCAGTCACGGTCCTCATGGATGATCTATTTGTTATTTAATTTCACTGCGGTTAGAACCCTTGAGACGATAATATAATATGCTTTAATGTCGTCGCCCGTGATTGACTCATAAATCATTATAAGAATTTCTGATTTATGTAGGAAATTATGTCACACTGTATTGTATTCTTACACAATCTCATAAAAATAGATTTCCTCTTGTTTATCTCGTACTAAGCCATTACACAGCAAAGTAACCTACTGATTTATACAATGTATGTATCTATGTTTTGTAAAGTTAACTTTTATACGTCATGCTGTTTTGACGTGCATTCAGTAACCTACTCGCCAGTCCCGTTCGATAAGAACTAATTATGTTATGCCACGTGCTAGAGGCATGCATTTACACAACTTGCAGTTCGTTATTGTGTATCACAGCTTCATCTCTAAGCACATTAGGTACTTACTATTAAATGTCAAATATGCTGGTACTCTCTTGCGGTCTGGCTTTCTGGGAAAACTCGTACATTGTTTTTTTAAGGTGATATTCGGCCATCCAGTTTTTGGTATCCACGTAACATTACAATGGCTTACCTACCTACTAGCTATCCACGCGACTTTCTCCGCTTGAGATTAATTTAAAAATGGAGTGTTATGTTACCGTTCAGCCTTGACAACAATACGAACTTTTGCACACGTAATATTGGCGGGATTATCCCGCAGACAACAGATATTTTGCAAGTGAAAGATTACTGATAACATGGATGGTTCATCAATCATTTTGATTCAACAATCTAAATGGACCTCATAATTTATATCCAGAATCGAGCCAGCGTGATATGAATTGCAAAACGCCTCAAGATTTCCACAGTCGCCGTTTACGACCAATCTACAAGATGTCATCCGAAACTGCATCCACTGAATTGGTATCTAACTAGTCACTACCAGTTCAAGCCGCTTAAAACACGGTCCTATCTCCAAAGGCTCGGCCTTTGTCCAGCTAGTGTCCAGCATTAGTTGACTCGACCAACAAAAGATCCGTCGTAATCCCTCGACCTCAGTTGGCTTGCAACCACTTCCTAGTGGACGAGAAGGCAAACGTCGCACACGTAATCGTTCGCTGACACTTTATAAATAGACGACAATGTCAAAGTCGCACATAGAGATATTAACGGATTGTTTGATACTGTTTTCCGCGACTTCGTTCGCGTGTGACGTTCATTTATGTTTTGTTTTTTCTTGTGACACAAAGTAGCCTTATGTCCTCATCCAGACTGTAATCTTCCTCTGTGGCAAAGTTAATCCAGACCCGTTCAGCAGTTTTGGCATGGTGGCATTTATTTCGGTAACTGTACCAAAAAACCTTTATCTCGCTAACTGTACCTCACGTCTAACTTTTCTTTCACGGTTAGTTTGGTTTGGTTTTCCTACGAGCTAGGCGGACCGAGGAAGCTGTTAGCAGGGCCGGATCTACCATAATTATGGCGTTTTGGGCTTCAGCCCAGGGCCCCGTGGATTCAAGGGGGCCCCAACTACTTCAAGTCAAAGCCAAAAATAGACTTTAATGCGACAAAATTCTTAACGTTATTAAATTTAACAGATCGTAAGGTTTGCAGCCCTGCGAATCCTGCCATTAATCAAGCCATTCAATTCATTTCATTCAAGACTAAATTTTGTTGATTTGCACCAGGGTTGTTAAGTTACCATCCACGTCAGCATTATAATGAAAAAATAATAACAAATTTTTATTTCAAACTAGCTGACCCCGCGAACCCTGTTTTGCCAGATAGGGTTATGAAAAATACATAACAACCTAAGTATTCTCAGACCTACCGATTAGTATATAAAATTTCATCAAAATCGGCCAAGCCATTTCGGTACTCTGTGATACGCACTAACACGGTGACACGAGAATTTTATGTATTAGAGACTAGCTGACCCAGCAAACGTTGTTGTTTCGCCATATATATTTTTTTTTCACTAAGGGCTATGAAAAATTGATAAAAACCTACATATTCTACCTACCTACCGATCATACATGTAAAATTTCCTCAAAATCGGCCATACCGTTTCGGAGGAATACCCATGCGCACTAACACGGTGAGGTGGTGACACGAGAATTTTATATATTAGATAGAGAGAGATAGAGATATAAAACGAGCCATAACATCGGTTAAATATCGTCTATTTATGCTTGAACTAAATTAAAAAATAGTCTGTATCTCAAGCTTCTTAACATTAATTATTATATGGAACAGCTTTTTCAATATTTTTGTCACAGGAGCTGCAAAGTGCAGTGCCTATCAGGAAGAATTGATTATACGTGACCAGTAATTAATAGATTTCTCTATCGCAAGGGTCAATTATCTAGGTCTAAGTCGTTCTTAATACCCGTGATATTAGGTAGTCACTGAGTCACTCCGTGACCGCATGACCGCTCTGCTAATCCATTAGAGCAAAACATCGCCAATTAGGTGCAGCAATTAGTTGGTGACCTCAAAGTTAGGTAAGTACATAAAGTTCCGATTCCGATAGATTGAGCGGTTGGTACACTTCTGCCCTTATATTACGTAACTTTCCACTCTATCGGGTTAAGCATTTAGACAACCCGAAAGAGTCAAAATAAGTGTGTATATGACAGTTCGGAGTAGGAGTATGAGATATCTACTGGGAAAGAAAGTCCCAGAATGTGACAATGTGACATAAGGTGGTGTGACAAACCGGGAACAAAAGGGCAGACAACTCCACACAGTGGAGTCTTACGTAATTGCACCCCTGGAATGCGCTACCTCTGCACATACCTACGCCAAGCACGTCTTGTGTATTTTAGTCCAGTAATTTAAGCTTAAATTAGGTAAGAATCTCGTAATACAAACAGCAAAAAACCCATCGGAAATGAGATATTTACAAAAAAGAGCGCATAAAACCGATTTTTGTGACCTTTACCTTGAAATATAATAGTTGCGTACACCCTACCATATGTAGGTTTTGAGACAACCTTTAGGGTGTCAATATAAAATTATTTACAGACTTACATCTGGATATCTCGAGTTCCGAGGTGAACTTATTATAATGACTGGACTATTTTGTGAATTCTACTTTATGAAATTTGACCCAGGTTTCGATGTTATCGCTTCGTCAGCATTATGATTTATTAGTCACTGTCAGTCACTACATATCTACACGCACGCTGGTTTCGGGGAAGTACCTACTTCTTTTTTCTTGCTCATTGCTACAGATCCGCTATTTGGTTGATGCACAGCACAGTACAACTTAAGTTTTAAACAGCAGTATTTATTTGTGAGGGCCGGTGTATGAATTAAGAATTTCACTAAGTAAATACTTAGATAACGTCCTGCAAAGGTAGTACGAGGACGCGAGTCGCGCGCGACAACGTCAAAAGTCGCAACTTTCCAGTACAAAATAATTCTGACGACTTTTGACGTTGTCGCGCGCGACTCGCGTCCTCGTACTACCTTTGCTGTCACGCTCTTTTCTGAGTTTGACGAGACACTGGGCCGATTTCTAAATTGAGAATTTCGCTAATAACTACTTAACTGTAGTGCTGTCTCGTACATATTCTCAGAAATTAAGAGAGCGACAAAAGTGAAATTCTCAATACAGAAATCGCCCCTCGCACATCAAAACGAGAGGGATTGACGTCTCGATATCTCCCTGAAATCCTCTTTTCACGACCCGTCAGCCGTATAGACCGGTAAAAGATTAGGGAGGCCTACTTCCTGCAGTGGGCGTCAAATCACTGATGATTATAATGGACCGGTAAATACCTAAGTACAAGTAGGGGAAAAACAGCCTTTAAAAAATTGTTTCCTTCATAGTGTCGTGGTGACTTTCTATTACTTTTTATTATAATGCCCGGTTCACATTATTCCAGTAGCGTTCCAGTCCAGCGCTGGAATGCTGCTGGAATAATGTGAACCTGCACTAAACTTCTCATCAGAAAAATCGACACCCCTGTGAAAGTTGCGTTTGAATGAGTTTTGTGATTTCCTTATACATAATAATATGTATGTTAAACAAAAAAAATTATAATGCTGGTTATTTACGGATATTAAAATGTAACTTAACGAAAATTAAATTCCTATAGGTTTCTTTCAAAATGTAGGTATATTTTAATATTTTTTCTACATATAGCACCCCCGGTGCTAGACTGTCACTTTTGCAAAAATGCAATTATTCAGGAGAAGGTTTGAAAGATTTGATAGCTCACATATTAATGATATTTCAAGATTTAAACAACATTAATAGCTTTTACAACAACATCAACTTTTAACTTTCTTTCTTTAACGCACCAAGTAAAGGGGTGCCTTAGAATAGTTATTACATATTGAGCTAACTCATTTTTGCAATTTTAGCAAAAGTGACAGTCTAGCACCGGGGGTGCGATATTATGTTATTGTACCATAGCTGTGTAGGTATCTCTGTTTTTGATGAAATAAATAAATTCTTATCTTAGTAAAATCTAATATAATTCTCGTGTCGCAATGTTAGTGCGTACACTCCTCCGAAACGGCTTGACCGATTTTGATGAAATTTTATATGTATATTCGGTAGGTGTGAGAATCGGTTGTTATCTATTTTTCATAGCCCTTCCTGGCAAAAATCGTTTGCCAGGAATCACTGTGTTAGTGCGCATACTCGTCCGAATCGGTTGGCCGATTTTGATGAAATTTTATATATACAATCGGTAGATCTGAGAATAGGTTGTTATCCATTTTTCATACCCCCCTCCCTGTCCGGCAAAACAACGTTTGCCGGGTCAGCTAGTATTACCTAAAAAATATAAAAACAATATCTGTAGACCTCTGCCATTGGGAAGAGTTCCCAAGGTACTGGCAGCATTCCCCCTCTGAATGGCCAGGCTTTTGAGCTGACCGAGGTAGCAACCAACTCTAGGGTCGCCTGACGAGGCGCTTTCAATAGTTGATTTTATGTCGGAAGTGTCCGAGCAGAGGTGGTTTCATAAATGAAGTAGCTGAATCCGAAATTAATCTAATAATATTTGAGAATTGTTATAATACCGATGAAAAACACAGAGAAGTTAAATCACCCACTGCTCCAGTCGCGTCACTTTCAATACAGACAGAATAGAAATCTAATAGGAGAGGGCCTTGAAAATGGATTAGGGACGAAAGCCGTTAGATCTACATACTTACAATAGTTACAATAGGTACATAACATTGTGTGACGCGTAGAGATTATTTTTAGATTGCGGGGCGTTGTCGCTCTACCTAGCTACAGTGAGAGTTAGACTCACACTTCCTGCCAAATCTGTTTGTTTACACAAACAAAGCGGTGACAGTACTGATTATCTAATGGACCAATTACACACCGTGTGAATTCATTAGGAGAGTCGTGAGAACGGGTATTTTAGCTAATCTTACCGCCATCGCCAGTTTCTCGAACGCTAACATGTTAACCATTGTTAACAGCTGTCATTTTTTGTTGTATGCACTTTTTGTAACTGACAGTGTTGACACTTTTTAAACGGACTGTTAGCGTTCGATAAACCGGGGCTTGCTCATTTATCATCATCGTCATAAATTCCAGTTATCCCTCATTGGGACATGGGGTTCAAAACAGACTTTTTATAGTGATCGATGTTGCGCCTTTGATTTAACAATTAAGTTCCGTGCTTCGCAAACTGCCGTCGATAGATGGCAGTCGTTAAGTGAAGTCAGAGGCCTTGGGCGGCTTGAAAACTTCTGACAGTAAGACCCGCCACTAGTCTTACCAGCCTCCACTAATCCGGACTAGGCCCCCGTGGTGGAGTTTGGCCTATACCTTCCTCAGGGAAGAGACCCGTGCCCTTCGGTGGGGACACAATGTGTTGATGATGGAGCAGGGTCTAGTAGTCAAAGGGCCGGCTTGTGAACTGAGAATTTCCGTAAGTAACTACTTAACCGTAGTGCTGTCTCGTCAAATTTCTCAGATTGCAAACGCTCTCGCTATCGAAAGTGAATGAAGAAACTCGCACTAAGCACTCAGAGTGCGTATACAGAGTGCGTATACTGAGTTTTATCATTCACTCTCGACAGTGAGAGCGTTTGCGATTTGCATAGGAGTGACAAAGAGACAACTAGATAGCGCGCTCTGTCACTCCTATGCAAATCGCAAACGCTCTCGCTATCGAAAGTGAATGACAAAACTCAGTATACGCACTCTGAGTTTTTTCATTCACTTTCGATAGCGAGAGCGTTTGCGATTTGCATAGGCGTGACAAAGAGACAACTATGCGGCGCGCTTTGTCACTCCTATGCAAACTGCAATCGCTCTCGCTATCGAAAGTGAATGAACAAACTCAGTATAAGCACTCTGAACGTCGTCAGTGCCGTGGGTGAATTGAAACTTCTGAACAAACATTCACTTTAGGTTTCTGAATACAGATTTTTACGTAACGTTCTGTCACGCTCTTTTTCGAGAAATTTGACGAGACAGCACATTGGTAGGTACTTACTCAGTAGTTACTTACCAAAATTCTCAGTTCAGAAACTGGCTCCAAGTTTATGTTGACAAATGCTTGAGGAAAGATCGAACACACTGAGACTGATGCAGAATTAAATGAAAGTGAAGTTGTAGAAGTTGGACGACCAGCCACAAGATGGACAGACGACCTCATACAAGTGGCGGGGAAACGTTAGATGCAAGTCGCTTCCAACTGGTCTCTTTGGAAAACCATGGAGGAGGCCTATGTCCAGCAGTGGAATTCTTGTGGCTGAATGATGATGATGATGAAGTTGTATTGGTCACAAAATGAAAAGAACCAATCCAAAACTCTGCTCTGTACCTCTAGTTATTGAGTTCCAAATTGCGCCACAATTAAACTACCAAACGCAATATGTTAAAGTAACGATATGTAAATGTTTTAGTCATAAGAAATAGCAATTTTCGTCATCACTATTTGAACATTACAGTATATCGGAAATTAAAGACGTATTTATTTTGGCGGAAATAAATAAAACGGTAATGACACATGGAATGACGACTTCTGTGGCACAGCGGTTAGCGCATCTGCCTATCATACGAGAGGTCCCGGGTTCGAATCAATCCAATCAGGTCGAATCAATCCGGCTAGGGACAAAAAAAAACCCAGCTCTTGGATGTTTACATGTTTGTGATGTCGCTGTTTCTGCCTCCCACGACACAAGGTATCCTAGTATGGAGCCAGAAGCAAATAATGTGCCTGTATGTAAATATTTATTTTTTTATGTTGA
The DNA here is from genome assembly GCA_947310845.1 of Yponomeuta plumbellus. Classification (NCBI taxonomy): domain Eukaryota; kingdom Metazoa; phylum Arthropoda; class Insecta; order Lepidoptera; family Yponomeutidae; genus Yponomeuta; species Yponomeuta plumbellus. Next base: position 20,702,707 of record OX371203.1, read on the forward strand.
ACTCAATGAACATCGTTCAAAGGAGATCATTCATTTTGGACCAAAAACTGAAAGTGCCGGCCAGATAAGAAAAAAGTAATATTCGGATAGAACACACAATTTCTACACAGTCCTATGGTTTTGTTGTTACATGCTTTTAAAATACGGGAAAAATGTTATTTTGATAGTGTCTTTCTAATAGATTTGATCACTTGAATAGTGATTTATTTTGACTATGTATGTCCTTAAGCATACATACATACATACATACATACATATAATCGTACCTGCATTTACCTGTTTGCCCGAAGGGGTAGGCACAGGCATATTATACGCACATTTTTTTAGGCCCCGTTTTCATGTAATGGTCGGCGTGTGAAATAAAGCGTACCTATTAAATTATTGTACACCAAATTGTAACATTGTGCTGTGTGGTGTCGGCCTAGAGAATAGCACCAACCCAACTCTTCCCGCGGGTGTCGTAAAAGACGACTAAGGGACACAAAACCGGGGGGTGGGCAGCAGGGCCTCCTGCAGGTTCCTCCTGCTCCTACTGAGTTGTACTGCAGTACAACTCTACTGCACTGCGATCCCCAACCCGCATGCCCCGTGGGGATTATGGGCATTACCCCCAATGATGGCACAACCCAGGAAACGGCCCCCAGTTCCCGGCCGCCTCGCTATTCCTGGCCATCGTGGCAGCGGCCATGGTAACGGCGGGGTAGGGGGTGCTAAGAATCACCGGGCTACCTCAGGCTGCCACAAACAACTGACCCTGGCAACGTTCAACGGTCGCACTCTGAGGCTTGACCATCATCTAGCGCAGTTGGAAGTGGAGTTAGAGAACATTAAATGGCATGTTCTGGGGTTATGTGAAGTCCGTAGAGAGGGGGAGGACACCGTAACCCTAGACTCGGGCCATCTTCTCTACTTTCGCGAGGGTGATAAAACATCCCAGGGTGGCGTAGGTTTCCTCGACAATAAGGCCCTCTCTAACAACGTTGAAGTGTGTCGACCAGGGTAGCGTACCTGATCCTTCGGCTGTCCAAGCGTTACAGCATGAAGGTCATTCAGGTCTACGCACCGACCTCGGCACACTCTCATGATGAAGTTGAGGATATGTACGAAGATATAGCCAAAGCTTTACATAACACCACGAAGGCTCACTTCAACGTTGTTATGGGGGACTTTAACGGCAAGGTGGGAACCCAGAGTGGCAACGAGTCCCGAATAGGCCCGCATGGTTATGGAGTCAGAAATCACAGGGGGCAAATGCTTGTCAACTTCCTTGAGAAAGAGGAACTATTATTGATGAACTCTTTCTACAAGAAACAGCCTCAAAGGAAGTGGACATGGCAAAGCCCCGACACTGTGACCAAAAATGAGATCGACTTCATCATGACGGATAGCAAGCATATATTTAGAGATGTCTCACTGATCAACAGGTTCAATACCGGATCCGATCACCGACTTCTCCGAGGCTCTCTGAATATCAACTTGAAGCTTGAGAGAAACCGTCTGATGAAGTCCACGCTCCGACCAAACCCAATCCAAATCATGGCGGGCACCGAGAAGTTCCAGCCCACTGACGACGCTGACGAGACCCTACACAATCTGGTCGTAACACTGAGGAACGAGGGCATCAAGTTCTGCAAAACGCAGCGGACAAGCAGGAAATCCAAACTCTCGGCTGAGACTCTCCGGTTGCTGACAAAAAGACGGGAAACCACCCAAGCGACTTCGTCAGAGAGGTCAGACCTGAACAAGCGAATGAGCGTTTTTCCTTATGTCAAATTTAGTTTTAAAAGATTCCCTAGGTGGCGCTGCCGTACCGTAGTAATAATCGTCAAAGCAAAAAGGAATACTATGTTTCTGTGGAATTTGTGATTGATGGTTGATTACCTAAAAAATATGCTGTTGTCGTTTGGTGATAAGTGCGCTTACTTACTATTTGGATATTTTGGAGTCTTTGCTGTGGGTTTGAATTCAATTTTTTATTATGAGAAACCTCGTCCGAATAGCAACCCTGGCTCCTTCTCTGGTTTAGTAATCTGTGGACTAACTTTGACATTGATTGCTACGAATCACAAATATGTATGTAGAAACGAATAGCGCCATCTAGATTGTCCCAAGGAACTAAGAAAAAAAAAGAAAGGAAAAACGCTCATTGCGAAGATGGTACGGCGCGACCTTCGGAGCCCCAACACACGCCTCATTGAAAAGGCAATAGAGCAAAACCAAGGGTCCAAAGTATTCACTCAGCAGCTTGGCTGGAGCCACCTGACGAAGCTTACAACGCACGACGGGAGGACCGTATTGTCGAAGCCGGAGATCTCCGCCGAGATAGAGGATTTCTATGGCCGATTATACGTTGCACACGCCCCTTATTCCCAACGAGACGACCAAGATTCCAGAGCCGCCCTGACGCGCCACTACACCGACGATCTGCCTGACATCAGTCAAGACGAGATCGTGCTAGCTCTGAGGCAGCTTAAAAATGGAAAAGGCCCCTGTGAGCACGGAATACCATCAGAGCTCTTGAAAGCTGGAGGAGCCCCTGTTATACAGGAATTACAAAAGCTCTTCAATGCCGTCCTTCACAGTGGGAGAACTCCAAAGGCATGGAGCGGGAGTTTGGTGGTGCTCTTTTTTAAGAAGGGTGACAAAACTCTTCTTAAAATTACAGACCCATCTCGCTCCTGAGCCATGTCTTCTTCTTCTTCTTCTAAGAATTAGCAAGCTGAAGCGGCAGTGGGCTGGCCATATTTCGCGAAGAACCGACAACCGCTGGGGTAAATGTGTTCTTGAGTGGAGAATGCGACTCGGCAAACGTAGTGTAGAACGCCCACTAACCAGGTGGGATGACGATCTGCGAAAAACTGCAGGCAGATGCTGGATGCGGCAAGCTAAGACAGGGCGCTATGGCGCTCATTAGGGGATTGCTATGTCTAGCAGTGGACTAATATAGCCTGATGATGATGATGATAAACATGCCTGACCAGACAGACCCTCACATACACGCACTCGGGCAACCGAAAGAAGGGACGGCCTAGGACAACCTGGATAAGAACTGTAGCCCAAGAAGTCAAGTCGATCGGCACTAGCTGGCCTGAATTGGAAGCTGCCGCAAACGACCGTCAAAAATGGAAATCTGTGGTTAAGGCCCTATGCTCCCCTAGGAGTTAAAGGACCGATGAAGAAGAAGAATAAGAAGATGGTGATGATGATTATAAAATTGTAACATGCCTACAAAGTTAAAACAAATCACTATTTAAGTGATCAAATGTTTTAAAATGCATCATCAAAATCATTTTTTTCTTATATTTCAAAAGCATATAACAACAAAACCATAGGGCTCACAGGGTTTTTGTAATAGTATTTTCTTTTTTAAATGGTGTGTTCTATCCGAATATTACAAAAAAAAATTTCTGGCCGGCACTTTCAGAATTGGCCCAAAAATGTATGAAACGTGAATGATCTCCTTTATGCGGACTAATTTGTTACATTTTTTTTTTGTAATTTAGCAAAATTACAAAAACCTTCGTACAAAATACATATACAAATACTTTGTCGAAGTTGTTGGTTCTGTAAAGCGGTTAAAAATTGTATACAATTAGCATTTAAATGACTAGCCCCCTTATTCATAAAAAAATTTAAGCATTGTTTAAGTAAACAACTGATTAAATGTCATGCTGTCCTTGACAGATGTCATTGAAATATAAAAGACAACATGACATTTAAACAGTTGTTTACTTATCCAATGCTTAAAACTTTTTATGAATAAGGGGGTAGGTATTTCTAAATAAAGATAAAAAAAAAAAAAAAAAAAAAAAAAAAACCTCTTATTCTACGGAACCCCACCCTGCGCGTGGCTCAACACCTAATTGGCCACGCTACATTTTTGAACATAAACGGAAATCTTAAAACCATTTCGAGAATTATGCTTTCAGTACAATTTCTGTTTCTCAGATTTGTAAATAAGTCTACATTTTATGAGATATTCAATAAAAAGCCTTGACCTTAAATGACTCTTCTATGACGTCAGCAAAGATAGTATGAGTATCAATCCTTTGCTTTACTTACAAAAAAAAACAAACCAAATCAACTACTTTAATGACATTTGTTTTTTTTTATTTAGGCAAAGACTGTCTCCTTAATCATTGTCTGATGGCGTAAAAACACCAAAACTTTAGAAAAATATTCAAAATAGACATAATGAATAGAACTTAAAAATACCGAAATTAGTTTCTCAAAATGGTCAATATTTTCAAAATAAATAATTTATTTTGAAAATATTATCAAAAATAAGTACCTACCTAGCATGCCTATTTTCCGCTTAAACCCAAAAATACCGAAATTAGTTTCTCAAAATGGTCAATATTTTCAAAATAAGTTATAAAAAACATCAAAAATAAGTAGCATGCCTATTTTCCGCTTAAATAATAGCTAACTATATCTAGCTAGCCCTTTCTAAATGGGTACTACTAATAAGTAGTTCACACTCTCTAGAAAAGAGGACAAACATCAACCCGTTGCCTCTGATAGACTTCCTGGTAATTGCGGGTCGTTAGTGGCGTCTATCACGCGAAAGACAGGATAGGGTATGATCACACGCAGTATCATCAAGGAAATTGTTGGGTATCATCATTATTATTTACGCCCATGCGCGCCGTTCACATGACAGACCCCGTAGCTTGACCATTCTGTGATTAGAGCAAGTGCAACCGTTTTAACGGACTGGTTTTTACATACATACCTACACAAGCTCACGCCTGTATCCCAGAAAGGTATGCCACCTGCCAGGATCCTGACAAATCACTTTCGCTTCATCGACATTCATTAGTCGTTACATGCACGCTCGTCGGGTAATAGATTTTGGTCCCCTAATTTCTGGTTTTGATTTTAGACTGTTTTTTTTTTCAGTTATCTAAAATATAGTTTAAGAAAGATATGGAACACCTAAATAAGCTAAGTACCTTAACCGTAGTTTAATATTAAACTAACTAACTGTAGTGTGGCGAAACACAGGATCAGCCTACGTAGAACCAGTGAAAAACAGGAACGTGGTACAACGGTGATTTTATTTTCCGAAATCACACTCTTTTTACAAAATACGTAAAGACATCCGTAATCAGTGCGTGCTCCAACAAAATAGGCCCGTCAAACAGTTTGGCAGCAGTTTTATATCAACTCAGTGACAGCTCATTCTCAGTGTTGCCAGTATTAATAAATTAATTGAATCGTTCGCTTCGAATCGAATAACAAAAATTGATTTAATTAAAATAAACCTAACATTCGACCATCCTGACGACATGCTTGTCCCCAAGCATGCAGGCAGTCAAGCCTATTAAACCTAACATTCGGCTAATTTAGTTAAAAGCACGCACCAAGGAGAAACACTAAACACAATGATACAAAACAAATGAAACAAAATATAAATAAATTTCAAAATCTGACAGTGATAATCCGCAAAGCCTTCCTTCTCGCGAAAACCACAATCAGTATACCATATGAATATAAGGAACAATTTGTGAACTCTCCTTCTCACAAAATGTTTACTTATCAATATAATATATTCCTATTTCGTTGATACCTGTGAACCCTCCTTCTCACAGGTTGCCAACAGTCACAATCTTATGAACCCTCCTTCTCACAAGATTGTAACTTATCAATATATATATTTTGACGATACCTGTGAACCCTCCTTCTCACAGATACGACAATTCGTATTTTGTGAACCCTCCTCACAAAATACTTTTGTATCTACGACTAATGACAGTAAACCCTCCTTCTTACATGCCACCAATCTTATTCAAGATTATACAAAGAATAATCATTACATTTATTTTCTGATTACTAATTCACAAAACAAAATATAAGTTGATCGACATATTGATATAGTTTTCGTTTAACACAGGAGTAATTCTTTTATTTTAATTCATATTTTAATTTTACAGGATAACACAATATAAAATCTTTCAAATTAGCTCAACATTCGATGTATCTGCATGCAAGATTGACATCGATTTACTTATTTTGTTTTAGCTTAAGTTTGTGGACTATACCGAGTAGGTACATAATCATTTATCACTGGTATTGTTATCGCTACAACTCTCCTGATCACTTTCTTCATCGCCCTCGTTAACATTTAGAGCAGCCACATGTACCCATGGCATCATGCGATCTGACGCCACTGTAGTTTTGCGTTTATTTTTTGTACTGCTAAGACCGGGTATAGCAGCAACTCTGTAACGATCATTCCCTAATACTGCAATTACTCTATAAGGACCTGTGTATGACGAAATGAGCTTTTAGCTCTTTCCGTCATTATTGAATGCAGTTCTAGTGATCTTCACGAGTTCTCCTTCACTATAGACGCGGGCAGGACGTCTGTTTTTGTCATAAATTTGTTTTTGTTTTAGTTGCTCCTCATCAATTTTATCCTTAACACTTTCTCTTATAGTTACTAGGTCAATATTTTCTTGTGTATCGCGTACAACTTTATTAAGCATTGGATTAATTTCTGCGTTCATTTTAGATCCGAACATGACTTCTGCCGGCCTCCTTCCTGTTGTTTTATGACAAGTGTTATTAAGGCCCCACTGTACTCTACCAACTTTATCATCCCAGTCTTTTTCGTCAAAACTCAGGTTTTGTGCCGTCAAAGAGCTAAGAATTGTGCGATTATATCGCTCAACCTGTCCGTTAGCCCTTGGGCATGCAACCGCATTCAAAATATGCCGTATGCCCTTCTCTGAGCAATAGTGTTTGAATGCGTAGGACGTAAAACATGTCCCGCGGTCACTGATGATACGGTCAGGGTTCCGGAAAGTGCAAAAGATATCCTCTAGTACTTTTATTGTTGTTTGACTTTTAGTATTGCGGATCGGTTTAATGAACGCAAATTTAGTAAAAGAGTCTACTATTACTAATAAGTAAGAATTTCCTCTTTTTGATCGGACAAAGGGTCCAAGGTGGTCGATATGTAAGGTATGGAAAGGTACCTCCACCTTGTCGATCGTATGCAATAAGCCCTCGTTGGTACTAGTCTTCTTGGAGTATGCGCATTCAAGGCAGGCTTGGATATACTTTTTAACAAATCTTGACATTTTTGAGAACCAGTAAGCCTTCTTTATGCGCTCCAGTGTCTTTTCAACACCGAAATGACCGATCTCGTCATGGTTCATACGACAGATCTGCCACCTTGCACCCTTTGGGACAACCCAACGTAAGTTAGTCTTGTCACCATTTATATATCTATACAACTTCTCGTCTTTAATAAGATAGTTGTCTTTTATATATTTGAGTCCGTCTGCGTCCATATCATGGCATAAAATGTCACGTATTCGGCATAGCTCAGAATCTCCCATCTGTAATGTGTGGAGCCAATCATCCGTGCTAATGGTCATAACGCTGGGGTACGCTTCACCATCGTTATAAGTTGCCCCACAATCACCTACAGGATTTCGCGACAGAGCGTCCACGTGTGACATTTTTGTACCCGCACGATATTCTATAGAGCATTGATACTCCTGTAAGAGTAACCACCATCGCGCAATGCGTGGTATTATATCGCGCTTCGAAAATGTCGAGCGCAAAGCACTACAGTCCGTTATAACTTTAAAACTCTTCCCGAGGAGATAGACCCTGAACTTCTTCAGAGAGCAAACCACGGCTAGTGTCTCTAGTTCATAGGCGTGAAAGTTTTTCTCCTCGGGGGAGGTTTGCCGGCTATAGTAGGCTACAGGACGAAATGTGTCTTCGCCATGGCTTCGTTGCATTAATATTCCTCCGACGCCAACTTTGCTGGCGTCTGTGTGCAACTCCGTTTCGGCTTCTGGGTCGTAGATGGCTAATATTGGCCGATTCACTAGCTGGTCTTTTAAAGTTTTAAATGCATTTTCTTGCTCCTCCGTCCATGACCAATCCACATCCGTTTTTAGCAGCTTATTTAGTGGGTACGATAATGCCGCAAAGTTTCTAATGAATTTTCTAAAGTATCCCACCAGTCCCAGAAATTGGCGGACAGAATGCGGATTTGTTGGACGAGGGAAATTCACAACCGACTTAATCTTTTTGTCTCCAGGGCGTACGCCCTTGGCGCTAATCTCGTAACCCAAATAATTTATTTGGCTTTGGAGAAAATCGCACTTGGCCAAATTAAGAGTCAGGTTCGCCAGCTCAATGAGTTGTAAGACCTTCTCCAACCTCTCCAAGCACTCCTCTACAGTCTTGCCATAGATGAGTATATCATCTATGTAAGCCGTTGCTTCCGTGAATCTAGAGGATCCCAGCACTTTGTTCATTAGGCGCTGGAACACGGCCGGTGCATTCGCCAGCCCGAACGGCATACGATTGAACTCGTATTGGCCGTCCGGAGTGACGAATGACGTAAGAGGCCTTGAATCTTCTGTAATGGGTACCTGGTAGTATCCCGATGCCAGGTCCAAGGTGATGAAGTAAGCCTGTCCTGAGAGACGCGCAATCTCGTCCTCAATCACTGGCATCGGGTACCGCTCCTTAACAGTTACTGAGTTCAAAAGCCTATAGTCTACGCATAGTCTCTGTTTACCATCCTTTTTGCGTACCAAAATTATAGGACTTGCGTATTCGGAAACAGATTCTCGCACAATCCCAGCGTCCATCATTTCGCTCACCATTTCTCTCACTTGTTCTCGCTCCTTGTGTGATAACCTATACGGGCGATAGACAACCGGGCGTTTGCTGTTTAACTCTTTGCTCATTTCGGTCATATTCGTACAACCTAGCTCTTTCAACGATTCTGCAAAACAATGCTTGTATTTTGTCAATACCATCATAAGCCGTTCTTTTTGACTTTCATCAATCTCCTTACCCACGTGTACGTCGGATGAATTTATGTCAGAAACTTCTATGTCAGGTTGTGAGCATATGCGGTTGACCACCTGAACGCTCGTACTTCTACTCAAAATAATTCCCTCATCAATGAAACAAGACTCTGACAAAGGAGTGAGATGTACGTAGACATCGCCTAGCCTAACCTGGTATACACCACCAGAAACAGCGAACTCATTGTTTGGTTTTCCCATAACCTTGCCACTCAACAGGACGTTTCCGTCGATCATTACATTAGTTCGGGTCTTAACCATAGCTGGCCCATATAGCTTAGTATTCGACACGTTTTGCAGGCTGACATCAGTTTCGCCTATATCATCACACTGTGGAAAAGCAAGCTCATCTCTAATGCAATAAAATTTTAGTTCATCAGCATTCTTTATCACTACTATGTGGGGCTGTTCCGTAAACGTTTGCCCTACCAACAAGGGACAGTCAAGAAATTTATCTTCCACAACGTGACATACAACATCTGCACTGACGCCATCAATGTTCACGTTTACCCGTGCTCCGCCAGAAGAGCTTACGATATTATCACCAAACCCTTTTAGCGGTATCGGCAATTCATTGCAAGTAAGCCCCAAAGACCTAGCTGCAGTCTCTCGAATGAGAGAAACTTCACTACCGCAATCTATGAAGGCTTTCGTCGGAACTTCATTAATCAAGCCTTCCTTAATAAACTTCGAATTCGTTTCCTTTGTTAGTATACGCATAGTTTTTGGAGCACTACTTTTGTTGTCACTTTCCTGTTAGAAAGTGCAATCTTCCCCTTTATGCCCGAATCTACGGCACTTTGTACACATATTCAGAGGTCTGGGACACTTAAGATATGGATGCCCCTTCTCTTTGCAATTGTAACAAACGAGTTCGGGTTTTGAGTTGTTCGCGGTCTTAAATGGTTTTTGATTTGTACTACTAGTCGATGCTTCAGAGAACTTGGTTTTGAAATTATGTCGATCAAAAGGCTGTGATGGCGGGGTCTCTTTGTTGCTCATTAAAAAGTGAAGAAGTTGATCAGGCTGAGTACACCGCAACGCGTTTGCGCTAGATCGTACGGTTTTATCACTCAATCCATGAATGATACATTCCACTGCACGCTTGCCCTCAATATCACAGCGATTTAGTAGAGCCAACTTTTCATAATAATAAATCTCAAGAGGCTCGTTAAATCTACTTTTCCTTTTGAGCATGTCCTCCAAGGATTGACCGTAGTTCTGCTCAAACGGGAATGCATTCAATAATTTTTGCTGCCATTCGGCCCAGCTAAATAGTATCGAATTTCTAAAATTTCTAATTTCTAATTTTCGACTTTCGTACCAAACTTTGGCCAATCCTTGGAGCTTTTGCATCGAAAAGTGTATAGTCGTCTTCTCATCCCAACCGTACACAGTGGCACACTCGTTCACTTTTTTAATCCAAATATCGACTCTCTGACTTTTCGACGAAGGATCGAAATCGGGAAGTATGTTTCGGTGATTGATGTTATTTGAGTGTAACGGAGTGGTCACTGTCAACGGCTGAGTTTGAGGCTTTAGGTGGCTCAAGGAACTAATAAGATTTATTAGATCCTTGGAACTAAAAGATGGACTATCTGACCGGCTATATCCCTGACGACCCGGCGTGTGTTGCTGGTCTCGTCGCTCGCCTTGAGAACGGCGTGGTGTCGGCTCGCACTCGCGAAGATTGCTCCTCTCGCGGACTGCACCGTCGTCAACTGCATCGTGCTCTCGAGCACGCGTTTCACCTCGTCGACAACGGCTGCGCGAGTCGCGAGGCTCCCTTTCCGTCGTGCTTCGTCGGAGTGGGCTGCGCTCTCTACGCAGTGCATCTTCGAGTACGCGCAACCGCTCACGCTGCAGCTCCACCTCTTGTAATCGCCTCAGCTCGGGAGTTCGCAACCGGCTGCGACTTCGGTAGTCGCGGCTTTCCCGACGGGTACGACTGCGGCTGCGCCTCACAGACCCCCGGCTCGAGCCCGCTTCCCTCCGATCAGGCGTAGCTAAACGCTTCCGCGAGGCCTCGTCCTCGTGTGGCATTGTTCGCAACTCGAAACAGAGAAAGGCAACACAATTTTAGAATTTCAAATATAAGAAGTTGAGTAAATCACTGAAAAAGTAAAAGTTGGGGTATCTCGAAAACGGAGCGCCCTAGCTCAAAATTAACCAAATTTTACCTCCCTTTTATATATCCCCAAGTAGAGAGCCCGATCGTCAATAACGGTCATTAATACTGTCAAACTTAATTGTCAACCACCGACAAAACAATGTTGGCCACGTGGTCAATTATCTACTTTTTAGAGGGTTAGGACGGTTAGGTGAGCGTACGGAATGAACGAACGAACATGAGTTGCAAGTAGCTGTCATGTCAGTCATACTCGGTTAAAATTTACAGGTGACCAGATTTTACGGCTTTTGAGATCAATTTTAAAATGTAGTTGTGGTTAAGATCAGTAAACACAAAATAGGTACTTGAACTTTAGAAAAAGACGTGTGCACTTACCACTTCTGAATTGTGGCGAAACACAGGATCAGCCTACGTAGAACCAGTGAAAAACAGGAACGTGGTACAACGGTGATTTTATTTTCCGAAATCACACTCTTTTTACAAAATACGTAAAGACATCCGTAATCAGTGCGTGCTCCAACAAAATAGGCCCGTCAAACAGTTTGGCAGCAGTTTTATATCTACTCAGTGACAGCTCATTCTCAGTGTTGCCAGTATTAATAAATTAATTGAATCGTTCGCTTCGAATCGAATAACAAAAATTGATTTAATTAAAATAAACCTAACAGTAGTTTAATATTAAATGAAATCAGAGGATAAATGTGTCTATACCGTATTTACTGAAGCGAACGAGTAAGTGTCAACGTGTAAAAAATTTGGTTTTTCACTATGCCACATTTATAACACTGCATAATATTTAGCAAAGTTATACAAAACGATATGGCTATTAAATGCCAATAAGCAATAAACGCAATAACACTGTTATTACCTAATTTATCCCTTACTCGCAGTTTATTTAACTAAATATTTTATTTTATCATGAAAATACCATTTGCTTATGAGATCTATGCCCCATAAAATACCTAAAATTTCAGTGGTCCTCAAATAAAAGCGATCCTACTGCTGCCAAATATGTTCGCAACTAGCAAAGATGTAGGACTTTTGTTAATAAGCCGATTATGATTGATTATTTTATGCTAATGCGCTACCTACGCGAAGTGTAGAAAGAAGTATGGTGACTACGAACCTCTTTTTTAATTAAAGGCAAAAAAAAGTAAGATAGCCACCCCGACGCCATAATTATTTACTCACGATTGACGTTGTTGATGCATATAATTTTCTTTTGTATTTGTTTTGTCTTGTTTGGTTTTCTGTCTGTTGTTTTCTGTTTTACAGTAGGTAGATACCTACCTAAACCTATGTGGGTATACGATGCAAGCAAAGCTGCGTGCATGAGCTATTTTGAGTGACATGTAAGTTTGAGAGATGCTGTGTCTTTGTTTATCTTTGTCGTTCGCTTCAAAAAATAGAATATAGTGTTCAACACATCCAAGATATTATTTTGTATGTTTTATTTGTATTAGCTTTAAGGTGATTTGAGAAAAGATGGTCAGAGTGGAGTTTTTTTTTTCGCTGCCTTTTTCTCCACTACAGACGGCCCCTAGGCAGCGGCTAACATTATACATATTACATAACTGTATGTACATTGACATTCAACAAGCAGAATGTAAATTCTTTACGTTGAAATAAATTCTTGATTCTTGATTCTTCTTGAACCTATGGTACTGTCTCGTCAAATTTCTCAGAAAAGAGCGTGACAGAACGTTACCTAAATATTAACTTTGTGAAATTCTGAATTCAGAAACCGACGCTTAGAATGTGTGTATGGATGAAGTATACGTATAAGTTTGTTACTTATAAAGAGATGATGCTCGTCTTTTTACTACCCACGGAGGCGTTCGGTCTAAGTACAGAGTACGGACACTCATCATCATCAACCCATTATGTCCCCACCGAGAGGCACGGGTCTCTTCCCTGAGGAAGGTATAGGCCATACTCCACCACGGGGGCCAAGTCCGGATTGGTGGAGGCTTGTAAGACTAGTGGCTGGTCTTACTGTCAGAAGTATTCAAGCCGCCCTAAAGGCCTCTGACTTGGCTTAACGACTGCCATCTATCGACGGCAGCCGGCACCAACTGCTTAACGTACCTTGCGAAGCACGGAATCGCTCGGAAAAAATGCCACTAGCGTTAGTCATAGACGGTGATCCATCCATAGACTGAACGCGCCGTACCTATGTTGCTTAACCTTAGTGATCGTTCATGATCACTCAGGCAGCCCAGGCTACGAGCGATTCCCGGACGGACACTCGCTTGTTTCGAATTTAGCTAACTTACGAGTACGCTACCATGACAATGAGGTGCTGTTAATAATTTTGCCAAAATATGCCCCTAATAATCTCATGCGGTCCTAAGTATCAATACGTATAAGTACTTAATTATGATATAACGTTCGAAGCTCCACACATTATTAAATTTATTCTGGATACATTTGATTTTTCGTCGAAAGAGTCCGACCAACAGTCCGTTCGCAACCGACGACGCGACGTCGCGACTTCGTCTCGACTCACCATGATTAAGCTCTGCGAATCAGAACGATACTTCGGACACTTTCGACGAAAAATCAAGTAGGTAAAAGTACCCGGAATAAAGTTAGGATTAAAACGTTCATTAGATTGTTATTTTGTGACATACCTACTGCACTTAGTGCCCTGCCTCACTAGGACGCCATGGCGACGTCGCCAGCTACGTACCTATCCAAGCAAAGTTTGTATTGAATGGCGACGTTGCCAAACCGTCGCCAATTGAGTTAGGCACCACACATTTCAATATTAATTAACTACTTGGATATGGTCGCTGGCGACGTCGCCATGGGCGTACTAGTGAGGCAGGACACTTAATTGGGCGCAATGTGAAACACCATCCGTCGGGGCTATCTTGAGCTCAAAATGTATTCTCCGAAGTACAGTCGACAGCACATCATCCTATACACCCATGCACTCTACCCCGTTGGATTAAGGGCGACTTTGCAACTAAAATGTGTAGGTTGCCAGTACGTACAAAAGTCGAGGAATTTGTTTTGTCACGTCAGGAGGCTAGATAGCACTTTATCAATAGATGATAGAACTTTATGAGCGCGATCCACGCAGTACTTATTAGTTTTCCACTCTAGGGATAATCTTTTAGATTGGATAGGTAGGTAGGTACCTACCTAGTATCTGTCTATACAGCCTGATTTTTTCACCGGTACAATAAATTTTACCATATCATTGGTATCGATAATAGATTACATTTAGCGAATAAAATTACCATATATATTTTTTCATTTTTATTAATTTATCCTTCATCCAATTTGTAACTCATGGGCACCCATTACAAGGCGTCATCGCGGTGCGAGGCAGAGGGCGGCGGGTTGGGGTGAGTGAGCGGCGGGCTGGCTGGCGCACGAGTTCAGTGAGCCGCTAGCCGAGCCGGTCAGTCCGCGCGCATTGACCTAGGTGAGTGCACGTGCGCCGTTTCCGCACTTCCTGCAGTCTAAAATTGCGCGCGCAACACGATGTTTACAAACCGCGAGTATTACGAAATGGTTCGTAGTTACTTTCTCAGTGGGGAAAATACAGCTGCAGCTCGGCAGGTATACGCTGAAGAAAGTTTGCCCCGCCTGATAAATGCCGGTTTTATTGAAACTCAACACCAGGACATTCATGAGAGTGACGCAGCATTTGCTAGACTACGGACAGTTCACTGCACCAGCGCACGCTCAAGGCCGAGGAGGGAGACCTCCCTTGGCCGTGGAGATCGAGGAACAGATATTCGCGTTCTTTGGGGGAAGACCCCAGAAGGAGCACCAACGACGCGGCACGCACGGCGCACTTCGGCGTTAGCCAGTACGTGGTGTGGAAATTCATACCACTACCAAGCCCGTGCAAGTATGAAGGAAGAATTGTTATCAAGTAAGATTTTTTTTGCTACGTCATACATAAGTCATACCTACTGGCTGCGCCGCCGCCGCCGCTTCTTTTCCTTCCCGCAAGCCGCGCGCAGTTGCCAGTTCGTGCGTTTAGTTGTACTCATGCGTAATGAGTCCACATTTCTTTAAGATTTGCGGATAAGTTCAGACATTGGTATTTTTGTTTTTTTGTACCAACGTGGTAGTAACAAAAAATGTTGGTATTTTTATTTTGGACTTAGTATTACGTATGTTGATTTATTGTACTGGTGAAAAAATCAGGCTGTATACCTACAAGGTTATTCCTGCGCAGCTGCGCAATTCCTGAAATGCCCCAATTAGGTAGATAGTGGAAGATTCACGACCCTGTAATATAAAAACACGATTGGTAGATAAAAAAAGACTTTTAGATTGGTCTGTAAGTCTGTAACCTCAGAATAAGGACTTTTTCTGAGTCTAACCCCCGGTTTCTAGAACGCTAACAGTCTGTTAATCTACTGTTAACAGCTGTCAGTTGTTTTTTTTTGTATGCACTTTTGCCAACTGACAGCTGTTAACAATAGATTAACAGACTGTTAGCGTTCTAGAAACCGGCGGTAAAGGTTTTTTTTTATCTGTGGCTACGTCCTTTACTAATAACAACAAAGTTAATCGGCGTTTTTGAGTTTTTCAAGTTTTTATAAATAACACCGGAAGAATATTCCTCCATTACATAGGTAGGTACCTACCTGTACCAGGAATTACCATTAAACTTTAAATTGCGTACCTATCAGCAACTTTTGTTCTAGGTACAAGTTATTGTTTTTGAAACATACGGGATAAATTTAATTCAATTCGGACTTTACGCGCCGTGCTCTACGTCTATGCTGTCTTGGTAAATTGGCCAATTTCTGATTTGAGAATTCTCTAAGTACATAACTACTTACCTGTAGTGCTGTCTCATCAAATTTCTCAGAAAAGAGCGTGACAGAACGTTACTTAATGGTGAAAATTCTCAACTCAGAAACCGGCCCTGACTGTCGCAAAAAGAAGAAAGTTATTCGGTTTAACACATAATGTAATATAATATGATTTTAAGCATTAGGTAGGTAGGTATTCATAATAATCAGAATCACTCTACATAACAGAAAAAGGTACCTATAAAATTATTTAAAAAAAATTAACAAACAAAATCTAAAAAACTCGTACAAAAAAAAAGATGACAAACTCTCAGGCATGTACCGACTTTTTAGAAATTGCACATGTTTTAATAACCCTGTATAATTTGGTCAATGTACGTAGTCCATAGTCGCTTGGTGGCTAGCCACGTAAATTGCATTGCAATTTGTTTATAAACATAATATTTTATGTTGTGCGGAAAATTATAGGTTTATCTACTTACGTAGCAAGTTGCAAGGTTATCTAAGTACATGTTAAACATGGGCGAGTCCAGTTTTCATAAATAAGTTTTCTAGGGGTCTGAACTTGATAGGAAGTATTTCTAGATCGAGAAGTATTCTATCATTCCCGTGATCCCGATACGCGTTCTGTCTACATCGAAAGGTTCTTTGACAGTATATGCATCACATACAGAACAGTCGACACTTTAGAAAATTTTACACCCGAAACACTAATCGGTTACTTGGGTTGTCATGTGGGTATAATGTTCGGCTTTAGTCATAATCTGCTTTAGTCATGTTCCTCAATGGGCACGTTTTGCATTGGTCATATTCTACCCTAGTCATGTTCTGCGTTGGTCATGTTAATATCCTTCTAGTTCTACATCCATACAATTCAATACAATACAATCCATACAATACTACATACATACATACAATTTTTAACCTCACAGTCACGCCTATTCCCAGAAGGGATTAGGGATTAGGGAACATCCAGACAGATTCACGCACGCCGAGTTTTGGGTACCTTTGAATGGTTAAAATCCTATCTTTCTGTGTTCATATCTATTGACGACTATGCACATTTGGCCGGTTTTTGTGGTTTTTTTAGTATACATAGGTATGGCGTGATGAGGAAAAGGCCTATTAGATACCCAATAGTAGGCAGGGGTGTGCTAATGATGAAGATGAGAGGTACTAAAAAAACACGAGTAAAGTCGTGGAGGGAGTAAAAGCATGGATCAAGCCACAACGCAAACATACAAGATGTAAACGAAACAAACTTACGTAGCGATCATGGGTGAAAAAGAGACAGAATAAAAGGCAAAACTGCTTTTTTTGTCTGCCCCCGTGTCAAGTTGACGTTTCTTGGGGGCAGGCAAACGACAAGATTTTGGAAATTTAATCACATGTAACGCTACGCTAGTCTTTTCCAAGAGAAATCGTTTATTTGTGGAATGTTATGTGAAAAGTGTCCTAAATAGAGAAACTATGGTGAATCGTTGTGTATTACGATGCAGAAATCGTCGAGAATGTGCTTTGGGAGAAGTTTACTTTCACAGGTACGCAATGATTGTGTTTCAATGAGTGCTCAGCCGAAAGTTGCTTTATGTTGAGTATTTTACTTAAGTTAAAACTAGTAGCTCCCCTACGGAAAGCAATATTAATAGAATTTACTTTCCTAACGTAAAGAACCGAAGAGCAAAAAAATGTTGCCATTCGTGCATGTTGAAAATCCCGATCATTACTTTAACTATGTATTTATTAGTGAGAGTTAGTTTAGCTGGTAGGCAGTCAAGTACATACGAAAGTAAATTGTTATGCAAAGCATTACAATAGATGAATTCCAGTTGAGAACTCTGTTTTGTAGAAAAAAAAAATAGGAATCAATATTTTTTCGAGTAAGATTTAACTAAACAAATCTGAATATCATCTTGGAGACTTACTACTTTCATATACTATTCACTTTTTTACATACTTAAATCGCCTTTAATCAAAAGTTACAATCATCATCATCAGGCTATATTAGTCCACTGCTGGACATAGCCCTCCCCTAATGAGCGCCATAGCGCCCTGTCTTTAGCTTGCCGCATCCAGCATCTGCCAGCAGTTTTTCAGTTACAATAATATTATTATATTTTGATGTATTACATTATTTATGAAATTTCACAATGTTTCCATTCCAGATTTCTTCAAAATACTCCTGTTCTGGATAAATGGGTGCTAGCATGTGGAAGAAAGAACTGGTCACCCACATCAAATGCTCGAACATATTATTGTCTGTTCATTTCTACTAAAGTTGCTAAAAGTCTTCAAGTAACAAATTATTCTATGTTTTGCCAGGCTGTATTTAGGGAGTAAACGCACGGCAAACAAATTAGACACCAGAACGTGAAGTTATTTAACAATAGTATTTTCAGGTGTTAATAGGAAAATTAAAATGTTAAGAAAACCAAAATTACTTTTCTTTCCGTTTCTTGTACCCACATGAACAGATTAGTAATTTCTGAAGTTTTCACGAGTAGTACACTTAATATTATTAAAATGCAACCTGTAAAATGTAAATGAAACTACCGTAAATCAGTGAGAAAAGTGTATTTAATATTTAATACGAATATGTTAGTGGACGTTTTATTGACAACTCTATGCTAGACGTGTTTTATTGTATGAATAATAATGTTCAAAACAATTACATATTTTTTTTCACTTCCTACGAACGACTGAAATATTTTAGCACACATTATGGCAAATTCACTTTACTCTGGCAACATTCACGCACACAAAGAAATAATATTTCACCGACACAAAACCGGTTACACTGTGGCTTGATCTATGGTTCTACTCAATCAACGAGTAAAGTCCTTGCCTTTCAGCTCAGAAGATTCAGGCCCTTACTCAATAAAGTAGGTTCGTGTTGTGATTTTCGAACGCACCCCGAAATCCGTAGACAAGATAAAGAAATGTATCGGTGACATGACATGATGACATTGACAGCGTGCTGTGCTGTGCTGCTGTCAATGGTGGGTGACAGACAGCTATAAAAAATCTGTTGATGATTGAACGCAGATTTTCAAGCAATTTTTAAAATAGCCTCGTAATTACCTCATTATCTATACAATTCTCGAGTTAAGAGCGCGTGTTGAAGTGTACTCTTATAATGAGCACGGACGATAATCGGGCCGAAGGATGGAAGTATTTGAACAAACAATTTTTCGGCGACGGTAAGTGCTATTTTTTCGTAGGAAAATTGACTTATCTCGACTTAAATTCCAAATCGGATGTGTTTTCCGAAGAATCTAGAAAGATATGTGATAATATTGACTAACCATAATGGCAGTTACAGGCACTGTTTCATATAGAAATCCTAGCAACCCGTTGGTATTGAATATTTCAACATGACGTTACTATCCACATCATTATTGCTTATCGGCTGTTGATACTTCAGACCCTTTATAGTTATCGTTCAAACTAATTTGATGCTTCACTAAAGATAATTATGAGGAGAGGGGCAGTGAGTGACAGATAAGGCTTATGGGTTGAGGAATAGAGGTCATAATTACTTAGACTTCTGTTGTTAAGGCAGACTCACCAATATTGCTCAGTTATCAGAGAGTTTTGTGGCTTCTGTGACTGTAGATTAGATACAGAATACTTAAATAAAGTTACTATCTCCAGTAATCTCAATTAAAATGGGTTTGCTGAAGTGATTTCAACCTTTTTTATTATGATGTGTTCACATTTGAGAGTCAGTTTTCCACTGATATGGTAGTACCTGGAGCTGACCCCCAATTTCTTATTCACTTACAGTCTGTTATTCTCAGTAGATTAATAATTGTGGGCGTTTGAGGAATGGTTGGGTAGCATGTCGTCCCCTAGCTTACAACACCGCTTAAGTCATTTTTACCAACTTTATAGATGTGACCAATGGTTAGACGCGCAATGAGCAGCTCCATCTAATGGCATTCAAATGTGAAAACCGCCAATTTTCGACTTGAGCGGTGTTGTAAGCTAAGGGACGATGTGTTTAAGCTACCTATATTATATCCCACAGTACAGGGCATAGACCTTCTCTCCTATCTATACTTCTATACTAATATTATAAACAGAAAATATTTGTATTTTTGTGTGTGTGTATGTTTGTAATAGAAAGCCACATTCTTCGTGAGTAACATAGGCTGTATTGGATTTTCAAAAAGTTTAGGGTTCCCTACGAAATCTCGAATAACGTAACCCAACGTTTTGACACAAGATTCTTATAATAACATTTAATTATTTCTCAAGTAAGTGTATCTGTGTGTTCTTATTGACAAATAAATTTCGTAAATCACAAATCTCAATTACTGCCATCAAGTGCGTTGCATTGTATAATTAGTAATCATACTATGTAGCACAATAATAATATTATTGAGTAATTGATTTTACATAGAGCAAGACAAATAGTTACTTGTTTTTTGTCCTAGGTACTTATATTATGTTACTTGTCTATTTATTTTGTTTCTGTGATGTGTCTTGTTGGTATAATAAATGTTTCTTTCTATGTCAGCCTCCAGTGGTAATCAAACTTCGACATGGTATTCAAATGTATTTGTGCTAGACCAAAACACGCCTTTACTTTCCATTCATATGCAATACTGTAGATTTTCACAATATTGTGTTATTTAAAGAAAAAGTCACTATTATTATTTCCGTATTATTTCTGTTAGCTAGGTTTGTAACCTTTCCGTGTGGAGTTTCTGGTCTTCCATCGGACGCGTCCCCCGGGTGGCGGATAGGGGAACGCCCTCCAGATATGGAGGGTACCGGCTTCGGCCGGCGCGGACCAAAACCAGAGGGAGGGGGACGTCCAGTGGCTTGCGCTGCTGGATGTCCCGCGGGGTCCACCATGGGCCCCGCACCCGTAACCCCACATTGAGCGGGGCCGGGGGCCTTCGGGCCGTGGGGAGACAACCTCTATAAAAAACACACGGTGGGGGCCCTCTCTGTGTCCCTCTGTCCAGCAGAGGGCATGGAAGAGGGCTGGAGGGGCGGGGAGGGGCGCCGTATCCACATGCCGGGGAAACTGCGGGAGGTAAGCCAGGGACCAGGGACTGGTCACCCCATATGGTCTCTGGCCGAGGGGTGCTTTCTAGGGAGGGTTTCTAGATGGGCCGAGGCTCCGGGCAGAGGGCCACAACGGGTCCTCGGTAACTGGAGGGTTGGGGAGCTCGCGTCTCTCCGCCGGGAGAGCCGGTGGCGCGGGGGCGCTGCGCGGACCTTGCGCTGCCGGTTGAGTGAGGGTCACAGACGGCCCGGCGACAGACGTTGGGGGACCTGCCGTCCGACATCGTGACGGGAGAAGGGGGTGGGGGGCCCATGCCCCTTCTCCAGTGAGGGTGGGCCCGACTCCTTGCGAGTCGGGTCGACGTCGCCGGGGCGCCGCTGTCGCATTCGCGTTGTGGTTTCACACCACTTGCGAGATCCGGCGGCGCCCCATTGCACGAGCGACAGGACGGCCCCCGGGGTGTTTTAGGAGGTATGCCTCTCCTATTATTAGGAGAGGAGAGTCCGACACACGGCCGTCACCCTCCCCCAAGGGTGGCGCTTATGGCGCACAAAGCATTTCACCCCGTTAACAAAAAAAAAAAGGTTTGTAACCTTGCTAACTGAAAAAATAGCCCTTTGTGGAAATATAGGAACTTGCATTCACTTCATATGTTTATGAGCATTATAATAAACATCAATACCCTTCATTGTGTAATTTAATGACTGCAGCTACAAAGTAATTAGTAACTTGACAAAGCCCTCTTGTAATAATAAAATGATGAAAAACGATAACACAACATATTACTCTAATAACAATACTTATTTCATTAATACAAAGTAATTTACTGCCACATCTATTGCAAAATGAAAAGCAATGCACCTTATCAGCTCTCTGCAAACCTTTTGTTAAGCTGTATTTATAATACTGCAGGAAGTACTTACCTTATTGGGGGGTGGAGTTGATGGTATTTAACACTATCAACAATAAATTATTTGAGATGCTCGATTAAAACAAAAATTACAAAATGTTACGGAAAATGTATTTCTTTTAATCATTTACTAGTTATTACAATTTTTAAATAGATGAAACTTAAAAAGAGTGCTCTGAAATGTGACGTCATAAGCCAGTATTTTCATACAAAATTCCGTTTTAAAAGTAACTCATTTGACATTTTGTCAAATACCCAATTAGAGAAACCTTTACATTTTCCATGTAAGAAAACAAAAATTTGTAACAAAATTAAGTAGATGGCATGCATCTAATGGTTCACATACTGTACTCAGTAGGCTGTACAATGTGCTTGGAGAGACTAGCTAGGGAAGTAGAAATGCAGATAAAAATCAGGTAATACTTTACAGGCATTTATTAGTAAGACTCACTTTAACTCTGAAATGTTTTTATGTATACATTCTCTGCAATCGGTCTGTCAACTACAATCAGATGCACGCTTGATTAATGGCCGTCTGGATTTGTCTTTATAGATTGCCCAACTTTTTATGTACAATAAAGTGTTCTCTATCTACGTATCTATCTAAATTCAAATTGATTTAACATGGGATTTTTTAATGAGTACCAAAAAATAAAACTTATAAAAGAATAATAAATAAATAGTAATAATTAATAATAAGACTGATATTGTATATCTTTATATCTTTGATATTGAGAAAGGAATGTTGCGTTGGTTCGGACATGTGGAGAGGATGAAGGAAGAAAGACTGACGAAGCAAATATATCGAGCGAATGTGAGTGGAAGGGCCGGTAAGGGACGCCCCAGGCGAACATACTTCGACCAAATAGGGGATGTATTAGCAAAGGGCAAGATAAAAAGTACCCGAAACCGGCGTGCGTGCATGCAACGACTAATGAATGTCGATGAAGCGAAAGTGGTTTGTCAGGATCGTGGCAGGTGGCAGTCCCTGGTCTCTACCTACCCCTCTGGGATACAGGCGTGAGCTTATGTATGTATGTATGTATGTATATCTTTTTTAATTGTAACTTTTATTTTATATCTTGTTATCTGTGTGCAATAAAGAATATTCCTATCCTATAATCACGATTACACCCGTTTAATAGTATATTAAGTAGATTTAAGAGATTTGAAAAAAGCTGGCCAGAGTAGAGATTTTTTTCCGCTGCCTTTTTCTCCACTACAAAAGACTTATAAAAGAATAATAAATAAATAGTAATAATTAATAATAAGACTGATATTGTATATCTTTATATCTTTGATATTGAGAAAGGAATGTTGCGTTGGTTCGGACATGTGGAGAGGATGAAGGAAGAAAGACTGACGAAGCAAATATATCGAGCGAATGTGAGTGGAAGGGCCGGTAAGGGACGCCCCAGGCGAACATACTTCGACCAAATAGGGGATGTATTAGCAAAGGGCAAGATAAAAAGTACCCGAAACCGGCGTGCGTGCATGCAACGACTAATGAATGTCGATGAAGCGAAAGTGGTTTGTCAGGATCGTGGCAGGTGGCAGTCCCTGGTCTCTACCTACCCCTCTGGGATACAGGCGTGAGCTTATGTATGTATGTATGTATGTATATCTTTTTTAATTGTAACTTTTATTTTATATCTTGTTATCTGTGTGCAATAAAGAATATTCCTATCCTATAATCACGATTACACCCTTTTAATAGTATATTAAGTAGATTTAAGAGATTTGAAAAAAGCTGGGCAGAGTAGAGATTTTTTTCCGCTGCCTTTTTCTCCACTACAAATTTATCCTCAGTGTATAGTATAATGTACATTGACATTCTAAAAACTTCCACACAACACAATCACTCCTCCTGGCCCCAAACTAGGATACCCTGTGCTATGGTAACCAGGCAAGGACATCACAAACATGCAATCACACCCAGACTGAGGCCAGTTGCTCGGGGGCCCCCAGTGGGAATCAGACCTACCCCTGTCTTGGAATAACTTCTTTACTTCTCGTTTGTCCCACCTAAACAAGCATGTTTTTGTCGGCAGGCGAGCGCGCCAACTACGTGAACATTCCCCACGTGATCGCGATGGTGGGCCTGCCGGCCCGCGGCAAGACATACATCAGCAAGAAGCTTTC
The DNA here is from genome assembly GCA_947310845.1 of Yponomeuta plumbellus. Lineage (NCBI taxonomy): Eukaryota > Metazoa > Arthropoda > Insecta > Lepidoptera > Yponomeutidae > Yponomeuta > Yponomeuta plumbellus. Next base: position 20,726,543 of record OX371203.1, read on the forward strand.
GCGGTACCTCAACTGGATTGGGATCAACACTAGAGGTAAGAGTCGACCATCAACCTTCAATACTTCTTCTCAACAATCTGATAATCCACTATTAGCACCCGTCTGATAGGCAAAGTGTAAAAAATAAATAAATAAACTCACGCCCGTTATCCCCGACGGGGTACGCAGAGGCACCAATCACTAGAACTGAGCCCACGTTTTGTCGAGTGTTCAATTTTCCTATCTAAATTAAATGTTATTTTTCGTTGGTTGCACTGGCAACACAAAACTAGATTTTTTCGATTGCTTTTTCGAATCTGCCTGTGGTTTTTGAACCATTATCGAGGCAACAGCTTTTTCGTTGTGCTGCTGTTTGCCGCCCTTTTCGACCCCCTATCGTTCTCGTCACCTATCTTTCGTCTTGTATCCCGTGTGTGTGTGCCAACGCAAAGACTAGTGCTGAAGGTAGCTGAAGGACGGACCCGGCTCAATCGTTGTCAGGTCAAGTTTAGCAACTCACGGTGGGCGGTCGTGGAAGGTAAATCGAGGAGCTGGAAGCGGCTCCCGCCCGAGGTACGCTACCTTTGACCCCCTTCGCTATCGGACCTGGTAAGTCTTTCAGCCTGCCTAAAATTCCGCCTTCAAAGGCACACAATAAACAACCTACCGACGTTTTCATACAGTCCACTAAATTATCGCGCACCACGAAATCCCCGAACTAAACACCGAGTTTATTAGGTCCCAAACGTGACAAGTGGTAAGCCTGTCGCCGTTATCCGGGCACAATTTATCGGCGTTGCTGTACAGTGTTTACAAAAAAAGGCTAACATCTCTTCATCATCATAAGTCCACCTATGCCCACCGTTGGGTATAGGCCATGGCCATTGGCCATACCTCGTGGCCTCTCGCCATTTGCATCCATGGGCTCTCTGCAAACCTGGCCGCATCGCCCGACCATCGGGCTGCTGGTCTACCGACTGACCGCAGCCCGCTTCTCGACGTCTGACAAGGGTCATTTTGAGACCGGATCTCGAGTCAGAAAGGGCGATGTCTGGGACACCTGGCGAGGCGGAAAGACGTCATTTGGACCAGAGTGCGTATACTGAGTTTTGTCATTCACTTTCGATAGCGAGAGCGTTTGCGTTTTGCATAGGAGTGACAAAGCGCGCCATCTATTTGTCTCTTTGTCACTCCTATGCAAATCGCAAACGCTCTCACTATCGAGAGTGAATGAAAAAACTCAGTATACGCACTCTGAGTGCTTAGTGCGAGTCTAAGTGGCGCGCTTTGTCACTCCTATACAAATTGCAAACGCTCTCGCTATCGAAAGTGAATGAAAAAACTCGCACTAAGCACCCAGGGCAGTAACGAAGTGACATCTCTTAACTAGTGGGAAAAATTAGAAACCATTGATAATATTAGTCCCACGTGGTGGTGAAGTCAGCTTTTCTACAGGGGTTCCTAATATTGTCAATATGTTTAGTTTATTAAATAATTTTCAGTTAATTCAGAGCCAAAACTGGAATAAATAAGTTTGGAGTTTGATAAAATGGCTACACATATTTTACATGTAACTTTTTTTTAATGCTCGTGTGCCCTGATAAATCTTTACAAACTTAGATTAGGCCATATACTTCTGAGATGTTTATATTATATGTGAACTAAGCTGCAGTTAAACATATAAATGACTGAAATCGACTAAACTAAATATGCATTAACGCATATCTTGTTTTAAGCCTCGGTACAGAACTCAACAGACTCAATTAGTCATCCAATTGACCCAATCACGAAGCTAATTAGAGCAAAAACGTTAATTGCTGAAAGCAAAAAAATCTAATTCTTAAGACATCTCTTAACTAGTGGGAAAAATTAGAAACCATTGATAATATTAGTCCCACGTGGTGGTGATGTCAGCTTTTCTAGTGGTTCCTAATATTGTCAATATGTTTAGTTTATTAAATAATTTTCAGTTAATTCAGAGCCAAAACTGGAATAAATAAGTTTGGAGTTTGATAAAATGGCTACACATATTTTACATGTAACTTTTTTTTAATGCTCGTGTGCCCTGATAAATCTTTACAAACTTAGATTAGGCCATATACTTCTGAGATGTTTATATTATATGTGAACTAAGCTGCAGTTAAACATATAAATGACTGAAATCGACTAAACTAAATATGCATTAACGCATATCTTGTTTTAAGCCTCGGTACAGAACTCAACAGACTCAATTAGTCATCCAATTGACCCAATCACGAAGCTAATTAGAGCAAAAACGTTAATTGCTGAAAGCAAAAAAATCTAATTCTTAAGACATCTCTTAACTAGTGGGAAAAATTAGAAACCATTGATAATATTAGTCCCAGGTGGTGGTGATGTCAGCTTTTCTAGTGGTTCCTAATATTGTCAATATGTTTAGTTTATTAAATAATTTTCAGTTAATTCAGAGCCAAAACTGGAATAAATAAGTTTGGAGTTTGATAAAATGGCTACACATATTTTACATGTAACTTTTTTTTTAATGCTCGCGTGCCCTGATAAATCTTTACAAACTTAGATTAGGCCATATACTTCTGAGATGTTTATATTATATGTGAACTAAGCTGCAGTTAAACATATAAATGACTGAAATCGACTAAACTAAATACGCATTAACGCATATCTTGTTTTAAGCCGCGGTACAGAACTCAACAGACTCAATTAGTCATCCAATTGACCCAATCACGAAGCTAATTAGAGCAAAAACGTTAATTGCTGAAAGCAAAAAAATCTAATTCTGATTGAGGAAACGGGCGGTGCGTAGATCGTCAATCGGATAATTAAGTGAATTGGTTCGCTACATCGTACATCCAACGCGGTAAAGATCGTCACACTCATCAAGGCTGGATTATGTTATCATCATCATCAGCCATTTCACACCCACTGCAGGACATAGGAATCCCTCATGGTTTTCCAAGCTTCCCGGTGTAGTGCCGCTCTCATCCAGCGACTCCCCGCTACCGTAACCATCCGTCCGGTCCACGGTCGCCAGTCCAGTACTATGTTGTCATCATCAACCCATTATGTTCCACTCCGAGAGGCACGGGTCTCTTCCCTGAGGAAGGTATAGGCCATACTCCACCAAAGGGGACAAGTTCGGATTGTCATCATCATCAACCCATTATGTCCCCACCGAGGAGCACGGGTCTCCTCCCTGAGGAAGGTATAGCCTATACTCCACCACGGGGGCCTAGTCCGGATTGGTGGAGGCTTGTAATACTAGAGGCTGGTCTTACTGTCAGAAGTTTTCAAGCCACCCTAAGGTCTCTGACTTGGGTTAACGACTGCCATCTATCGACGGCAGCCGGCACCAACTACTTAACGTACCTTGTGAAGCACGGAACCGCTCGGAAAAATGCCACTAGCGTTAGTCATAGACGGAGACCCATCCATCCACTGAACGCGCCCTATGTTCCTTAACCTTCGTGATCTTTTAAGACCAGGCGGCCGGGGCTACGAGCGATTGCGAGCGAAGTTCGGATTGGTACAGAACTATGTTACATACTATGTAATCAATCAGCCCGCCGCAATTATTATGATTATTTACTTATTGCAAAAAAATATGGTGTACAAAAGGTGAACATAATGCTAATGGCATTTTCTACCAGTCAACCTGCAGAAGGGACAGGAAAGGTAAAAATTGAGGTAGGCGTGCAAAAAAGAAAGAATATACTTAAAAGTACCTAAATGTAAAGGTCACTGCTGGACTTCATAAAGTACGTCACATTCATTTTGTGATTTTTTAACCCTCCCCCGCCCTTGTTGGTGATATTTCGTGACCTTCCGCCCACTCCCAAAGTGCGATGTGACATATGTATTTTGCCATTTTAAACGTGTGCATCAGGATGGCAGGTGTACCATCATCTATAGACGTGCTGTATGCATTCCTATACTCTTTTAAGACCATAAATATTACAGTAAGTATGTGAGCCGCCTGCCTGATATCAGAATGGCGAGTGTATTGTAAATATGAAGAAACTTAATACATTTTTAGCTTGAAAATAGTAATATACGAACAGTGTACTATCTCACTTTTAAAACATAACCATCACGGTGCATAGTTAAAAAGATATCAGGCGATTAGCAAAAAAACGCCCGCTATCCTGATGCACACTTTTAAACGCCCTGCGGGTTTCCAAACTCACCTCTCACTCAGGCACTCTGTGATCACTTACTCTTACTCACTCTTTCATATGTTCATCTTCCCTTCCAGTATTCAACCTAGGCGAGTACCGGCGGCATGCGACCACCGCTTACACATCGCACGAGTTCTTCCGCGCCGACAACAAGGAGGCAATGGCCATACGCCAGCAGTGCGCGCTGGACGCGCTACACGACGTCTGCGAGTGGCTGGCGCGCGGAGGTGAAGTAGCAGTGAGTGCAATAGCCTTACGCATAACATAACATTTATGATCCACTAGCTGTGCCCCGCGGTGTTACCCGCGGTTCATCGATTTTCCCGTAGGAATAAGATATTTCCCCGCGGTAAAACGTAGCCTATGTTTTAATCCAGGGTATCGGCTAACTCCATACCAAATTTTATTAAAATCCGTCCAGCCGTTTCAGCGCTAAAGACTGACAAACATATAAACACACACACAAACTTTCACGTTTATAATATTAGTGTGATTTGTCTATACTTGACATTTTTCTCAGACTTTAAACGACAATAAATCAAAATCCTTGAGCGGTAGAGGGCTCGAAACGGTTTGCAAATTTAGTGCTAGCTAGTACTAAATTTGCAAACGGTATCGAGTTTTCTGACGCTAAAGGTTTTTGATTTATTGTCGTTTAAAGTCTGAGAAAAATGTCAACTATAGACAAATGGATCCTACATACAGTTATGGGCCCACACTATAGTCCGTTTTTTAATTCAATGCAAAAAAAATGACGCGGTGTTACCGCTATAAAAGCTATAGGTTAACTCGGTAGATTTTTTTACCGTGAATAGAAGACTCATGTGACCAAAATCCTTATCACATCAAAGACATTAAAATTGAATTACTCGTAAGAGCAAAGTCTAAAAAAACACCTGCGTAGCATACACAATTTAACTTGGAATTAAAATGGGGTTTTTTGGTTTTTACGTACTAGCAACATTCAGACATTGACAGCCTAAGAATTGTATGAAGATGTCAACGTGACAATATTTTTTTTTGCATTGAATGAAAAAACAGACTGTAGGATACCCTGTGTCGTGGGAACCAGATATTGACCAGATTTGACGACCTCTGTGGCGCAGCGGTTAGCGCATCTGCCTACCGTGCGAGAGGTTCCGGGTTCGAATCCCGGCTGGGGACAAAAAACCCAGGTCTTGGATGTTTACATGTTTGTGACGTCGTTGTTTCTAGTTCCCACGATACAGGTTATCCTAGTGTGGGGTCAGAAGAAATGTATGTGTCTGAATAAAAAAAAAGATACAGCGACGTCACAAACATGTAAACATCCAAGACCTGGGTTTTTTTTTCTTTTTTTTATCCCCAGCCGGGTTTCGAACCCGGGACCTCTCGCATGTAAGCTCGTATCATAGGACGTACGCACATACACACATAAGTATAGACTTTGTAGATTCAAGGAGACACATGAATTCACACAAGGAAACCTTGGTCAGTGCGCGAGTTAGCTCCCTCGCTTGTAAACCAATCGGGTCGCTCTCTTATTCAAGATGAACTTAGTCTGAATGTCTGTTGCCCGAACCCATAATAGTATTATAGTAGGAAATTCATTAATTTATTTATTTACGAAGTGGTTGTAGCTTAATACACCAAATCGTTACAATAAAAGACAAACTCAAAATACTCAGTTCAGTTCAAAATACTATTAACTAAAATGAAAAACTAATAGAAGTAACTAAAATGAACAAGCCTATCAGTGAGCCGCCTAATACGCTACTTGCCTCGTATCAAATTTGACGCGACAAATGGATATTTCCTGTAGTATCTAACGTAAGAAACCGAAATATATTGACTTTGCTAAGTAAATATGCAGGATGGCTGCAAAATGTGCAAATTAAAAAAATATTTTTCGACTTTAAATCGGAACGGTGAAAACACTATCCGCCATCTTGAAAGCACCTTTGGTTGTAAACAAACATCTGTCAGTCGTGCGTGCGTAGGTTCGATTGTGATTTCGATTGGATTTAGTGTTTTTGCAAAAACTCTTCTTGTGCAGTTAGTGTATTATCATTTTATTGATAAGCGCAATCATGGACGCTGGATTCGTGGAAGCAGATAGTACCGATTTGCCAAAACCAAACCAAATCAAACCAAGCATTATTACAGCTAGAAACAGTTTGTGTACATTGATATTACAGGACTTACATTGAAGTGATCTTCACATAAATACACCCAAGTTTCAGTCGATAAAGAATCGGGGTCTCTCTTGGCAAGGACTTACGTTGAAGTGATCTTCACATAAATACACCCAAGTTTCAGTCGATAAAGAATCGGGGTCTCTCTTGGCAAGTTTGAGCCAAGTTTTTCGTATGTTTATTTCACTGGGTAGGTACCTACACGAATCCGCGACTTTCCGGCGGTCTTTATTGACGTGTTTTTGCATTCTCGAATAATGATAATTAATATATTTTGCATGTAAACTCGATGAAATCATGGTTGCGTTGTTGTTATTTCACTATGCTCACAGATCACTAAGATTCTAGGACCAGGTAAATATCGTTTCACCAAACAAGTCCCACGGTAAAATCCATAAGGCCATAACAATAAAATCCATTCATTAACACCTACTTCTTTCGTGGCACGAACTCTACCTATGTTGAATGTCAAACTTTGTTAGTGATGAGACTCGAATCACCTTTGATTCGAATCACGACGGTAAAAACGAATGAGCATTTAAGTTGATTCGAATCATAGCTTGATTCGAATGGTCGAGTTGATTCGCAGTTTGTTGATTCAAATCAGATTGTGGATTCGAATCAGTTTTTTTACTCGAATCATTCATTGCGCGGCAATCGTACCTGACCGATGAGACAAGTAGGATTTGTTGAAGTTTTTTTTTTTAAACAGTTATTGTTTTAGTTTTGTCTTGCTTCTATGTAACTGACAAGGTATTAACTTTCTCTTATGTTAAACTATGAAGTTTTTTAGAAAGTGGTTAAAGTGAATTGGTGTTTAAAGGGCTTATTCCACTCTGACCAACCGAACTTGTCAACTGGTTCTTTCCATTCCACATTCCACTGCATTATTGTTACCTACTTTCGGTTATAACTTTTTGTTTTGATCGCTTTGAAATGTGTTTGGGATGTATTATTTGTTTTTTTAGGATGTGTTTAGATGGTTTTGAAATGAATTTAGGATGGTTTTGGGATGTGTTTAAGATGGTTTTTGCATGTGTTTGGGACTGTTTTGATATGTGTTTAGAATGTTTGGGGGTATAATTGGGATAGTTTTAGGATGTTTGTGTTTAACCTCTAGTATGGAGTATTAGAAAAACAATAGAAAATCTATTGTTTTGTGCAAATATGGACATAGCCGCAGACGACCGCTTAAGGCGTTTTAGTATGTATTTGGAATGGTTTTGAAATATGTTAGCAATGATTTAGGGATATGTTTAGGATGGTTTTGGTATGTTTTAGGATGGTTTTGGGATGCGTTTGGGATGTTTTTTTATCGATGATTTCTAAATAATACCCAATACAGTCCAAAACCTTGCTAAACATTATCTCAAATCAAATAATGTGCAAGGATAAATTATGGTTTAAGAATATTCCAATACCATCTTAAACACATTTCAAAACCATTCAACACAAATACTTCCCAAAACTACCTCATATCTCTGTTAGAAATAAAAATAGTAGTAGAGTTTTAGTTCATAGTTCAGTTGGTCAGAGTTGAATAAGTGAAAGAGTTGTGCTGGATAAGTTTTTTCAGAAGACATTTTAACACGGTGATAACGAAAAAGCGTTGACAAAAAAAAATTACATTACATGCTTCAAGTATCAAAAATTTGCGACCTTAAGTACTGTAGGTGTGTGAGTGTATGCGTGTAAGTGAAAATCAGTGTTGAATAAATAAATATATAAATAAATTTCATATAACGGACACAGACCTTTACTTATTAAAATAATAACTAAATTTTGATGAAAACATGGAAAATAATTGGGTGTATTGAAACATTTACATTGAAAATTATTATTTTTATAGGTACATTTTATCAGTATTTTCAATGCATATGATGTCTCCGTATTGATTCGAATCATCGTATCGATTCGAATCATAATAATGATTTGAATCAACATATTGATTCAAATCAACATATTGATTCGAATCAGCATATTGATTCAAATCAACATATTGATTCGAATCAGCATATTGATTCGAATCATGATTCGAATCATCTTCCGGGTGATTCGAGTCGATTCGAATCGTCATTTTTGATTAGAGTTCCACCATTAACTTTGTTTACAACAATTTGGACTTCAAACCATAGACAAAAATGGCGGACCGCGTTTTTGGCTGTTTAGCAAAACAACGTTTTAAAATAATGTTTTTGTTGCTTTTAGGTCCTCAAAAAATATACTAAAATATTTTTTGGTCTAATGGAAGAGATATTTAGCATTTAAGGCTTACTTGAAAAAAGAGTCAAGTAGCGGATTATGTCCACTCGACACATGAAGTCACTTATAGACTCACAAAGTTACGAGGACAAACGCCAACCTCTTTAAGCTACTATTTTTAAAATACGTTTCTTTAATATTGTGTCCTGTAAAAAGCCTTCCAATCCGGACTGGGCCCCCATGGTGGAATATGGCCTAAACGTTCCTCAGGGAAGAGACCCGTGCCCCTTGGTGGGCGCATAATGGGTGGATGATGATGAAAAAGCCTTCCTTTCCTCTGCAATAAAGGAGCGAGCCAAACTCAGCTTCAAGCAAACGCAAATTAACGTCTCAATTCGCCTGCAGGTGTTCGACGCCACGAACTCAACGATGGAGCGGCGCCGAATGATCCGCGACATCGTCGTCAACAAGATGGGCTTCAAGTTATTCTTCGTGGAATCCATATGTGACGACCCTCGGATCATAGAACAGAACATAATGGTACGTATAACCACCTTACAAATGGCTACGTGCGGGTGGCACAGTAACATTTTAACATTTACATACAGGCACATACATTGCTTCTGGCCCCACACTAGGATACCCTGTGCCGTGGGAACCAGAAACAGCGACGTCACAAACATGTAAACATCCAAGACCTGGAGTTTTTTTTTTCTCCCCAGCCGGGGATCGAACCCGGGACCTCTCGCATGGTAAGCAGATGCGCTAACCGCTACGCCACAGAGGTCGACATAGCTACATTATATTATAATGTAAAAGAAGTTTCAACTCGCAGCACAGACAGATTTGTGTCCGCGCATGGGCAACGTCAAACGCCCAACAGAGACATAGTTGTCCCAAAAGGCAACAGACCAAAAAAATGCTAAAAAGTGCGTTACATTTTCGTACCCCGAATGTAAGGATTTGCGTGTCTGAGTGCTTATATTGAGTTTTTTCATTCACTCTCGATAGTGAGAGCGTTTGCGATTTGCATATGAGTAACAAAGAGACAAATAGATGGCGCGCTTTGTCACTCCTATGCAAAACGCAAACGCTCTCGCTATCGAAAGTGAACGACAAAACTCAGTATACGCACTCTGAATTTTGATAAAGTTGCTATTGTTTAGTAAAGTGGTTATTCTAGAGTATAATTGTTTTTGTTTCAAACAAATCCGTACATTGGCCAGATAATAATTTGATATTTAAGCAACCTGGTCATTTATTTTATCATTTAGCGAACAAATTAAGCCAAAACTGTTTTGCAAAGAATAAATATATCACACAACACAATCACTTGACCTGGACCTAGATTCTGTTGATGCATTGTAGTATAATGACAATTGCATGAATATGGCGTTTTAGTTTCATTGCTATTTCAAGTGTGCACGCGCATACACATCAACCCGCTAGGCGTCAATGGTACGAAAAAACGCGCCGCGTGACCCGACCGTGTACCTGTCATCGTACTGTAATGCACTAACAGAATCGAAGCCCTGGTCCCAAACCAGGATACCCTGTGCTATGGTAACCAGGCGAGGACATTAAAAATATGGAAAAACACCCAGATTGAGGCCATTTGTACAAACGTACGGGCGGCCTTTATTTTTTCAATGTTGCTATTTTCCCCCACAGGAAGTGAAAGTGAGCAGCCCGGACTACACAAATATCCAGAACACTGAGAACGTGGTGGACGACTTCCTACTGCGGATCGAGCACTACAAGGAGAAGTACGAGCCTCTGGACGAGCAGAAGGAGTCTGACTTCAGCTATATGAAGATCTATGACACTGGCGAGAAGGTAACGCTGCACTGGGCTTCAGAAAAGATTTAAAAAATACACACACACACACACACACACCCTCACACACACTCACACACACACACACACACACATACACACACACATATACACATACACATACACACACATACACACACACACACACACACACAATCTGGGAATGCAGTTCGGAATATCTTAAGAATTTATGGATAGTCTCCTAATTAAAAACGTTTTCCTGTAACTATAACGGTTTAGTCTTACTGTTCCGTCTCAAAAATTCACCCTGTATAGACTTCTTAACATAGATCATTATCATCATCAAACCATTATGTCCCCACCGAGGGGCATGGGTCTCTTCCCTGAGGAAGGTATAGGCCATACTCCACCACGGGGGCCAAGTTCGGATTGGTGGAGACTTGTAAGACTAGTGGCTGGTCTTACTGTCAGAAGTTAAGGCCTCTGACGTGGCTTATCGACTGCCATCTATCGACGGTAGCCGGCACCAACTGCTTAACGTGCCTTGCGAAGCACGGAACTGTTCGGAAAAATGCCACTAGCGTTAGTCATAGACGGTGACCCATCCATGGACTGAACGCGCCGTATGTTGCTTAACCTTAGTGATCGTTTAAGATCACTCAGGCAGCCCAGGCTACGAGCGATTTATTACAGAGTGCTTATACTGAGTTTTTTCGTTCACTTTCGATAACGAGAGCGTTTGCAATTTGTATAGGAGTGACAAAGCGCGCCACATAGTTGTCTCTTTGTCACTCCTATGCAAATCGCAAACGCTCTCGCTATCGAAAGTGAATGAAAAAACTCAGTATACGCACTCAGATCGATAATGCTCGCGTTGTCACTGGAGTAAAACGCAGCGCGTTTACAACCAGAGTGGCAAGTGCAAACATGTTGCTGCTTTAATATGTTACTTACATTAACAACAAAGGTAGTAATTCAAAAACTAGCAGCGAACAACAATGCGGAAAACCCAGTATTCGTCAATTTATTACAATATTTTTTAAAATTTAATAACTAAATTGCCAACTGTCACAGACGAGACGATAAAGAGCTGTGCCCCTTTTGTTGCACATTCCTGCCGCGACGAGCGCTGCGATCATTTTCTTTATCCCTTCCACCCACTTCGCATATTATAGACTGCCTACAAACATGCAAATTCATCGTATTTGGTTATTGTAACACAGCTTGTTTATTCCAGGTTGTGGTGCATAAGCACGAGGGCCACATACAGAGCCGGATAGTCTACTACTTGATGAACATTCATATCGTGCCGAGGACCATTTACTTGACCAGGGTGAGTCACTATGCAATACTGGCGTTTCACTTGCCTGCCCGCATTCAAGTATTTGCGGGTTACTTACTTTTTTAATTACTTACTTACTTAAATTGAAGTTTTTCTTGAAAATTCATCAGGTATTTTTATTCATAATAAAAACTTTATAAACGTTAAAGTTGTTAGTTTCACAATTTATTGATTACGTGGAGAAGAAACTAATAAAGAAACTCACATTTCTTGCAACTTTGTAGACCATTAGACCATGTTGTCTGTAAATAAAATAAAATTAATAAACATTAATAATTATGCGTAGGACGACCAGCCACAAGATGGACAGACGATCTCATCCAAGTGGCAGGAAAACGCTGGATGCAAGCCGCTTCCAACCGGTGTTTTAAGAAATCCATGTAGGAGGCCAAAGTCCAGCAGTGGACTTCTTGTGGCTGAATGATGATGATGATGATGATGAAACATAAATATAGAGATAGATTCGCCTTTGTAGTTCCCTAAAATAGGTAAAAACCTGTGGTTCAGGATGAAACAGTGCTCTTCAAAACAAATTCATGATACAACTGCTGTGGTTTATTTCACAACGTACCACCTTTTTAAACTCGAGTTTAACAAATAAATATTCTTTAGATAGATAGATCACTTTATTGCACAACCAGGATACAGAGTTATTATAATTTTCTTATGTCTAAGTAATGTTATACAATTGGCGGTCTTAACTAATTCTTTCTAATTTAATTCCCCCGTAGCACGGCGAGAGCGTCCACAACATCGTTGGTCGCATCGGCGGCGACAGCGAGCTGTCCCCCCGCGGCCGACAGTACGCCAGCTCCCTGGCGACCTACATCGACACTCAGCACATCCCGGGACTGCGCGTGTGGACTTCGTGGATGAAGCGCGCCATACAGACCGTCAAAGACGTCAAAGCGCCACAGGAACGGTGGAAGGCACTCAACGAGATTGACGCTGTAAGTAGACCCGTGACAGCATATCAGTGAGACTGCTATAGGCACAGTGAGAATACTATAAGCACTGCTATAGCTACAGTAACTCTGCCATATGCACAGCAAGTCAGGAAGTGAGTCATAGGCTCAGAAATCCTGTCGCAGGCACATAAACCTTATTAATGGCATAGTTAGCTAGCTACAGACACAGTAGGCTCGGTAGGTATCAGTGTGCCAGCTCTCTGGCAACATACATTGACACTCAGCACATCCCGGGACTGCGCGTGTGGACTTCGTGGATGAAGCGCGCCATACAGACCGTCAAAGACGTCAAAGCGCCACAGGAACGGTGGAAGGCACTCAACGAGATTGACGCTGTGAGTAGACCCGTGACAGCATATCAGTGAGACTGCTATAGGCACAGTGAGAATACTATAAGCACTGCTATAGCTACAGTAACTCTGCCATATGCACAGCAAGTCAGGAAGTGAGTCATAGGCTCAGAAATCCTGTCGCAGGCACATAAACCTTATTAATGGCATAGTTAGCTAGCTACAGACACAGTAGGCTCGGTAGGTATCAGTGTGCCAGCTCTCTGGCAACATACTTTGACACTCAGCACATCCCGGGACTGCGCGTGTGGACCTCGTGGATGAATCGCGCCATACAGACCGTCAAAGACGTCAAAGCGCCACAGGAACGGTGGAAGGCACTCAACGAGATTGACGCTGTGAGTAGACCCGTGACAGCATATCAGTGAGACTGCTATAAGCACAGTGAGAATACTATAAGCACTGCTATAGCTACAGTAACTCTGCCATATGCACAGCAAGTCAGGAAGTGAGTCATAGGCTCAGAAATCCTGTCGCAGGCACATAAACCTTATTAATGGCATAGTTAGCTAGCTACAGACACAGTAGGCTCGGTAGGTATCAGTGTGCCAGCTCTCTGGCAACATACATTGACACTCAGCACATCCCGGGACTGCGCGTGTGGACTTCGTGGATGAAGCGCGCCATACAGACCGTCAAAGACGTCAAAGCGCCACAGGAACGGTGGAAGGCACTCAACGAGATTGACGCTGTGAGTAGACCCGTGACAGCATATCAGTGAGACTGCTATAGGCACAGTGAGAATACTATAAGCACTGCTATAGCTACAGTAACTCTGCCATATGCACAGCAAGTCAGGAAGTGAGTCATAGGCTCAGAAATCCTGTCGCAGGCACATAAACCTTATTAATGGCATAGTTAGCTAGCTACAGACACAGTAGGCTCGGTAGGTATCAGTGTGCCAGCTCTCTGGCAACATACTTTGACACTCAGCACATCCCGGGACTGCGCGTGTGGACCTCGTGGATGAATCGCGCCATACAGACCGTCAAAGACGTCAAAGCGCCACAGGAACGGTGGAAGGCACTCAACGAGATTGACGCTGTGAGTAGACCCGTGACAGCATATCAGTGAGACTGCTATAAGCACAGGCACTGCTATAGCTAGAGTAATTCGAGCAGCGTATGGTGCAGGCGTATAAAAAGTGTTATAGTTCTAGGAATAGGCTATTTGACAGTGTGAAAAAAACAGTATTATTTATTTATTCGTATAATTATGATTTGTAAATAAACACGAGATAAAATTTGATAATTATGTATCTGCAGCCATTGTATCGAAACATACCTGGATTGGCCGATTCTATGATGACGTCACATGTCAGTAAAAATGGCGTCTGTCATTCATTTGTTCTTGCGTTCATTGGTCGGTTTACTGGCAAGTGACGTCATAATTCCTGTGCGACGCCATATTGCCCAAGATAGCGTTTTGGAGGCTTATTTGAAAAGTAAATTTTCGTTTGTATTTTTTAGAAGAAATATACGAAAGAATTTAAAATGACCACTTTCTGAGGACTCCATGAGCACCAACCAAAGATATGAGATGGTTTTCAGAAATTGGTCAAATAGCCTATTCTACATTCCGGTACGGTTTGGTCTCACTATTTTGTAAATAATGAGTATTTTTCTGATCATATGCCTCTTCGCTCCTGAGTTCATTCGTTTTATTCGTAGGCTCCTAAGGTACTGGGATTTTTGTGTTCATAAATATTAAGTATGCTACAGACTTTTCTTTTTTAATGTTAACTGGTTCCCCAAGATACAGGCCCTGCCTAGTTTTGGGACCCCTGGAATTTTTTTGTAATTTACCTTAGCTACGCACCGTACATTAAAATAAGTTATCGCTGTAAGGTATCACTATGATCGTGCAATAAATAAATATTTTACCTTACTTTACTTTACTTTCGCAGGGCATCTGCGAGGAGATGACGTACGCGGAGATCCAGCAAAAGTACCCCTCAGACTTCAACGCCCGCGACGCCAACAAGTTCGCGTACCGGTACCCTCGCGGGGAGAGCTACGAGGACCTGGTGGCCAGGCTGGAGCCTGTCATCATGGAGCTGGAGCGGCAGGGGAACGTGCTGGTGGTCAGCCATCAGGCCGTCATGCGTTGCCTGCTCGCTTACTTCCTCGATAAGTCTGCTGGTGAGTTTTTCAGGCGTACAGTCCGTTATTTAATTCAATCCAAAAAAAAATATGACGCGGTGTTACCGTTATTAATCATATAGGTTTACTCGGTAGATTTTTTTACCGTGAATAATGTGTGACCAAAATCCTTATCACATCAAAGACATTAAAGTTTAATTCCTCATAAGAGCAAAGTCAAAAAAAGAACTCCTACGTAGCACAAATAATTTTTACTTGGAAGTAAAATGGGGTAATTTGGTTTTTGCGTACTAGCAACATTCAGACATTGGATTGTCTCAATAGATGTCAATGTGACTGTTTTATTTTTTTGCATTGAACTAAAAAACAGACTAGGGTACCGCTACCCTCGAGGCGAAAGCTATAGGTAAAGGCTGGTGGTGAGTTCTCCATTTGTATGGTACCGCTACCCTCAAGGTAAGAGCTAGTAAGTCTGCTGGTGAGTTCACCACCTGTATAGTACAGCTACTTTTGCTGTGAGAGCTACGAAGACCTGGTGGCCAGGCTGGAGCCTGTCATCATGGAGCTGGAGCGGCAGGGGAATGTGCTGGTGGTCAGCCATCAGGTCGTCATGCGTTGCCTGCTCGCTTACTGCCTCGATAAGTCTGCTGGTGAGTTAGATAGATAAAAGGTTTATTTCCATAAGACACACACACGTACACATACAACATGTTCCGAACACGATGGTTTTGTCAGTTCAAAATACGAAAAAATGGACTTGAGGACTTTTAGAATTCGGCCCTTCACATAGCATCACACATTGAATCATAAATCAACAGTACATAGCAAACATAGACAATACAGAAAGAAACACACAAGGGATACAAACACAGCTTGTCAGTATGAAAAGGAAAGAGAAACAATAACAATAATAAAAAACATGGCAGCGTGTGTGTGGCAAATCCAAACGGGTTCCGACTCAGCATGTGCTGAGAGTTTAAAGAGAAAACTCCGGCGCTGGTATTCTGCCGATACCCATTGGGAACGGCGTGCCGAGAGCTCACTAAGGGTACCTGAGTTCACCATCTGTAGGGTAACTCTACCCTCCAGGTAAGAGCTAGTAAGTCTGCTGGTGAGTTCTCCAACTGTAGGGTACCGCTACCCTCGAGGCGAAAGCTACAAGTAAAGGCTGGTGGTGATTTCTCCATTTGTATGGTACCGCTACCCTCGAGGGGAGAGCTAGCAAAGTCTGCTGGTGAGTTCTTTTTCTGTATGGTACCGCTACCCTCGAGGCGAGAGCTAGCAAAGGCTGCTGGTGAGTTCTTGACCTGTAGGGCACAGCTACCTTCGCTGTGACAGCTACGAAGACCTGGTAGCCAGGCTGGAACCCGTCATCATAGAGCTGGCAGGAGAACGTACTGGTGGTCAGCTACCACGTCGTCATGCGTTGCCTGCTCGGCTACTTCCAGACTTATCGTGTCTGCGGGTGAGTTTTTCATCTGAAGAGTACCACTACCTTCGTTGTGAGAGCGACGAGCACCTGGTGGCGGATCTGGAGCCCATCATATAGTTTACCACCTGTATTGTGTTATTTGAAATTAAACATAACATAGCTTTAACTGACCAGGTACACAGCCCATAACTGCTTTTTATTTAAAACTAGCTGTCCCGGCAAACTTCGTAATGCCAAAATTTTTCCATCTTTTCTCACCTTTTAAACCTTCCCTGGAATTCCACGAAGATAAAGAACCAAAAATTTGCCAAGTCGGTACAGCCGTTCTTGAGTTTTAGCGAGACTAACGAACAGCAATTAATTTTTATTTATGAGAAGAAAAAAAAAATGCGGTTGCTTATAAGATTTTTAGTCGCTCTAGAGGAACATTCTAGCAAGTAGAATGACGACATAAACTGACGCACTCGTAACGGCTGAGCCGCCGGCAAAGCCACGCAAAAATGACCCTTGTCCCCTCCACAGAGGAGCTGCCGTATCTCCACGTACCGCTCCACACGATGATTAAGCTGACGCCCGTTGCGTACGGCTGCCGCGAGGAACACATCCAGCTGCCCGTTGACGCGGTCGACACGCATCGCCCCAAACCAGCGGTGAGACTGTGCCTTCTTGTAGTGTTTTATAACCTTTTGCAGCTTGCTTCTTCAAGGGGCTCTTTTTCTCAAACACCCAGCGCCATCTCGGAACTCTTTTTGGAAGCATACAGCAGAAACGGCCCGTAGACAAACTAAAGTCGTCGACATAGCCCACCGGATGAGCAAGTTGAAGTGGCAGTGGGCAGTGCACGCAGAACTGACGGCCGATGGGGCCGAAAAGTCCTGGAATGGAGACGATCTCGTCCAAGTGGCAGGAAGACGCTGGATGCAAGCCGCTTCTAACCGGTTTTTTTGGAAATCCATGGAGGAGGCCTATGTCCAGCAGTGGACTTCTTGTGGCTGAATGATGATGATGATGACAGCATAAACCTGTCATATAGTTTCTGAAAACTGTCTCAGATTTTTTTGTTAGTGTTCATCAAGTTTAGTGTCCAGAAAGAGGTTATTTTAAAATTATTTCGTGTCTTTCTTCTAAACAAAGCAACTAATAAATTAATTGAATGAGTGATCGCCTAGAGCAATCGCTCATTCAGTACGTTCATTCTAGTATTGCTCCGTTTACTCATCTCGGCTCTCGCAGATCACTGAAAATTAGACCACGGGAGGAGTTGGGTGTGCGCTCTGTTAAGCCGCCTCTCTGCAACTGCTCTAGCCGCCAATTTATAACAGAACTCCGAAATTAATTTCTTACATGGTCATTATTTTCAAAATCAACTATAATAACAAGTAGCATGGCCAATTAACGAAATTTTTCCTTTCTTTCTTTTCAAAATGCTTGGAGCATTTGCCTTTTATTCCGACTTTTACCGAAGTGGAGCCCTGAATTAACGCTGAACTATTTTCTTCCTAAACAGGGCGAAAAGGATGACGATGTCTCAACGGATATCTAATAGACGAACAAACACGTACGCTTAGTCCGTGTTCCATAGATAATAGATTATGACACATAGAGTACCTGTAGAAACTCATGTGCTGTACACAGATTAGCAAATAGACTGGATGCACACATTGATTTGAATAACTGTGGGTGCGTGTGAGAAATGAAATCACAATTTTAGTGACTAAAAGAGCAAACCATTTTCATATCATATCCAACACAAATTCGGCTCTCAAAATTGGGGAACAGCGGTCATCGATTCTCGAGAAGTATTCCAAATTATTACTGGTTTTGGTGGTGGATTGTAAGAGTCTAGATGGTCTTTTATATTTCTTGGTGTGTGTCTTTGTTTTGGGGGTTTGTGGCACGTATCTATTCTATTTAATTCTACAACTTACATTTATACAAGTTACAACTATACGAACTTGTTAAAAAATTGTTGTGTGAACCAAATAAGTGCCGAAATTACCCAAAACAATTATTGAGTTGTAAACTTTTAGTCCGGATCCACATACGGGTGTTGTTTTATCGGACGAGTCCGACCAGGTTAAAACTAAAAGGACTAAAAGTTTGCAATGTGTTGTGCTTACGAAAGTTTTAGTTCAAAAATTATTGAGTTGATTTTAAGAAAAGAGTAACTCACCTCTCAGATAAACCTGTACAGGTTTCAGTGGCGGTTTTTTTTAATATATATAATACGTATTTTTTAATAGATCAAGTTACAATTATACAAGTTACAGTTACACAAGTTACAGTTATACCGAATGCTTCGACTAATAATCTGTTACTGCAATATGCTAATCTACTGTCAGCCTCTGCCAGTTGACCTAATGACATAAAAAAAAACGAGGCGACTGCAGCAAAGGTAGTACGAGGACGCGAGTCGCGCGCGACAACGTCAAAAGTCGTCAGAATTTGACAGTTAATGTACTGGAAAGTCGCGACTTTTGACGTTGTCGCGCGCGACTCGCGTCCTCATACTACCTTTGCTGTTATGGACTAACACGTTGGACACAGAAAGGGCGTTCAAGTAAAAGACGCGACGCTTTGCATAGAGACACAGACTACGAATTGAAGCGCCGTCGACCCGTCTCTTCTGTGTGGGCTGCTTCTCGTCCCTCCAGTACATTTTGTATGAAAGTGAATGAGGGCTTTTCAATGACAGCTGTCAGTTGATATCATTAAAAAAAAACTAGATGGCGCTGCAAGGAGAACAAAATGTCATCATACGTTACATCGTTCTTAATCTGTGATAAACTAAACATCTCTTTGTAGTCTGTGATCTAAACTAGACATTATTTGTTTCGAAACTGTTGAAACTTGAAAGTTACCGAAGTATTTTTACTTTGTTCATTTCATACGTACCTGAATTGTGTCTTTACAATGTCCATGCATTGTGCATTTTTGTAAAAATATAGGACAGAAACCATAGAGAAGGTAAAGCGATGTCATGTCAATTTTAACATATTATGTGACGTCAGCACCATCTATCGGTGACTTGCGGTATTTTTTTTAAATGACGCTTTGAAAAGCCCTCATTGGAAACGTGCGACACCTTTTCCGAGCCCCACGCCCTTTCTATTTGTCCAACGCCCGACCCCCAATTTCGCATAGGCTAACAATTTTGGTCTGCGTACATACTAATTAAATAATGTATGTTATGACATTGTTATCTTTGTTTTTTTCCTAGCCATGCACGCTTTAAATTCATTTTTACTTGGAGTGCAGTCTCACGCGCACTTTTAAATTGCTACTGCCTCGTTGGTCGAGCCGCTAAGACGCTTAGCTACCAAGAAAGAGGTCGTGGGTTTGATTCTCACTCAAACGGCCTCAGTCTGGGTATATTTACATGTTTGTAATGTCCTTTTCAGTCCTAACCTTGAAAACAGGACTGAGGAGGTTATATAGCACAGGGTGTCTTAGTTTGGGTCTAGGTCCAGTTGCGTCAGGTGATTGTATTGTGTGCAAGTTATTATTACTTTTCATTCACAATATATTATAAATAAAGCGTGTCAAGCATACAGCCAGCACATCAACTCTTTACAAACACTCCCTTACAATCAGTTACGACTATCGACTGTACCAATTAAAGTACGCAATGGGGAATGTCTACAAATGATACCTCAGTTTAAAGGTGTAATTAGAATGTAATATTACAATTATGAATTAATAATATCCACGGAATTTCAATTTTTTTTTTAATAAGTGCGAGATTAATTGATTTTTCTAAAGTTCGTGTCACACGTCAATGAAAGTATTAACCTAATTACCTAACCTATTAATTACCTTTAATATTGTTGAATAAAAGACGCCAAATCTCGGTGTTCCGTAAAAAAACTAAAGTCTGATTTTTAATTCCGTAGAATTCTGACAGTTATAATTTTTTGACATATCAGAGATTAGAGACCTTTTTTGGCCGGGCACATTTTTCAATTTCAATACGAGTATGAACATCTGAGTCTACACATTTAATTTGTTAGTGAATGTATCCATTTTATAAAGTGTGGAGCTCCAAATTAAAAGAAAATTTAAGGCGAGTGACAATTGTGTCCTTTGTCACCACACAAACAGTAAAAAAGTACAAGTAAAGAAAACATATTTTTATTAAAATATCTAATCATCATTAATACTAATATCACTATCTTCATCATCATCATCATCGCTGACATGAATTATTAAGGGAGCTAACAACGGCATACTTCACTTTTCTAAAAAGGTTTACGAAACCTTGAATTCGTAGGCAGTGATGCCAGCTAAAGAATAAAATAAAGTAATTAAAGTTTATTCGATATATTGTTCGTGATATTGAAATATTTGTAATTTTTGTATTAGTTCACTTGAGTAAGTAAATATTTAGATGAACCTTTTTGTAGGTAAAACATAAAAAATACGTAGCATTTTATTTTTTACTCCCCTCAAATGGGTCAAATTTGTCCCTTTTTCGGTGGAGAAATTTTTCAGTAGCAACACTGATGAAATGTCAGAATTCTATGGAATAAAAAATCAGAGTATAGTATAATTTATCTCTTATTTTTGACAAATTAGGAGTCATTTTACTTTTCTTTATTGAAAGAGATCTTGTATCGAGTAATTCGTTACAGTACCAATAGAAATGACAGCTCGTAGGGTCTCAGTTTACGACGTTGTTGTATATAGTAAGGACATTCTCCAACATAAAAATATAGTATGAAAGTTACTCAAATGTTATTATGTTGCAAAATTAATTTTCCTTACAAAGTAACCTGTGTGGGCAATTGAGAATTCGAACACAGAAAATTTTCTTTACTAATAATGTTTTTTTTTCTCCTCTAGGTAATACCGGCGCCTCCGGTGAACCTGCCAGTTCCGCTCATAAACGGAAACTCCAACGGTGACCAGAAAGAAGAAAAACAGTCGCCCTAAACACGGACCTCCTTGCTGGACAACAGTGCAAATAAATTATTACAAAAACAAAACTGAGTGCCAGTTTAAGTGGCCTGCCACTCAGGATTACTTAAGGATTGTAAAGGCGGACTACCACGGTGCGCTATACCTATTGCGCACCTTCACGCGTGATTCTGTACTGACTGACGTGGCGTCCAGGATCCAACGGTGTTTAGATACTGTCTACAACATCGACCATAGAATTTTTCAATGACTCTCGATATTTATACACGGTTATTAGATTTAACAAGGGGAAGATCGCCTGCCCTACTACTATAATATGCTCATTTTTCAAAGCGAATTTTAAAATTATACCCCCTTTGATCGATAGACGGCGCTGACGCAAACCCTTTCTGAATGAAGGAAGGCCAGCCGACCAGAAACTAAAGAAACGTGTCTCCATAGCGGATAGTATGGCGAGGTTTCTTTGGTTTCGTGTGAAGAGTTTTCAAACTATTCCGTGGTTGGATGTCACAGAATACAACTGTGATGACACGCCTATATACTCTGTGTCGATGACGCTCCTTTCCGTTCCCAGACAGGTTTGGTGTACCCAACTGACAACTGACCAGCCCTTATATTGCGTAACTTTCCACTCTATCGGGTTAAGCATTTAGGCAACTCGAAAGAGTCAATATACATATATATGTATATGACAGTTCGGAGTAGGAGTATGACATACCTACTGAGAAAAAAGTCCAAGAATGTTAACATAAGGTGGTGTGACATAGCAGGAACAAAAGGGCTAAATCAGACCACTCAATACAGTGGAGTCTTAGGTAATTGCACTCCTGAAAAGGGCTCATCGAGTCAATATCTAAGGGGACGTAATGTTACGGATGTCGTAAACATCTGCGCCTTTATTAAGTAGGTACATCAAATCTCGACTGTACTAATCCATACTATCGCTAACGTCATGACTCACGATTCGAACAGGATTTGGTGCACAAAATTAGGTCTCTTTTTTCACTTTCACTTCATCGAAATTTCATTACGTCTTACTACTCGAGAGTATATTTTTGTAATCTTTCCAGTTTTGCCTAAATTATAATATCACGCGTTACAATTGTGTGCATTGACGATCTATACAACATGCAATTTCTATTACTAAGGAATATACAAAAGCAGGTTATTGCTAAGTGGCTAATTAATGTATCTATATTTAAAATAAATTGTATATTGTAATTTGTAAATTAAAAAAATAATATAAGTTTATTTTAAGCGGCTCCTTGTGTTTTACTGCTCTTCCTCTCCGTAATAATGAAGAATGTTAACTAATTTTGATTATTATCACTCCATATTCTCTGTCAAAAATAAAAAATACTAGTGAAAGAATTACTTCGATACATCAATTAGTTTCCGACATGCCGTCGAAATTATGTAAGTAATATAAAACTCAAAATTTAATGTACTCGTAAGTTGATCATCACACTCAACTTATCTTGCAAAAATAAAAATAATTAAAACTTAAAGTTGCCAAAAGTTAGTGCATCTGCTTACCGACGACCTCTGTGGCGTAACGGTTAGTGCATCTGCTTACCATGCGAGAGGTCCCGGGTTCGATCCCCGGCTGGGGAGAAAAAAAAACTCCAGGTCTTGGATGTTTACATGTTTGTGACGTCGCTGTTTCTGGTTCCCACGACACAGGGTATCCTAGTGTGGAACCAGAAGCAATGTAGGTATGTACCTGTATGTAAATGTTTATGTTATGTTTAATAGTTACAGCAAGAGCCGGTTTCTGAATTGAGAATTTCGCTTAGTAACTACTTAACTGTAGTGCTGTCTCGTCAAATTTCTCAGAAAAGAGCGTGACAAAGCGTTACTTATGTATTTACTTAGTGAAATTCTCAATTCAGAAACCGGCCCTTAATATATTTTTCTACCATAAAATAAGTGTTATTGTTTTTTGGATGGCAATTCCGATGATGTTTTTGTTCTGTTCGCATTCGCAAGCACTAGATGGCACCACCTTTTTTTTTTTAATCATTGGTTCTATGAGACCAAGGAGAATTAATTCTCCTTGATGAGATTATCCACCGGTTTCTCAAACACTAACAGTCTGTTAATCTACTGCTAACAGCTGGCAGTTGTTTTTCTTGGTATGCAGTTTTGACAACTGACAGCCGTTGACAATAGATTAGCAAACTGTTAGCGTTCGAGAAACCGGTGGATAATCTCATCAAGGAGAATTAATTCTCCTATACCCCCGATACTTACCGTGCGTAAAGGGAGTAAAACCAAAAATCCATGTACGATACCATGACAACCACAAATCACATCGCCTTCGGTCCGTGAGGGCGGAACGTGTACTCATCGGAAAACCTTTTGCGCGTGTAAGATTTAGAAAATAAGAGAGCAATATGGAAGCTAAGCTCAATTTTACAAGATCATACTAATACGAAGCTAACTTTAATAGTGTAATCTGATAATAAAGAGCAAAAGTAATGAAAGTTAACTTGGAAAGCTATTTGCAATAAATGTGTGTTCTAAATAGGCAATTACCTAGTAAGCAAATAGAATTTTAATACTATTGTGTATTTATTTTTAGTCTACCTTCGCTATAAACTATTCTGAGGGGACAGCAAATTAAACAGCAAATAAATGAACTGTAAAAGTGTATTGGGTTGAAGAAGAACAATTACACACATTAAATCAAATTAAAATAATGTATTGTACTTTAAAGAATTTACTGAATATCTATATTTTATATTAACCGCTGCCTCCGGGCCGTAATGTAGTGGAGAAAAAGGCAGCGGTACAAAAAAACTCCACTCTGACCATCTTTTCAAAATCATTTTAAACTTAATACATCCGAGCCTAAGATTAATATCAATAACTTTATACTACACGTTAGGCTATAAATTTAAACACATTTAAAGAACAAATAGAACAGTTCAAACACAATAAGTAAGCAAATATTTTGAAACGCAGTGCATAACTTACTTGATAGATCAGGCTCCAAGGGCGAAGACAGCAAAAAGTCCAGCTACTTTTTTTTTTTTTTTAGCCCTATAAAGGGCACCCTCCGGAGGACACGGGGGAGGGAGGTGGTGAATGCTCATGCATAACAGCACGGGCCCGGCCGTGCTGCCAATGTGGGACTCGCAGAGTGCGCCTACCCACTAAACACCACCTTGGTGCTGGTTTGGTCCTAAGGACCCCTAAACCTACATCATGAGCGACCCCCCTCGAGGCCGAGGAGGGCGCATCCAGCTACTAGAC
Organism: Yponomeuta plumbellus; assembly: GCA_947310845.1. Lineage (NCBI taxonomy): Eukaryota > Metazoa > Arthropoda > Insecta > Lepidoptera > Yponomeutidae > Yponomeuta > Yponomeuta plumbellus. The sequence goes on from OX371203.1 coordinate 20,751,239, forward strand.
ATTGTACTGCCTTTATACCACAGAGTACATTACTAAATAGAGAACAAACTCCGGCTCTAAAATCGGTAATGCTTAAAGCGCCACCTGATATCAAGTTTCAGTACTACATTGCCATATAATATAAACATAAATAGCCATAGGCAAATAGGTACGCTATACCTATAGGTACCCGTATGTATAGGTTCGAAAAGAGATGTGGATTTATTTTCTAGTTTTTAAAAGAAGAAAACTCCAAGTTAGATCAATTTTTTATTTCTTTCTTCCTTTTTTTCTCCTCCCAGCCCAAATATTTAATTTTCACAACAACAAATCCACAACACAGTCCTTTTTCTCAACGCAATTTCTGGATATATAGCCGGAGGTACATTAGCTCAACTCAACGGAATACAACACTCCAAAAACTAAATAAAACGGGAGCCAAAACTACGAAGCGCAACACAAAGAAAATAATTAGGTAGTTACCTACTTTACTTTTACGAGCGCAGATGCCACCATGACGCAGTGTTGCCAGTGGCAGAGTCAAATATAACAAGCGAGGCAGATCAAAAAGTTACATTTTCTCGAGAAAAGTAACATAACCTTTTTTTTATTGTAGAAACCGATACAATACTTTATTATGGCAGTTTATTACACAAAAAGTAAAATAAGTTTCTGGTTCCATTCAAAAAAATCTTAATAATTTGTTGCTCGAAAGACTGGCGATGTTGAAAAAGAAAAAACATACAATCAATGATGTTTGTCTAATGGCTCAGTACACACTATGCCGCCGGCACTGCCGGAGCGTAAAAAGATGCCGGCAATGCCGCACAAGCCGAGCCTCGGCAGGCCAGCGGGTCGTGCCGGGTTACGCGGCAAGCCGGCGGCAGTTCGCTCCTGGCATTCGTTTGAAAGTGTTGTGCTAGAAAATGATGCCAATGATGCTCTGCGGCACCAGCGGCAAGTGCCGGCGGTCTAAACATGCCGGCGGCAAAGCGGCCCGGCCGTGCCGCCGGCATAGTGTGTAGCAGCTATAATATAGGTACCCACCAATTTAAGAATGTCTTTCAGTATTTCAGTCTCAGCTTTGTCTATGTCGTACCGTACATGCACTTCCATAACATGTCATAATATGACATTATTCGACGAAACATCGGTGATTTTCATTTCTGAAAAATTGGACATTAAAATTTCACATTCAGTCAGTGTGTCAAACGTATTTTGTAAATGTGTGAACGAGTTTCAGTTGCAAATGTACTGTGGAACTCTACGTATTTTTTTATAGTATTCTACTTCTCTCAGTGAAAACTGTTATGGCGTTCACAAAAAAAATAACTACTTCCCTATAGCGGTATTATTTCCTTTATAATAAAATAAAATACCTATTTCGTTTTTGTAAGATAATTATCGTTTTAAGAAAGTAAAATATTAGTTAAATGTATAAAAAGAGTTTGAAAAGCGCCATCTATTTCCAGTTATTAGTTATTATTACTTTATTGCACACGAGACATTAAACATAACATTACATTAAAAACAATATGTACAAAGGCAAGCTTATCTCTGTAAGAGATTTCTTCCAGAATGTATGAACTAAACTTATAACGCCATCTCTCGAAACTAAAAAACTACTTTAACCAAAATTGTCGTGAGGCGCCATCGCCATCTAAGTTTCAGAAATAGCTGATTGTTATGCTACTTAATTAAAAATACACGCCTTATGACAACACTCAAGGAATTGGGAGTGATTCGCGATTTTATATCGTAATAATATTATCTAATACCCATTTTTTTGTTTGCAGCTTAATCACTCTGAGCCGGGCATACATACATGATTAGCCAATAAGGCGTAAAAATGTTTTAAACTTAAAATAATAGTGACATTTACGGGTATATAAGGAAAACCTATCAATAATGTTAATTGATTACATAATAACAAAAAAATATAATTGAATTAAATAAGTACACAATGTCAAAATTTGTCATTTAAATATTCGAGGACGCTATAAAACGATTTGGTTAAAAGTACATTCTTCAACTTAGATTTAAATTTGTCTATGGGAAGTTCCCTCCATGCTGAAGGCAGTTTATTATAATATAAAGTACAGCGCCACCAAGTTATCTGTTCAGGTGGGCAAAATTGTAACTAAGTAACTAATTGTAAATCTTGCTACCCATTTTTTGTTTTATTTATTCACTTACTAAGATTTATAGATATATTTTCATTACAATCAAAAGACGCGTTAAAATATTCTTATTTTTCTAGGTAACTTTCTTAAATGTTACTACTAAATTCTCCATTAGCGCCGCTATCAACTGAACAGATAATATGGCGGCACTCTAAGAGCCATGTGACAAACGCTTTTTGTCATTAGTGTCGTATTTGACTTGGTTTTGACTATTCTAGTGGGATCTCTTCGGGCTCGCTTATTATTATCTCTAGCTTCTTAAAGCTATAAATAGATCCTTATTTGTTTTTACAAAAAGGCATGTTTCTAATAAATATGTACATCGCAGGCGAAGTGAGAATATAATTTTTAATAAAGATAGCCTTACATTGTATCTTGTCGTTGAAGGCCAAACATGGCTCTGATGCAACATTTATGTTGTTTAAATACTGATACTTTATTTGTGCAGTTGCCCCAAAATATCGGAATATTTATTTATTTTGGACTACTAACAGCTTTTTTATATAACAACACAAAGTACTATATTGAAGTAAAGACACTAATAGACAGTTGTCTTGTTATTCAGGCACGCTATATTTTGGGACATGTATGGGAATCTAGTTTGAGAGTAGCAACCCTGGAAATAAACGAATGGGGCTGCAACAGTGCCATCTATAGAGAGCCAATGAAACTAATTAGTCGTGGTACCGAATTCAAGTTCGATTAGCGCCCCTTGAACGTTGGTTTTGGTACTACTATTTTATGCTACTAAATTAAAAATATACATATTACACCAACAACGTGTCATTTAACAATACTTCACGATTTTGTATCCTTACACAAAATGTATTTCCCTGTTCATTGTTCTAAGATTAGGCCCCATGCTTTATACCCTGCCCGAGCCCCCTACTTATCTCAAACGATATGGCATCCTAGCCAATGACAGAGTACATCCTGTCAAACAGAAGTCTTTCTAAAAATATTATCGAGTAAACTTAATATTAATTTTAATTTCTAATGTAGGGTTAACATTCATATTATTTATTATTACCGATGACTATTATGTCTAAATAAATTATTTCTTAAGCAACTCTAAGAACCACAAAAAGAACACTATTTGTTTAATATCGGAAATACATAGGAACAGGCACTGGTATCAGTTGGTATTTATTAAACTATTAAATTTTATTAATAAATTAAATTGTGGATTTTCAAATGTAACAATATAAACAAGGATACATTTGAAGTTAAAATATCTTTTATAGCTGTAAATCATAAATTAATCAGTGATTTGACCAATATTCTGTCACGGCCATACTGACCTTGTGCTTCGTTCCCGAAGTACAGACAAAAACCTTAACTAAAGAACAGAAATTACAGTAGATAATGGCTAGATACGATAAAGACTGTATGACCAACTTATCTCACAGCTTTATCGTAACATAGCTTTTTGGCAGGTTACATAAAATTCACAACAATATCTCATGCTAGCACGTTTTACTTTACATCAGTGATCTCTGTATTCACATTTACTGACTATCAACGGTACCTATCCACAAACATTTCATTGCACATTTTACATTAAATAACCCAGTAGTCTAATTTACCGGCACATGTACCTATCCACATTTAACTACACAACTAACAGCCGTATTCACATTTACCTACTGGCAAATTTTCCTATCAAGCGATAGCATCATTAATACATCAATATCAGCATTACTACCTGCAGTTTTTCACATCGTCATCAAGAAACATCATCTGCCTAAATATCAATGATATCATATCAGTGTCACTATGATAGCACACTTTCACATTAGTTCAACATTATACATTTGCCGCTCATGAAACAAGTAGGTGGGTACAAGAAAAATATATCTACACAACAATTTTAGGAAAGAATTAAACAATAGGTACCTTCAATCCGTTAAATCATCTCATTGCGCTATATGTTTAAGCATCGCAAATCATTCAAATTATTAACAAACATTTCCAACATCACATCTAAGTAGGTATTTGCTTAGAAATCTTTAAATTAAATTCATAAAAGTACAAGGTTTCACTATGGCTCCCAATCCTGGGTATTCTAGTCGTATACCCGAGTACCTTAACACCCAAAGAACTTTTTATGAGAAAACAAACTGTTAAATAAAAATATAGATTTCCTAAAAAGAGACTAAAAGTAATTGTTAGTTATCTTTGTAACTCAAATTGTTCTTCTAGCAGTAGACTTTATGAAAATAAAATACTTCAGTCTACATCAGACTACTCTGATTAATCCAGAACATTACTTATCAATCTACTCTTCCAGTGCGACCACGAAAGTCTTCCACTGTATGGAGTAGTCCGATTTAACTTACTCCGAACCGTAAAATAAATACATCATTGACACTTTGGAATCGTCCAAATGCTCAACAAGATGGAGTGTAAAGTTACGCGATACAAGGGCAGATTTGTTTGAAACCAGAGACATAATAGGTAATCCGCTTGGCCAATCTATAATAAAATTATGTAAGTACCCACTGCAAGTGAAACGATGTGGTGAAAATAATTGATAATATGGATGTGCTTGTGCAAACACTTTAGTATTGATATTCGATCTGTAATGTTTTCTTTGGGAAAAGAACACTATTTTTTTTTTATTGCCGATATTAACAGAGTACCTACTCGATACAGTAATAATATCTCAACTATGGTATTGTAACTGATGTTTGAAACTGTCTCACCATTCGTACACATTGAACTTTAATATTCGAAGTTTTCAAATACAGAATCAATTCAAAGCTGCCGCCAGCGAAACGGTCAAAACAAACTCGTCAATTACCTATTTGGTGGCATCGTTTGATCAATTTCGCATCAGCCCACGTTTTACTTATACTTTATTGCACACGAAACACAAAATTGGACATTACATTAAAAAACATAAACATAACATAACATAAACATTTACATACTAGCACAGACATTGCTTCTGGCCCCACACTAGGATACCCTGTATCGTGGGAACAAAAAAAAATATGTACAAAGGCGAGCTTATCTCTGTGAGTGATTTCTTCCAGCAAACCTTAGCGTTTTATGGAATTGAAAGGTTTTTCTTTATGCACAATTACCTACTGCGAGCCACAAGGGAGTTTGTATTCTAAAATTTTGTAAAATGGCAAGAAATAAAAAATACAAAGTTAAATTCTCAGGAGGGAACAAAAATACTTTCTTTCGTAAACTTGCCAACTTCGAAAATATTCGAATCGGATTTAGTATTATTCGAATAGTAAAAGTGAGCGAACATTACAAGGCCTTTTTTTTTTTTTTTGTTAACGGGGTGAAATGCTTTGTGCACCATAACCGCCACCCTTGGGGGAGGGTGACGGCCGTGTGTCGGACTCTCCTCTCCTAATAATAGGAGAGGCATACCTCCTAAAACACCCCGGGGGCCGTCCTGTCGCTCGTGCAATGGGGCGCCGCCGGATCTCGCAAGTGGTGTAACCACAACGCGAATGCGACAGCGGCGCCCCGGCGACGTTGACCCGACTCGCAAGGAGTCGGGCCCACCCTCACTGGAGAAGGGGCATGGGCCCCCCACCCCCTTCTCCCGTCACGATATCGGACGGCAGGTCCCCCAACCTGCCGTCTGTGACCCTCCCTCAACCGGCGGCGCAAATTCCGCGCAGCGTCCCCCGCGCCACCGGCTCTCCCGGCGGGGAGGCGCGAGCTCCCCGAGCCTCCAGCTACCGAGGACCCGTTGTTGCCCTCTGCCCGGATCCTCGGCCCATCTAAATTACCACCCATAAAAACACCCCTCGGCCAGAAACCATATGGGGTGCCCAGTCCCTGGTCCCTGGCTTACCTCCCTCAAAATCCCTCCCTCCCAAGCCCGGCTTGCGGAGCCCGCGCCCCTCCCCGCCCCTCCAGCCCTCTTCCATGCCCTCTGCTAGACAGAGGGACATAGAGAGGGCCCCCACCGTGTGTTTTTTATAGAGGTTGTCTCCTCGCGGCCCGAAGGCCCCCGGCCCCGCTCAATGTGGGGTTACGGGTGCGGGGCCCATGGTGGGCCCCGCGGGACATCCAGCGGCGCAAGCCACTGGACGTCCCCCTCCCTCTGGTTTTGGTCCGCGCCGGCCGAAGCCGGTACCCCCCATATCTGGAGGGCGTTCCCCTATCCGCCACCCGGGGGACGCGTCCGATGGAAGACCAGAAACTCCGCACGGAAACATTACAAGGCCTAATCACATATTAAGAGTGAAAGGTTTGTCACAACGACTATTAGGGACTCTTATTTTAATAGAAATTAATTTATCCACCCGAGAAAACAATCACTTTAATTAATCAATCATAGTTTCTTGACTTTGATAGTGGTGAGAAGAATTTATTTGCAACTTGGGAAGGGCTAAACAAAATAAAGTTAACAAATTTGATGATCCCAGTAAGATGGTGACCATAAACGTAGCCTAGGCGCTGCCGTCGCACCGGCCCGGCTCGCCTACTTGTCGGTAACAAGTACCCACAAATGGAGAAGAAAAATCAGACTGAGCGATTGGTGATTAATGTAACTAGTTACGTTGATAACTTTTGTAAGTGGGTATTAAGTTAATTGTCATAGAAGTAAGTAATCACTGAAATAGGAAGCCGCCGTACTAGCTACAAATAGTATAGAAATGCCTAGTTGGGAGCCAGTAAAAGTTGTTTACATTAAACTTATTCTTCTAATTATATTATTCCTCAGTAGCGTTAAATATTTACATTGAAGGATTAGAAAAACGTAACGGCCTTGCTGCTACACAATGTATGTACGAGAATTCTACATCCTGAAGTTTCCAAGGATTCCACCGTATGCTTAAAGAACCCCTGAGGGTTTTACTAGCCTTAGCTGCCGTGATGCCGCTCCGCTTAAAGTCCTCTAAGAAGGCCTCGATAGTGTTGCGCCATCTCGCAGCTAGCAGAGATTTGAACAGCGTCCAACATCGACAGCGCCTTCCATGGGGTGGCGCAGACTTGTGACGGGGCGTCACGAGTCGCAGATGATCAGCGAGTGCAGCATCCATCCTAGACAGAAAAAATACGCCAAAATATGTTCTACTTAGTTTTAGACGTGATACATCCCCACTTCTGATGTAAGATTTAGAAAATAAGAGAGCAATATGGAAGCTAAGCTCAATTTTACAAAATCATACTAATACGAAGCTAACTTTAATAGTGTAATCTGATAATAAAAAGCAAAAGTAATGAAAGTTAACTTGGAAAGCTATTTGCAATAAATGTGTGTTCTAAATAGGCAATTACCTAGTAAGCAAATAGAATTTTAATACTATTGTGTATTTATTTTTAGTCTACCTTCGCTATAAACTATTCTGAGGGGACAGCAAATTAAACAGCAAATAAATGAACTGTAAAAGTGTATTGGGTTGAAGAAGAACAATTACACACATTAAATCAAATTAAAATAATGTATTGTACTTTAAAGAATTTACTGAATATCTATATTTTATATTAACCGCTGCCTTCGGGCCGTAATGTAGTGGAGAAAAAGGCAGCGGGACAAAAAACTCCACTCTGACCATCTTTTCAAAATCATTTTAAACTTAATACATCCGAGCCTAAGATTTAGGGACTCCACACACGACGGCTATAAGGTAAAGATGTATATTATAGCACGATATATCTCATTACATCTTTCCATAGAAATCGTCAGGAGACCACACACGACAGCTATAATATACATCTTTACATCTTCGTACCTTAAAGGTACTGAGCGATACTGTACGGTTTCACCATGCATAATGTTTTGCTCACGCGGCATTTTACTCAGGCCGCGCATCGTTTTTGTAATAAAAGTTAGTTGTCCACGTACTGACTGTACGTCACGTGTTTCATTTACTTACTTACTACTGAACTTTACTCTAAAATATCTAATACAAGAGTGTGGAAAAGCGCCGTCTACTAAGCGCGGGACTATACATCTCTATGGTCCTTCGACAATCATACTCAGTGTTTTCTGTGGTTTTTCACACGATCACCAAGTAAATTGAGAAGGCGCACTTATCGTGGCGGAGCCGCAGGAGCATTGGGTAGCAACCGCGACCTATTGGACTCTGGATCGAGCTAAGAAGGGACAACTCAATCAACTACTACTACTTGGAGATTCCGGCACCGTCTACTACGTGTCGGCCACCACTAGGTACTACTACTTGGAGCCGCTGACACCGTCTACTACGTGTCGCCCACCCCTACTACTACTACGTGGAGCCACTGACACCGTCTACTACGTGTCGGCCAACACTCTACTATTACTTGGAGCTGCTGACACCGTCTACTAAGTGTCGGCCACCCCTACTACTACTACTTGGAGCCGCTGACACCGTCTACTACGTGTCGGCCTCCTCAACTAACACTACTTGGGATCTCCGGCACCGTCTACTAAGTGTCGGCCTCCTTCACTACTTCTACTCTTGGGGAGCTCTTGGCACCGTTCACTGCGTGTCAAGGTTATCAATGAAACTTCTTACTTATCGTGTTACAAGAAGAGAAGTGGAACTAGTTTAAAATTCAACATGACTGATCTGAATACTCAAGGTCGAGTATTTGAGAACATTAAAAAACTTTGTGCCAACTACAAAAAGGATGGAGAGGATATAAAGAAAAAAGCTGGTTATCTCACTAAGCGACTGTTGTCTTTGGAGAGTCAATGGAGCGACTTTGGAAATCGACATGCACGCACGCACTACTGCGACATGAAGACGAAGATAGCCCATACTTCAAGGATAATGTTTTTGAAAGGACTAAGGAGATGTACGAGTCTACTAGAAAGAGCATACTACAACTAATGTTATTGGAATCGCCGATCGACGATGACGACAACCAATCAAATGCAAGCAACGAACCAAGTGAAGAATACGAGGTGGAGATGGATCATGCTGCTAAACTCAAAGTCAAGGACTTACTTACTCGACAAGAGGGTAACTGCAAAGCTATCGACAGAACTATGGCAAGGATAAACATTGAAGAACCTATGGAAAAGTGGGAAATCGAAGATCACCTTAGCATCTTGAGAGCAAAGTGGGAGGCAGTGGACAAACTACACTGGGAACTAGACGCAGTTCTACAAGGTTCTGACGAAAAATACTACAACTTATTTGCTGCGATTGAAAACGAAACGAACAACTAAAGAAGACACTACACTCCAAACTATGGTCAAGTATTCACTATCAGCAGTCAGCCCCGAAAATTGATATCCCTTTATTTTCGGGCGACTACCAACAATGGTTATCGTTTAAAGATCTATTTATAGAAACGATTCATAATAATCCCTCTATATCAAGAGCACAAAAACTACAACACTTGAAGGCAAAGCTCCGAGGCGAGGCTGAAAAGCTGGTTCAGCATTTGACTATCAATGCTGAAAATTATGACTCATGCTGGAACATACTAAAGCAGCGATACGATAATCGTCGGCTCCAGTTTACATCTTTTATGAACACCCTGTTGAATTTACCAACTATTCAACAGCCGACCGCTGTTTCTGTGAAAAATATGCATGACGTCATTAACGAATGTATGAACGGACTGGCCAACATTGGCGTGGACACAGCAAGTTGGGACCCTATCATCGTACACATAATGTCGCAAAAACTTGACACTGTCACTTACACTGAATATACTAAGGAAATTCAAAACCCGAGGGAGCTTCCAAACTTACAAGACTTTACTGTGTTTTTGGAAAACAAGTTCATGGCGTTTGAAGCAATACAAAATCGCCAAAAAGATGCCCCACATACCCCGAAAACATCACTACCCAACAAAAATTACTATGGGCCAAACAAACCAACTTTCGGATATAAAAGGGAATATTCGAAGTAATTCTTCGCTACATATCAAGGAAAATGCCCACTTTGTAGCGGAACACATGTACTCATGCAATGTCGAAGGTTTCTTGATATGACCACAGAAACTCGAAACGCCTCTGTCGCGAGATTGCAAGTTTGCAGAAACTGCCTTTATCGCCACGAGGAACTACAGTGCACGTCGAATAAAAACTGCAAAGAGTGTAATATGCCTCATCCATCACACACTGTTACACAACCATGTAAGGAAACAACCCTCAACCCCAGCCACTGGGAAACTCAACTCTACTCATGAACCTTCCACATCGAACAAAAAGGGTTCAAATCACTTGTCCTGTAACGAAACGGAGGTACTACTTGCTACAGTACAACTCAAAGTGAAGTCCATCGACGGGACATATGTATACTTGCGAGCACTACTTGACCAAGGCTCACGAGTTAATTTAATAACTGAAAATGCTGCACAACACTTAAGACTGCCCAGAAAGAAGATAAATGCCACCATCTCTGGCGTTGGAGCCTTCTCTGGAGATTGCAAAGGATATCTCGAACTTGAGTGTCAGTCTATACACTCAAACTTTACCTTCAAGGCTGAATCGCTGGTTATAATAAGGTTGGTCAACAATCTACCCAGTAAAACTTTTGAGAAAACTGACTGGCAGCACTTAAACAATCTGAACCTCGCCGACCCCGATTTCAACGTATCACGTGGCATTGATCTCCTGTTCGGGGCGGAGGTATACTCTACCATCATCATGGATGGAGTACTGAGAGACAAGAATCAATCCCCCATTGCGCAACAAACCCAACTAGGGTGGATTTTATGCGGCAATATAAAAACTTTTAACTGTCATACGACACTGATCAACTTGGACGACTTGTCAAGGTTTTGGGAGCCGGAAGACATTACTGAAAGTCACGAAGACGTACCAGGAGACGACGAGTGTGAAGTCTACTATCAACACACTACGCAAAGAACCGCAGACGGGAGTAACATTGTTGAGATGCCACTTTGTTCGGATTACAAAGAAATATTGGGGAGCTCTAAATCTATTGCGACTGCGCAATATTTACAACTAGAAAAGAGATTGGCCAGAATAAAAAATCTAGCATGCATGTACAATGACTTTATCCAAGAATATGTACATGGATCTGGGACACATGCAACCATCTACTTCCGCATCTAACTCAAGCCCCGATTACTACTTGCCTCACCATGGCGTAATACGAGAGCATTCCACAACGACAAAACTAAGAGTGGTTTTCAATGCTTCTCAAAAATCAAGCTCCAACTACAGCTTAAATGACTTAATGAAAAAGGGGCCTAACTTGCAACGAGACATACAAGAATTACTTATAAAATGGAGAAGCTACGCGTACGTGTACACAGCTGATATCGAAAAAATGTATCGCTGCATTTGGATTTCGGCAGAGCAACATCAACTTCAAAAGATCATCTGGCGGTTCTCACCCGAAGAACGACTACGAGAAATCAATCTCTGCACAGTAACGTACGGAACCAAATGCGCGCCTTGGTTAGCCATGAGAACCCTAAAACAACTAACTTCAGACGACGGTCACAAATATCCAGCCGCCGCAAAAATACTCGAAAATGAGTTCTATGTCGACGACTTGATAAGCGGCACCAATTCACTCGATGCCGCAAGAGAAATACAGCGAACGCTGATTCAGCTACTGCGCGGCTGCGGCATGAACTTACGCAAATGGTCGAGCAACTGCCCAGAACTACTACAAACACTATCAGAAGATCAATTATCGAAGAGGAACGTGTTTAACTTTAAACACGATGATACTAAGAAAACTTTGGGCCTAGGGTGGAGCCCGGAAGCTGACGTCTTTACACTCGACTGGGAGATGGCAGAACAGACTCTAAATCAAAAAGAACATTTTATCCAAAAACTACTTGATAATTGCAGCACCTTAACGCGCATTATTCGAGTCACTGCTTGGGTGTTGCGTTTCACGAACAAACTGCGTAATAAGAAGCAATTGGATACAAGCTACCTAACTACCGTGGAACTGACGGAGTTTGCTGAGCTTGTAATTAAGTACGACCAACAAATGGCATTTTCCAGTGAACTGGCACAATTCAAACAAAGCGCACCTACCTCGAATAAAAGCAAGATACACAAGTCAAGCCCATTTCTAGACAAAAAGGGCATCATGCGGGTTTGCGGACGCCTTAAAAACTCAGAGCTGCCGTATAACATGCAGAACCCAGTGATCCTGAAGACTTCAACAACTACACTCAAACGCCCTACCGTGAAACTGTCACCATGCCAATGGAAGCAAAAACTGAAACGAAAAGAGATTTGACATCATCTACGGATGAAGACTGCACAGGAGGTCAAACCCATTAATATGCGCCGAAGCACAAGGCAACTCTGAAACGGTGCTTCTCGACCTTCTTTACTCTACTCATAACACTCTGTGCGTTGATAACAGTATCATACGGTAGCGGAGCCTACAGCGGAGCGACCAAAGCTCAGATAACGCCATTGGAATCCGAGCGCCCTATTTACTAGGATACGAAAGGCAAAATACAAATAATCAATGACGAGTGGACGCTCCTTATGTACTACAACTTAACAAACTATTGGGACGGAGTACGCCACAAGCTTGTCTCAACGGGGTAAACGGTTTATGCCAGAAAACCGACCCACGATACTGCCAAACTACTCTACAACAGCTGTATCACGAGATCGAATTACTCAATTACTACAACAACATCTTACTAGCACCTCACACGCACCTCTCCAATAGAAAGAAACGTGGATTGATAGACGCAGGAGGATACTTAGCGAACACTCTGTTTGGCATACTTGACCAACACTTTGCGGAAAAATACCAGAAGGACATACAGGATGGTCCAAATATCATGGATCAAATGAAATGGGGAGTTAGCCAAGGTCATCTTCTACCAATAAAGTCCTATACAGGGTGGTAAAATTCTCAACGGTTTTGAACTTATGATTGATTTTCGGTTTTTTTTCAAGAAAAGAGTTCCTACTACTTATTAAGAGCAATAAAAAAAAAGTACTTACTTTTGGTGGTTGTTTTTTTTTTGAGAGTGACGGTCCATGATGAGAATGTAAAAAAAAATTCATCGTCCCTGTCTTTATGGATCATGAGAAATTAATTAATTTTTTACGGATCTCGTATCATAATTGTTTGATCCAACATTTTCGTCATTGATTTTAAAAAAAGTGTACTGCGGAAACCTGCCCCAGTAGTAGAAAAACTGGACCATTTCATGAGGATTGTAAAAAGATACAACTCAAAGCCCTATCTCTCCTGAATCTTTTATTATTGACCTTTATTCTCAGCAAAGTTGCATTTTTTTAAATCAACTTTTGGTCCTAACTAATTTGAGTTACAAAGTACTGTTCTAGGACATACAACCCCAACCCAACCCCAACTAAACTGGGAAGAAGGCCGGTAGAAGAAGAAGAAGAAGCTCTTAATAAGTAGTAGGAACTCTTTTCTTGAAAAAAACCGAAAATCAATCATAAGTTCAAAACCGTTGAGAATTTTACCACCCTGTATAGGACCTTATTGGTAGAAGATGACCTAGGCTAACTCCCCATTTCCTTTGATCCATGATATTTGGACCACCCTGTAGAAGCCGTGCAAAGCAATGAAAACTATCTCCTTGAACTCATTCGGAACCAGACTTCTATTGTGGAGCTCGAAAACGACGTTTTAAGGAAGAGTGAAGCCAACATCCAGAAACAGTTTGTAATGATCGATTTGTTCATGAACCAAACGAACGCTAAATTCGCCAAAGCCGAATCGGAAATAGAAATTGTAATGGCATCCAACTACTTCAACTACTCAGCCTCACTAGCGGTGCATCTACCAATCAACAACCTAAAAGGAGTTCAAGAAATGCTCTTTGAAACCTTAACAGAAGTCTATCAAGGCCGCATGGAAGTGCGTCTTCTGTCTCCAGCTAACTTAATCAATCAACTAAATGCTATGTCAGCGAGACTCCCAAGAACACTGTCTTTGCCGGTGAAAAACACAAGAGAGGGCATAAAAGACTTATACAAGCTTCTCTACGTGAAAGCAAGAGTGACTGAAACTTACTTCCTGTTTGAAATTCACATTCCGTTAATTTCGGATGAAATCTACACCTTTTATCAGGCCATTCCGTTACCCATCAAAACAAAAACAGAAATCTTCACAATACAACTCCCTTCGACTTACATAGCCGTGAATTTCCGGAAAAATACTTATATTACCTTGATGGGAGACGACTTGAAACACTGTGTTCAACAAGGAACAGATAACTTTCTATGTTACAAAAACCTGCCAGTATTCAATTTTAACAACTATAACATACCATGCGAGGCGAAACTTCTCGGCCACTACTCTACTCTACCGTGTGAAGTTACTCGCGTGCCTTGCAAGGACGCATGGTTCGAGTTACATGCATCGAACACATGGTTGGCGAAATGCTGCGCTACTTGCGCTTTTCGGACTATATGCCATAGCGATGTCACTATGGAAACGCTAACAACATCTGGGATAGTGACTCTAGCTCAAGGGTGTATCCTACAATCAAGTGAGCTAACCATTTATTCGCACAACCAATACAGCAGTAACGCACAACTGGACTACAACTTTGAAGTACCCCTACTGAACTCATCGGTTAACAACATCGTGAACATCAATATGCGATAAGTTACTGCCTACTTGCAGCTGGATGCATAGCCATTGGAATATGGATACTAAGAAGGCGCTGCCCAAACATCTGCACAAGACAGGTACATCCTTGTGCACACTCAGAGGGCATAGAGCTACAAGTGATCCCTCAGAAAAAGCAACTCAGTCAAGTACACCCCTGCCACAAAGGGACGAGCCAAGCAGAGCATCAGACACAGAGGTCGCGCCCAGCCGCCTCTGCGGATAACGTTGACTTTAACTTTGACTGATGCATTTAGTTTTTAGAGTTTACTACTTTTGAAATATTTAGCTATGTATATTTTCATATATTTTTTACTAATTTTAAAAACTAACTTTGTTAATTAAGAATACTCTCTTTTTGGGTGCGGAGCATGTACGGTTTCACCATGCATAATGTTTTGCTCACGCGGCATTTTACTCAGGCCGCGCATCGTTTTTGTAATAAAAGTTAGTTGTCCACGTACAGTCGAGAGAATACGTCACGTGTTTCATTTACTTACTTACTACTGAACTTTAGTCTAAAATATCTAATACAAGAGTGTGGAAAAGCGCCGTCTACTAAGCGCTGGACTATACAGATACGAAGATGTATATTTACCTGTCGATACATCTTAATATATCTCAATACCTTTTCGTATATTACGATACATCTTTCTTCGAACAGGGTGTTCAAAAAGTTTCTTGGTGATTCAAAAACTCCACTAGGAGTCTTATGTCGCTAAACGACATAGGTATTCAGAGTCCTATCTCAAAAAAATCATTTGCTCCACATAAATTTGCTCCATATAAATAGTCTCGCTAAAGGCCGGCTTCCGAATTGAGAATTTCACTTAAATATTTAAATAACGTTCTGTCACGCTCTTTTCTGAGAAACTTGACGAGACAACACTAGTGTTAAGTAGTTACTTAGCGAAATTCTCAATTCAGAAATCGGCCGTAAGCTACGTTTCGTAAGCCTGAGGAAGGTATAGGCCATACTCCGCCACGGGGGGCCAAGTCCGGATTGATGGAGGCTTGTAAGACTAGTAGCTGGTCTTGCTCTATGGCCTCTGACTTGGCTTAACGACTGCCATCTATCGACGGCAGCCAGCACCAACTGCTTAACATGCCTTGCGAAGCATGGAACCGCTCGGAAAAATGCCATTAGCTTTAATCATAAACGGTCACCCATCCGCGCACTGAACGCGCCCTATGTTGCTTAACCTTCGTGATCGTTTAAGATCACTCAGGTGGCCAGGGCTGCGAGCAATTCTTCGATTCGGTCGATTGATGACCTATAATTTTATAGATATAACATAGGAAGTTACAACTTGTATATAGTGATGGAATATAACATTAAAGTTGCCTTTAACATGAAGGATAGTAACAAAAATCAATCTACCTCAAGAAAAGAAATAAAAGATAATTCCGCATATAATTTAAACTCTTCGGAATTTTCCTTACTTTATATGATGTTCAATGCACATCGTTCTACACTGACGAGCAATATAAAACAGCCACTTGCAAAGTACGAACAAAAATCGAAATATCTCCTAAACCACATGAGTTAGCTTTATGAAGTAAAAAGATTCTAGAAAAGAGTTTTATATTGCACATTAAAATTATTTACATACTGGCCTGTTTGAAGTCATGGATATAAAAAAGTAAAAAAACAAAAATGTCACGTATCATAATTTTGGATTACGCTTGATTACTTTTGCTTCTACACTGATTTAATTATTGTTTTCACCTTTGTGTATTGTTTTTTTTAACCCAAAGTGCTTACGGCAGGCGCTGACTTGTAAATAAATGAATCAGCATGCCTCTCACACCCGAGGAATGTACCAGAATTATCACCATGGTGGAACTGGGAAGATCTCAGAGATATACGGCCAGAACAATGGGTGTGACACATTCTACTGTCCAACAAGTGCTTCGGAGGTTTAGAGAGACTGGACTTAACTTGAGAAGACCAAGCAACGGTAAGCCAAGGTGCACAAGGGCTCGAGAAGATCGGTTCATTGTGTCAATGATGTTGAGAAATCGACATCAGACGGGAGTTGCAATCCAGCAACAACTTATGCAGAACCGAAGGGACCCTATCAGTGAGTGGACAGTCTGGAGACGTCTTGCCGAAGCCAATTTGAAGCCTTACCGCCCAGCAAATGGCCCAAAACTGGAAAGGCATCATAAAGTTGCCAGGTTAAGATATGCTCGTGAGCATATCGAATGGGGCGAGGTCGAATGGGGCACAGTAATGTTCTTAGATGAATCGAGATTCATTTTGTATAACCATGACGGGAGACGTCGAGTGTACAGACGACCAGGAGAACGTTTTACACAAGCATGTTTCGAAGAAAAGGTCTCATATGGGGGAGGTTCTGTACACGTGTGGGCCGGTATTTCTTCAGATGGTCGAACGGCGCTAGTGCCGATAGAAAATGGCAATCTGACTGCTGTGAGATACATAAATGAGATTCTCAATGAACATGCCGGTCCGTATTTGATCAATATGGGTGACAATGCATTGTTTATGCATGATAATGCGCGGCCCCACGCAGCTCAAATTGTAAACGAGTACCTTCAAGACGTAGGAATCCATCGAATGGAGTGGCCAGCGAGAAGCCCTGACCTAAATCCCATTGAACATGCCTGGGACGAGCTTGGCAGACGTGTCAGAAGCCGAAATCCACCTCCAGTCACGCTTCATGCCTTGAAAGTTGCACTTATTGAAGAATGGGAGAATATTCCTCAGCATATGATAAGGAATCTTGTATTAAGTATGCCAAACCGTGTAGAAGCTGTATTGAGAGCACGGGGAGGCAATACAAAATATTGAAAGATAAAAAAATGGTGTTTGAACTTCTGAACCCACAATTATTAGTTAATTGTTTTTTTGTCCAAATGGCCATATTTTGTTTAATTCTTATTTTGACATATTAAATTTTTTTTTGTTTCCATATGGTGTTTTTTTTATCTGTTATTAAATACACTTCAATGTTACTTTTTACTTCAAGAAGCTATCTTACGTGGTTTTGGAAATATTTCATAATAAGTAAGTGGCTGTTTTATATTGCTCGTCAGTGTATTTTTGGCACATGTGCCAACGCATACGCGCATCAAAATCTCAATCATCTTCTGATGAACTACCTATCTATTAAATCCATAACAACACCCTGTATAACGCCTTAGCAGCCGGAACGTGTGTCGGTCGAGACGTATGTCAACGAAATGAAGCGAAATGTACATTACGTTACCTGTTGCGTGTGTGATACTTTAATATAATGTAAAGCTATACCTCCCGGGATGTAATGTATATTATAGCCGTCGTGTGTAAGTCCCTAATATCAATAACTTTATACTACACGTTAGGCTATAAATTTAAACACATTTAAAGAACAAATAGAACAGTTCAAAAACAATAAGTAAGCAAATATTTTGGAACGCAGTGCATCACTTACTTGATAGATCAGGCTCCAAGGGCGAAGACAGCAAAAAGTCCAGCTACAAAGACATAACTAGACACTACTAGACATTGTACTGCCTTTATACCCTGCCTGCCCGAGCCAGTGTTGCCACCTCGGTTTTTGAAAAGGGGCAGTCGGACAAGCTAAAAAGTGCTAGATTTAGCAAAAGAGGTGCTAGAAAGGGCTAAACAAATACAAAATGCAAAAGTTACCTCAGTTTTTTAAAAGGGGCAGTCGGACAAGCTGAAAAGTGGTAGGTAGATATGCAAAAGAGGTGCTGGAAAGAGCTAAACATAAATACAAATGCAAAGGTTAGTATTTGTTTTTAAAGGAAACGTATTAAGTACTTAAAGTTAAAGTCATTTTTTAAATTAAACCGAGTTAATTATTTTAAAAATCGAAACTTGGGGGTTTTCCCGGTAAAGAAGCAGAAAGTTTAGGTAGGGTTACCAATGTTGCCATAGAAAAACTAAATATATATCGAATGAGTGAACATAAAGCGTGACTGACGAAATTTTTTTCATATCGCTTGAAAAGGGCTAGATTGCTCTTTTCGGGCTAAAGCATGAAAAACCGCGTTCGCCTATAGGTCTGTTATCTAAAGCTGGCACGTTCACAGTACTCACACTTATGCAATTTCACTATACAGGATGTTTAAAAATATATGATTTTGATTCAAAATGCGACTCTAGTTTAAGTGTAGACTAGAGTTAGGTTTTAGTAAGATATCTGCGTTGTAGATAAATAAATACAAATATATGGGTTACTTGTTATAATATATTTTTAGCAAATTCGAGCAAAAAGTATTAAAAACAAGGTGGAATCAATGGTTACAAAATAGTTTTAAATTTCAATAAATTTTCACATGAACAAAAATAATTTCACCTAAGAAAATCTTTACCAAAACAGAAAATAATTATCCCAGAAATCCTCAACAATTTAATTATAATTTAATTATGTAACAAAGGGTAACGGACGCTCAGTGGTCAGTTACTGGATGAATTACCCTACCTTTTTTTCTAATGAGCCGTTTTCAGAAGAACTAAAAAAAAAAAAATATATGGCTGTCAAAGGAATGCAATTTTGGACCTCAGCCCAATAGCCATTTGTGATACATCATAAGATAGGTCTCAGCGAGCTGAACAAAAGTTACTACTACGCCAACAGCCAAATGTTTGTCGTTTCGGAGTTATATTTTGTTGAAAATGTTAGTTTTTTTCAATACTATATAACTCCGAAAGGACAAACATTTGGCTGATGGCGTCATAGTAACTTTTGTTCAGCTCGCTGAGACCTATTTTATGACGTATCACACATGGCTATTGGGCTGAGGTCCAAAATTGCATTCCTTTGACAGCCATATTATTATTTATTTTTTTAGTTCTTCTGAAAACGGCTCATTGCTTGTCACAGATAAACACTTTATTACTGTTCTGTAATTTCATCAACTGGAAGGAATCTGTGATCAACTGAGCAACATCATTCGGTTTCTATTGTGGTTACGCGAATGTTCTGGTCTCCTATTCTTCTTCTTTTTCTTCAACGTTTTTTCCATGATTTTAGCACCAGTAGCAGTTGTTCGAAGTCCAATCACAATCAAATGCAAGAGCCAAAAAAAAGAGGAAAGACCACAGAATAAACTGGCAATTCCCATTAAAAAAACAAAAACCCTCTTAAAAATGCCATCTACTGACTAATGAGCCGTTTTCAGAAGAAAAAAAAACGAATGGCTGTCAAAGGAATGCAGTTTTGGACCTCAGCCCAATAGCCATGTGTGATACATGTTATTTTTTTGAAATTGAAAATGTTAGTTTTTTTCAATACAATATAACTCCGAAAGGACAAACATTTGGCTGTTGACGTCATAGTAACTTTTATTCAGCTCGCTGAGACCTATTCGATGATAAACATTTACATACAGGCACATACATTGCTTCTGGCCCCACACTAGGATACCCTGTGTCGTGGGAACCCGAAACAGCGACGTCACAAACATGTAAACATCCAAGACCTGGGTTTCTTTTTTTTTTTCATCACACATGGCTATTGGACTGAGGTCCAACATTGCATTCCTTTGACAGCCATTCGTTTTTTTTTTTTTATTCTCCTGAAAGCGGCTCATTTGGAACTACTTTTCTTAGCTGTCAGTAAAATCCCTCATTGACACGCACATACGGTTGAATACCAAAAAGATCACGCTGTATATATAAACAGTAGTAAAAGTAAAACTATAACTGTCCCCTTCACACTCATAAGCTAGACCGCGCGCAAGAGAGACGGGCAGACTTTTCATGATGCGCATGCAGTACACGTCACGCCGCGCGCTATTCACAGACACTACACAAGCGCAACGTGTAAATGTGTTGAACGTGCCAGCTTTACTTAACTGACCTATACAGTAAAAAGTGCTACATCTAACCCGAAAAGGGCTAAGGTGGCAATACTGGCCCGAGCCCCATACTTAACTCCTCAGAAGATCTTCTGAGCTTATCTCAAACAATATGGCATCCTAGCCAATGACAGAGTACATCCTGTCAAACAGAAGTCTTTCTAAAAATATTGTCGAGTAAACTTAATATTCATTTTGATTTCTAATGTAGGGTTAACATTAATATTATTTATTATTACCGATGACTATTGTGTGTAAATAAATTATTTCATAAGCAACTCTAAGAACCACAAAAAGAACACTATTTGTTTAATATTGGAAAAACATAGGAACAGGCACTGGTATCAGATGGTGTTTATTAAACTATTAAATTTTATTAATAAATTAAATTGTGGATTTTCAAATGTAACAACATAAACAAGATTAAATAATGTATACATTTTAAGTTAAAATATCTTTTATAGCTGTAAATAATTAATTAATCAGTGATTTGACCAATATTCTGTCACGCGCGACTTCTCATGCTGTTCAATACTATATTATGGTCTACGAGTATTTATTATTATTACTGGTTATTGGCTTGGGTAACTACCTTAGAATAAGAATTCTGAGGTACGAACCTAAACCATATTTTGTCTCAACTGCAGGCGCCATCTATTGGCGAGTAGCGAAAACGGACCCTGTTGCATAAAAGTTACGGCGAGATTGTTCAGCACACAGAACAGAATTTTGTTCTGTGGTTCAGCAGCATTTAATTCCTTTATACTAGTGCCGGTTTATGAATTGAGAATTGCACTAAGTTAATCTCTCTGACACGCTCTTTTCTGAGAAATTCATCGACACAGCACTACAGTTAAGTGGTTTCAAGCGAAATTCTTAATTCAGAAACTGACCCGAAGTGTAATATTGGTGGTGGAACACCCATCTTAAGAGGCTACATAAAAAAAATCTCCTGCTTCGGCCCCGTCACTCGTACTCTAAGCGGTAAAGAAGTAATTTAACAAAATCACTATTGTTCCGTGTTCGACATAGTTTCAAACATCCTTGCATAGTTTACATTCGCCTGAGGCATGAGGCGTCCCTTGTTGGCCCTTCCGCCAACCCGACCCAATATTACCGGATATTAGGTACTAATCAAAATCATCCATAGAAACTTACTAAGCTTGCTTAAAAATCGGTTTATCGATTGATATCGATCACGACACCATGGATCCAATTCTATGTTGTCTATAACTCTCAGCTGTCTGTCAAAATGTCAATGAAAGTGACATTTCGGTTTTTTTTTGTTTCGATGCCTGAACGAATTTATTTCGAAATGAATTTTTATTCTTTTTGCAAAATAGAGAAGCGTCACTGCATCTGTTTGCCATTTCTCTGATGTATACGCCTAACTAAAAGTAATTTAAGCCATCAACAAATAGTACAGTAAAAATTGTGGTTAATAAACTGCTAATGATAATGGTTTCAATGAACAGTTTGGAGGAAAAATATAATCAAGGTGCGCCATATTCCTGACCTCAGTGTGACCGAAATTCTTAAATTAGAATCGTTTCCCTACTGATAATGTGTGTTCTGTTTGCAGTAAAAAGGAGTTTCTGCTTCTACTTGGATGTGCAAGATAACGGGGTTTCTCGGACACTATCCAAACGAATAGCAGACTTGGGATTGGTGAGTTGGTCATACATTCTGCCGCCAAAATTGGGATGCAATGCAATAGGCGGGAACCAAATTGGACCCGCGCATTGGGTTTGTTTCCGTTGTGGTTAGAAGGTGGAGGGCTCCGCAACCACGTAGATCAAAAACAAAAAATAGTCTGAAAAATTGATTACGTTGACAAAGTGAATAGCATCAACTTGGAACCATTTACTGCGGTTCCTGAACTCATCTTCATTTCATAAGATTGCCGACGTTCCGTTATTAGTAATTTTACGTTTACCCTTAGTTTAATTTCACTCTGCTAATAACCTAGTAAAGTTATAATATAAAGTAACTCGCGGATCTAAGTGTTGATATTTTAATCTAAACAGTTTTCATTATGTTACTCGGAATAAAACGTCAATTTTAAATTGCAGTAATTTGCAATTTTTCGTGAATTGAAACGCATTTCTAAACGGACCAATGAAATGCCACCGGCCGCCCTTCCACTCGTTAGCACAGCAGCGCCCCTGGTGACAAAAACAATAACTAACCATAGCGAAATATCTCCATTTTGTGTGTCAGATTTGTGTTTGTTGTTTCTTTTACAATATTATTTGATAAAAGTGTTTTCATGACTTCAAATAGCATCCTATGTATAGCATTCATATCCCCAAATAATTGTGTGTACTAGTAGTGAATACAACTCGGTGAAAGTGCGTGAATTTCTGGTAATTCTTATAGTGACGAAGTACTCCTCTCTGTGACTAGTATAGTTACTTATTTTTGTGATAAGCGGAACGCGGAGACCGTTCGGACGGCTTTTGTGTGAGTATATCTATCGCATAATGTCCACACGTTTGGCCCGCAACGGTGAATCGGGTTAAAAATGTACAGAAACGAGTTGCGCGACCGTTTCGCCGAGCGATCGGCTGGCGTTCGATTTTAGGTCATCTTTTGAACGCTCGCTTTTAGAGCCGCCGCCGCAGCGTAAAATGCAACGACTCGAGGCCGCGCGGCGCGCCCGCTCTCGCTCCTTGTGCATTCATTACAATAAAATTTTCTAGACTCATTTTGTTTGCGCTTTTCTTTTGAAAGCATACACACGCTTTAATTTTTGACAGTTGATATTACTTTTCCTTGGGATGGAGATATAGTTCTTAAGTGGGTAGTTTTAGGGGCGAGTTTGGTGTGACGGTGTAGAGGTTGATATTTTTTGCGCGGGACCGTTGCCGATGCCGGGACTCGTGAGCGAGGGAGTCCCGAGAGCCCCGCCGCCGCGCCTGGCTTGCGCCGGCCTTGTTCGTGGAAACGCTAACGTCGCTACAGCATGTAGGTAGCGTTATGTCGGCGCCCGCTCGCCGCCACACGCGCGACTATTACCTACCTACTGTATACATAGTTGTGATGCGTTCCTAGTACCTACTTGTATGGACTATCCAAAACACCTTTGTGTCTGAACTTGGAATGTTCCACTAAATTGGTTCCTGTCAGCTTTGTTTTCATTCTGCTGATGTTATGAATAATAATTGTTACTCATCCAACTGAAATAATTGTTATGATTCAGCAGTTTGATTGGACTTTAGTTCACCTGTATTGGAATAAGCATATTTTTCCATGCACCTATATTTTTTGACCTCTGATAACCCTTAATATGTACACTTGATTTACTGATTGTTGTAACTTTTGCCAGTCTTATTTCTAGACACACACCATCCTTACAGTTTTGTTCCAGTCACCTGTATCAAAAACAATTCATTCAGTCATTGCAAGCAATGCCTTCACAAATGTAAAACAAAATATTATGCGGTGACCTACACACTTGGCTGAATATATTGCTTATGAGTTACCATTACAGCTACTGCTGTGTTATTATCTCCATAGGCAAATACATATTCTTGCAATTGATCTAAATTCTCACTAAACTTAACTTGATGCATACCAAATTCAGTTTTTGTGTGAAGCAATCATTTACTTGCTCAGCTCCTCGTAGAAAAATAGCCTAGTTATTAAAATTAAGTTGCTAAAATGCATAGCGCAGTGTCGTTTTTGACAAATAGACATTTCTGATAATTCAATTCTATAATGGAGGAACTATCAAATATGAAAGTCTATCCAGAATAAAGTTAATAATGAGAGTTATAGTTACAAATTGTGAATAGGCTTAGATGAGTCATCCAAGCAGATGGATCCATTATAGGAAACAGTAGTGTTCAAAATTTCAAAAACTTTGAGAATCCAGTTTTATAATTCAGTTTGGGGCTGGGATTTATTGGGACAAAATTGTAAATCACTCTGTAACTGCAAAGTGCATTCGGTACCTCGTACAATACTTCCTATCTGGGCCTAACCAATGGTTCAACCTCCATTGCAGCAACAAGAGGTGTTCCTGACCGCCCGCGTGACGCACGTGGTGCGAGACGCGGCCGCAGCGTCCGCGGCTGCCACGCCTGCGTCCGCGGCGTCCGCGCCTCTAGCGTCCGCGTCCGCACCATGGCGGCGTGACGGCGCCCCTCGTGGCCGCGCGCAACTCATGCTGCAGCGCATACGCCTCGACGACGTCCCGCCTGTGCCCCACATCAACTATACGACTATTTCTGTACATAAGGTAAGCATGGGGCTGTCCGAGGAACTTAAGCGTACTCACTGTCAAAGCTATATTAAAGTAGATGTAGAAATGGTGCCCGTTGCCGGATGTGGTGTGCAAACTTCGCCTTTCAGGGCCACCCGTTAGCCGATGTTTGTCTTAATTGCTCCCTCTAGTCATAATTGTGTGCTTGTGTGGCGTCTGAAAGATGGCCTGTTTCTCACAAGGTTTTCCGTCACAGGTTACCTGGGACATTGCGTTTATAATCTACAAACAGGCCTAAGATTGTTTTTGTGTTTGCTATAAATATCCACTACACTTTGCTCTTATCACTAATGCTGTGTACTTTTACTAAAATCCTTTATCTTCTTCTTCATTTTCAGATGCTTTATTTCAACTAATGCTTAATTCTTTTATTTATTCAGAAACAATATTTATAATTTATTGACATTTCAGGCCGTATTACTATTGGATAAGATTTATGACACATTCTTCTACGTCAATGTCAAAAAGAATCAGTCTATCAAAATCTTCAAAAAGCATTATATCAAGATTGAGTTTTTGGACAAGTATGATATCCCTTCCTTTATTTATTAGTAGAAATTTTGAAGACTTCCTAAACATTAATTTTGTTTTTCTTTTTAAGGGTATGCCGGCCAGTTTACAAGGAATTCGATGAATGGCCAGAGATATCGGTAGACCCAGATCCACCCAAAGAAAAGGTCATCATTCCTCAGCCCTGGCAGGCGGTTAATACAAATCTACCAAACACTACCACAGAGACGAAGTAAGTAGTTAATTAAACTTTTTAGTTTTAAAATCATCACAAGGTTCTCCAATTCAGTTCTATGCTCTACTCATTTGCTGTCAATTTTAACATTATGTTCTAAACAAAACCCTTCCATTCTAGAATGACACGAAAGAGTCGGCCGCGTATCAAAGAGCCAGAAGAAGAGCCCAAAGGCGGTTACTGTGAGATGTGTAACACGGACTATATCGACGCTACGCTACACCGTCGCTCGCCGCATCACCTGGCGTTCGTGCGAGACCACACCAATTTCCTGTCGCTAGATTCCCTTATTGACGCGGGCGCTGACGTGTCAACCTTCCTCGAAAAAGCCACGCCTATCAACGGGGAGCGAAGGTCCTTGCGAAAACTATGCAACGGAGACAGCGAGTCCAAAAGTAAACGTTCCAAAAGGTCGCAAAGTCCAGACTCCACTACAAACGGAAATCAGAGTCCGAAGAGGAACGGCGCTATAGAGAGGCACAACACACGGTGCAGCAAACGCATCAGTGACTCCCAGTTAGAAGATCGACAGTATTACAAGGTTGTCAGCACAAAGCTAAGGTCCAGCGGTGGGTTCCATAGTAAGAGGAGAGACTCTCCGCCGACCTGCAACGGTGGCAAACCTATCGTGGTAAAATTCAGGAAGGTGCGACGCTCGGAGTTGTCTGTCCTGAGCGACGAAGCCGAGCAGTTCATGTTCCCCAAACGAGCCAGCTCCACTAGTTCCACATCCTCGAACGAAGACGAAGAGAAAGAAGCCCGGCAAACTCCGCGGAAGAGCACGCCACAGCCATCGCCGACGCTTGAGAGGCGTCGCCTCGCTCGCCCACTAGCGCTGAAAGAGGACTCGTCCGAGGAAGACAGCTGGCCCGAAGACAAACGGCGGCGAAAGCGGCGAGGGCCCCCCGTCGTGAAAAGAGCCAGGCGGGTTCTGTCTAAACTTGCCCCAATCGAAGCGGAAGTAGCGATACCCACACCAACAGAGCCGGATATCCCGCCGCCGCAGACCCCGGTCCCCGCTGAGGAAGTCAGTCCGCTGCGGGAGGAACCGGTGGAGAGATGCATGAAGTGGGAAGACGGCAAGTTGAAGTACACGCCAGCGGTCGAACAGCTCGAGTTCGCATTCGAATCTGTGCCGCAGAGCGAGCCGTGGTACGAGACATTCAAGCGTCAGGATGAAGACAAACTAGTTACTAAGAATGTTCCGCGATATTTTTGTAAGTATGACTATTACACGTATTTTAGATGTTGTGCTAATTTTGCGAATGAAAACTAACACATTTTTCTCTTTGTTACAGCGTTATACACGACGAAATCGCCCAAGTTACCCTACGAAATTGGTCAGCTACCACCCCTGAAGCCAAACTGCTGCCCTCTAAGTGATTTAGTGAAACGAGATGATAAAGCTGGACCCTCGCGCTCCTACGGAACGCGTGGAATGAAGCGGCAAAAGATAAGGAAGAAAACCGCCGCCGCGGCGCTGGTAGCTTTAGAAAGTCACCCAAGGAAATCGCCGAGAGAGCATGCATCAACGTTAGCTATTCTGGGCTCGGCGGGGCTTCGGAAACCTGACGATACTAAGTCAACAGCCTCTGAGGACACTGTCAGTGAGACCCAAAGCAACATGAAAGTAGAACCAGTCATATCAGAGACGCAAGAGGTGTCCGAACGGCTCCAGCAGTTCCTGTCGGAAGTTTTCGACGACGCGGCGGAGTACGACATGTCAGACGAAGTTATGGAGGGAGAGGCCGCTGTCACCACCTCCACTAATGCCCCTGATGTCCTGAGCTTAGTGTCTGAGTGCGAAGGCTGCGAGATCATCCGCGACGAGATACGAGAAGGCGTGGCGGAGGCGGCGGCGCGGCCGCGGGGCCGTCGAGGCAAACACAAGAAAAAGAACAGAACCGGATGGCCGCTCAAGAAGAAACAAGCAAAAAAGACTTCTGAACCCAACAGCCCAGAAAACAAAGCAGGAAGTAGCTTAGATGGATCATCAACGGAACACGACGATGATACCACTCAGGAAAGTGGCAGCGAAGCGGAGGAGCCTACTCTCACAGAGACTGACGGGAAAGACGACATACCGCTCAAAGATCTGCCCAAATCGGAAGAAAACACTCTCGACGGCATGGAAGTGGACGAAACTAACTCTGCAGAGGATGAGGACTCTGATGACAAACCATTGCAGTTAGACGTCCAAGTGTTAGTTGAGGACAAGGAGAAAAAGGCTGAGCGCGACAAACGGGTGTCTCGATCGTCGGCGTCAGAGAGTGAAGATAAAGAGGAGAAATCTCGGAAGAAACGGTCGGTGCCAGCATTGGGGGACTGGCTGCAGCCAGTGGTGCGTGTAGCGCGAGTGGACCCCAATGCGGCACGGAGACTCCGCTCCGCCGGCCGTGGGCGCTCCACAAGGTTCAGATAGCGCGCCGTCGACTTTCTCTACCGCAGTACTATGTACTTTCGTCGATGGCTCGTGACCAAGCGCGCCTGACCCACCTCTAGCCAGTGATTGTAGCAATAAATGAGTCTTGTGTTGTTGGTTTATGTTAAGGATCAAACGGGTAAAAGGTGTAGCTTCCGGACTGTCTAACTGCCTGGATCTGCCAGAGCCGATTGATCTGAATTAAAGACTGTCCTTTGAAATTGTATTTCAGTATCTGCATATATTTAGGTTTTTATTGAGATGGTTTTGTATAGTAATTTCCTCTCCTGGATGCTTGAGTTGGAATTCTGTCTGGAAAGCCATATTTTGGAAAGAGTGAGCATGTTAGGGGTGTATTGATCCTAACCCTACTTGCTGTTACAAAAGACTTGTTAAAACACTGTTTACTAGCGAACTGTAACTATATAACTGAATAGATAGATTCAATGTGTACATGTGAAATTTCCACACAAGGTGCCACCCAAAGTACTGTTCTAACCACTTTTAACTGAACTAATACAGTAATTTTAGTGTACATTAATAATAAATTGTCAACTTGTTAAGGCTCCACATACATACTGATTGTTGGTAACAGTAACATGCAACATTATGCTTTTTAGTTACAGTTCGCTAGCAAGTTTTCTTTAGACAATTAAAGAATGTGTTAACTACATTTAAAAATTCAGTTGAGAAAACTTAGTTAATAATAAACAGTAACAGCAACTTGATTTGTATTGAAGCATGTCTTCATATACTAGTGAGAATGCCAAAATACAAAGTCACCATTTATTGCAATGCCCCCTAGGCTAAAATGCCAGTTAGGCTATCTCTGTAGCCTAAGTGGCATTTTATAAAAAATATTGTTTATTAAGACATTAAGTTGTCATAGTAAATTGTACTACTATGGAAGGTCCCTGATAGACAAACTGTGTAAGCTGTAAATAGAAAGATGTAAATGTAGCATTAATTTTTCTAGTAGTGTGATGTGTATGTAAAGTGGATGCATTTAGCTGTGTGCAAGGGAGCTTGTATGTAAATAGTAATTTATGTACTTGCGTTTAGAGAATAGTACTTTTCTTTATTTATGAACAGATGGAAATTGTTTTCCAAATGTGTAAAACTTCTAATAAAAAATGTGTAAAATATTATCCTACTTCTCCGTTTCATTTACATTTTAGATAAAAAAATCTGCATCCTATACTACAGTTAACAGGTTCACTGTTCAGGCATGGAAGTGGAAATACCCTTCACGTCCAGTTGAGTTTTTTTTTCTCAGTGATAGGTCCTGTCAAGTCCACACCATATACGCAAGCCCGCAAGTACATCCACAGCATCAAAAAACCCTAGAAGTTGTATCAACAAACCACATGTGGACTGTGAACGTGCAGAGCTTTCCGTCTACAGACCGCATAACCTGTTAAATAAATAACTTCCACACAAAACAATCACTTGACCTGGTCCCAAACTAGGATACCCACTACAATAGTAAACAGGCAAAAATATCGCAAACTTCTCAAAACATCCAGACTGAGTTATGGACAATAAACAGGCTAAAGGTCATAGCCCACTGACACGACTGCTCCCACCCGGCAAAAATAATATTCAAATATGGGCTTTAAATATTGCACTTTAGACATGTATATTTTACATTGGCATCAATGACAGCAGACAGCTTGCTGTCAGCTAATTTATGATGCTAATGTAAAATAATATCATTCAAATATTGCTGTTTAGATATATTTTACATAAAATAAAAAATAAATATTTTTATTTTATGTAAAATACAATATTTGAATGATATCATTTTTGCCAGGTGGTAACAGTCATGTAAGTGGGCTATGACCTTAATAATTCCCTAGAAATCAAAACCATGTGTGACTGATTACATCGGACCAGTTTATTGCATCCCTTTACATCAGCAAATAATCTAAACTAATAGACTTGTAATGAATAAAAACAATTAACATACTCTATACACCTCATGGTTAGGACAAGATGTTCAGCCATTTTCACTTTCTTGTTCGTTCTTAATTGAATAACAATTAAATTGTAAACTGGTACTAAACTAAGGTATTCAAAGTCTTAGACCAACTGCAGGAACAACAAAGAATTTCTCTAATCATTGCGACCAGTTGGTGTAACTCATTGAATTTCCAAAAGCCCTTTGATTTGCACTAATCATAGATGTCTTGCTTATCAGAGACATACTGGACAATGTCTTTGGGTCGCACAAGTCTCTCTGCATCTCCATCAGGGATCTCAAAGCCAAACTCGTCTTCCATAGCCATGATCACCTCCACATGGTCCAAAGAGTCTAGGCCCAGATCCGTCATGAAGTGGGACTCGAGGGTCAGCTGAAAAATCATAAGGAGCATTATTATAATATCTCTTAAATGGAACACATTATATTATGATAGTACTGTGCAACACTTCTAATAATTTTGATTGGGAAGTTAAGTACCTTTTCAGGGGTAATTTTGTCATAAAGTTTGAGAACTAGAAGCACCCTTTGTTGGATAAGGTCAATGGTAAGTGGAGGGCCGTGGCTGTACATGCGGACCGCGGCGTTTGGACCCTGAAACAAATATCTAGCGTAAATAACAAAGTGACACTACCTGGCATTCTTTCAGTTTGTCGTAAGTCTGGCACACTTTGAGCACTCGCTCCTCAACTTGCTTTAGCGCCGCCGCACCAGTCACGTACTGCCGTATGCGCTGAGATTGCACCTAAACAGTTTTTAGCACCGTTGTATACAAATGTTATGCAACATTTTGAGGTTATATGGAGAAGGCAGAACTGATCATTTGGTCAATTAGACTCGGAGTATAGCCTAACTGACCAAATATTGTAATTTAATTAAGTAATTCGTATCAGGAATTATGATAATCACATTTAATCACTGAATATTGATTAGGAAAATTCTTACCCCATTGTTAACGATTGGGCTATTGTATAGTTTGACTGCGGTTTTTACTGAATGGTATTTTTGTTGCAAGACCACTGTAGATAATCTGCACACTGTAGGTGCCCTATATGTGGTGGATTTTCGTAATAATCCACCGAAAGCACTTCGCACAAGATTTGCGGCAGCCATTTTTCGAACTTCAAATAATTTTCATAGACATGATAAACTTAGACTTTTTTTCATAGTCATGTGAAAAACTGAGTTGCATGTGGATTGTGACCTATAGATTTACCGGTTTTTAACCCAGAAAAGTATAAACTTATTTTGTCTATGACACGTCAGTCAGCTCAGCTGTCAAAGTTCTGTTTTGCGAGCGTTTTGCGAGTGTTCTCAGATCGATGGCTATGGAAAAATAATTAGATTTCTAACAAATACGAGCTGAACAATGGGCAACGCTGACACAAAACTGAATTTCAGGAAGGCTGTCGTTCAATTAACTTCGAAGTCTCAGGTGATTTGACAATTGTTTCGAAATATCCACCTACGCAAAGGATACTTTGGTCCAAAATTGTTGATAACATTGATTATTTCAGCCTATTGACGCGGCTGACGATGCTTTCTGGGACCAGTTCTGGTCGGAGAGCGTGACTAGCGTACAGGATGTGTTCGCGCTGGTCCCTGGCGCTGAGATCCGGGCGCTTCGTGAAGAGTCCCCAAACAACTTGGCCACTCTTGTATACAAAGCCGTAGAGAAGATGGTCAAGACCGTTGACAGCAGCTGTCGAACACAAAAAGAGCAACTGACGGGTAATTATACTGATAAGTACCTCAACAAGGCAATTGTGCGATTAATTACCTTCATAAGTAGGTACAATTAATTGAAAGTGCTGCTTCAGCGTGCTTTTAGTCATTTATCGTATGTTCTGGGTATGATAAGCTTGATGTCCAGAAGGGTACCACATATATCAGCTTTTTGGCTTTTCTTGTCAGTCTTGTTCAAGGTGTGACATTGGCAAAATTATGTTCACAGTTCACTGAACAAACTTCTACAATTCTTGATATAGATAAATAAAATGTATGCATCTTTCAAGAACTCTGGTTTTATCTTGATGAAGTAGAAAGAAACAAAATATAAATAAAAAAAATGGTGTAAAATAGTTAATATTGTTAGAACCATAATTCAACATGTTGCCAAAAGTTTAGTCAGACATAAAAATAGAAAAAGAAAACAATAGTCATTTGATATATGATTCATTGTGTGGGTGAGATGTCATTTACAGAGAGATAAAGTGTAAAAGTGGAAAGAGAAAGGAATTAACATAGACGGGAATCGCCTGACAAATTTGCGTTTCGCCGACGATATAGTGATTTTTGCTGAGAGCCCATCAACACTACAGGAAATGCTAGAAGACCTACATAAGAAAAGTCTCACTGTGGGCCTGGAGATGAACTTCGATAAAACAAAGATTATGACAAACAGAGAACCAATTGAAGTCAAGATAGAGTCAACAAATATTGAATATGTTGATAGCTACATCTACTTGGACAAACAAGTATCATTCAAACCAATGCGGGACGTAGAGGAAATTGAAAGAAGAATAGCGATAACCTGGAAGAAGTTTTGGGCCCACAAGGAAATACTCAAAGGGAAATTCCCATTACACCTCAAAAAGCATGTCATGAATACCTGCATTCTGCCATGTCTTACATATGGATGCCAGACATGGACCCTCACCAAGAATGCAATAGAAAAAATTCTTGTATGTCAGAGGAGCATGGAACGTAGCTTGTTAGGAAAATCCCTGAGACATAAAATACGAAATGAGGCCATCAGAAGACAAACGCAAGTCATAGACACAGTAAAATTTATTAAGACAATAAAATGGAAATGGGCGGGACATCTAGCCAGGCTGAAAGACGACAGATGGACATTGAATGTGACAAAGTGGAAAGGTCCAGAAGGGGGGCACAGAAGATGTGGACGTCCATACATGCGATGGGAAGATGACATAAAGTCGATCGCAGGCCGAGAGTGGATAAACACAGCGCAATGTAGAGATGTATGGACACAGTTGCAGGAGGCCTACGCCCAATAAGGGTGCTCTAAATATAAAGTAAAAATGTAACTTCGGAGTTCCCAAAGGCAAATTTGTATTAAATTAATTTTTAAATTGAACTAGATTAGAACTCTTAATCGAAAGTCAAAAAATAATGAAGCATGTAAATTAGATAATTAAATTATAATTAAGTACATATAGAAATGAAATAAATAAAATTGAAATTTGTAACTTTAAGTAAGAATGATATGTATATAATTTACTGTAAAGAGCATAATAAAAGGCTATATTATTATAAAGTGTAAAAAACAAACATCTTATTCAAAATCTGTTGTGCTTACAGCACTAAACTGCGCACGGTTACTGACACGACTTCTGCCATATATGCTGGAGGAGCCGGAATGGCAAGGCTTCTTCTGGTCCTCTCTACCGGCCTCCGGGGAAAACGAGTCGGTGCCACTGGCACAGTCCCTCATCAATGCTATCTGTGTAAGTGTCCGTAGGTTTTTTCACGCTCAAGTAGTTCGCCGGCAGAGGTCCGTCTGAAATAGGTTGCCAACTTAGACCAGGTTGACAACTGGCTTACTCGAGCCTTCAATGTTCTAGAACATAAATCTATATAATTAAAATTCAAAGTTCTGACTGACTGACTCACTCATCATCGCTCAGCCCAAGCCGTTGGACCTAGGAAGCTGAAATTTTGAGGGTCTATACAGGGCGTCACAAAGTTATGGGAAATCAAGGGAAAGTACCTTAAATATCGTATAGGATATTTTGCTGAAAGAATACTTTATGTTATTTAGGCACATACATTGCTTCTGGCCCCACACTAGGATACCCTGTGTCGTGGGAACCAGAAACAGATTAGTTATTTTCAAAAAAATACCCACTTAATTGACTACAGCAGTTAATCAGTGAATTAAATATAAAACTTATTTAATTCGCCATCAACATGTTTCAGAGAAAAGATTGTTTACAACAATGCCGCTTATACAAGTCAACAATCGCCGATAAACTGCTGCGCAGTTTGGCAAATCTGTCAACCTATTTGTTATTTTCTTTTAATAAAATCTTTAAATACAATACAATGTATGTTTTTAATTTGATTAAAATGATTATTTTCACGCTGTTACTTTCTTTTAAAATACTATGTGACTTAAGAAGAGTTATTATTTTTTGGCCATTCTTTCGATTAGCATCATAAAAGTAGGAGTGTTTTTTTTTTACATCCATCGTCGGTTCGATTCCCAGACGAGGCAAGTAAGTTGTAACGTGGCGCCTGCGGCGCCAGCTACTTCACTACCCTTATTCCTAATGGGGGTGCGTGTTAAGGTTCCCTGAGGGGGTGGGAAATTAAACTCCGGGGTTAGTTGCAACAGACTGGCCCTCCGTTTATTATAGGGACCAGAGATATTCCACACTTATACTACTTAAACTAACCTATTCGTGCACTTACACCTAACGGCTTTATGCCAAAGAACTGGGGCCTCGCGGGCCACTATCTATTGCACGCTTGCAAAACCTGTCTGGCGGCGCTGATGCCGCGCCCGTCTCTGGGCGAGCTGCCCCGGTGGTGGTGGTCGTGCACGGGACCTCAGGTCGATACTTAGGGACAGCACCGACCACGAGTGGCCCGGGACACGGCCACGCCGGCGGCAGGGGAATTGGGTAGAACTCCAATCCGGGATCGAATCCGCATATGAGCGTGACCGACCTCCAGTGTGCGTTGGAGCCCGAGGCAAAGTCCGTCTTGACTGTTTTTTTTTTTTTTTTTTTTTTAGCCCTATAAAGGGCACCCTCCGGAGGACACGGGGGAGGGAGGTGGTGAATGCTCATGCATGCACAGCACGGGCCCGGCCGTGCTGCCAATGTGGGACTCGCAGAGTGCGCCTACCCACTAAACACCACCTTGGTGCTGGTTTGGTCCTAAGGACCCCTAAACCTACATCATGAGCGACCCCCCTCGAGGCCGAGGAGGGCGCACAGCGGAGCTCACTAGAGCTACCGCTTATTGGGATTCGTCACATAGTGACAGAAACAGAAAGAAAGAAAAAAATTTAAGTGAGAGTAGTGTCCCCGGGGACACTGTTGGGAGCGGGGGCTACATCTGACTGGGCCTGGGCCTCCAGGAGGAGGTCGAGGTCGGATGAGAGCTTATCGGGTGGGTCGACTAGAACGTTCCTGGGCCTGCGCACCAGGTAACGAGGATTAGTCGTGGGGGGAGGGTAAACTGCTGATTCGCGGATCAGGGGGTTAGAGTGTTCTTCAGCGCGGCTGAAGAACGACTCTGAGAGGGATCTAATAAACTGTTGGATAGTTGGAATCTCCATATCCCGATGGAGATCGGCATTTCTGACGCACCAGTGTGCGTTCAGAGCCCTACGTAAGAAATTATTCTGGACTATCTGAAGTTGATACATGAGATTGGGGGCCGCGTGTGCGAAAACGGGAGCCGCGTAGGTCATCACGGGACGAATGCAAACTTTAAAGAGCGTGCGCTTGTTTCTGGCTGTCATTTTACTTTGTCTGCCTACCATGGAAGATAGGCGGCCAAGGTAAAAACGAGCGGTCCGGGTTACCTTCCGGATGTGTGTCCTAAAGGTAAGTCTGTTGTCTAAGGTAACTCCTAAGTACTTGGCTGATGTTCGCCAGGGGACTGGGGTACCTAACATGCGGATGGGGGGGTCGCTTAGACCCCTCCTGCGTTTGTGGTCGAAACGCACTGCTGTGCTCTTTTCTGGGTTGACCTCAATGCGCCACAGCCTGAACCAGGCTCCTAGCTCATCGACCGCGGATTGTAGCCTTTTATGGATGTATGTCATGTTGCGACTTCTGAAATAGAGTGCGGTGTCGTCGGCGAAAAGTGACAGTTGGACCCCATTGCCTGGGATGGGGATGTCATTTGTGTACGAGATGTACAGAAGGGGGGAGAGCACGGAGCCCTGCGGGACTCCGGCTCTGAGAGGACGTGGGGACGAGAGTACCCCCTCGTGTCTGAAGCGGAAGGACCGGTCCTTCAGGAAGCTATCTATTACGCGGACAAGTCTGTCGGGGAGGTCTTGACTGGCTCTCGCGGCGGTTTATATTCGCTCGGGTGCTTCCCCCTCCACGACGACCATCGGTGTGCACGCGCTGGCTGCGTGCGCTCTGTTCCTAGGCGTTTTGACGTCATGGAAGATTCCGCTCCGGCCAGCTGTTGTATCGCAGCGCCGCGTTGCCGCGTTACAAAGTTTTAGAAAATCTTTGAATCCAGAATGACTAACTTTTAAAAATAACATAAAGTCTTCTTTCAGCAAAATACCGTATCTACGATATTTAAGGTACTTTCCCTTCATGTCCCATAATTTTGGGACACCCTGTATGCAAGGTAGGCAAAGAATAAGACCGGATTTTTTGAAATTCAACCCCTAAAGCCTGTTTTACACCGGGGCAACACTGTGCGGCAGCATGCTACAACGTCGCACATTGTGGCAAGAACAGGGGGTGTTAACTTTGTATGGGCTAGCCAAAATGCCTACTGTGGGCAATGTTTTGCCTGCCACTTTCTAAAAACTATACCCTTTGTAGATTGGTAGAATTTAAGAGACGCTAATTCCTAATGATTTTGAAACAAACGTGTTTATTTTTTAACGGAAAAAAAGTAAAGTAACATTAAATTTCATTTAAACTATTTATATTAAGGTCACATTAAGATTTTAAAAATAAACTATACCATACCAGTAGAAAGTAAAGGTGTAAATCACGGCAACACCAAAAAACTATCTACTATCAAGATGGCGACGAATTTTCATTTCGTAAACAAGGCACGTTTGCTTTGTTTTTCTAATTATTTGCGTTCTTTTGGCGTTGAGTTGAGTTTTTACTCCATCGTTTGTGTGTTAAAGTGTAATAAGATAGTGACTCTAGTGTTTCACGGGGTTCAAACGAAATAGACTGTCACAGTAAACATGTCTGTTAACAACGAAAATCGTAGGGAAAAACTACGAAAGTGTAGCAAGTGCGGTAAATCTACAGAAGCAGACGACGTACAGCTATTTCGGTATATTGTTTTGTTATACTGTATTAAATCTGAAACACAATTAGAATGTTTTCATATCGGAAAATTGTTTATTAATTTTCACCATATAGTCCTTCCAAATCTTAAATATCAACTGCATTCAGTACTCAAAAGAAACATTTTGAATGAAGAGGTAAATTTAACTTGTAAACTCAATAATGGTGAGTTCACAAGTGGAATCGCCTGTTCATTCAGAATGTTTCTTTTGAGTATGCTATGAAATCTGTTTGACAGTCCAAAATTCATATCTTCCCGCCATACAATAGTTGCTGTGGGCAAACTTTAGGTGGCGCTAGTGAGACAGATGATTTTATTTGTATATAGTTTTCATTCTTCTCTAGTAGGTGTGTTCTGTGGGCAAGAACCTTGTGGCATGGCAACACCTTGCGTCATGTGGCAAACTGCCGCAGCTTCTTCTTCTTCTTCTGCCGCATAGTGTTGCCCCGGTGTAATTCAGGCTTAAGGGGGCGAAGAGGGTTGCCAAAATTTGTATATATAATGTTTTCTAATTTTCTTGAAACTTAAAATAAATACTCTTCAACACAATTGATTGAACACGTGTTTCGCGGTTTTTCTAAATTTAACCCTTAAGGGAGTGAACGGAAATTTTGAACTAAAGTCCACGCAGACGAAGTCGCGGGCGAAAGCTAGTTATGATAATATTCTTAACTTTACCTGCATATTATGAAAGATTTGTGGTCTTTTCCTGCATTCTTTGGATAGAGTTTTCATTGTAATAGCTCATCCCAGTCAATATTAAAGCTTGACTTTTGTTTCAGGATCTTCTCTTCTGTCCAGACTTCACAGTTTCAAGCACCAAAAGATCTGGTCCTGTGAGTGCTTTTGCTTTTGTATTTTTAAGCCCATCATTGTTATAGCTATATTAGTTTTTATTATCTGATGCGCCTTAACTTATTTTATTTATTATTTAAAGGTTGATGAAGTGGTAAGTAAAAATTGTATCTTTCAACATTGCCCTTTACATTTGACTTCTTCCCTATAAGTCAAGAAAACTCCCTTTCTAATCGGCCCATGAATAGAGCCCACTGTTGGGCATAGGCCTCTTCTCTTTCATGCCAACCCATCCGGCCATGGCATGGTCCCATGGCTAGCCTCGTCCAATGTCACAATGTCGTTGGCCCATCGTGCTGGTGGTCTGCCCACTGACCAACGACCCTACTACCATACTTCCTTTATATAATGTTAATACTAGGTTACTCGCTCGTAGCACCGGCTGCCTGAATGACCTTAAACGATCACGAAGGTTAAGCAACATAGGGCGCGTTCAGTGCATGGATGTCTATGTCTATGACTAACGGTAGTGGCATTTTTCCGAGCG
This sequence comes from Yponomeuta plumbellus, assembly GCA_947310845.1. Lineage (NCBI taxonomy): Eukaryota > Metazoa > Arthropoda > Insecta > Lepidoptera > Yponomeutidae > Yponomeuta > Yponomeuta plumbellus. The sequence continues at coordinate 20,789,552 of OX371203.1, forward strand.
GTTCCGTGCTTCGCAAAGCACGTTAAGCAGTTGGTGCCGGCTGCCGTCGATAGCTGGCAGTCTTTAAGCAAAGTCAGAGGCCTTAGGGCGGCTTGAAAACTTCTGACAGTTAGACCAGCCACTAGTCTTACAAGCCTCCACCAATCCGCACTTGGCCTCTGTGGTGGAGTATGGCTTCCTAAGGGAAGAGACCCATGCGCCTCGGTGGGGGTATGGCTCATCAACTTAAGAGACATTCGGTCTTAGCAGTATTTCGAGCCTCCAAATCGTACACCCAGACTGAGGTCATTTGACCCTCCTGGCCCCTCGCCCTTTGGCCCCAGGAGCGAGCCGAGGAGCTGTCATCACTCGACAGCTGCGAGTACATCTGGGCGGCGGGCGTGGGGTTCGCGCGCGCGCCGCCGCGACACGCCGCGCACGAGACGCACCGGGCGGAACTTCTGCGGCTGCTGCTAACGTGCTGCAGCGAGACCATATACAAGCCCGCCGCCCGCGCCGCCGCGCACCATAACAAGTGGATCGCGTGAGTCCGGTGGAACCTCCGTTAGATACAACTAGCTGTGCCCCGCGGTGTTACCCGCGGTTCATCGATTTTCCCGTAGGAATAAGATATTTCCCCGCGGTAAAACGTAGCCTATGTTTTAATCCAGGGTATCGGCTAACTCCATACCAAATTTTATTAAAATCCGTCCAGCCGTTTCAGCGCTAAAGACTGACAAACATATAAACACACACACAAACTTTCACGTTTATAATATTAGTGTGATACAGAAATCCGGACAGTGGTTTCTTAGGGGCCATTCATAAATTACGTCACACGAACTTCACGATTTTTTGACCCCTCCCCCGTTTTTGTCACAGCTGATCACTTTTGTGAGACTCCCGGTCCCTAGTGTGATGTCACATATTTTGCATGTGCATCTAGAAATTATTGAATTTTTACATCTAAAAATTACTATTTACAATTTACTATTTACATCTAAAAAATATTGAATATTGAAACAGCAGTTCCGAAATATGTTTTATTTCCGACAGAGCTGCACATAGAATTAAGAACAGATAGAGTGACAAATGTTTTTGACTTGTTTTGAAATGTTGTGATGTCACAAAATTTAGGACCCCTCCCACCCCCTTGTCACACAATATCACACTTCGTTGACCCCCTCCCTCGCCCTTAATGTGTGACGTAATTTATGGGTGACCCTTAGTAATAGAGTCGGTTCGGAATCCTGAAAATGGAATCAAATCCAAAGTGGTTTAGGACCTCTGTAACTCAACTAAATCATTGAATTGAGATTGCCTCCTTATCTTGGACTACATTAATTATATTCATTCATTTTATCTGTGTTTGAGCATCCAAATCAAAATGGGATTAAGTAATCACTCTTCACACTGCCGTGGATAGATGGCAGTCGTTAAGCCAAGTCTTAGTGCGGCTTGATAACTTCTGACAGTAAGACCAGCCACTAGTCTGAAAAGCCTCCACCGATCCCCACTTGGCCCCCGTGGTCGAGTATGGCCTGTACCTTCCTCAGGGAAGAGACCCGTGTCCCTCGGTGGAGACATAATGGGTTGATTATAATTTGACTTGAAATGCTCTTGCTTTGCTGACTTCCTTGCACAAATTGTCTTTCTTCAAACGTCTTTAGCCCCTGATATGCGATTCCAATAGATATTTTCCTCCACTTCAGGTATCTCACCAGCGTAGACAACCGGCACGCGTTACCGCTATTCACGTCCCTCCTAAACACGGTCTGCGGCTACGATCCGGCCGGGCTCGGACTGCCGTACAACCATTTACTCTTCACCGACGCCTTGGAGCCTCTAGTGGAGCTGGCTCTGCAGATCCTCATCGTGACCCTGGATCATGACACCGCCAACGTCACTAGTGATGACGCTGATGAGGTATTTATTCGCTGTAAGGGGCCATCGGGCCTACACGGGCTGCGCTGAAAATCAGCGCTGTTTTAGGTTAGATCTATCCAACAGCATTATGCTGAGCGTATGTCCAATTGTCATGCATTACGACTGATAGGACCTTGTGTTAACCACATTAGTTTAAGTTTGTTATAGTCGAGTCCTGTCTACGAGCTGTAATATAATCACTGTAATCCTCACATGGGAATAAATTACTATTTTTTCATCGATAAATTACGTCACACGAATTTCACGATGATTTGACCCCTCCCCCGTCCTGGTCACAGCTGGTCACATTTGTGAGACTCCCCAGTCCGTAGTGTAAATTTTGCATTTTATATATATCTAGAAATTATTGAATTGAATCAGCAGTTCCGAAATAAGTTTTATATTCGATAGAGCTGCAAATACAGTTAGGAACAGATAATACAGACACGATCAGACTCGCTTTTCCTTCAGCAACTCACCATCGTCGGTTGTCTGGAATAAGGCCGCCAATTGTTTTTTTGTCAAACAAAAAAATATCCCGGGCCTTGGATGTTTACATGTTTGTGACGTCGCTGTTTCTGGTTTCCACGACATAGGTTATCCTAGTGTCGGGCCAGAACCAATGTATGTGCCTGTATGTAAATGTTATGTTATTTTTTTTTATTTATTAGTTTTGTCAGCAGTTGTGACATTTTTACATACTGAATTGAGAAAAAAAATATTGTATTAAACTAGATGTACAACTAATTACAGACAAACACAGCATGCATGCAAATAAACAACTACCTACAGCTATAAAGCTACTATTAATGTTATGTTTTGTACTGTATCTTTGTAAATGTTTTTCCTGGTACAATAATTATATATTGTTCACCAAGGGCGCAAACCAAATTTTTTCGCTCGGGCTTTAACTAGGAATCGCTGAAGGAGCGAGAGATTCGACACTGCCGAGACCAAAAATGATTTGCGCCCGTGCAGAACACTGCTTTTCTCTACCATCAGAGAGGAATGAAAATGCGGACTATGCGTACCAATTTCAAATATTTGACAATCAGGTACTTAAAAGTTTTGGCACAAAGAGTTTGGAAGTCCAGTAAGTAGTTCCAAACTCGGTTTTAAAACTTATTGCTTGGGTTGGAGCGAAATAGATATAGGACAAGTCCTCAAGAGTGAAAGAGAAGTCCGACTTCTTAGTAATTGTAAAACGAAATAGTTATATGTACTGTAATGTTCTACAATTTAAATGAAAAATAAAATAAATAATTAGTAAATGAGTGCATGTACGGTCGGGGTCTAAAAATGTTTACCAGTTTTCAAACTTGATTCTTTGTCGCAAGATGTGCATTATAGTCTATAATGCTCTAACAATGTACTTATTACCTTTCAAAGTTCCGGAGCCTGGATTCTAACAAGTATCTAAATTAATTTCTTATTTTAAAAATATTGCATTTGTTTAAAACCTCTTTGAGGGAGCGAAGAAGGTTTGCTCTAAACTTTGACAGGTTGGTACTCAACTCTTTAATCTGAGCTTTATGCTTTAGCTAATTAAATCAATACAAATATCGACCTTGTGTCGTATAATTGTCTGTACAACTACGAACCTTAAGGTGGTAAACATTTTCAGACCCCGACTGTATATAAATTCATAATTGGATTTTGAGTCTATTTACTTAAAGGTACCTAAAGGTAAATAGATTCAAAACCCAATCTTGAGTCTATTTACTTTGATGCATGTTCACGAAAGGTGTTAGGGGGGTCGCAAAGTAATATACTACCCTTAAGGTTAAGGGTTGGGGGATGATTCCCAGAAGAGGAACCTATAAAAGGTGCGCTAAGATAGGTTTGGTCAGTCTGGCTAGGTACTTACATATATTCAGCATCGCGCATCAGCTCAGCGTATCAGCTCAGCGTAAATCCAGGATGGCACCAGGTTCAGTAGACACAGCACAAGCAGTGGAAGCGTTGAAGGTCGAGAGAAAGTCCAGGGGAAAGCACTATTTCCGCAAAAAGCACATAAAACACAGGAACGTGCGCGCGTCGCGGCGATCCAAGGGCAACAGTTCCGTTTCTAGTCGTGAGGCGGCGCTTTCGTACCAAGCCATGTCTGTCAGTCAGGGTGTAATGGAAGGGAGCTAAACAAGGGAAGTTTCTTAAGGTCCTTAAGGGATGAAGGAGGGCACTACAAATTTAGAGCTATAATAAAATAGGAGGTCGATGTATCTAAATAATAACTTTTCTTAACAATGCATCTTAGCTTGAACAACAATAGCGTGTTTTGGGTCCTAAATTTGGGCATCAACATGCATCATTTCGAGCAGATGGAGTGAAATAGTACATTGTTCACCGAGAGGAGAAAGTGACCGATTACCGTCGAGGGTGTCGTTTGAAGCCCGAGCCGTAGGCGAGGGCTTTAAAACACCTGAGATCGGGAATCGCAGTTTCTCTCGAGTGATACATAGTGCTTTATACTACACCTACAAGGAAAATCAAAAACGAAATCTTTACTAATTGAAATTTATATTGAAATTGAAATTTACTTTCTACGAAAACTGAATCCTCAAACAACACACAAATTGGAAATGGCGCCAATGGCGTCTGAAATTTTCACATGTTCTTTTTTCAAATTGTTTATCCTGCCGCCGCAGGGTCGCACTGCCAGCCCGACACTATCCAACACACAGCTAGTGGCCAGTGACATTTTGCGAACTTGGAGATAAAAACTCACTGTAAAAAATTTTTGGCTTTTGATATTTAGGTTACCGGCGCATAGTCTTACCCAAAATTAAAAAATAAAAACCACGTAAGAAATGGATTTTCATACACTTTTCTCTCCCGCTCAGATGCGTTTTCTCCCCGCATATTTGTTCGATATGCAATGACGTACTTTCTACCGTAAATTTGATAAAGTATCAAGATACTTTCCAAGCAGGTGTAGTATAAAGAATGTTGTTATTCTTGTTCTACTCTCTGCAGGTGTTGCCTGACAACCTGTTTATCAACTACCTGTCTCGCGTCCACCGCGACGAGGACCTGCAGCTGATCCTGCGAGGTGTGACGCGGCTGCTGAGTAACCCGCTCCAACAGACCTACCTGCCCAACTCCGCCAAGAAACTCCAGCTGCATCAAGAGCTGCTCGTTTTGTTCTGGAAGATGTGCGACTATAACAAGGTACTGCGGTTTTCTTGCGCGCGGTCACGTATGTGCGCTAATCGTCGGGTGGTCTATTGAATAATTTGTTGGTGTCCAATTGGGTATTTGACAGGATGTCAAATGAGTTACTTTTAAAACGGAATTTTGTAGGAAAATCCTTGCTTGTGACGTCATATTTCAGAGCACCCTTTTCGTGTTTCGTCTATTTAAAAATTGTAATAACTAGTATACGATTATAAGAAATACATTTTCCGAATCATTTTGTAATTTTGTTTAAATCGAGCATCTCAAATAATTTATTGTTGAGAGTGTCAAATACCGTATTAGTTAGTGTACACTATAATTGTAATTATTTTTAGTTTTGGAGTCGGTGTCATTATGGATAGGTATATTGTAGTGTTTCCTTGGCTAAAACCGACTCCAAAACTAGCAGTAACGCAAGTAAGTAAGTAATGCTATTATTTTCAACTTTTTTGTTTGAAGTCGGTTTTTTTTGTTAAAATTTTTATTTATTTTAAAACAATCCAAAAAAAAACCTTTTTTTCGCAGTCTGTTCTTGATATGACCAATAACTCAACAACATTATGCAGCTCTGAGCATGAATCTAATAATAGAGCAAATAGTATATTTTATTAAAGTTATATTTTTGTAACATTTCTTTCTTATTATAATGAAAAAGTTTGTCTTTTACATCTTATATCGGATCACTTACTTGACTTTTTGTCTGAGGAGTCTAACCAGATTTCGCTCTGATTCGCAGAAAAAAAGTTTGAAAAAAGTTAAAACCCCTGACGCCCTGAGGACCCGCCGGCGGGTCCAATGTAAACTACGGCGCATTCCGTCAGACCCCGTAGACCCACCGGCTGTTCGGTCTTGCACTTTGAATCGAATTTTAATGATGATACATACCACAGTTGTATGAGCAATGAGCATGTTTTATTCATTGAAAACTGTGATAAATTTAAATAATACTCTGTGAATAACTAATTTAGCTGTGAAAGTAAAATGTTCTAGGCCTGAGGGGTTAAAAGTTTGCCTTTGTTACAGAAATTCATGTACTACGTATTGAAAAGCAGCGACGTACTGGAAGTGCTAGTTCCTATTTTGTATCATTTGAACGACTCGCGCGCCGATCAATGTAAGTACTCTCAGTTTATTTGTTATTAATTTTCAGGTATGTAGCTTTTTGTTTTAGCATTATTTTTTTAATTTTTCACACTGTTGGATCTGTCGAATTTAGAAAGAAAGAAAAATATATTTATTTGACGACACAATGCTCAAAAACACAAAATCACGCAACATAATACAACATTCCACAGAATACACAAATGGGTGACGGTAGAAATACAAGTAACACAAAGACCAGCCTACAAAAAATATCTAACAAAATATCAGGAAGTTTTAAGTATTGAGTCCCCAAAATGGGCCCGACTCAGCATAATGTTGGAACTGAGAGATCAATTTAAACATTTAAGTTGAATTTTAACAACAGAGCGATTTATTTGCTCCCATTTTCTTTTAAATCTTATTTATTTAGGGGCTTTGTTCGCAGAACGAGCATGTCAGCCTCATCGTAACCTAATCATACAATAATATCAACGCTACAGAGATCTTAATACAAAAGTATCCTTAAAAAAATTATAAATAATACTGGTGTTTCCGCTATATGGCTCGGAGAGAATACTATGAAGTGTTCCCACATCCATCAAATTTAGTTGCAGCTGCGACACTACAGTCGTTCTCTTAGATTCGTTCCGGACACACGTCATCAATAAATGAAATAAATCTTCCTCAGCATCACATTATGGAACAATACGGTATTTGAGACTATCAACAATAAATTATTTGAGATGCTCGATTAAAACAAAAATTACAAAATGATTCGGAAAATGTATTTCTCTTAATCATTTACTAATTATCACAATTTTTAAATAGATGAAACATAATAAGAGTGCTCTGAAATGTGACGTCACAAGCAAGTATTTTCATATAAAATTCCGTTTTAAAAGTAACTCGGCCACATCCTGTCAAATACCCAATTGGGACTGTTTATTTTTTTCATTAGCAAGCCAAATTTATTGAGAGTCATGTGTCCAGAACGAAGCCGGAACGCTGTGACTAAATTATCTCTAGTCAACTTAATATTAATAAACCAGGGCACTCGAGGAGGCTCACACTATGTTATGTTAATAGATAATTTACTCGTTCTATCAGCGCGCGTTGGCCTGATGCACATCGGCGTGTTCATACTCCTTTTGCTAAGCGGGGAACGCAACTTCGGCGTGCGACTCAACAAGCCGTACTCAGCCGCTGTGCCGATGGACATCCCAGTATTCACGGGCACACACGCCGACCTCCTAGTGGTGGTCTTCCACAAGGTGGTCACCACCGGCCATCAGCGGCTCCAGCCGCTGTTCGACTGTCTCCTGACTATTCTCGTCAATGGTGAGTCACAATGTGAACAAATATATTTAGCAGAGCATCTTCGTCATCGGACTAAAGTCCGTTTATTCATTCGATGCAAAAAAAAAATGACGCAGTGTTACCGCTATAAAATATACCTATAGGTTTACTCGGCAGATTTTTTTTACCGTGAATAGAAGACTTGTGTGACCAAACTCCTTATCACATCAAAGACATTAAAGTTTAATACCTCATAAGAGCAAAGTCTAAAAAAATCACCTAGGTAGCACAAGCAATTTTTACTTGGAAGTAAAATGGGGTAATTTGGTTTTTGCGTACTAGCAACATTCAGACATTGGATTGTATTGAGATGTCAACGTGACTGTTTAATTTTTTTGCATTGAACTAAAAAACAGACTGTAGACGTTTATAGTCCCACTTTGTTTTGAGGGTTCCATATCCAAAGGGTAGCGTCTGTCTGTCACCAGGCATTTTCATTAATTATGTAATTCTGTTGCCGCTATAACAACAAATACTTGAAACGTGAAGTGGGTGTGAAGAGAAAGATTAGTCGACGTGCCTCGTTGTGTTACTGTTAACACGAGCTCGCGTCTTCCGCAGTGTCCCCTTACTTGAAGACTCTCTCGATGGTGGCCAGCACGAAGCTGCTCCATCTGCTGGAAGCCTTTAGCACCCCTTGGTTCCTGTTCTCGCACCCGCAGCATCACCACCTCGTCTTTTTCTTGTTGGAGTGCTTCAACAACATCATCCAGTACCAGTTTGACGGTGAGTAGTCTGTCATCATCATCAACCCATTATGTCCCCACCGGGGGCACGGGTCTCTTCCCTGAGGAAGGTATAGGCCAACTAAGGGGGCCAAGTCCGGATTGGTAATATATTACGTCTAAATCTTGAAAACCATAATTTAATGATAAAAATTCGCAAATCATATCAGCACAGTTTACAAAACACTCTCGGTGCTTAATTAAAAGGAAACAATAGGGAATGGATGAAAATATCAGAAGTGCTTGATATTTTTTTCGGTGATAGGAATAACCTTCCTTAACGCGAGAAAAAAGTTTCAATTTTTTTGGCTTCGTAGTTAATTTTTAAATAATCTTAATATTTTTCCATTCGTAGTTCTGGGCTCAGTACGGCTTAACAGACATATTCCTTGGTCCGCTACGTATTAAAAAAAAATCTGTGGTGACATTGACAGCTTTTCAAGGTGGATCTTTTTTCATACGTAGCGGACTAAGGAATATGTCTGATACGCCGTACTAAGCCCAGAACGACGAATGGAAAAATATTAAGTATATTTAAAAATTAACTACGGGGCAAAAAAAATTAAACTTTTTTCCCGCGTTAAGGAAGGTTATTCCTATCACCAAAAAAAATATCAAGCACTTCTGATATTTTCATCCATTCCCTATTCTTTTCAAACAAAACAATTTTTTGGTTCCTATTCTAGGAGTGAAACCAAATATCAACATCCGAGATATACTTGTCATAAAAAGAGTCAGCGAACGAATCAGGAAACTCGGTTTACCTCCGTAGGTAATTCGAACCTGGTGTACACGATAATCCGCAAGCGCGCCGTGTTCCACAACCTCGCCAACTTGCCGCACGAACACGCCGCCATCGCGCGCTCGCTGGCGGCCGGCAAGGGGCGGGGCTCGCTCTCGGCGCGGACTCTGCCCAGGTAACGTCCCTAATATTACTGTCCCTAATATTACCAATGTCCCTCAATCTGGAAAACTTGCCGCACGCCGCCATTACGCGCTCGCTGGCTGCCGGCAAGGGGCGGGGCTCGCTCACAACGCAGACTCTGCCCAGGTAACGTCCCTAATATTACCAATGTCCCTCAATATGGAAAACTTACCGCACGCCGCCATTACGCGCTCGCTGGCTGCCGGCAAGGAGCGGGGCTCGCTTACAACGCGGACTGTGCCCAGGTAACGTCCCTAATATTACTGTCCCTAATATTACCAATGTCCCTCAATCTGGAAAACTTGCCGCACGCCGCCATTACGCGCTCGCTGGCTGCCGGCAAGGGGCGGGGCTCGCTCACAACGCAGACTCTGCCCAGGTAACGTCCCTAATATTACCAATGTCCCTCAATCTGGAAAACTTACCGCACGCCGCCATTACGCGCTCGCTGGCTGCCGGCAAGGAGCGGGGATCGCTCACTGCGCGGATGTCTAGTTGGGGTAAAGGCAAAAGGTCCTTTGATTCGCTACTGGCTGCGAACAAAGAATAACATTTCTTAATTCGCAACTGGTTGCGAACCACAGTTGCGAAAACGGCCGGAGGGTGGACTCTGCCCAGGTACCATCTCTAATATTACTGTCCCTAATATTAAATACGTGTCATCAGTATATAAAACTTAACAGGTAGGCGATACTAGGCGAGCCTGTATCATGGCCTTCGACGTCTCTCGACGTGTCACAAACATTACAATGTTGTAGGTATGTTGAGAAAAATCTAATAATTATATAAAATGGTCATGTCACCACTCACCGTGTTAGTGCGCATCTTCCGCTCTTCCGAAACGGTGTGGCCGATTTTGATGAAATTTTATGTGTATAAACGGTAGGTCTGAGAATAGGTTGTTATCTATTTTTCATACCCCTATTTGGCAAAACATCGTTTGCCGTCAGAAGTGAATATTTTTTTAAATCGTCGTCGTCATCAGGCTACATTAGTCCACTGCTGGACATAGCCCTCCCCTAATGAGCGCCATAGCGCCCTGTCTTCAGCTTGCCGCATCCAACATCTGCCTGCAGTCCTTCGCAGATCGTCATCCCACCTGGTTAGAGGGCGTCCTACACTACGTTTGCCGAGTCGCGGTCTCCACTCAAGAACACGTTTACCCCAGTGGTTGTCGGTTCTTCGCGAAATATGGCCAGCCCACTGCCACTTCAGCTTGCTAATTCTCTGAGCTATGTCGATAACTTTGGTTCTCTGTCGGATGTATTAGTTACGAATCCTATCCTTCAGAGAAACTCCGAGCATAGCTCTCTCCATAGCTCGCTGAGCGACTTTAAACTGGTGGACCAACCCTTTCGTGAGTGTCCATGTCTCGGCTCCGTAGGTCATAACAGGTAGGACACACTGATTGAAAAATTTCGTTTTCAAACATTGCGGTATGGATGACGAGAAGACGCGTAGTTTCCCAAACGCTGCCCAGCCCAGCTGGATCCTCCTCTTGGCCTCCTTCTCGAAATTGTTTTTACCTAACTGCAGAATCTGCCTGAGGTAAGTGTATTCGGAAACGATTTCGAGAAGGTGACCATGTACGACGACCGGTATTGGATCAATGTGACCATTGATCATGACTTTCGTTTTATCCAAATTCATACCAAGACCGATACGTCGCGAGGCTGATGCTAGGCTGGCCAGCATGTGGTTCAGCTCCTCTAGCGACTCCGCCATTAAGACTATGTCATCTGCGAATCCCAGGTGTGAGATGTAGTCGCTGTTTATGTTAATGCCCTTTTCTTTCCAGTCCAGCGTCTTAAACATGTCATCCCACCCATATCAAAAACGCTCATTGGACATAGATGTATCATTTAATGGATTTAAAATAGAGGAAGTGGATAATATATCACTGTTAGGATTAATTATAGATAAGCACATAAATTGGAAAGCACATATACAAAAAATTAAATCAAAATTGTCATCCTTCGCATACGGTCTTCGAGAAGTAAAAAAAACCACTAATGTGCAAACTGCACTCGTAACTTATTACGCATACGCTTACGCCTGGCTGTCGTATGGAATTATAATGTGGGGTAACAGTACAGATGCACCGCAACTCTTCACCCAACAAAAAAAATTAGTTAGAATAATAGCAAATATAGTATCTACAGACAGTTGTAAACCATATTTTATACATTATAATCTACTTACCTTACCATCTATTTACATATTAGAAATCTCAAAATTCGTCAGACAACATAAAGAAATTTTTACAAAAAAAGAAGATGTCACTATAAGACCCATAAGACACAAAAATAAATTGTTATTACCCACCTCTCGAATGCAATTACACTCTTCCAGTACATTGATAATGGCTATTAAAATTTATAACAAACTCCCAAATTACTTAAAAGAATTAAATAACGACAACAATTTCAATAAAGATCTAAAGAAAATGCTAATATCAAAATGTTATTATACCATAGAAGAATATTTTAAAGATAGTATAGATGAAACAAGATAATTAATTGTTTAGATAGATAGATAGAATATTCATTATTGTACTCACAAATAACATTTAAATATAATCTTTTAAATAGAATAACTAAAATTGCATGATTATTAATTCAATATTTTCCAATTGTAAGTTAATGTAATGCATATTTCAAATAGCACTTTAAAATGTTGCGTGCCCTACAGGGTCCACAAAGATCTCATCAAATAACTGTTAAGTTAAATTGTAACATCTGCCATCTTCTGTATAATCTGCCTCACTGTGTGAATGTGGTCTATGGTGCCATATTCTCCGCGAAACCCGGCCTGTTCCGGCGGCTGGAACTCGTCGAGTCTTCTGGCGAGACGATTCGTGATCACTCGTGAAAACAGCTTATAGACATGGCTAAGGAGCGAGATGGGTCTGTAATTTTTAAGAAGAGTCTTGTCACCCTTCTTAAAAAAGAGCACCACCAAACTCCCGCTCCATGCCTTTGGAGTTCTCCCACTTTGAAGGACGGCGTTGAAGAGCTTTTGTTATTCCTGTATAACAGGGGCTCCTCCAGCTTTCAAGAGCTCTGATGTTATTCCGTCCTCACCGGGGTCTTTTCCATTTTTAAGCTGCCTCAGAGCTAGCACGATCTCGTCTTGACTGATGTCAGGCAGTTCGTCGGTGTAGTGGCGCGTCGGGGTGGCTCTGGAATCTTGGTCGTCTCGTTGGGAATAAGGGGCATGTGCAGCGTATAATCGGCCATAGAAATCCTCTATCCCGGCGGAGATCTCCGGCTTCGACAATACGGTCCTCCCGTCGTGCGTTGTAAGCTTCGTCAGGTGGCTCCTGCCAAGCTGCTGAGTGTATACTTTGGACCCTCGGTTTTGCTCTATTGCCTCTTCAATGAGGCGTGTGTTGGAGCTCCGAAGGTCGCGCCGTACCATCTTCGCAATTTGCTTGTTCAGGTTTGACCTCTCTGACGAAGTCGCTTGGGTGGTTTCCCGTCTTTTTGTCAGCAACCGGAGAGTCTCAGCCGAGAGTTTGGATTTCTTGCCTTTTGCAGAACTTGATGCCCTCGTCCCTAAGAGTTACGACCAGATTGTGTAGGGTCTCGTCAGCGTCGTCGGTGGGCTCCAAGGCAACAAATCTATCCCCGAGAAGCTGCTGGAACTTCTCGGTGCCCGCCATGATTTGGATTGGGTTTGGTCGGAGCGTGGACTTCATCAGACGGTTTCTCTCTGCTTCAAGTTGATATTCAGAGAGCCTCGGAGAAGTCGGTGATCAGATCCGGTATTGAACCTGTTGATCACTGAGACATCTTTGAATATATGCTTGCTATCCGTCATGATGAAGTCGATCTCATTTTTGGTCACAGTGTCGGGGCTTTGCCATGTCCACTTCCTTTGAGGCTGTTTCTTGAAGAAAGAGTTCATCAAGAATAGTTCCTCTTTCTCAAGGAAGTTGACAAGCATTTGCCCCCTGTGATTCCTGACTCCATAACCATGCGGGCCTATTCGGGACTCGTTGCCACTCTGGGTTCCCACCTTGCCGTTAAAGTCCCCCATAACAACGTTGAAGTGAGCCTTCGTGGTGTTATGTAAGGCTTTGGTCGGTGCGTAAACCTGAATGATCTTCATGCTGTAACGCTTGGGCAGCCGAAGGATCAGGTACGCTACCCTGGTCGACACACTAGAGATTTCTTCAACGTTGTTAGAGAGGGCCTTATTGACGAGGAAACCTACGCCACCCTGGGATGTTTTATCACCCTCGCGAAAGTAGAGAAGATGGTCCGAGTCTAGGGTTACGGTGTCCTCCCCCTCTCTACGGACTTCACATAACCCCAGAACATGCCATTTAATGTTCTCTAACTCCACTTCCAACTGCGCTAGATGATGGTCAAGCCTCAGAGTGCGTCCGTTGAACGTTGCCAGGGTCAGATGTTTGTGGCAGCCTGAGGTAGCCCGGTGATTCTTAGCACCCCCTAGCATTTTAAATAATTAAATGAAATTAAATGTTTCACTTTTCAAGTATTGATTGCACTCATGTGTCTTGAGCTTCTTGGGAGATGAATATTCGTACCAAATTTGTATTACATTTAAGATGATTTGAGAAAGATGGTCAGAGTGGAGTTTTTTTTTCGCGGCCTTTTTCTCCACTACATTCGGCCCCAAGGCAGCGGCTAACATTAACATCATAAGTACTGTAGGGCTCTATTGATTAAAATACGCTTTTTAGCAATATATTAACTTTTATTTTATCTTTTTGTCGGGAAGCCGCCCTCGACAGACATCTCAACAAAAACGTAGCGATTCTCCTTCAAAATATTTAAATTCAAACAAGACGGCTGTGCCAGCCAGTTACTGTAAAGAATAATCGCTACAGTACATTGACATTCAACAGAATTTAATTTTTTTACGTTGAATTACATTTCTGATTTCTGATTACCAGGTCGACGAGTGCAGAATCAGTGGCGGAAACACCCATGGAAGGGTCGCGGCCCGCGCAGCCGGCGGAACCCGGGACGCTCAACCCCACCTTACCCGAAACCCCAGGTGAGCGGACACCCCAGGGGTGCCACTGGCAACTGACGTTCGTCTGTCCCTGCACAGTTGCAATGGCGGACTAATTTATTTACGGAAAAATGTCAACAATTAACCGTATTTTGTGGAGTATCTGTTTTTATAGCGGCAACAGAAATAAGTCATCTGTGAAAATTTCAACTGTCTAACTAACGGTTCGTGAGATACAGCCTGGTGACAGACGGACGGACGGACGGACGGTCCAATAATAGGGTCCGTTTTACATTTTTTTTTACATTTACATTTACATACAGGCACATACATTGTTTCTAGCCTCACACTAGGGATACCCTGTGTCGTGGGAACCAGAAAAAGCGACGTCACAAACATGTAAACATCCTAGACCTGGGTTTCTTTTTTTTTGTCCCCAGCCGGGATTCGAACCCGGGACCTTTCGCATGGTAGGCAGCTGCACTAATCGCTGCGCCACAGAGGTGGGTACGTAACCACAGAATACATAATAGTACAGGTACAGAAGATTCACTCCGCAAAATCAATTAAAGAAAAAGGGACTAGCAGCGATACAAATAGGTGCAATTCAGATCGCACGGCGCTAAAAAAGCTACGTTATATTCACCTACATGTTGCCTCTCTTTCTACCGCGTAACTCTTACCTCTTCTGGTGCCTGAATTCCTACCTATTTGCCACTCCGGAGTGGTCGCCGCGTGTACTTACGCGTTCGATACCGACACGCGTAATGAAACAGGCCTGACGTAACCCTAAAAAATATATACCCTTTCAAATTCAAATATTTTATTCATAATACATATAGGATATTTACTTTACGAACGTGCCTTTCGGGATACCGCCGTTTAGCCAAAGTATTTTTCGCCAAATTTTACTTCCCAATAAACTTATGGCATCAGTTTCATTTCCCAAATGAAACTTTAGCAAGTTTTCATTTCGCATTTTATTCATTTGGTCAAATTATCATTTCGCATAATTTTACTGCGTCAAGTTTTATTAAGACAAACGTTTATTATGCTAACGTTTTATTTTGGCAAGTGTTATTTTCAAATAATGGAACGGGGGGTCGGCGATGTAAAGAATACGTGACAACAGAAATATAGGTGCGACGACGCGCGTAGCGAAGCGGAGCGCGTCGGAGCGTTAGGTTCTCTATGTAAGATCGAAAACAGACTCGACTTTGATGCGTTCTTACCTTGCCTCTTGTTGCCTCTTTGGTAAAATGAATTTTGACCAAGTATTTATTTGGTAAACAATAACTTGCCATAATAACTTTTGCTAACTGTTTATTTGCTTTAAGTTGTTTTGAGAAATGTTTTTTTGCCAAGTGATAATTTGCGGAAAATAGTTTGGGAAGTAATACTTTGGGAAACGATTTTTGGCAATACATTAGTAAACCGTGCCTTTCACTTTCTAAGTTACATACTTAAATTTGTACCTCTTACATATTTTTTTTATGTTCATAATTATTGAGATATTATGTCAGAGTTATTTTTCATGTTTTTAAAAGTTTAATAATTGTTTATTGCTTAGTATATTTCTTTTGGATTAAGAAGAATTGGTTTTTATTCTCTCATATTTTAACAGATTTTTGTTTTGTTTATGTTTAAGCGATCACCAACTTTACTATTAGTCGACTGTTTTAAGCCCTTTTTACCTTACTCCCGCACAACATCACAGGGTTCTCCCTGGCAGTGGCTGAAAACCAGCGCTATCCGCGGCTGTCCTTTTGCCTTATTGTAAACCTAGTTTAGTCCACAGTTTGTCAAAATGTTATTTTGATGAGGCAATAAATATTTATTTATTTTATCTTTTTTTTTATCTTATCAATCAGAATCAGAATCAGAAATTTATTTCAACGTAAAGAATTTACATTCTGCTTGTTGAATGTCAATGCACATACAGTTATGTATAATGTTAGCCGCTGCCTTGGGGCCGTCTGTAGTGGAGAAAAAGGCAGCGAAAAAACAACTCCACTCTGACCATCTTTTCTCAAATCAACTTAAAGCTAATACAAATAAAACTTACAAAACAATATCTTGGATGTGTTGAACACTAGACACATTTATCCTCTGATTAAATTTAATATTAAACTACTCTTTAAAGCCATACGTCCTTGTCCTCTAAATAATCGTTGATTTTATAATAAGCTTTTTTGCAAAGAGTGTGTTGTTGTTAGTTTCACAATTAATAGATTACATGGAGAAGAAACTAACAAAGCGCTTGTTAGTTTCTTTCTTGGTGCTTTGGGCACGGCACTAAAAGAACAAACCCCCGCAGCGATCGGGGCGATGACGGAGCGCGAGTCGGCGCACCCCAGCGAGCGGGCGGAGCCGGCGCAGCAACTGCTGGCCGCGCGGCCCGGCGGCGACGGCGCCGACACGCTGCCCCCGCCCCGGCCCCAGCCCCAGCCCCAGCCCCAGCCCCAGCCCCAACCCCAGCCCCAGGCCGACGGCCCGCCCGAGCCCCGCCGCTCCGTGCAACACGTTAGTGCTTCTGTCAAGCGGCCTACAGACTATTGAAACGCGACGCGACACTAGTCTGTAAAACATAGCTTGAGCTCCACGACAGCTGTCCCACTGACAGGGCTTGGTTCCGATATTGCTTAGACATCTAATAATGTGCAGTAAGTACGAAGTTTTCACAGTACAAATATTTTGTGAAAAAATTCAAAACTTCATGGACGCTTTCGATGACAGCTGTCGCGGAGCTGAAGCTATGTTTTACAGACTATAAGTATCGACACCCAGAATAGATATACGTCGTGCACATTACCAACATTTGTGTTGTAACCTAAAATATTTATGGAAATGTTTAATACCTTCACCTTTGACAATTTTTTATTACATTAAAAGTATACACCTATCTTAAGGTATTTGAATAAGCACCTGTTTTCAGAAATGAAGTGTAATTTGCCCAGCCTCTGTTTTATCACAGTCACGATATAACAGTGATTAATCTCGAAATTTGAGGCGCAAGACAATTTGCCTTCGGCATATTTTAAAACAGCAAGCGCTTATAAACGGTCGACGCCGTTTGTGATTCGCGGAATCATACAAATTGCCTGCGACATATTTATATCGTTAACTCATGTTAACACATCTTACACTCATATACATACACACGCCACTCCAGCTTGTCGAGTATTCATATGTACATTTATTACAGTAATAGCAACATGAAACACGAATCTTCTAAAACACTTCCCAGAGATGGTTCAATTAATCTGTAATTTCATCTTTCCCTTTTGTAAGCAGCTTATATACGTCCCACAGGTCAGAGCGAAGAGTATGTGCTTTCCTAGTAACACGGACTATTTAAAATTATTTTGAGGAGTGTTCCAAGACCGTTAGCCTTCAGCACAGCGGCGCAGTATGTGTCAATCGAGCCCGCGACGCAAGTCAAATTCATACTTTCACTCATTACACTTGCAGCGCGATAGCATACGCCTTAGCACGGGCGGCGGGGGACCGTCGGAGTGGCAAGCCAACTCCGAGTGGGTGTCGAGCTGGCGGAGCAAGTTGCCGCTTCAGACCATCATGCGGCTGCTTCAAGTGCTCGTGCCCCAGGTCGAGAAGATCTGCATTGACAAGTGAGCGAAACCTTTTTTTGTGCCTATCCGCTAATATAGTTACGGGTTTGAACCCCGGCTGGGGCCAAAAAAAACCCCAGGTCGTGGATGTTTTCATGTTTGTGATGTAGCTGTTTCTGATTCCCAGGACACAGTTAATCCTAGTGCGCGGCCAGAAGCAATGTATGTGAAAGAAAGAAAGAAAGAAAGAAAGAAATATATTTATTGCAGCAACAACACATTACAGAAACAGAATAAACACACAAGTAGTACAATACAGTAACACAATTACACAACAGACAAAGACAAAAGAAATAATTAAGACATAACTGAAAACTTAAATTATATATATAATGTGCCTGAATGTAAATGTTTTTTGCTGTCTTAGCCAGACACTATTGTGCGGGGAACGCTCACATGATACCAACGCCTCTATACATTTGACCTCCAGGGGGCTGACCGACGAATCGGAGATCCTCCGTTTCCTGCAGCACGGTACCCTGGTGGGCCTGCTGCCAGTCCCGCACCCCATCCTCATCCGCAAGTACCAGGCCAACGCGGGCACTGCGGCCTGGTTCCGAACATACATGTGGGGCGTCATCTACATACGGTAAGGCGTCATCTGCTTGAGGTTACAGGCCGCTACCCGCACAGTATGTGGCCAGCACGGCCTGGTTCCGCATCAATGCGAAAGGCGTCATTTAATACGGTATTTGACACTATCAAAAATAAATTATTCAGAAAATGTATTTCTTTTAATCATTTACTAGTTATTACAATTTTTAAATAGATGAAACATAAAAAGAGTGCTTTGAAATGTGACGTCACAAGCAAGTATTTTCATACAAAATTCCGTTTTAAAAATAACTCATTTGACATCCTGTCAAATACCCAATTGCGGTAAAAAGCCGCATTCTATCAAGTACCACGCCCACGTGGGCCCTGCGGCTTGGTTTCGGACATACATGTGGGACGTCATCTTGATACGTTAAAGCGTCATCTGCTTGAGGTTACACGCCGCATCCCGCACAGCTTGTGGCCGGAGCGGCCTGGTTCCGCATCAACGCGAAAGGTTTCATCTAATTGCGGTAAGAAGCCGCATTCTATCAAGTACCAGGCCCACGCGGGCCCTGCGGCTTGGTTCAACCGCTAATTCCAGGATTGCTTGGATTAACCGCTAATTCCAGGCCAATGAGGCCAGTCCGATCATATAATTGCGGCAAAAACCCGCATCCTATCCTCATCAGCAAGTAGTAAGCTAACGCGGGCACTGCGGCCAGGTTTCGCATATATATGTGCGGCGTCATATACAAATGGTAAGTTACAAATGGTGATGTACCTGCGGTGACAGGTCGCGCTCTATCCTCAACTGTAAGTTCCAGGCATTTTAGACTCTTGTCTCAGGGGCCTAATTAATTATGCACACCAAATACTGAGCAATTCCAATCGTCTGTCAAATTTCATACTGATAGACAATGGAATCGTTCCGGATTTGATGCGCGTAATATAGGAGCCGATCACTGTCTGACGGAGACGGTAGTTGAGTTCGCGACTCTTATCGCCTGGTCATGTATGACTGAATACACCTGTAATGTTATTAACTACTCTGATCGTTATACTGCCGTTGTTAGGGTGGCTAGCAGAAGCTGCTTAAATCGAGACTTATACCTGAGCCGTTACCAACGTGCGAACACATTACAAGCAGTCATAAAAGTGCGAGCGAGAGCTTCGATATGCCTGATTTGCCTCTTATATGTGTGAGAGAGAGGTCTGATGCAAATGTTTGACTCAGTTCGC
The DNA here is from genome assembly GCA_947310845.1 of Yponomeuta plumbellus. Taxonomy (NCBI): domain Eukaryota; kingdom Metazoa; phylum Arthropoda; class Insecta; order Lepidoptera; family Yponomeutidae; genus Yponomeuta; species Yponomeuta plumbellus. The sequence goes on from OX371203.1 coordinate 20,809,111, forward strand.
ACGTTTGTAATGGCTCAAGTATAGTACCATGATAAGCTCTGCGAATTGGAGCGAAACCCTGTCGACAAAAAATTAAGTATAGGTCAGTTAAGTAAAGCTGGCACGTTCAACACATTTACGCGTTGCGCTTGTGTAGTGTCTGTGAATAGCGCGCGGCGTGACGTGTACTGCATGCGCATCATGAAAAGTCTGCCCGTCGCTCTTACGCGCGGTCTAGCTTATGAGTGTGAAGGGGACAGTTATAGTTTTACTTTTACTACTGTTTATATATACAGCGTGATCTTTTTGGTATTCAACCGTATGTGCGTTTCAATGAGGGATTTTTCTGACAGCTAAGAAAAGTAGTTCCAAATGAGCCGCTTTCAGAAGAACTAAGAAAAAAAAAACGAATGGCTGTCAAAGGAATGCAATTTTGGACCTCAGTCCAATAGCCATGTGTGATACATCATCGAATAGGTCTCAGCGAGCTGAATAAAAGTTACTATGACGTCAACCGCCAAATGTTTGTCCTTTCGGAGTTATATTGTATTGAAAAAAAAACTAACATTTTCAATTTCAAAAAAATACCATGTATCACACATGGCTATTGGGCTGAGGCATTCCTTTGACAGCCATTCGTTTTTTTTTCTTCTGAAAACGGCTCATTAGTCAGTAGATGGCATTTTTAAGAGAGGGTTTTTGTTTTTCTAATGGGAATTGCCAGTTTATTCTGTGGTCTTTCCTCTTTTTTTTTGGCTCTTGCATTTGATTGTGATTGGACTTCGAACAACTGCTACTGGTGCTAAAATCATGGAAAAAACGTTGAAGAAAAAGTAGAAGAATAGGAGACCAGAACATTCGCGTAACCACAATAGAAACCGAATGATGTTGCTCAGTTGATCACAGATTCCTTCCAGTTGATGAAATTACAGAACAGTAATAAAGTTTTTATCTGTGGCAAGCAATTAGAAAAAAAGGTAGGGTAATTCATCCAGTAACTGACCACTCAGCGTCCGTTACACTTTGTCACATAATTAAATTGTTGAGGATTTCTGGGATAATTATTTTCTGTTTTGGTAAAAATTTTCTTAGGTGAAATTATTTTTGTTCATGTGAAAATTTATTGAAATTTAAAACTATTTTGTAACCATTGATTCCACCTTGTTTTTAATACTTTTCGCTCGAATTTGCTACAAATATATTATAACAAGTAACCCATATATTTGTATTTATTTATCTACACCGCACCTATCTTACTAAAACCTAACTCTAGTCTACACTTAAACTAGAGTCGCATTTTGAATCAAAATCATATATTTTTAAACATCCTGTATAGTGAAATTGCATAAGTGTGAGTACTGTGAACGTGCCAGCTTTAGATAACAGACCTATACATAAGTGTATCCGGAAGTTAATAATAATGACGAAAATAAAATTGTTTACAGAAACGTAGACCCACCGATTTGGTACGACACGGACGTCAAACTCTTCGAGATCCAGCGAGTGTGAAGCGGCCTCCACAACGACTAGATGCTTAGGACAACGGGTTTACAGGCACGTTGCTTGTAAAATCCACTTACTGCTTAGGTATTTAGAGTTGGTAATAGAGGGAGTGAAAGGTAAGTGTGGTTTTACAAGCAAAGGCCCGAAAAGTTTTTACTGTAACGAGATTTGGTTAATGTGTCGGACCTGAATGAAACAATTGAACTATAGTATGCTCCACATGAAATTGTCTAGATGTAAACAACATACATACATAAACGCATCCAAGACCAGGGAAAGTCACTTGCCACCGCTTCAGACCCACCATACCCCTGGTGGTACGGAGGGTCTTTTAAAGTTAAACGATACCATTGACTAATAGTGATGTGATGTCGACCTAAAAGTAATAAAAACACTTTAGGTTGCAGGTAGCTACTATATTTTTTGTTCTAAATTTGTTGGAAAAATAGCTAGTTGCCCTAAAAAATGTAATTAGTCCGTCTTTTAGATTATTCAAAAATAAGGGATACGTATTTTTTTATTTGTAAATTAGACCAAAAATGACAAAGATATAGCCCATTAAAGTTACGTGTGACGTCACGCCGTGCTGCATTTTTTAGCACGGAGTGACGTCACACGTAACTTTAATGGGCTATTCTTTGTTATTTTTTGTTTAATCGAAAAAAGAAAAAATACGTGTCCAATATTTTTTTTAAATCTAAAATACGGACTACATAGAATTTAATTATTTTGACCCTGGAAACTACCCTATTATATTTGAGATATGTAGGTCACTAATGACCTACACTTGGTGGTACCGTTTAACTTTAAAAGACCCACCGTACCACCAGGGGTATGGCCAATGGCCAGGGGTACCGTGGGTCTGAAGCGCTTGCCACGATCCTGGCAGATCACTTTCACTTCATGGACATTCATTAGTTGCATGCACGCACGCCGGTTTCGGGTACTGCAAATTTGATAATTTCGGCAAATTTGGTTTTACCCTATATATTTCCGTATTTCAACAATTTTATCAACAGTTTGTTGATAAACAAAGATTGTTTACATCTTTCACAACGACATTTCATACGTCTAACGTATGCCTTGGAAATACATTTTTACACTTATTACACTTAGCGATCATTCCAAATTACAAATCAATTGGCATTTTTTATTGACTGTAGTGCTTTCTTAGTAATTTGATCTCCCTTCAACGAAAATCAAAGCAGGTTTTACCCCATTAGTTAATTTAGTGGTACTATTTAGGAATATAGCCGATTAAGTGAGTTGATTTTAGATTTTTAGACGAAAAATGACGACGTTTGAACCAGTGTGATCTAAGTGACGTTTTTACCAATAATGAGGTTGTTACGCAATGGCCTGAGGCCACAGAGCCCTTAGGGTGGCTTGAAAACTTCTGACAGTAAGACTAGCCACTAGTCTTACAAGCCTCCACCAATTAGGCCCCTATAGGCCCCCGTGGTGGAATACGGCCTATACCTTCCACAGGAAAGAGACCCGTGCCCCTCAGTGGGGACATAATGTGTTGATGATGATGATGAAGATAGAAAAATCACAAATCTTTCATGCCACACTAATCTAGATCTATAATTGGTGTGGTCTACAAAGCGGAGGCATGCCAGACTGATTTAAGCAACGCGATGCGCTTAGATCACTGTTGTACCATAGATTACTCTGGTTCTGTCGTCAAATACTTGTGCGAATATTTACAGTTAAATGCATTTTCAAACCAAGTTACATTACTGTGTTGTCCCGACTCATTCCCACTATTTTATTCGTTAAGTACTTGACACCTAGTCATCTTGATAATTATTTATGTGCGTGCTGTGTTCGTTAATATTCCCTTGTTGTTTCCATGCCAATTTTATTACAGAAATTAAAGCATTAAATCTGAACTACGTAACTATTTATAGAAATAGCAGCTATGATTAAAAACAAAGATTTATTTTTACACATCCTGCACTCATTTGTTACGTGTACATTCGGCATCACAAGTCAATATTAATTCAACAAGCCAGTTGTTAATGACTTACGATGTTGCCTCTATTAGGTTTAAGTTACCTAGCATAATTTAGATGAAGAAATATTTTTTATTTATTTAACACAATTTACTGTATACTGTACTTAATAATGATATCAAGTGAGAGAAAATGTATAAAATATATTATTATGAGCTTGCATCATTGTGTTTTTTTAAAGCGATAGTGTTTTTTTAAGAATCCCTGGTTGCAGAAAAAAGTATTAAGGATGTTTCATTTGAAAGTTGAGGGTGGATGTTTGGTTGTGAGGTCATAAATAATGATTTTTTTTTTCTTTCCTGTTCTTTCCATGGATTATTTGTTGAACAATCCTTGGTCTAAGCCTGTGGCGTTTGTTCGATTTCTTAGTTTAATTTTAATAGGAACATTATTGTAAAGTTCGGATAACGGAGCTGGATGTACAATTGACTATTCTGTTTTTGGCGTGTGTTCAAAATACATTGTACTTCTGTTTGTTGTCCCTAACAAAGAAAAAATAAATAAATAAACAGTAAATTAACAATTGGACCCTGTCATGCAGCAACAACCCACAATACGTAATATTCAAATATTCGTAATATTTAATATTATTTCATGTAAAGAATATTCTATGTATCTATTCGATAAAAATGTTTTTTTATAAGCATCATATTCTATGAACGTCTGAAGAAACCATGGGATAAAAAAATACATAATAACTATAACAGAGTTTTTCTCGAAAGGGTTGTGCAACCATATTGTGTGTTGGATTGTTTCTGCGTAACGAGAATTCAGTTTATTGTACTATCAAAATTATACTAAATTTTTACGGGTTAATTCATCTAGTCATACTATTAGTTATACAATATAACAGAATGGACGAAAAAGTCCTGTTTCTTATACTGCTCAATATAACTAATGGATTCGAAAAATAATAGAGGTCTGTCCATTTAGTTATACCTACACATAATAAACAGCTATAAATTAGGCCTACCTGCTAAAGAAAACCAATTCATTCAGTTATCATACTTTTAATCAAGCGCCTTGTAATGTATAAAATAAACATCAACTTATTTTCAATAACATTTGCGAATAAAAAAATGCTTACTTAACCGAAAACACATCACATTTCTAACGACGGGGGACTAGATAAACACTACTTGTTATACAGACTTACTGCAAAAAATAATGAAGTAGTTTTATTTTCTTATTTAAATGTAGGCCTTGTCAGTTGCTAAGTTAAACTGTAGTTAAAAGAATATAATGAGCAGTTATACAATGGAGTCATTCAAAAATTATAACTACCCTAGACACTGGACGATTATTATTGTTATACATTCATACATTAACTATGCATAAAAGTGTACATTTTCTTAGCCCCTTACAGCTAATCGAGAATAAATAGGTGTATATTTTAAAATATTGGGGTTTCAAAGTTATATAAAAACTAAGAGTTTTCTTTTTCGTTCAAAATACTTTGATGTGCGCTTGGCCGTTTGAACATATGCCTACTAAAATAGAGGGATGTGTTAGTTTTAATGAGAGCGTATTCACGTGTTAAAATTGGGAAGTTTTGAACACCGATTGCGCGATTATCAACTTTATTACGAATTAAGAAGTTTGAATCTTCATATATTATTCGGGATCATTATCCGCAGAGCTTATTCGTGGATCATTGGATGGCCCAATTCAAGAAATCACTAAGTCCAATTTCATACATTTGCAAAACGACGTAAGTCCAACTCATGATTTTTGGACTTACGTCGTTTTGGAAATCTATGAAATTGGACTTAGTGATTTCTTGAATTGGGCCATCCAATTGCAAGTAACCTAATCCGGAATAACATTTAAAATGTGTAGTGCTTACGAAAGACTTTTGCTGGAATATTTAATGAATATACATAATTTAAAATGTCGCGGTTGCTTCACGACCGGTTATTTAGGACTTGAGACTCCTCTATCACACAACCTCTGTACAATATGTTTGAATACACATGTATTGTTTTATCGAATACAATTTAATCATAAAATGACTAGCTAAACATTAAAATACCGTAATGTACCATTGGCTCACTTGAGGATAAAACAAACAAAAGTGGTTGGGGTCCATACAAAATAAATACCACTTCCGGTGTTTTATCCTTTTCATCCGTATGAGGTTCGACTGCACGATTAGATGCGGACGCATCCTAGATAGATGAGATATTCTGAATTACCGAACGCGACACGGACATTCGTGTCACTTTGGATCATAATCATAAAGCATTTATTTGTGGATGTACATTTACATTTGGTGTTCAGTCAGGTTTCAGATCGCTATGTCCTGCCGTAAAGGCGTACAAATATGTGAGTCATATTTCTATATGACTATATGACTTTGGTTCTCCAAAGGCAGCAAATCCACACTTTTTTAACTGAACGTTGCTGCCTTTGCTTCTATATGCCTCATGTTTTTGTCGGTATACATAAAGAATATTCTATCTATCTATCTAAGAAAAAATATGGATGATAGATGGGATATTCTGAATTACCGAACCCGATACGGATATTCGTGTCATGGTGCACTTTTAATATATTTGGCCCATTCATTATAATTTTCGTTCGAATATAAAAGCCATTTAAAATCGCCCGGAAGGAAGCCAAAAACTATATCTCGTTGACCGAAATATCGATTTATTTTAATCCTAAAACAATTAGCCGTCATGGATTTGTATACCCTTTTTATCCATCATTCGTGATACAGTGCTAAGGCGGATGGGGTCCGTACAACGTCAACGCTTGACGAGATGCTCATATTTAACAGGCTATGGTGAAGATCCAACTTTAAATTGTACCTGATCACCTTGAAATAATGTCCAAAATCAATGTAAAACTGCTACTGCCCATGCCTGGTTAAGGGTTAAAATATATCTGATACATACGGTATCAGGCGCCAATAAATTATCTGATATTTATCATATATCAGTAATTTCTATGATTGTTTCCCAATCGTCAGTAAGCACCAGTTGTACGGTGACCGATCCGCCTTAATTTTTTAAACATACACTGCTTTATTTATTACAAGTAAATGCATCAATTTAGTAGGTAAAATCAGACTAGAATACAGCTACAATTAATATATCACTAAGAGATAAAACTGAGTAGAAAAAATCTACTCGACAGGCTCATACTTTTCCACTGCATAACTTTAGTCAGAGCTCTTTATGCAAAGACATTATTATAATAATTATTGTAAACAATATAAAATACAGGTTTTCCCGAAAAGGAGGAATTGTCACTCGAAGTATTGAAACAAGATTATTTCAAATAATATTCTTTTTATCTCAAGAATATTATACAATGCACTTTAGACTTTCCAACTAAAGTAACACAGTGGAACAAGAGCCCTAGCAAACCAATGAGCAGACATAATCTGCTTGCTCGAGGGATACAAAATACGTATAGGAGGGTCAATACAGATGCCCTTACAACTAAATATATGTTGCATGTGACCTCATGCCAGATGGGAAGGTCACAGGCTCTAATCCAAGGAGATACTAATCTCCCGTGGACTGTTGAGCGAGGCTTTACACCGTTTTTTTACAAAGCTCTGTAAACACACAAGTCGCTGGATTACCATGAGACCACCATTTTCAATTAATTTTATTTATTGTGATAAATTTCAGGTCATAGTAACGAAGGATCATGCATAAGCATAAAAGTACATGTCGTCGGCCTAATTATCAGAATGCGTAATTCCCTCGGCATGATATTTACAGGAGCTCGTAAAAACGGTTTATTTTTACTACGTACGGAAATAATTTCAATGCATTTAGGAATCTAGTAGTAAAAATTATCAAGGAATTTAATTTTTCAAATAGTTTTTAGTTTTGCAGATTAGATCATTAAGAAAATGGAAATTCGATATTTTGTGGAGTAACGTATTCTGATAATTTGGAGTTACGTATTCTGATAATTAGGCCAACGATGTGTAATTTTACCGCGAGCGGCATGGCAATAGTGTAATAATTATATGTTAGGATTTTTGGTTTTATATTAGGATTTTTCCCACGCTACTGGTGAACTGGTGGCAACAAAAAGGCGAACATACGAAACTGAATGTTCAGTCGGAGGAGCCACGGCTTTCCGTACGTCTCTGAAGCCGGATACAGTCCAACTAAACGATTGCGCTTGAACGGATCACTAGCCAATCAGAGCACACTGAACTAGGTCATCAGCCATGGCATAATTAATTAACCATTCGTTCTTTTTGTTTTGTTTCCGCCAAATAAAAAAAATACAAACTTTTTGTCGTTAAAAAGATTTGTTAATATTGAGTGTTTTTTTTATGATTACAAGCATTTGTGTTCTCATGGTTAACCCTTCAACATTAGCGTCGAAACATCAATGCAACTTAAGACAAACCAACCCTAATTACTCGAGGCCCTATGGGAAACTATCTAGAGTTGCGCAGAGCTTACGTTCTCGTGCGCTCGATGAGTCAGGAGAGGACTTAACATCTTGGAAGGTCAAGAGGCTGGGATTGGGGGGACGATTTGGTAAAGGGACTCACAAAATATGCCAATAACTGGCCATCCGAAACTGTTTCTCTCGTTGTAACATCACATCGATATAATTCATTAGACGATTTTATAGTCACTTATTATACCTCGGCTAGTCTGTCTAGTATATTGACAGACTAACAATTTTCAAACACATAAACCCTATCCCAACCCCAGCATTCCCCAACACTACTGTCAATCAGATGCATCTAAAAACATTACAGTTGTATTTGCTCATTCATCGACTTCACGGTGATAATAATTTATTTCTTATTAAACACAGGGCAATGGTGTCTATAATCGTGATTGACAGCAGCATCGGAGTGGGCTAGTGTGACTTGTAGATAAATGTTATTATCACAATTTCAAAATACTTTTCTACTTTTGTAAGATTTCTTCAAGATTTGATACAAATATGTGACATACTTAACAAACGTTAAGTGTGTTTTTATGAATTTGCAACACAAAGATGTCTTTGTAGAACTCTTTAGCCTATCGGTGTTTGGGCATAAGTTATACAACTTCTTTTCGTTCAAAACTGAAATATTTGAAGCTGTGTCTACATGTCACACTTGCCCTGTAACACTGTTGCTCCGCTCAACTCAGTCCGTCAGAGAAGAAGTGAGAAAAAATACAAAGTTCTTTGCTAACTCCCTGACTAAGTGAGTTGAAGCTACATCTTCTGTGATGTAATGATTGAATGTCACCGATGTTAAATTAAATATTCGTAGAGGTCCTGTCATCAAGGTGTGAAGTCAGTAACCCCTTTGCTCTAGAGGTACTTCAAGCTTCCTCACACCTCTCCCTCACTCAGTGTTAGGCATTATTAGGCTCTCTTCGTAAGTCTTTGTTCAGTGAAATTTTGAATAAATTTTCCGAAGACTGTCACACAGTACAGGAGCCCAAATATACGCAGCAAGCAACTACCGAGTTGACACGACCAACAATAAATTATTTGATATGCTCGATTAAAATAAAAATTACAAACTATTTCGGAAAATGTATCTCTTTTAGTCAATTACTAGTTATTACAATTTTTAAATAGATGAAACATAACAAGAGTGCTCTGAAATATGACATCATAATTCGGTATTTTCATATAAAATTCCGTTTTAAAAGTAACTTATTTGACATTTTGTCAACTCAATTATGTCGGAATCAATATGGAATTCGACAGTACCGGTTGGAATCCCACTGTACAGGTTTGTAACTAAACAAAGACGTGACAATACACTAGGAAACAACGGCGACACTCACCCGTCACAGGAGAAGCTTCAAGGGCCTAAATATGCGCATCAAATTCTGTCAGAATCCTGAAGTTTGCTAGAGCAATTTGTACGGAATTCGTCAGACCTCCGATCGTTCAAGATTCGATGCGCGTATATAGGGGCAGAGCGACAGTGCAGCGACCTAGATGATGTACTCCTGACTCACCGAGTCGGGTAGCTAGCTGATCGCGTGGTAGGCGGGGGGGGAAGCGTCGCGGGGGGGGAGGAGCACCGCGATGTGGTACGGCGGGGGGGCCTCCGCGGGGGGCGCGAGCAGTGCGCCCAGCGAGATGTCTTCTGAAGGCTCGAGAGAGGTCGTCGAGGGCGGCTGGAAGGGGAGAGTTGGAGTTACAGTCATTATTATAATTAGTCACTTATGAGTACAATAAAGAATATTCTATAAGATAATATAACGTTTATTGAACCAGAGAAGTCTTAGATAATTAAAACAAAACAAAATTCGACTTATACAGAATATTTTGATAAAAGTTAGTATTACGTCATTGTTATAGCTTATTATCTATGTATCTACAGTTCAGTCACACTAAGTAATCCGATGGCGGTGTCAATTTCCGAAAATAAACAAACATTTACATACGGGCACACACATTGCTTCTGGCCCCACACTAGGATAGCCTGTGTCGTCGAAACCAGAAGCAGGTTATCGACAGAACGCACCCCGCGCCGCAATGTGCACTGACCGCTTATGCAGCTAGCCGTGCACTGACCACTAACGCAGCATGCCGTGTATGTGTACTGACCTGAGTGCGGCGGCGAGCTGTAGACGTGATGCGGTCGGACGGCAGTGGTGTATGTTCGGGTCGCGCGCCTATAGACAGAACGCACCCCACGCCACACTGTGCACTGACCGCTTATGCAGCTAGCCGTGCACTGACCACTAACGCAGCAAGCCGTGTATGTGTACTGACCGGGGTGCGGCGGCGAGCTGTAGACGAGATGCGGTCGGGCGGCAGTGGCGGAGGCTCGGGGCGCGCACGGCATATAGAGAGAACGCACCCCACGCCGGCGAGAGCCGCCAACAATGCGCAGATCACGCCCGCCTGACCGCCCGCGTCGCTGCGGTCAGACTCACGCACCATCTGCGGATCGAAACGTCATTTAGACCGCAGCGGAGACTAGCATCCCAAAGTTGAGATGCGGTGCCATGACAGGCGATCTATGGAGCCCTATTGCCGTGGTCCGCAGCGGAATATGAGGGGTAACGTTTCGGGAGACCGTGCGCGAGGTGATGGTAGGAACTTACTCAAAATTAGACATCATACAAGCCAATCACTCTGAGTGAGAGATTTGTATAATATGTAAATTCTTTACGTTGAAATAAATTTTTGATTTCTGATTTCTAAGAGTATGTATTGACCCTACTCGTTTTAATGTGTTAATGACGCACCTGACGATCAAAATAGTATTGTGCGCCCGCAAGAATCTCGTAATCGACGCAGTGGAGATCAGCATCCCAAACTGTTCTTATCCTACTTATATTTAGATAGAATGAGTTTTTTTTTCTACTGTATCTGCGCTACCCCACTCTCTCTTTTTAACTATTCAAATTTTTTAAATTAATTTTTTAATTTTTATTACGAACATGTTATTTAAGTTATATTATGTATTGTTTTTCTATTGTGCAATAATGTGTAATAACAACAACAGAACTTGCTAATGTGTAACTTGTAGTGTCTTCCCGGCTGGAAGTCGTAACCTGTAAAGTATGGCTTCATGTAATAACGACTCACCTGACGATCGAAATAGTACTTCGCGCCCGCAAGGAACACGGTAGCCAGTGCGGCGGAGACCAGCATCCCGAACTTTAGGTGCGGCGCCATGACAGGCGATCCGTGGAGCCCCAGTGCCGCGGTCCGCAGCAGAGTGTCGGGCGTGACGCTGCGGGCGGCCGCCAGCGAGGCGATTGTCGGCGCGGGCGGCGACGGAGGGATCTCCACGTAGAGGGAGGGCTCGTCGGGCGCGCGCCGGGCGTGCACCGGGGCCGGGGGAGGGCTGGGGGTGACGCGGCGTTTTAGTACCGGATTAAAATGTGAGTGGTGGACCAAAGAGGGACCTCAAGGGAAAATAATTGATTTCGAGAAAATTGCATTTGAAGTTTCGTGTATAGACAAGTTTTGACTCGGCTCGGCTCACAAAAAAAAAAAAAAAAACTACGGCACCTAACAATTTCTGGTTAGACCAAAACAAAGCTAAAATACCACAGATTAAAAATTCAATTAAAAAAAATAACGGTTTTCAATCCCTCCAGGTCCCTTTTTGGTCAACCACTCACAAGTGCATTTTACTTACCTAACTTCTTCCCTTCTTGTTCTCTATCTATCTATCAATCAATGCAACTGGATTTTTTTTAATTATTTTATTTGGACATTGTATTAAAATATGGACATTATGGACATCGTAGATTCAGTACCTGACAGTAGATTTGATATTTGTATTAGTGTATGTGCCAAGCCAAGGGTAAAGGTGTGGTTATAAAGAAACCGGTAACCCATACCGGCAAGTCCGTACGGGTCCATTCTGATCGGTATTGGTAGTCGGTCTCAGCCACTCCCTATGTGCCCGTTTAAGATGCAGGCTAATACTTGTCGGTATGTATAGGCACAGATTACCTGCATTGATCATACCGGTTGAAGTCTTTGCCTGAGTAGGGTGTGTGTGTGTGAATGAGATCTGTATGTATCAGGACTGGTCTGTACCGGCAGGAAACCTGATACTTTATAACCGCACCCTTAGATCAGACACATACTTGTGGTTCCGGTGGACGCGCGGCCGACGCGGGGGCGGATCGAGGGCCGCGAACCGATGCACCGGCGCCGCCATCCCCTTGCGCGCGCCCACGCCGACACGCCCGCGAGACCGGCCCACACCTGTCATACATACAGAATCCAGTGTTGGATCTTGCAATATTGTGATTTCAAAACTGACCTTAACAAAACCATGTCTTGGATGCTCATTTTTGTGATGTGATTTCGGGTTCCCATGACAAAGGGTGGGGCCAGAAGCAATGTATGTGCCTGTATGTAAAGGTTTATGTTTCTGTGTTGTTTATAAAAATACTATTTGTCTAAAAAGCCTCCACATAATAAACATTTTGCTTTTTTGAATATATTTTTTAAGTTTGATTGAATTTATAAAATAATACTGTAATTTTTTTGTTGGCTTTTTGTTTTAGAAATTGTATTTGAGAAAAGTGCTTTTATCTATGGGTCATTTTATTCAATCAGGAATGTCACATAGAATAGTGCTTTTTTAGATTTAATAGACTTTTGTATTGAATAGAATGTTCCATAGATAAAAGAACTTTTCTATGTCACATTTCTGAATTTTCCAATTTCACATAGAGTTAACTTGTATTAATACTGTAATTGTTTATTGGCAAGTTAACTCTATGTATTGAATAGAATGTCCTATAAATAAGCACTTTTCTATGTCAGATTCCTGAATTTTCAAAATTCCACAGTGTTTACTTTAAATGTAAATACCTAATATTGTAATTATTTGTTGGAATGTTAACTTTGTGTGAAAGGAATGTGACATATGAGCTTTTTTTTAAGGCACATTCTGTTTACGAAAAAGCACTTGCAGTCTTCCAATTTTTGTGATGGTCTGGTCAGCTAGTATTTAATTGGGGGACAAATATTGTAAGTATCGTAAATATCGTACAAAAACTAACAATCGAAACTATGTTCATGTTTAAGTTCAAGTTAAAGAGCATACCAGCTGAGAGTGAGGAGGGCACGCGGTGGCGGCCTGTGTAGGCGCACTGGCTGCGCTTGTCTATCCAGAAATGCATCGGGGCTCCTGCGTGCTTGCGTCAATCACTGAGCTCTCGGCACGGCCGTGGTCGGGAACTACAGGGAAGCTTGCGACATTGTACTGGATGTGTTACTGAAACGAAAGAAAAGAAAGATTTCGCCAGCTTAAATTAAGTTCTTCTTGACTTCAATGCTTTAAAGTTAATTTTATAGATCTAAGAAAGGTCCTCATAATCTAAGAGAAAAAAATAAGGATGGGGAAAGCTTACATTAAAACCGAATGTTCATCGCGTCACCGTCCGTCGATAACACATATTATCACAAATGTAATAATTGTATTACACCTCTTCATACATATAGCTAAAACCAACAGGAGAGAAGTATTTATAAAGAACTTAATTTAAAAATATCGCGTGCATTTCAGCAATCCCCTTTTTCTTTTGACAACCATTTTCGAAGGGGCGGGGCGAGACGCGCGCAAACAAAACAAACACACACTGATGCCAACATTGCAATATTAAATCCATCAATCAATAAAATGATATGTTCAAAAAAATATTGTTTTTACCAATTTTACAGTTTTGCTTTGTATACAATCTAAGTTGAAGTATAAATTAAATAATTTAAGGCTATTTTAAAGAGAATTTCCGTAAAGTCCGATTTTTCCAACACATTTTCTTTCACCCACTTAATAATTTTTCATTCACCCACTCACTCATTCTATTTCTGAACGTTCTCGAAAATCAATAAAAATCAGTGCTGCCAACTTCAGCAGTTCAATTATCAGTCAAGCAAGTCAAGTCAATCAATTTCCAATTTCGCAGTTTTGTTTGTGGCACGTTTGTGGTCGTTGTGTTCCAAGTGCATTGATTTATTCAATTTCTATTGTGCAACGTCCGATGTACTTGTTTTAAAAATGAGTGTCGGATCGCAAAGACCTTCTCCGCTGCCCAATTGGGAGGCTACGCCGTTCTGCGAGTGCTGGGACAATAAACGGACGCCTGTAAATTGGGAGCAGCTGAGTGCTTGTGGCTGCGGAGAGGAAAACGATGGTGAGTTTTTATTCTTGTTCACAGCCTTTGTCCTTTTGCTGGTAAAAAGACTAAGATTCCCTGTAAACATCAAAAGATTCTGCAAATTAGCTGAGCCTAGAACATTGATTGAAATTAAACAAGGATTGAATTTAATACTTTGTATTGAGCTCATTAGACATTAAGTTCACTTTGCCATTATGTACATTTGTTTGAAAAAATTAAGACTACGAAGAGGAACATTGGGTACTGGGTTGGTGGGTTCAGAGTTTTTTACACTGTTCTATCAGTTCGAAAGTTTTTTAGACTATTCTATGCAACATTATTCAAATTGACACATAATTTACATTTTCATTCAAATAGACAACAAGAGCAGCTGAGTATTTTCAGGTGAGGTGTAACCATGGTCTGGTTACACCTCACCTGATACTAATCAGATGGTCCATTCCATTAACCACTGCTCATGGGTCCATATGGTTTCTGCCAGATCATAAAAGGATAACAAGATTTTTTGATGGCTTTTTTTTTCTGATAAGAAATTATTAATTCATTAGCATTTGGTTTTATGAATTAAATACTTACTTACTTACATAAATGTTGGTTTGGATGTGGAGAGAGGATGAAGGAAGAACGACTGATGAAACAAATATAAATAGAGCAACTGTGAGTGGAAGGGCCAGTAAGGGAAGGGACGCCTCATGTGGATGTACCAAACAGGGGATGTGTTAACACGTTGCCTGTGCAACTGGAAAAAAGACAATGACCCCCAATGTGCCCACATGGTTTTATTCACAATTTCACGGCTCATACGTGTACGGCAAATGTAATGCTTTAACTCGGACGTGCTAAATTTGACAAGCCTAATATTTCATTAGAGGGAGTGAACCACATGTGATGCACTCACGCCTCACCTAAACCTCGAAATGCCCCACATGTGGGTCACTCACAGGGAACGTGTTAACAAGGGGCAAGGTAAAAAGAATGTGAAACGTGTGTGTGCATCCAACGACTAATGAATGTCGATGAAGCTAAAGAGATTTGTCAGGATCATGGCAAGTGGCATGGTCCCAGGTCTCTGCCTATAATGTACTAATTTTGTTATTATGTTACTTAAGCCGCATTTAAGAAAGTGGTGTAAGGCAGTTGTTGTCCTGACAATCGATAGAACATTCTGCAACATCTATTTTGAAAGCTCTGCAAAGCTGGATGAGAGTAGCCGAGGACCGTGCTCAGTGGTGTGCAATGGGAGAGCAGCCTATGTCCAGCAGTGGACAACCATGGGCCGCTGATGATTCTGAAAGCTCTATCTATCTATAAAAAAGTCTGGTCCAATTAACCACTCCAGCAATAGAATGTTTATATAGCAGTAATGGCCATGAATGGCCGAGCCATTTCCCAAAATTTTTCAGAGTTAACCACAGACATTACCTTATTATTGGACATGACAAGTTAAATAAATAATAATAAATTAATATTTACATAGTACTAGAATTTACATACTATACTTGAGCCATTACAAACATGCGAATTGAGTCATAAACATTTGTATCAGACCTCTCTCTCACACATATAGGAGGCATATCAGGCATATCGGAACTCTCGCTCGCACTTTTATGACTCGGTTCGCACGTTTGTAATGGCTCAAGTATAGGATAACCTGTGTCGCGGGAACCAGTAACAACAACATCACAAACGTGTAAACAAACAAGCCATACCTCCCGACCCACATACTCATAAAACACCTAATAGCCTGCTTATCTAAACCTCACAGTAAACGAGTGGAAATGGGAGAGACCGCCTCGTACCACCACGATAATGGCAGTGGTGAGCGATGACCGTCGCCAGGTGACATTCCATCCGTCCTACAGCACCGGGACAGCTGTGGTGCGTGGGGACACTGCGTTGGAGCAGAGCCACCATCACTACTGGGAGGTCAAGATGCTTAGTGACACCTACGGAACTGATATTGTGAGTAATTTTATGTCACCACATGAAATAATAACATAAGCTGTAGTTCTGTTCCGGTGTTTTTCCTTTCAAATCAAGATACTCTTATTCACTTAATGTATGCACTGACATATTAAACACTAGCTGTGCCCCGCGGTGTTACCCGCGGTTCATCGATTTTCCCGTAGGAATAAGATATTTCCCCACGGTAAAACGTAGCCTATGTTTTAATCCAGGGTATCGGCTAACTCCATACCAAATTTTATTAAAATCCGTCCAGCCGTTTCAGCGCTAAATACTGACAAACATATAAACACACACACAAACTTTCACGTTTATAATATTAGTGTGTATTGTAGCACTCAATCGAAGTAGCACTCGTTGCAATGGTGTCGGGGCGTTTTAGAATAAAACGCCGTATATTCAAATAACTGTACAAAATTGTATTTTTTACCAAAACAAAAACCTCTCCGTCTCTTTTTCCACTTGACAGCTGACTCTCTGCCTTTTTCCCAGATTACCACGCTTCCACAGATTATATCATGTCGTGACCTCCACAGATTATATCATACTTCTGTCATCATTCAGACTACTGTCAGCTGTCAAGTCGAAATAGTTCGATTGTAAACAAACTTTTAGCAACTAGTCTAAACACAAATTATTAAGCCTTAATTACAATCTTAGATGATTTCTGTACAGTGCTATAGGTATTGAATCAGTGGTGTGGCGGATAAGGCTACCGTTTGTTAACAGCTCGGCCATCCGATCTCAACGAGTCTCTTCGTTGCGGCCTGTATAAACTAAGTCAAAATATTCATACATGAGTGATGGTAACAGCAGTAAACTAATCTTGTTAAATATTATTCATTATCATTGTACTTACTAAACTAAGAATCACATTGTTATGATTCGTTCCTATAATCTTCATTTCTTGACAATTATACATGTTCCAACCTTAACATATTTTAAAGAACTAAGTACTCACAGTATTTAATTAACTTATCATTTTCTAATTATTTTCTTAACATGTCTTGACCTGACAATAATAAGATAAACATTTAGTTGTTATCGTCTCATATCAATACTTGAAATTATATTACTTGACATAGCCCATTATTTGGCTAATTTCATACTTCTTGTCTTAAAAATCCATGCATAACCAGTCCATGACACTAACTTACTGATTACAGCATGTAATTGTTGGTCCATGACGTTGACCAACAAATAACAATGGCGCTCACCGGTCCATGACACTAACCGGCGAACTCACATGAACTTGACCAATAAGCATTGAACCACCTTGACGCTGACCAGTTGCTTACCGAGCGCTCACCGGTCCTTGACGCTGACCAGCAAGCACTCGGGCACCCACTAGTCCATGACCTTGACCAGCCAGTGCCTGGATCAGACCGGTTGTTCAATAACTAAGTAAATCTGACCTACCAATAAGCATTGAACCACCTTGACGCTGACCAGTTGCTTACCGAGCGCTCACCGGTCCTTGACGCTGACCAGCAAGCACCCGGGCACCTACTAGTCCATGACCTTGACCAGCCGGTGCCTGAATCAGACCGGTTGTTCAATAACCAGGTAGATACTACGCTATGCCGTACATATACTTTAATTACACAAAATACTCCTTTAAGGTCCAAAAGCCTGACAAATTTCCTGACCCTGAGCCAAAATATGTTATTCTTCTTCGTTATCATCATTGCTATCTATAGCATCATCAGTATCCGAGGCTGGTTTGCCGAATGTCAGCCATGGGAATATTTTATCTATCGCGACTACTGCTTCGTATCTTCTACCCTTTCTCGTTAAAGGAGTATCCTCGATAACGTATCTGTCATTTGGGAGAGTTTTTATTATTTTATATGGACCCTGCAATTTTGGCTCTAGCTTTTTAGATTGTCCCTCTATCCCCGTCGCGGATCTAATAACCCTCACCAAGTCACCCTCTGAAAACTTCACATTAGTTTTTCTACTTTTATCAAATTCCTGTTTGTCTTTCTCTTGTTGAGCTCTTATCAATTCATCTGCCGTAGCCCTAATGTTATCGAGCGTGTTCTCTGTTGCTTCTGAAGCACTTTCTGTTATAATTTCGTTAAGCTTTCCCTGCGAGGGATTAGTGACGTTTCGCCCAAAAAGTAACTCCGTTGGAGTCCTTTTGGTAGTTGCATGTACTGTCGTATTTATGCCCAATTGGATATCGGGAAGATGTTCGTCCCATAATCCATTGGGCTTGTCGTGATTCATGGCACCAAGAGCAGCTAAGATGGTACGGTTGTACCTCTCAACCTGTCCGTTGGCACGAGGGGTCGCTACCGCGTTGTAAATATGTTTGATTCCTGTAGACTGTATGAATGTCTTAAATGTGTTGCTCGTAAAGCTTGAGCCTTGATCAGTAATCAAACGTGTTGGTGTCCCGAAATAACTGAAATGTTCGCGGAATACGCGTATGCTTGACGCTGACTTTGTGTTTCGCACAGCCGTGAGGTTCACAAATTTCGTAAAAGCGTCCACTATTACCAGTATATATGTGTTGCCACGCTTCGTACGAATAAAGGGACCTAAGTGGTCCGCGTGGATGGTGTGAAACGGAATGTCTGCCTTTGGTATAGGATGGAGTTCTCCAACTTTAGCCCCGCTAGGCATCTTGTGATGCGCACATTCCAAGCACGCCCTAACATACTTTTTTATGAATCGCCGCATTTTCGGGAACCAATAGGTAGCTTTAATCCGTGCCAATGTTTTGTCGTACCCAAAGTGGCCGATATCATCGTGATTACTCTTCAGGATTTGCCATCGGGCCCCTTTAGGAACGACCCAACGCGATGTGTCGTTATCAATTTTACGGAAAACTCTACCGTTTTTAACTTCGTAATTTTTGAACACATCAACTACTTCTTTTGTTTTGTCGTCGTTCAGAATGGTAGCGATCCGTTTTATATCGTCGTCCGATTGCTGTACTGTAATGAGCCAATCTTCACTTCCAATTGTGAGAACATCTAGTACGTGGTTATCGGTTGTATCGTCCTCGATAGCAGCGCGGCTTAGGGCATCAACATGTGCCATTTTCTCTCCCGATCTATACTCGATTTCGCAATCGAATTCCAAGAACTGAATCCACCATCGGGCAATTCTTGGAATCAGATCACGTTTCACGAGAGTCGTGCGGAGGGCGTTACAATCGGTAATGATTTTAAATTTTACTCCTAAAAGATAAACGCGAAATTTGTTAAGCGAAGCTATTATTGCCAAAGTTTCGAGTTCGAACGAATGCAGTTTTTGTTCGTCGATGGTTGTCTGCCTACTATAGTAAGCAATTGGTTTGAATGAGCCCATAGCATCTTTCTGCAGTAATATACCAGCAATACCAAATTTACTGGCATCGGTGTGGAGTTGTATCTCCGCGTGCGGATTATAAATAGCCAGAACTGGCCTTTCCATCAGATTTTGTTTCAGTTCCTGGAATGCAGCGGATTCTTCTTTTCCCCATCTCCAAGGTACATCCTTCTTCAGAAGAGCCGTTAATGGCCGCGCTATCAACGCAAACCCGCGGACAAACCTTCTGAAAAAGCTGGCAAGCCCTATGAACCGGCGCACCTCATGTGCGTTTGTAGGCTTAGGAAACCGTGCTATGGCTTCAGTTTTGAGGGAGCCCGGCCTGATGCCTTCAGCGCTAACTTCGTAGCCAAGGTAATCAATCTTATCGAAGAAAAAGTTGCACTTACTTAGTTTCAGTGTCAGCCCGTTCTCCCTCAACACATTCAACACCTCCTCTAGTCTTCCCATACCTTCTTCAAAGGAACTTGCTGGTATTAATATATCATCCATGTATACAAGTACGTATGAGCGAACCGATGACTTTTGGATGATTTTGTTCATGGTCCGTTGGAAGACTGAGGGCGCGTTGACTAGCCCGAACGGCATCCTGTTATATTCATACTGCCCATCCATAGTCACAAAAGCGGTTTTTTCACGCGATTCCTCAGCGATCGGGATTTGGTAGTATCCCGACGCTAGGTCGAGTGAAATGAAGAGCGTGCTTCCCGACAGCATGTCGAGTTGGTCCTCGATTCTAGGCATCGGGTAGTGCTCTCTATTGGTTTTGTCATTCAGCTTACGGTAGTCCACACAAAGTCGCTTTTCTCCAGTCTTCTTGTTAACAAGGACGATGGGACTGGCGTAAGGAGAATTGCTTTCCCTTATGACATTACTATCTAACATGTCCTTAATCATTCCCCGAACCATAAGCCGCTCGGCGTAAGACATCCTGTAAGGACGGTATGCAACAGGATCGGAATCCTTCAGATGAATCACCATTTCTGTTTCGGTTGTGAACCCCAGATCTTGAAGACTTGAGGAAAAACAAGTTTCGTAATTTTTCAACAGTTGTTTTAAATCATCAATTTGTTGCGTTGTTAAGTCACTTCCGTACTTAAGTGATGATTCATCTGCAGAATTTTCTCCAAAATCAAGGCTGTCTACTCGCAAAGTGTCGTTGGTGGCGTAGCTACGAGTGACCAGATCTCCTGCATGAAACGTGACATCAAGGCTACCAACGTTCTGAATAAAGACTCCTCCTAAACCTTGTTTTATTTCGTACTCCCCAGGTAGTAAATAATGTGCCATGTTTGCGCAGCCTCTTATAGTGCCATTGACGTAAACTTGACCAGTGTAAGTATCATCAGTCTTGACGGGAATCACTTTCAGCTCCCCTTTTCCCACAATAATATCGCCTGTATAAACAAGGGAGTATTTATCATTTCTGCATTCCTTGGCTCTCTGGAATATGACATCTGAACCTGTCTTTACAATGTTAACCCCAGATCTTTCAGTATAGGTATGACCGAGTAGCACCGGGCTATTAATGAGGCTATCGTCTACTACCAATATTTCAACGTCACGTTCTGCTATACCTTGAACTTCTACGGTCGCTGTAATTTTACCGACAGGTCGATACGGAACGTTACCCAGACCTTTCAGTAATGGCCCTGTGACGGCGTCCCATTGCATACCCAAATGCTCAGCTTCACTACGACGGATCAACGTACCTTCGCTACCTAAGTCTACTTGGCAGTCTACAAACTTTTCGTTTATTTTTATCGGCATTTTATACTTTTGGCTAGTAGCGCCAGCACTCTCAATCCTTAGTACTGATTTAGTACCAGCATCCCCGCTTCCTAACTTAGGTTTTTTACAGTCAGATGCCACATGACCTCTGAGATTACAAATGGTGCATTGGATTTTAGGTTTTGTACACCTGAAAAATGGGTGACCGGTTTCGTTGCAGTTGTAGCAAATCATCTGAGAAGATTTTGACTTTTCACTAGGGGTACTCTTGTTATTATTCGTTGCTGTCCCAGTGGCTTGCAACAGTGATCGCCTATCTTTGTCTCTCATTCGGGTGGCATCGACAGCGTTCCTATCCTGGCCTACTTTAATAGACTTCAGAAATTTTAGGACCTGTTCAGGTTCTGTGAATTCTGCTGCTTGTGCACCCAGTCTTGCGCTCCTATCGTCAATTCCTGTAATTAGACAGTCCACTGCGCGCTGCCCTATAATTTCGCAACGATTGAGAAGATTCATTTTAGAATAATAGTATAGCTCCAAGCTATCCCCATAACGTGCCTTTTTACCGAGCATCTCCGTCAACAAGTCTGCATAGTTACTCTTGGACGGAAAAGATTCTCTCAACTTAACCTTCCATTCCTCCCACGAGAAAAGCATAGTGGGCAAACCCTGGTACCAAGTTTTAGCCACGCCGCTGAGTTTTGGCAGCGCGTAATGAACAATGTGCTTGTCATCCCAATTATAAATCTGAGCACATTCCTCGATCTTATGGATCCAAACATCTACCGATTGCTCTTTACAAAGAGGATCGAACTCCGGAATAACATTGTTAAGTACAGGAAACTTGTCACGTTCACCGCTACCTTTGACATCTTTCATGGCATTAATAAATTTTTCGAAAAAAATATTTTGATTCTCTAGATACCTCTTATCAGATTGTGAACATCGCGCGTCAGTTTCCGAAGAAGATCTTGAAGTACTGCGACGGCGACGCCTACGCTTGGACGGCTTAGACTTATGGTGCCTTGAGTTGGACCGCTTGGAACGTTTTCGCTTTTTGGTACCTTCATCAGAGTGACGCTCGCGAGACCGGCTGCGTCGTTCCTGCGGCTTGCTGCGGCGCTCTCGTGACCGGCTGCGTCGTGTTGTTGGCGGTGGCGTCTTACTGCATTCGCCGCTGGACGACCGTTCACGGGTCTCAGCTCGACCAAGAGCACGTGATCCGCTACGCTCTGGTGTCTTCAACCTTCGTTTCGGCATTTCGCTCGATGTGTCAAATTTCTCCGTGATAGTGGGCGGAATTGAATCGAGATAAGCTAAACCTCAATCCAATCCCACTTCTGAGATATTGTAGCACTCAATCGAAGTAGCACTCGTTGCAATGGTGTCGGGGCGTTTTAGAATAAAACGCCGTATATTCAAATAACTGTACAAAATTGTATTTTTTACCAAAACAAAAACCTCTCCGTCTCTTTTTCCACTTGACAGCTGACTCTCTGCCTTTTTCCCAGATTACCACGCTTCCACAGATTATATCATGTCGTGACCTCCACAGATTATATCATACTTCTGTCATCATTCAGACTACTGTCAGCTGTCAAGTCGAAATAGTTCGATTGTAAACAAACTTTTAGCAACTAGTCTAAACACAAATTATTAAGCCTTAATTACAATCTTAGATGATTTCTGTACAGTGCTATAGGTATTGAATCAGTGGTGTGGCGGATAAGGCTACCGTTTGTTAACATGTGATAGTGTGATGACCGTTTCAAGATCTAGTTTTTTTTATGGGGAGAATATTAATGTAAAGAATATTCTATGTATATATCTAGCTTTATCTGTGTCTGTGCGTTCGTCCGCCCGCCCGCCTATCTGTTTGTCTACAAAGATCTTCATTCCTCTTCCCTATATTTTCACCACAAAACTTGATCTCATCATGTAATGAATTTAGATTCTGTTGTGAATGTCAGTGTATGAATCTGCTGACTTTCGGTCGAGTAGTAGGGCAGAAAAAGAAAGCAAAAAGAATACGCCAAGAGAAGGCAATATTCGATCGACATATTATTTACGAAGACGGTTTAAAAAAAAGATCTGCACTAAAGTCTGATTTTTAATTCCGTAGAATTCTGACAGTTATCATTTTTTGACATGTAAGAGATTAGAAACCTTTTTTGGCCGGGCACATTTTTCAATTTCAATACGAATGTGAACATCTGAGTCTACAAATTTAATTTGTTAGTGAATGTATTCATTTTAAAAAGTGTGGAGCTCCAAATTAAAAGAGAATTTAAGGCGAGTGACAATGGACAATAATTCGGGATTTTTTTCCTTTGCTGTATATGATAAGGAAGCTAAACTGGATAGCCCTACGTTCTTAGTTTTACCTCAGATAAGATTTTCATTCATGATTTTGGTTTTGAAAACCTTCTCATTCTAAAAGGCCGTATAAGCAAAACGGAACGGAATCATAGTCGTGTATCCACGCCATCCAACGTAGAAGCATTTAAAAAAAACTGTCACTTTATGTAGGTACAGTGCCACCATCTTATCTGTTCAGTTGATAGCGGCGCTAGTGGAGAATTTAGTAGTAACATTTAAGAAATTTACCTAGGAAAATGAGAATATTTTAATCCGTCTTAAAATTTTAGTGAACATATATCTATAAATCTTAGTAAGTGAATAAATAAAACAAGAAATGGGGTACAGAATTTACAATTAATTAGTTAGTTACAAATTTGCCCACTTGAACATATAATTTGGTGGCGCTGTACCTGCTTCAGTATTTATTTTTTATAGTCAACAGACTAATTACTTTTGACAGATTCGAATGAATGATACTTTCTAACTTTGTATTAATCTGTGATGGCGTAATGATCTGTATCACTGTGCGAAATTAAATAAAGAAATTATTTTCTCGAAAACTACAGCACCTAAAAATAAACAAAAAATATATTCTTATTTAGTGACCGCTCATATCCATATCCTAGAAGAAACTTTCTTGATTCGTGAACATAGAAATATTGTCCATTGTGTCCCTTTTCACTACACAAACAGTAAAAAAGTACAAGTAAAGAAAATATATTTTTATTAAAATATCTAATCATCATTAATACTAATATCACTATCTTCATCATCATCATCATCGCTGACATGAATTGTTAAGAGAGCTAACAGCGGCATACTGCACTTTTCTAAAAAGGTTTACGAAACCTTGAATTCGTAGGCGGTGATGCCAGCTAAAGAATAAAATAAAGTTATTAAAGTTATTTGATATATTTTTCGTGATATTGAAATATTTTTTATTTTTGTATTAGGTCACTTGAGTAAGTAAATATTTAGATTAACCTTTTTGTAGATAAAAGAAAAAAAGTACGTAGCATTTTATTTTTTATTGCCCTCAAATGGGTCAAATTTGTCCCTTTTTCGGTGGAGAACTTTTTCAGTAGCAACACTTATGAAATGTCAGAATTCTACGGATTCTGTTTTCAGCCATCATGGCGTAAAGTTCAATTTTTTGTAACAAATGTTTTCCGAACATCCGTTAGGGCTAAAGTTTCGTACAGGCCCTGTAAAAATAAATATATAATAATAAAAATATAAATAATCAGAATTCTACGGAATAAAAAATCAGAGTATAGGTCTTTTTTTTCCCGTTTTGTCGTGGTCCTACTGATTGGTCCTACTAGTAGGACCACGAGGGAGACCTATTTCTGTCTGTCCTACTATGTGCCTTATTAGCTATTGTCAATTATTTAAACCACCTGTATATATATTTATCTTCTGGGCCTAATATTTTTTTCATCATCGTTTCATATATTTGCTGTCGCCCAAAACTGAAAATCTCTTTCAGTAAAATTCTTACACTAAAACTATGAACTTCATTTAATGGTGCGGGCTCATAGTGCGAAAAGGTCTTTGTAGTTATTTAAATATGTAGTTATTAATTAAATCTCACCATTGGAAATGGCGAAGTCGCTGTGGGCTTGGTAATTTAGTCCACACTATCTTGGTGAGCGAAAGTCTGTAGAAGGCCAAAAGTGGGCGTATCTGTGACGCTAAGAAACAGAAACACAAATCACAATTTTCCAATTATGTAATGCTAATAACAAACCGCCAAGTGTCATTCACGCTACTGTTATAGATGTGAAAGTCTGTTACGTCATTCTAATTACTTGAAAAGGGGACGTCTCATACGAACACAAATATCGACGGGTGAAAGGCTATTTGTTTTAAGCGACACTTTTTGAAATGTCCAGGAGACCGTTTCAAAGATTGCAAAATCAGAAAAAAAATTACAAATAAACTATTAAATTGTTTGAAGCGCCGCAGAAAAATCTGCAAATTCCAAATATCGTCGGGTGAAGGTCGAGGCTAATTGTATTAAGCGACATTTTGGGCTAAATTGAGATATTTATATAATATTTGAAATGTGCAGATTTTTCTGCGGCGCTTCAAACAATTTAAAAGTGTCGCTTAAAACAAATAGCCTTTCACCCGTCGATATATAAATATCTCAATTTAGTCCAAAATGTCGCTTAATACAAAATAGCCTTTCATCCCGTCACCCGACGATATGTATTAACTAGTCGTATTCGGCTATGGCGACTGCTATCTGGTTCTCGATTATGGTTGGTGAGGGTTTCGTTGGTGTGCCCTCAGGTGACTTATGTAGCCGATCTTGGTCTTGAAGGTGCGTCAAAACTCAATTGCTAAATGTGTATTGTATGGCCGCCGGTGGTCAGACCCTCAACTCATCTCGATCCGCAACTAGATCGAGTAACCTTTTCTTATAAACTAATATCCGGAAGAGTCCGACCAGGTTTCGCTCTGATTCGCAGAGCTTAACCATGGTGAGCAGAGACGGAGCTCGCGTCGTCAATTGCTCGTCTCTGAGCATCAAGTACCTAAGTGTATCCGGATGATAGTTTATAATGTGTTTTCATTCATTTCTTCATTCATTCAGCCACAAGAAGTCCACTGCTGGACATAGGCCTTCTCCATGGACCAAAAAGACCGGTTGGAAGTGGCTTGCATCCAGCGACTTCCTGCCACCTGGATGAGATTATCTGTCCATTTTGTGGCTGGTTGTCCTACGCTGCGCTATATTATGGTCTCCATTCTAGAACTTTTCGGCCCCATCGGCCATCAGTTCTGCGTGATGTGTGCCCCGCCCACTGCCACTTCAACTTACTCATCCGCTGGCCTATGTCTTATAATGTGTAGTGCTTACGAATGTTTTAACCTGTTCTTCACAAACTTGTCTATATTGGTTTGCACTAAGAACCTCAATAACATTGTTGTACAGACGAACTCTGTGGGGCACTGGTTAGCGCATCTGCCTATCATGCGAGAGGGGAAAAAAGCCCAGGTCTTGGATGTTTACATGCTGTTTCTGGTTCCCACGACACAGGGTGTCCTAGTGTGGGGCCAGAAGCAATGTATGTGCCTGTATTGAAAATATGTTTAATGTAGATCAGCTTGAGTGTATTTTTCTTAAGTGTGGTCATTCTTTATCTGCTTCTGAACCTGATTCTTGTGAACAAGTATGTTTACAATACAAACCCATTTAACCCATTCACTAGTTCATTGCCAAGATCTCCCGTTGGCAAATTGCCCCAATGTCGAACGTACCTATTTGAAATGGAAAGTCTGCAATTTATTTCTGATTCACTGCTTCCGTAACACTCCGACTCGACTCGACTCCTCATTGTCAGCCTTTCCACATTGACAATTTGAATGACCCAGTTATGTTAAAGACAAAGATTATTGATTTGTGAAACATGAGATATAAGGTTGTTACACTCAGATACTCATTGTTTATTTGGTTGATTGATTAGATTGTTTGTGATTGATTGAGCTTTACATTTTGCCACTTTACTCTTTGGGGTAATTAAATCGAAAAATCCGCTGTATTTATACAATAAACTTAAATTCTCCCAACGAGTCCGTGGTCCTGCGCGTCTGATCGGCCCTAGACACAAAACAGACGCATTTAGAGGTAGCTTCCGATATTGTGCCACGAAATGCTGGAATAACATACCCCCCTCCCCCACCTATAAGAAATTCCTTGACTGTAAAATCATTTAAGTTAAAGTACAACAAATATGTCCTTGATTTTCAAACTAGTGTGAAGTAAAAGGGATTTAGTCAATTTAAATGGGCTGTTATGTTATTTTACGGTGTCATTGTATTTGTTTTAAGATGTTTGTATGTATATTGTATTTTGATGATAATAATTAGTTTTTTCTATGAATAATGTTTGATGATGTTGTGTTTCGCTTTATTTAAATTATCGTAATTCAATTCAATTTAATTAACATCAATTCAATTCAATCAATTTATTCCAATTCAATCAATCAGTACAATTCAATTCTAATCAGCCCGTAAATAGTGCCCACTGTTGGGCATAGGCCTCTTCTCTTTCACGCCAACCCATACGGTCAATTCATTCAATTAATTTAATTTCAATTCAATATAATTTAATCAATTCAATTCAGCGCTGCAGAAACGGGGCTGCCCCGCTTCTGCAGCGCATCGGGGATGTTTGCTGATGCAGGAATAGACTGCTTTTACGCGACAATGCGCAAACGCAGCGCGTCCCTGATGCGTCGGGTGCGGGCCATCCCCAACAATATCCTGCAAATGTTAGGAGGTAGGGTGGATTGTGCATATCTACGGCACTGCGGTGATATGCACAAGCCAATCGCTACCATTCTATGGTAACTTTAATGTTAGTGAATTTTAATTTAGTTCGGATTTTGTTTTATTTAATTTAATATTAATTTAATTTTTAAATTCTAAATTTTTTAATTGTATATTATTAATATGGGTCATCGATACCAGAAATAAAAGATTTTTTTTTATATTTTTTTTTATTAATTCAATTTCACTCAATACTATTCAATTCAGACAATTGAACTCAATGTAAATTAATTAAATGGAACTCCATATACTCCATTTCAATTCAAGATTATTATTATTGTTTTCTTTTTTAATTACATTTTTTTTATTTCGTGACCCATCCTGTGTTAGGTTTATTAAAGATTTAATAAAAATTGTCTATAAATTGAATTATTATTATTGTGTGTGATTATTATTATTATATATTTTAGCGACCGCTGAAAATCAGCGTCATGATCTGCAACGATCATGGCATATGCTGAGCGGCGGCCATTTTGGTGTCTTATTTATGGTAGTAAGTACTCTATAATATAGAACCTAAGTTACCTACACGCTAAACCATTATTGTTTTAATTTTTGTTTTGATCCTGTTGGTACCAAATAAACGTTTTCTATTCTATTCTATTTGTCAAACATGAGATATAAGGTTGTTACACTCTGGTACTCATTGTTTAAATTAGGTTGATTGAGTAGATTGTTTGTCATTAAAATATATCTCTATCACACAATACTTTTTGTGTCAATTATGTTTATGTTAGTAAACACAAATTCAGTCCGAAGGAAAAACTGTATATGAAAACAATATCATGAAGGGTCTCCACCAACATAGTCTTGGCCCCCCTGGTGGAACACACACACACACACACACACACAGGTGGCAAACCAACCCAAAACAATGTTATCGTTATCAAAACAGCGTTATCGTGGTATATTTTTATTAAGGATTAAATATCCATTTGTGGATGTCTGTTATTGACCTTTTGAACTGTATCTTTACTATTATGTATGTAAATATTTGTGGTTTTCGCTGTTGGTGATGCTTAGTAAAAAATAAAAAAAATATGAAACTACTTTCAAAGTCAAGTTTGCATTTAGAAGAATCAGTACAGATAAGCTCATATAATAATAAATAGAATAGAATAGAAAACGTTTATTTGGTACCAACAGAATTAAATAAAATCAATCATGCATCTAACTTAGCGTTCTACATTGCGTACTTACTACCATAAAATAAGACTTAAGTAAATGGCACCAAAATGGCCGCCGCTCAGCATTTTGCCATGATCATTGAAGACCATGGCGCTGATTATCAGCGGTCGCCGATAATCAGCGCCATAAATAACAATAATAATAATAATCGCACACAATAATAATAATACTTAATTCAATTCATAAATATTTTTTATTAAATCTTTAATAAAACTATTACTGGAATCAATCAATTAGGAATTCCATGATATATAATAGCATTTTTGTTTAATTTAAATGTTAATTCTGTTAAGAAACTTAAGGTTTCTCGTACACTAATCGTTTAAAAAGAAGAAGAAGATTTTTTTTTATTTTACGCCATATAGACATACATAAAAATACAGAAAAATAAGCCACAAATTGGACAAAAGTAGAATAAATATGAAGCTACAGTGAGAAAACAAAGACTTATGCCCGTTTCATCAACAACACTTAATCTTTTTAGGGGCTACTTAACGGTTGATTCGTGGCCCTTAAAAAAGATTAGGTGGCCCCTAAATCTTAAGTGTTGTTGGTGAAAACGGGATAAGAGTATCTACAGCAGTACGCTGCATATCGATGCAGCAGAAAAAATGCCTCAAGCTCAGTATTAGCCGAGGGTTTGCACCCAAAGCACTCATTATCAGCTAGGGCGTTCCGGTGACTCACGGAACAAAACGGAACAAACGCGCACTTACACTTATCTAGTGACTGTATTAAATTTTATCATCTAGGTCACAATATCGGTCAAAACCTGTCTTCAAGCCACTGTCCTGTAACATTAATCATGTGACAATGCATGACGGTTTGAGTTCAATAGCACCAAAAAACTCTATCTTGATAATTCTTGGAGTAATTGTTGATCAATGTTCAATTTATTTTTGTAAAAACTTGAAACTAATTTTAACCCACACTAGCAAAAGGTTAAAAACATAAACATTAAACATTTACACACAGTCACATACATTGCTTCTGGCCCCACACTAGGATACCCTGTGTCGTGGGAACCAGAAACAGCGACGGCACAAACATGTAAACATCCAATACCTGGAGTTTTTTTTTTCCTCCCCAGCCGGGGATCGAACCCGGGACCTCTCGCATGGCAAGCAGATGCGCTAACCGCTACGCCACAGAGGTCGTCTAGGTTACTTGTTTGTGTAATTAGTTTTTCCTTGTTTTGTTCAATTCTTACTTCACTACTAATAAACAAAATGTAAAAATAAACTCACGCCCGTTATCCCCGAAGGGGTAGGCAGAGGCACCAGTCTCTAGAACTGGACCCACGTTTGGCCGAGTTTATTATTTCCCAAACGTGACAAGTGGCAAGCCTGTCGCCGTTATCCGGGCACAGTTTATCAGCGAATGGTGTTGCTGTACAAACAAATGTACGTAACTAAAAGTCATTGGTACATGCGTGCATACAAAATGTACTTGCACTCAATTTCAAAATAAATTAATTAATAAAATTTATGTTATGTAAAAATTTTTTTCCACCACCCAGAGGGTGAATCGCTCGTAACCCCGGCTGCCTGAGTGATCTTATATGATCACGAAGGTTAAGCAATATAGGGCACGTTCAGTGCATGGATGAGTGACCGTCTATGACTATCGCTAGTGGCATTTTTTCCGAGAGGCTCCGTGCTTCGCAAGGCACGCTAAGCAGTTGGTGCCGGCTGCTGTCGATAGATGGCAGTCGTTAAACCAAGTCAGAGGCCTTAGGGCGGCTTGAAAACTTCTGACAGTGGGACCAGCCACTAGTCTTGCAAGCCTCCACCAATACGGACTTGGCCCCCGTGGTGGTGTATGGCCTATACCTTCCTCATGGAAGAGACCCGTGCCCCTCGGTGGGGACATAATGGGTTGATGATGATTCTAGGAGTGAAACCAAATATAAAAAGAAAAGAAAGAAAGAGAAAGAGAAACGTTTATTGCACCAACAGTCACACACAACAAAAATACGAAATACAAATGAGAAGAAAACATTAAAGATAAAAAGAGGTACAAACATAAGGGAACTTCCTCAGGGAAGAGACCCGTGCCCCTCGGTGAGGACATAATGGGTTGATGATGATGAGGGTGAAGGGAGTTTAACCCTCAACTGGTATCGTAAAATTGACTAACGTAACTGGTATTGTGGGGGTCGCGCGGCCCCCTTTACAAATTAGCTCCTAGGATGTAAATATGCGCAATTTTATGTTAGTTTTATTTAAAAAATATTAATAACAACCTTGTTTTATTGAATCAATTTTTTTTTTATTTATGTAATTCTTTTAACTTAATTACTACGAGAGATCACATAAAACTTTTTGGTATTTTTTTTTCTTACATTGAACAAACAAAAAAAAAACTATTACTTTGATAGTCTTAAGCTGAGATATACAGTGTGTCCCTGGATAAAGTGCAATCCCGAAAAGGGATGAAACTAGACCATGAATCATTGACTAGAAAAATATAAAAAAAAATTATAAAAAATTATTGTAGGATTTATTGGTATTTTAAGAATTTCATGTTTCATTAAGGACTCTATGTACAAAAGTATTGATTTCTTCCAAAATAATGGGTCTATTTCTTTGAAATAAAAAAAACAGTATGCCTAATACCTGGCGATGACCATGAAATAATAAATAGTCCGCAAAAAAGTAACTATCTTGGGTAAAAAAATGTATTTTTATGAAAAAAAATGATTTTTTTAGACGTTTATTTTAAAAAACTTCAAATTACTAAAAAAATGTGCCCTATAACTATGTAATTTTATAGCTTACTTTTATTCTTTACCATTTTAGCTTCCAAATAAAAAAAAAACAATGTTCTAACTAAAAAATTTGCTAGGTAGGAGTTATTTACATTTTAGTAGGTAATAAAAGTCAGACTTTAATCACAATAACTTTATTAATAAAATTATCCGTAATTTACACTTTTGCATTTTTATTTAATGCATTAAATGTTCAAAATGGCCTCCTCGATTTTGCAAGCACATTACTGCACGAATATTAATTTGGTTAGTGGCTCTGCGAATCATTCCTGGATCATTTTTAATGTCATTTGCGCACTGAATTATTCGGTCGTGCAACTGTGCCTCGGTATTTATTGGCGTGCTGTATACTCTTTGCTTCATGACACCCCATAAAAAATAATCTAGGGGTGTCAGATCAGGTGAACGCGCTGGCCAGCCTACTGGCCCTCCTCGGCCAATCCACCGGTTCGGGTAATTTTCGTTCAAAAATCGCCGCACCTCCCGCCCATAATGTGCAGGACATCCATCCATTTGGAGATACATACGCCCACGCCGTCTCGTAGCCAGGGGAACATCTTCCATCAACACGGGTAAATTTTGTAGTAATTCTAAAAAACGTTCAGCATTTAGAGTTCTGGGTAAAATGACTGGACCAATTAAAATGTCGTCGATTAAGACTGCCCATACGTTTATTGAAAATTTTACTTGAAAAGTAGATGCCCGCTTCAATCGTGGATTTTCGTGAGACCACTGGTGCAAATTTCTGCAGTTTGTAATGCCGTCTCGGGTAAATGTCGCTTCGTCCATCCAAAAAATGCGTTTGGGAAAATTTGGGTCAGCTCTAATTTTTCTTAGAATCCACGTCGACATTACGCATCTTGGACGATTATCTACATTTTCGTGTAAATGTTGTACTCGTTGGTAATGGAAAGGATGCAATCCCTCCTTTTTCAAAATTCCCCAGACAGACGTCTTCGATATGCCATGACGCAAGGCTAATCGTCTTATGCTTGTTGTAGGGTCTGCAAACAGATCGTTTAAAATGGCCTCTTCTATCGCATTGTCAATAACGACAGCTGGTTGCTCACGGCGATCTCGTGCCAAACCAAGTCCAATGTTGGAGAGCCTCCTATGAATCTCTTGAAAATTTCGAGCTGAGGGTATGAGTCTGCCCGGGAAAGCATTTATGTATGCAGTCCGAGCGACTGTTGTGCGACCATGTGACATGCCATAATAATAATGCATGTCGACTATTTCTCGAGGTGAGAACTCTGTCAATCGCGGCATTTCCTCAACACTTAACAGCAGAACAGGAACAGTCCAAACGTAACGAACAGTAGAAAACGTAACAGTCAACAATGTAACAAAAACTTAATAACAAATCAACGAGAACACAATGCGAGAACGAGAACAGTAGTAGCAGCGGCGAGAATATCGGAGCGACTGTGTAAGTCCTGTTTCGAACCCCCTGCCTCCCCTCCCCTCGCCTTCCCTCTACCTGAGTGTAGAACAAAAGGACTGCGACTGCCGAAGGGGACAGAGTAGGACGGAAACAATGGAAAAAACGGTCTCTACCTGCACGGTAACACGATTAGGCTCCACTTTAAAAGTTCGTAGATAGCGTGTTTTTTAGTTAGAACATTGTTTTTTTTTTATTTGGAAGCTAAAATGGTAAAGAATAAAAGTAAGCTATAAAACTACATAGTTATAGGGCACATTTTTTTAGTAATTTGAAGTTTTTTAAAATAAACGTTTAAAAAAATCATTTTTTTCATAAAAATACATTTTTTTACCCAAGATAGTTACTTTTTTGCGGACTATTTATTATTTCATGGTCATCGCCAGGTATTAGGCATACTGTTTTTTTTTATTTCAAAGAAATAGACCCATTATTTTGGAAGAAATCAATACTTTTGTACATAGAGTCCTTAATGAAACATGAAAATCTTAAAATACCAATAAATCCTACAATAATTTTTTTTAATTTTTTTTTTATATTTTTCTAGTCAATGATTCATGGTCTAGTTTCATCCCCTTTCGGGATTGCACTTTATCCAGGGACACACTGTATATGTTTTCATATTTCTAATACAATAAAGTTTGAAAATAAGAAGAAATAAACCTCAATTCAACATTTAAAAAAAAATGAACACATAATATATAATCCTCAGAACTCAGGAACATTACAAGTGAGCTAAGTTCAATCTTGACAATTATTGCATAGTATTTGTGTGCTACTATGTATTTTGCAAATGAAATGCTTGCAATAGTTACATTTTGTAGTAAAATTTTTGGTCATTATGTTGGGGACAGCTCAATATCGTTTATTCCATCGTTGTACTGATATCTTCTTCTAGATAGCCACGTAACACAGATTTGGAGTCAAAATCCGCCTCCAATGTGTCTTCGAACGCCTGATTACTTAAAGGTCTCGCCATCTTGACAAAATAACTGTAAAACATACGAATATCCTATAATAAAATATTTACTAAAATCTTACGTAACTGGTATTGTGGGCGCCGTGCAGCCCCCATATCGCACGTACCTCCGCTGTGGTAAAAGCTGCAGCGCCAAATCTCCGGCACCGAGCAGGAGTCACGACTTAATGAGATTACTCAAAATGGCACCCGCGCACGGCGCATAGTTTTTAAGGAATTCACAAAAATATCACGCGTGGGGGCCGTGCGACCCCCACGAAACCAGTTAAGGGTTAAGGGGAGGTGTAGCATGTTAACTGAAGCAAATAACTAATTGTATTACTTTACTGAAACATTACTCATTACTGCAACATAAGTAAAGTCTGTTCGCTATCGTAGTGTCACTTTGATGTTTACCGCCTCGGCACGTGGCGGATTTTCACAAAAGAAATTAAAGGAAGTCGACGCGGCGCAAACACGCCAGTGAATTTGGCTCGCAGCTCGTCTCATTCTACTATTATGTAGATCACGCAATTAAAGAAGTCAATCAATCAGTATTTTAGAATGGATTTATAACGAGACGATCCTGCATCACTTAGGTAGGTACCTATTCTAAATACCGGTGGAGATGAATATTCTGAGTACACTTCGAGTGATAAAGAGTAGTGTTTTATTTTGTCCTTCATTAGGTATATTGCGTACCATGTTTTTTTTCTATTTAAAGTATTTTGCCGTCTAAGTTGTATTATTGAAATAAATGTTTTTTATCTAAAACCAAGATTGCCTTCGTGTGTACCGACACTATCTAAGCGAACGGACTTTAATGAATGTATAAAATAACGTGTAGTCCAAATGAAGGTCTGATTATATTACGTGCACCGTGAACGGCTAGCTTGTGGTATCATTATATCACCCCGGGGCTCTGCCCGTCGACCACACGATACAAACACACACATACACTTTTACACACATACACGTTTACGTATGTTATGTGCTGTAGATAGATACATACATAGATTAGTCTTTATTAATTTTTTATCGCTGTACCTTAATTTTGTGTGAATATGCGATAGAGTAATAACCCTGAAATAAAACATAAACATTTACATACAGGCACATACAATACCCTTTGTCGTGAGAACCAGAAACAGCGGCGTCACAAACATGTAAACATCCAAGACGGAATTTTGTATGAAAATACTTGCTTATGACTTCACATTTCAGAGCACTCTTTTTATGTTTCATCTATTTAAAAATTGTAATAACTGTAAATGATTAAAAGAGATACATTTTCCTAAACATTTTCTAGTTTTTGTTTTAATCGGGCATGCCAAATAAATTTATTGTTGATAGTGTCAAATACCGAATTGCAACTCTCCTAACAGATGATAGGCATCGGCACTGAAAAGGTGAACACGACGCTGTCCGAGTTCCGGTTCACGTCCGTGCTGGGCGCGGACGCGGAGTCGTACGGGCTGTCATACCGCGGCGCGGTGCGGCACGGCGCGACCGAGGCGCGCGACTGCGCCGGCTTCTGCCGCGGCACCATCGTCGGCGTGCGCCTCGACCTGTGGCTCGGCACGCTCGAGTTCTACCTTAACAGGAAACCACAAGGTCAGTCGCTTCTGCCTGCAGAACTTGTTTATTTTCAGCTGGAGAGCAAGGATGGTAGCCTATCTAACAGGCAGGGAGATACATAGGCTGCTACTTATGTATGCGGAATCTGGGATTCCAATAATTTTAAACGCAATGTCTGACCTCCATGGTCAAATTCGTTCTTTTTTTAAATACTGGCCGCTAATATTTTTCTCTTATATACGTCAGTGTTTTGTTTTTGTTGGGTTTAAAATGTCATATCGCTGAAAAAATGGAACTCACTCGTGAAAATATTCGTGCTATGATTTATTACGATTTTCGACGTGGTTTAACGCAACAACAGTGCGTAGATCAATTAACTTCAACTTTTGGTGGTGAAGCTCCATAAAAAACGACTGTGTATTGTGTGTATCACTGGTTAAGTGAGTTTAATCGCGGGCGCAGTAAGCTCACGGACGAAGTTAAAGAAGGTCGCCCGTGGTTGTGCCACAAAATATTGAAGCTGTGCGAAAACTAATAATGCAAGACCGCCATGTTACGTATCGCGAGATAGAGGCTAATCTGGGCATATGTATGACGAGCATTCATAGGATATTACATGAACATTTGTCTGTAAAAAAAAATTGTTCGCGTTGGATCCCGCACAACTTAACTCAGGATCAAAAAGATGCTCGCGTCGAATGGTGCAAGAAAACCTTAAAAAAATTCAACGGAGGCGACTCAAAATCTGATTATAATATCTACACAGGTGACGAATCCTGGATCTGCGCTTACGATCCCGAAACTAAACAACAATCAACAGTTTGGGTGTTTCAAAATGAGCCGAACCCTACGAAAGTGGCTCGTGCAAAAAGCACTGTAAAGCAAATGGTGGCCTGCTTTTTTGGTATTAATGGCCATGTGGCTACAATACCACTGGAGAATCGCAGAACGGTTAATTCGGAGTGGTACACGACCATTTGTTTGCCGGAAGTATTTGAAGAAATACACCAAAACAACCAGCGACGCAGAATCATACTTCACCATGACAATGCCAGCTGTCATACATCTCAGGAAACAACTACATTTTTGGATGGTCAAAAAATAGAATTGATGGGTCATCCACCGTACAGCCCTGATTTGGCTCCCAATGATTTCTATTTATTCCCAAATGTAAAGAATAAATTACGTGGTCAACGATTTTCGACCCGTGAAGATGCCGTAGATGCGTTCAAACAGCACGTTTTGGGGAACCTCAATCAGAGTGGAAAAAGTGTTTTACAAATTGGTTTCATCGAATGCAAAAGTGCATCGATCATAGTGGAGAATACTTTGAAAAACAATAAAAGCATATTTAGCCATATCATCATCATCAACCCATTATGTCCCCACCGAGGGGCACGGGTCTCTTCCCTGAGGAAGGTATAGGCCATACTCCACCACGGGGGCCCAGTCCGGATTGGTAGAGGCTTGTAAGACTAGTGGCTGGTCTTACTGTCAGAAGTTTTCAAGCCGCCCTAAGGCCTCTGACTGGCTTAACGACTGCCATCTATCGACGGCAGCCAGCACCAACTGCTTAACGTGCCTTGCGAAGCACGGAACCGCTCGGAAAAATGACGGTGACCCATCTATGGACTGAACGCGCCGTATGTTGCTTAACCTTAGTGATCGTTTAAGATCACTCAGGCAGCCCAGGCTACGAGCGATTTAGCCATATACATTTGTTTATTTTTTCTATTCCGCATACATAAGTAGCAGCCCTCGTAGTGACAGAGACAATGTCTCTAACGAGAGTGAAAGTGAAAAAGTCGGCTTGCGACTCGGCTCGGCGCGGCACGCTTTACCTCAAGTCCTCAACAGGAAGGAGCAAGGTCAGTCGCTTCTGCCTGCTAAACTGCTTTATATTCAGCTGGAGACTAGGAAGGAAGGATGACAGAGAAAAAGCGTCGTCGCTAGAATGTCACTAGAGGAAGAAAGTGAAAGAGCCGTAGAGAGAGAGAAAGTGTAATACTCGTAGTCGACATGTGTCGCGGCATGTTAGAGTCCTACCTCAACAGATAAGCCATAAAGGTAGTCACTTCGTCTTGCTAAAGAAGTTGTCTATTAGTCAAAGTCCTTTGGTTTTTGATCCGTAAAAG
Source organism: Yponomeuta plumbellus (assembly GCA_947310845.1). Taxonomy (NCBI): domain Eukaryota; kingdom Metazoa; phylum Arthropoda; class Insecta; order Lepidoptera; family Yponomeutidae; genus Yponomeuta; species Yponomeuta plumbellus. The sequence goes on from OX371203.1 coordinate 20,847,001, forward strand.
AATGCAAACCAACCATCGGGTAGGGCACCTTCAAGCTCTACCTCAACAGGAAAAAGTAAGGTAAGGAATTTCTTCTTGTCAAATAAAGTTCACTCTTTATTCTTCTTGCAAAACTACTCTACTGGTGAAAATTGTTAGTCTGTTTTGGTTCGGAAAATAACCCAAACCAAACATGTGGCGCGGTACGCTCCAGTTCTACCTCAACAGGAAGCAGCAAGATGTGCCGTCTCTGCCTGTAGAACTAGTGGTTTTCTGTAGAGTAAGTTTTGTTTTGATTCCGAACAAGACTCCGACTCAAAAACTATTTTCTTCTAGAATTTTATTTGGATCGATAGACCGTCAATATCCAACTTGTTTGATATAGAATGTCAGTTGGATAAATTTCCCTTGCAAAATATGTTCGTTTTATACCTTTAATCTTCTCTCAAAGAAGCTTTTCACTACAGGCATAGCGTTCTACAACCTGCGCCGCCACCCGCTGCTCTACCCGATGATATGCTCCACCGCCGCTCAGTCGACAATGCGGCTGACCTACGCCTCTTCCTGGCGCGCCTCTCTTCTGGTAGACGCCGCGAAGGTACTGGCCGCCTCAGTCACCAGGGAGGCTCGCCCGAGGCTACCACCTGGCCTGTGGAACACGCTCAAGTCGCAATTCTGGCTGACTTTGCCTACTGAAGGTTAGTAGAGTTGTTATCCCACTTCTGATTTCACGAAAGGCTGGCAATACTATTATCGGGAAGATTAGGCTCGCTTCAAGTACTGGCCGCTTTGACTGTAGTGGCCAGTATTTGGTGACTACCAAGGAGGCTAGTCTGAGGCTACCGCCTGGTCTGTGGCACACGCTGATGTCGCACTTCTGGCTTTGCCGAAGGTGAGAAGAGTTGTTATCCCACTTCTGATTTCGCGAAAGGTTTGCCATATATCTTTCGAGAAGATTCGGCTCACTGCAAGTACTGGCCGCTTTCACTAAAGAAGGAACATAAGTTATCTATTAATTTATTTCAGGAAATGCGTAATAGATAATATTTGACATTAAGTTGTATGAAAGAACTACGCTATAGGCTATTTGACAGGTTCCTGAAAACCATCTCAGTTTATTTGTTAGTGTTCATTGAGTGCTCAGAAAGTCGTAATTTTAAATTATTTCTTGTACATATTTTTTTGTAAAAAAAGCAAATAAAAATTCACTTTTAAAATAAGTCGCCAAAACGCCATCTTGAGCAATATGGCGTCATGACGTCACAGGTCAGTAAACAAAACCAATGAACGTAAGAACGACATGAATAACAGACGCCATTTTTACTGAGCTGTGACGTCATCATAGATTCGGCCAATCCAGGCCGTTTTCGATAAAATGGAAGTTGAAATGCCTTAAACCGGTTCGAAGACTCATAATTTATACGAATATATATAAATAATTCTTTTTTCCACTGTCAAATAGCCTATTTTAACTGTCGACGGACTATAGGTAACGGCCATTACATTAGTCTTCCTAAAATACAGAAATACGAAATCGATACGTGCGGAGTGAACTGAGCTGCTGTGATTCAAAGTAGGTACATTAAGTGATAAAGGGTTACATTCACCCAGACATTGACCCCGCGCACGCGACAGACGCGACGTAATCTGTGTTCCGGGGCCTCTTGACGACAGCGTTGACATCGTCTGCGGTCACTGGGGCCGCCGATAAGGTCGTCTTATTTTGGCTTCGTTCCCCCCATCTTGTTTCATAATAATACTTCATTCAGTAATATTTCCAAGATCTTCTAATAGTATTCCCAGATTCATTCAAATTAGTAATTTATGTTTAGTTTTAGTTTTTATTATTATTAATATATCTAACACCGTCTGATGCTTTAGGATAGTGTCAAGACAACCCAATGTACTATCAACAGTATTAAAAAAAACCAACAAGATGTTGTGCCCACCTGTAATTGGCTAGCATACTAGAATAGTTCCTATTATAAGCATTAATGTAATACTTGTATGTTACCTGTTGGTGTGCCTTAAATAAATAAATAAATTCATTTATTGGGTTCTTACGGTTTCTTTCGAATCGCTCGTAGCCCCAGCTGCCTGAGTGATCTTAAAACGATCCCGAAGGTTAAGCAACGTAGGGCGCGTTCAGTGCATGGATGGGTGACCGTCTATGACTAACGCTAGTGGCATTTTTCCGAGCGGCTCCGTGCTTCGCAAGGCACGTTAAGCAGTTGGTGCCGGCTGCCGTCGATAGATGGCAGTCGTTAAGCCAAGTCATAGGCCTAAGGGCGGCTTGAAAACTTCTGACAGTAAGACCAGCCACTAGTCTTACAAGCCTCCACCAATCCGGACTTGGCCCCCGTTGTGGAGTATGGCCTGTACCTTCCTCAGGGAAGAGACCCGTGCCCCTCGGTGGGGGCATAATGGGTTGATGATGAATGAACTAAAAAAAAAACATGTCACGTGACCCGACCATGTACCTAACTGTAATTGAAGTACAATTCAATGAACTAACAGAATTAAAGTAAACTAAAGTAAAAATTGTTTATTGCCAAATGTTACATGCATATGGATAAATAATTATTAATCTTAGTTTTAAATAAAAAAACGACAGAATTGAATTAACATTTGATAACATTAAAAAAAATGTAAAAAATGTTTAAAAAAAAGATATTATTATTAATAAATATTAAATTTCTTAAAAAAAATGATAAATCTTAGGCTAGATAAATTTAAAACGTCGTTTGGTTGTGTAAGCCGGTTTACATTTCTGATCTCCTGATTTCCTGATCTCACGTGTGTGTATACTGTGGGTGACATTCTAGATCTACTCTATTAAGCTCTCTCTGGGCCGATTTCTGAATTGAACATTTCGCTAAACTAAATTTCGAAATTTCGCTAATTACTCAACTGTAGTGGTGTCTCGGCAAATTTATTTTGAAAATAAAATGTCAATAGGCAATAAACACAATAACACTGTTATTACCTGATTCATCCCTCACTCGCAGTTTTTTTTTTTGAGGGTTTTGCACAGAACATAACATTTTATTGTCATATTTAACATATCGCCATATTTAACTAAATATTTTATTTTATCATGAAAATACCATTTGCTTAAGAGATCTATGCCCCAAAAAATACCTAAAATTTCAGCGGTCCTCAAAAAAAAAGCGATCCTACTGCTGCCAAATATGTTCGCAACTAGCAAAGATGTAGGACTTTTGTTTAAAGGCCGATTATGATCGATTATTTTATGCTAATGCGCTACGCGAAGTATAGGAAGAAGTATGGAGAGCTGACTACGAACCTCTTCTTTAATTAAAGGCAAAAAAAAGTAAGATAGCCACCCCGACGCCATATTTACTCACGATTGACATTGTTGATGCGAGTGCAACTTCTATTTTATTTTCTTTAGTGTTTGTCTTGTCTTGTTTGGTTGTCTGTCTGTTTTCCTTAAACAGTACCTACCTAAACCTATGTGGGTATACGATGCAAGCAAAGCTGCGTGCATGAGCTATTTTGAGTGACATGTAAGTTTGAGAGATGCTGTGTCTTTGTTTACCTTTAGTCGTTCGCTTCAGTAAATAGATTGTAGATTGTTACCTGTTTTACACTCCAATAAATAAAATATAACGAAATTGGCACTGACTGAAAATCAGCGCTGAGGGTTCCCGCCCTCAGCACTATGCTGAGTCAGCTGCCATTTGCAGCAGCAGAGACACACCGCGACAAAGTTTGTTAAGTGTTTTTATTGTTTTTTTTATTGTGTTGTCTGTTTGCAATAAACGTTTATCTTTCTTTCTTTCTAAATATTCCTCCTTTACGTTCCAGGCTGCATACTGGACGACAACGACCAGACACCCGTTAGGATAGAACCAGTGCAGGCTACAAAGAGCAAGGTATGTATTCGTAGTATTTCTAAAGACTCTCGATGCTCGTCCATAGCTTAAACAAGATTCTCTCAACTTCATTCCGGATACACTTATTCGACTTTTTGTCGGAAGAGTTTCGCTATGGATACTCATACGTCTTAAAAAGTCATGTATACCACTACTGTATAGCACTATCTTCTTTTAAGACCCTATGTTAGAGCGAGACAGTACTCCGTACTACGTCGGTTTTTGTGTTGACGTGACTTTTTAAGACGTATGAATATCCGTTGCGAAAATTACATAATGAGCCCACTGGTTTAGCTCTGATTCGCGGAGCTTAGTCATGGTGAGCAGAGACGGAGCTCGCGTCGTCGGTTGCCGGCAAAAAGTCCGAAGAAGTGTATCCGGAATAATGTCTGGTGTAAACAGGACCCGTTTATTTATAGGGTCAAATTTTATTTATCATCTTCATTTCTGATCCCTGATCCACGTGATCCCTTCAGAGACGTCATAAATAGGCTATTTGACCGATTTCTGCAATCTCATCTTAATCTAATATTTTTTTTTGGTGTTCATGGAATTCTCAGAAAGTGATAATTTTAAATTCTTTCGTGTATTTCTTCCAAAAAAGGCAAAGGAAAATTTGCTTTTGAAATTAGCCGCCAAAACGCTATCTTGGGCAATAAGGGGCGTCGCACAGACGTCCTTGCCAGTAAACCAACCAATGAACGTAAGAACGAATGAATGACAGACGCCATTTTTACCGACATGTGACGTCATCATAGAATCGGCCAATCCAGGCCGTTTTCGATACAATGGCTGCAGATACATAATTATAAAATTTTATCTTGTGTTTTTTTTTACAAATAATAATTGTTTTTTACTTAAAATGCCTTAAAGCTGTTATTATACGCTGTTATTACTCGTAATTTATTCGAAGACGTGTAAATAATTAGTTTTTTTAAATAATACTGTTTTTTTCACACTGTCAAATAGCCTATTATGGCAAATAAAATTTTACAAAATAAATAATCGCGACTAGGCTCATTTAATATATAACTAACTTTCAATAATCTTCGATGCAACTACATATGTACTTATGTATTCATTTCATCTAGGTAGGTACAATCGACAGGAGATCGGTCTTTGCTAGCGTGCGTTTATTTACTTGCGTTCGTTGCTGAGCGCGGAGAATGTTTTCATCCTCTGGATTTTCATTCACGCATGACGGTTCTTGAATTTGCAAAAGGCATGAATTATTTTAATACTTTACTGTATTTTAGCTGACCCTACAAACGTTGTTTTGCCAGATAGGGCTATGAAAAATAGATAACAACCTATTCTCAGACCTACCGATTGTAGATATAAAATTTAATCAAAATCCGTCAAGCCGTTTCGGAGGAGTATCTCTACAAAAACGTAGCGATTCACTTTCAAACAAGACGGCTGTGCCGGGCAGTTACTATAAGGAGGAATCGCTTCATTCCCCCCCCTCCCTAACCTGTGAAATATGAAAACATAATACGAAGGGTAGACAAGAAAACAATATAACACTTTTTTGGTAACATAAGTTGCGGTGAGACTGTTGTTGGAAAAGGCAGCTGGCCCAGCGTTGTGCTGTGGGTATTCCCCCAAAGATAGATAAAATATTTATTTCCATAAGACACACACACGACTCATAGCGTCACATATTATTATTAAATCACAAAGTAACAAAAAAAACAAACGTAGTAAACATTGACAGTAAACATAGAGAAAACTTAGCCCTTTTGTAACTTTGTTAAATTGCTAAATTAAAATCCTAATTTTAGGTGGAGTTCGATAAGAAACACCGTGTCACGAGATTTTAATTATATTACATATTGGTAATTACACCTTTTTTTGTGAAATAACTAATAATATAATAATAATTTATTTCCAAAAAGCTTATGTACTAATGACATTAAAGGACTTAACTTTATGTGGGTAGGTAGGAAAAATGTTGACACTAACTACAAATAATCCGCTACTTGACTCTTTTTTAAAGTATGTCTTAAATGCTAAATATCTCTTCCATTAGACCATAAAATATTTTAGTATATTTTTTGAAGACCTAAAAGCAACAAAAACATTATTTTAAAACGTTGCTTTGCTAAACAGCCAAAAACGCGGTCCGCCATTTTTGTCTACGGTTTGAAGTCCTCTACGTTTGTAAACAAAGTTTGACATTCAACATAGGTAGAGTTCGTGCCACGAAAGAAGTATGAGTCACAATAGAACCTACGCACGCACGACTGACAGATGTTTGTTTACAACCAAAGGTGCTTTCAAGATGGCGGATAGTGTTTTCACCGTTCCGATTTAAAAGCGAAAAATATTTTTTTTATTTGCAAATTTTGCAGCCATCCTGCATATTTGCTTAGCAAAGTCAATATATTTCGGATTCTTACGTTAGATACTACAGGAAATATCCATTTATTGCGTCAAATTTGATACGAGGCAAGTAGCGGATTGCGTACTGGTGTTCGTCGCACTATGCGGACCGGTTTCGCGAGAAGTATTACATAAAGAGATTGCTATGAATTAAACTGTTATCGATCTCGAGCGATGGAGAATTTAAAAATATTATAGATGAAAAGTATTACTGGTATTACATAGTAAGTTTGACTGTAACAGCTAGCTTTTTAAATTGTATTAACATACAGGCAAATAGGCTTCTAGCCCTACACTAGGATACCCTGTGTCGTGGGAACCAGAAACAACGACATCACAAACAGTACATATAAACAGAAACATAAACATAAACATTTACATACAGGCACATACATTGCTTCTGGCCCCACACTATACTCTGATTTTTAATTAGGTGGACTAAACTGACAGTTCAAAATGCTCTTATTTTTTTGAAATGTTGTCAGAGCAAGATCGTAGTGATGTGACTTGATGTGTTGATTGAATGTTCGATTTCATTCAATCATTCACTCTTCAATTTTAATTCCTTTATTTTGGGAAAATAATTTAGCTTAATCCTAATCATGAAATACTTACCAACTAAACAAACGTACCTACATCTGAAAAACCCACAAACTTTAGGAAGTATACTCTAATTGTAGAAAAATCCAACCTTTCTTGGAGTATACCTACTTTTTTTTTTTTTTTTTTTTAATATTAACCTCTAAATTATCGCATAGTGCTACCAAGCACTGATGACGCATACAATACATACAATGTCAAAGCGCTTCATTCGTCTGCCATTTTCGTTGTCGATCGGATGCACGAATATCTCTTGCGCTTTTTCCGCCGGTTTGTTTTCTCTTTCAATTTGTCTTCATATTGCACAGAGTTATTTTAACATTTTAGTTGTTTCTTATAGGTTGCAAAGAATGAATAGAATTGACGAATAAACGAACGATTTCTGAAATAGTAGGCGCAATGTTACCAATATTACAATGTTATGCAATGTTACAAACAGCGTCGTAACATAAAAACCAAATGTTACCGTGTCGAGAAGTGCCCCACTTTAGTGGCAGCGACCGAAACAAAGTCGTAGCAGTGACCAAAAATGTTACTGGTGTCGTCTGTGGGACCTCGGGGAGAAACTTCCAGGAAAACACCGAACTTACTCTTCAAAGATAGTACAATAATCAAAATGATGACAGTTCACACAATACACAGTAGACGCGTGTGCGCGTCACAACGGCTGACTGCCAAGTGCCGCCTTATTGGCTCGACATAGATTAGGTTGGGGATGTTTGACAATTGTAGACACACGCCACAGACAATCGGCTACTCGCATCTATAGCAAAACTGCACAACACAGAATAACCAGCCACAACTGTCAGACGTCTACACAGGTTATATAACACAGACAATATTTACATCAGAATCGAAATGAAATAAATGAATGGTAACTGAGCAAAGAATAATTGATTGTTACACGTCTTTTCAGTGTCGACTAGTTTCTTAACGGCTACCAAAAAATGCTATCTGGGTAGTGAATAAAGAAAAAGCTGCTTTTCAAAAGTATTTATTTATTTAATACCGCAATAAGGGCTTACAGTTTCCCAAAGCGCCCCTATTGCTATGATTACATAATAAAACTTATTAATTACTTACATAAGTGTAATCTTAATTCAAATGCTATTTTGTTAATAGAGTCAACAAATATGTCGATATGTTGGACCTCTGTAAGAAAACGGTTGAGAAGAACAAGAGCTCTAGGCGTCGGCGCGTTGTTAGCGCGGCGCGTGCGCAGCGCGCTTTCCGCGAACAATTTGTGTCGGCGGCGCTGCCCAGTGCGCGTGTAGTTATCGGGAACAAATATTCTAATACTACATAGTATAGAAGGATTTTAAATTATATTACGCATCAATAAGCAGTAATGAATACCTAATTGTAACTTCCGTCTCAGCTCTAAAGTATGACCAACCATGCCACAGACAAACAGGGACGGATAAAGGAATTGATAGTATCCGTGCATTCGCTTGTAGAGGTACCTAGCAAATTTTCTCTGTATTCTCTCTATGTTTAGCTTCCCGAGGGTCCCAAGTTATTGCACTGTACTCTAGTCTACTACGAACGAACGCATTGTATAGCATAATAGCCACCCTGCTATCCCGAAACTGAGAAGCAGTTCGCATTATGAAGCCCAGTATTTTATTAGCATTTTTACAAATAGTTGTCATAAGCTCGCGGAAGTTGAGTTGGGAGTCCTTATGCAAACCTAGGTCCTTAATGCAAGTTACTCTTTCCAACCCTTCGCCATCCAGAGAGTACTTTGTTGTAATTGGCTGGTGCGATCTAGAGAAACTGACTACTTTGCACTTATCCACATTGAACGCAAGTCTATTTGTCTGGCCCCACTGTCTCACCGCGTCGATATCTTCCTGTAGTGCCTTGCACTCTGCGTCTACTTTAACTGATTGGAAAACCTTGAGGTCGTCGGCATACATCAGACATTGAGCAATTTTAAGAACCCTAGGAAGATCATTGATCATTATAAGAAAGAGAGTGGGACCGAGTGTACTCCCTTGACTTACTCCCGATCTTGTGTAATATTCTTTCGATTGATAGGACTGGAGCTTGACATATTGTCTTCGATCTTTGAGGTAGTTCGCGAAAAATTTGAGGAGCCCTGGAGTGGCACCAAACGATGAAAGCGTTTTTAATAAGATGTCATTATCTACCATGTCAAATGCACGCCGAAAATCTAAAAATACCGCGTCAACTTGCTGGCCTTCATCCATCCGGGCCAACGTATAATCGACAAAGCTAATATGATTTGTGGCCGTGGAGCGAGCAACGCGAAACCCATGCTGCGAATCATCAAAAAGAATATTTACTTGGCGAGTAATATGTACATTTAAAATTGTTTCAAATATTTTACCAAATACAGATAATACTGCTATAGGCCTAAATGTCGTGACATCAGTTGACGAACTATCTTTTGGAACTGGAGTCACCCTCGACAATTTCCACCTCATAGGGTACTGAAAGAGCCGCAAGGAAAGATTGTAGAGGTGGACTAATGGCTCTTCCAGTACACGTATACAATCCTTGACTAGAAAGGGAGGTATGGCATCCGGACCAGCTGCGGAATTAATTTTAAGGCGGCGTACTGCTTGACGGACATCCGCCATCTCAATACTGTCCACACGCAAAGCCAATTCGTCGCCATGTCCACCCGCGCTCCGTTCAGCTGCGATCGGATCAAGACGAGGCACGTCACTGAGGAATACAGAGCTGAAATAATTTGCAAATTCTACAGCGGCTTCCTGGCCTTCCACTTTCCTGCCATTATGCGTAAATTCTTTACTCTGCTGACTTTTACGTTTACTCTTTACGTATTTCCAAAATAGCGCAGGGTCCCCCCGAATATTGCCCTCAACTGAACGTATATACTGACGGTACGCAACGTCGACTAATTCTTTAATATGGGTTCTATAGTATTTATATACCTCCCAGTTAAATTCTAAACCCTTTTCTTTAAACTTGCGATGGTGAAAGTATTTGGTTTTTATTTTGATGATGATTTCTTGAGATTACCACTGCGGATATTGCCGATGCTGTGTGTGCGAACTTTTTTTAATAGGGACATTATCAGTAATGGCTGTGTTTAATTTTGTGTACAATGATTCTGTGGCCAAATTTATATCCTGATGATTTAATACTTCGGACCAATTAATACTTGCTATGCTATTATAAAGACTCTGGTAATCTGCTTTCTGAAAATTCCAATTCGGGGCATACGATTGCGAAGTTACGTCAACTAGGGGCCTACTAACAACCGGTTGCATTCCGCGCGGTAGAGACAAAGTGATTTGGAAGAGTGGATGATATGCGTCTGCTGGCACCAGTGGCTCTACGTCTCCTGACACGGTCACACTATCGGGTTTGATGTTTGATAATACAAGGTCCAACATACCGCCATATGTATTATATATATTATTACACTGTTGTAGTTTACAGAAATCCAAGAAAAAATCAAATTGAAGCTTTACATTTAAGCTACAGGAATTCAAGTTAAAATCACCAATTATGACTACATCAAAGGACGAATATTTGCAAACAGCATTTTCTAAGCACGTCAAAACATCAAGATATTGCTTATCGCTATAACTAGGTGGTAAATATACTACACATACTAATATTTTCACGTTTCTCCATGATATAAGAGCGATCAACATCTTCGGTTAGGCCGTCCACGTCTATGAGCATACGAACAGAAAAAGGTGTCTTTTACCGCCAGCAAAACTCCTCCCCATCCAGCACCGCCAATTCGATCCTTCCGCAACACTATGAATCCACAGGGAAACAGCTCGGTGTCCAGTACAGATGCATTAATAAATGTCTCCGTTAGAGCGATGATATCGCCGGAGAAAAGTGCAGTTACATTATCATAAAACGTCACAGTTTTACTTCGTAGTCCTCTGACGTTCTGATAAAATATCTCGACGTGTTTAACACAGTTATTGCCCGCTCTCTTTGCTTTGTAGACGAAAGGACCGCGCACGCGTGTTCTGAGACCAGGGTTTTATGCAAATGTCCTCCGCCCAATTCTCAGGAGACATAATAGCATTAGCTTGTTTAGAAGGCACATCTAGTTTAAATGAGGTATAGTTGCCTCTAGCCTTTAGAGCCACTACAGTACATGATGCATCATTACATATTGTGATGAGGTGATCACGTACCTGTTCTTCAGTCGTACCGACCTTGACGTAGTAAAGATGTAGATATTGCCGCCTCTCTGCTGCCTCAAGTCCAGTTGCGCCGGGAGCGGCTGCTCCGCGAGTGACACCTTTAGGGGCGGGCTGACGTCTTTTTCTTAGTATTTGCGTCCACTCAAGCTCTGGTGCTCTTTCTGTAACAGAATCCATGGGAGCTGCTGACATATTGCTGGGCAATATGTCACTCATCCGTGTTACCTCTTCGACCGTTTGGAGGCTGACAGTTTGGGCCTTTGCCTCCCCGGTATGTAGAGTTTGGGATTGGGAAGATCCTGAAAGCTCCAGACGCTGTTTTCCGCTCGCGCGCGTACCTTCCTGTAGTTGTGCATCTTTTATGGCATGTGGAACCTTTATACCATCCATCTTCATTTGAGTCTTCTTCGGTTTTTCGGAGCCGCTATTGTTCACTTTTCCTGCATCGCATACCTTTACCTCCAGAAGCTCAAGTTTCATCTCAAGTTCCTTGATGTACTTATGCATTGGTGCCGTTAGTTCTGCAAATAGTTGTCTCATGATAGCTGGTAAGCGGGTGCCAATAACAGTTTCAAATTCTTCTCGCACAACTGATCGTAATCCATCCATGCAGAAAGTATCATCAACGTATGACAGGTCGTAGGTTCTCTTTTGAGCACTACCGCGCCGTGTGGTGACGTTTTCATTGCTTATATCGGGAATGTTATTCACTGTGCGAGAGATTGTAGGTTCGCATGACTCAATGGCCTTAGTACGCGATGGATCCCTAGAGACATCTCCGCACTCTGTCGGCGGGAGGGCGTCCGTGGGCTTACATGACGTTACTCTCTCCTCAGGCGATACTTCTTTAGAGGGGCCCCCTCGCTCAGCCGAGGTGATAGCGGTTTCGGGCTCACGTGATGTTATGCTCTCACTAGACAATGTTCGATGGGCCATATTTTTTTTTTATTTATGACATTTCCAGTTTGCTTTCATGCGATGCGAGTTCTCCCTGAAATTTGCTGATGTTATATTTAGGCATTGATAGTGATAATTACTTTTACACTCTCTACATGTTAAGCGCTCAGTAGGCTCTATCTTTCTACGACAACCAAGGCACTGCATTGTGGTGGTACTGACAATATGAGAGTTCCTATGGAATAGCAAAAGGCAAAGATAATTATCGGTTGTTGCTTTTTAAATCCTCAGGCGCTTTGCTAGTACTGTACGCAAAATTTGCAGTGAATTTGCTATCTCTGATGGCGCAGGGTGCGCAACAACAGAACCGCAAGCCAGAGACTCTGGTTCGATCCCCCGCTGAAAACCGACCCAGTTCCGTTCGTTACCTCAAGCTCGGCTGTGATTGGCTCACCCTCCGGGGACCAAGCACCACTGGTTCTGGTTCTTTAGGTGAGGCAGCCAATGTGTAGGAGCGAGAAGTCCACTCTGCACGGAAGAACAAAGATGGCCGCGGAGTCTTATGGGTCACCACCCAAGAGTGAGCAGGAGGATCCGATTCAACACCAAAAACACCGGTAATACGAAACTCAAATCACAAATTAAAACAGTAAGACACAAAAACACGTCCATGCTCTAAGACGTTCGACGATTGTGCAGTATGCAGTGGAAGAGTTCGCTGCCGAGTATGGTATCATTATACTGAGAGTGCCCCCTGATCACTGAGAATTAAACCCTATAGAGTTAGCTTGGGCACAGGTAAAGGGGCACGTCGCGCGTAATAACAAAACTTATAAAATAAAAGACGTTCATAAATTGTTCAGTGAAGGATTAAATTTAGTTATGTAGCCTCAGATTTAACAAAAAATTTTAATCATTTTTAAAAATTTTGAACAAATTTAAAGGTTTAGGAATATGGTAAAAGAATTACCACAACTAAATCTTAAATCACTCAGGGCCGGGCGAGCGAGTTACATTACATACACCAGTCTGCAATTGAATGAACGAATGATTGAATGAGAATATTTATTATTGGATCACTCTAAGCACAACACTATTTTTTATTTTCCCTTACGTGGCAACCCACCAACTGTCAGTTTAGTCCACCTAATTAAAAATAAGAGTATAGGATACCCTGTGTCGTGGGAACCAGAAACAGCGACGTCACAAACATGTAAACATCCAAGACCTGGGGCTTTTATGTCCCCGGCCGGGAACGAATATGAACGAATGGTCAGAAATTAATAGTTATAACAACGTTAGAACATTCTCCGCGGTCCATTTATAGTTATGTTACGGTCGTGCTATCATAATGCAAAGGTCGAGCTGCTGTCGGCTGGACGTGACTAGACTGCTTCGACTAACATTTGCAACGCGATGTGAGCACTAATGCTAGTATTTTTGTGGCCTCCGGTCCGTAATGACTAAATGTCAAAATGCCATGATTTTATTGTAACTGAATTTCAATTCGCCTTAGTCCCATAGTGACTGAAATCTCAAATGACTTCATTTCAATTGGTCCAAATTTCAATTCACCTTAATCCCAAAATGCCTGAAATCCGAAATGGCTTTATACTACAATGTCTGAAACAGTGTCTGAAACAATGTCTGGTACAGTTATTGAGTAAATACTGGAAAACCAGATACACTCGGTGGACTCGCACTTGGCAGATTTTAATTATTTGTTGTTAAACTATGTATAGTCGGAATATTTTTGTTGTATGGGGAATCCCATTTTTATTATTTGTTTAGTAATCCGTCAAAATTAGGGGTCGGAATCGGTAGTTCAATTTTATGTACTTGCGATTTTGTGACATCATAGTATGGAAATGCCTGAGGGATTCCGCGGAACTTACTATTTTCAAAGATAATTTTTAATTAATTTTATATTGAACAATTTTTATTTCATTCCGCTAGGGTACAATTATTGATCTCAACTGTACAACATTCATCATTCAATTTTTCAGACATTGTAGTATAAAGCCATTTCGGATTTCAGGCTTTTGGGATCAAGGTGAATTGAAATTTGCACAAATTGAAATGAAGTCATTTGTGACTTCAGGCATTATGGGACTAAGGCGAATTGAAATTCAGTTACAATGAAATCATGGCATTTTGACATTTAGTCGTTACGGACCGTAGGCTTTTTGTGGAGTACAGAATTTCCGAATGGAAATTTCTTACGGCACAATAAATCGATCTGCACAATAGCGAGCTTAATACTAATAGTAATACTAAACCAACCGACTGTTATACACTGATTTTTTAATAGGCTGTTTGACCGATTTCTGAAAACCGTCTCATATTTTTGTTGGTGTTCATGAAGTTCTCAGAAAGTGGTCCTTTTAAATTCTTTCGTGTATTTCTTCCGAAAAAGGCAAACGAAAATTTACTTTTGAAATAAGCCGCAAAAACGCTATATTGGGCAATATGGCGTCGCACAGGTATTATGACGTCATTTGCCAGTAAACCAACCAATTAACGTAAGAACAAATTAATGAGAGAAGCCTTTTTTACTGACATGTGACGTCAACATAGAATCGGCCAATCCAGGCCGTTTTCGATACAAAGGCTTCAGATTCATAATTATCAAATTTTATCTTGGTTTTTTTTTACAAATAATATTAGTTTTTTAGTTCAAATGTTTTAAAGCGGTTTTAAGACTCATAATTTATACGAAGACGTATAAATAATATTGATTTTTTTTTTCACACTCTCAAATAGCCTATTGTATGTGGTCTGTATCAGTCCTCCCAGAGTAAAAGATTGAGGATTAATTTTTTAACGCGCTATTCCTGGAATACGTTACAATATTACAGTGTATTATTTACAACAACTTTAGTTCAAGTGCAGGTTTTTATTTATTTATAAATTATTATTGGTATAAGGAAAGCTTTTGAACTGTACCTGAAATAAGTCATCATTGGAGACGATATTACCTTAAATAATTGATTAAGATTAATTCATTTACCTTCCTCAGGGAAGAGACCCGTGCCCCTCGGTGGGGACATAATGGGTTGACGATGAATTGATTAAGCACACTCTATAAATTATAAGTTTCCGTGCTTCGCGAGGCACGTTAAGCAGTTGGTGCCGGCTGCCGTCGATAGATGGCAGTCGTTAAGCCAAGTCAGAGGCCTTAGGGCGGCTTGAAATCTTCTGACAGTAAGACCAGCCACTAGTCTTACAAGCCTCCACCAATCCGGAATTGCCCCCCGTTGTGGAGTGTGGCCTATACTTTCCTCAGGGAAGAGCCCTGTGCCCCTCGGTGGGGACATAATGGGTTGATGATAGATTATAATGTAGAAAGAGCGGAACCTCATTACAGAAGTAAATATTTACTTATAAGGAGGCTTCTGCGTGTGCATTTTTTGTTTGAATACATATATTTTTTGTTAAAAAAAAATATGATGTGAGAAACGAGAAGCGGTGCCAAAAATAATTTTGCTACGCCAAACTGACACCAGGCTGTATGGGTGCACTACCTCCCGGTACAACGTTAGGAAATACGTACCTACCTATATAACACTCGTTTTGTAGGACCACAAGTTATCCAGCCTACTTCTGGTGCTGACAAGGGCGTCGAGTCTCTTACCAGTCAGTTGGCTGAAGTACATAAGAAAAAAAGTGTTTGACAACTGTTAACAGTAGATTAACAGATTGTTAGTGAACGAGAAACCGGGGTAAGTGCATTATAGTCCAAATAATGACAGCCACATGGTCGGATCACGTGATATGTTTTTAAATTGCATTGTCATTGACCTGTATGGCCCCTTAAATATTTCTTATATTCTGTTTAATTTTACTATTTGTTGTTATAGCGGCAACAGAAATTTAATTTTAATTTTGTCTATTCGGGAAACCAACCAGCTTTACAATTTTACTTAAGTCTTCGAGTAGATAAATACATCATCTGTGAAAATTTCAACTGTCTAACTTACACGGTTCATGAGATGCAGCCGGGTTACAGACGGACGGACGGACAGCGGGTTTTACCCTTTGGGTACGGAACCCTCAAAACATGATAGTCACACTAGTGTGACTACGGCTAAATAAAATGAACCATAGTCACACTAGTGTGACAATTCTATATATTGAAACAAATATTTATTTAAATCAATGGATACAAAAACTTAAATTTTGTGCTTATATTATTCTTAAAGAAAAATATAACAAAAAACGCAATTTTAGGTGACTACTACCATAACTAGACTACTGGGTAGCCTGTATTGGTGTGTGGTGTGTGTGTGGTGATTGTCATATGTGGTGATTGTCATGCTTATTAAAGAAGAATTTGGTGTGACTACGGATCGGTTGGGGAACTGACAGGGGTTATAACCACCTTCGAGAACCTCCCTTGGTTATACTACTATGTTAGCGCTAGAAGCAGTGTTTTTGAACTCACGCGAGCATTTTGACAGACGGTATGTAGTGAAATAGCCTGTGTTGAGAAAATCTAAGCTCAGAGCAAGCTAGCCCTGCCAATGAAATAGGTGTTTTACAAAAGTTTAACGTAAAAAGTCTCAATAATTATTATTGTAATTGCTAATTTTAAAACCGCGAAGCTATGACATCTTATTTATTCGATTCTAATGAAGTGAAATCATTATAGAGTAGAAATTCAAATATTTCTATTCGCAATACAAACAAAATATCCACTTTATGAACGTCAAAGTTGTTAGTTTCACAATTAATAGATTACGTGGAGAAGAAACTAACAAAGAAACTCCACATTTATTCTTTTCAAAACGGTCTTAATACGGGGTGTCACGTGTCACGCAAAATGACACGTCACAGTGACATCGGAGGTAGACCTGCCCAAAACGCAAAGAACCAACCAAACATGACCTCTGTAAAAGTTGCACGGTTTTTGAGATAAACTTGTTCTAAATTTTCACTTTTTTTAACAAGTTTAGCTCCGTCCGAGCTCCGAATCTACTCCTAAGTTGTCAAACTTGGCAACTATAGGATCATCCACCATCAAACAAAATGGCTAATACCATTGTTGCGGTTTTTTTTAAGCTTTTTGTGAAGATTGATTGCAAAAACCTATGATAAATTTTGCTTTGCTGTGTTGTAATGTTTTAAATACAACATTTGCCTACGTTGTCAACCGCAACACACACGCATATGTGTTGCATAAACTGTCAAATGTAATTTCTGAGATCAAAAGCAGTGCAGTAGGCGTACGTAAAGCGGCATTTTCGTCTCCCGCCAGCCGCTGTCTGCGGGCCTGAAGCGGCGGCACTGGCAGATGGTCTCCTGACCCTCGGACTCGGCCTCGTCTCAAACCTCGGCCTCGTCTCGGGCCTCGGCCTCGTCTCGGGCCTCGGCCTCGTCTCGAGCCTCGGCCTCGTCTCGGGCCTCTGCCTCGTCTCGAGCTTCGTCCTCGTCCTCGGAATCTGAATCGGAATCGGAATCGGTCCATACCAGCTGCTTCTCGTGCCGCATAGCGCGGATGGTCGCCGAATTCTAAACGGCTGAGTGGGCGCCGCCAGATTATTTTTCGACGAATTGAATTGTTTAGTTTGGATCAGCAAAAAAATACGGTTTTGGTCAGCTACGGTGTTTTGTGGTCAATAAGTATAATAGTCGTGACCAATGAAAATTCATAATTGCTAATTTATCCATTTTTAAATAGTCTTAGGTAATTTTTGTCGTCAATAATTGTGTGTCATTGTGATAACAATGTAGACCCGATTTCACCTCTGCTCCGTCACCAAGGTTTGCTGGAAGAAACTTCTAATCTTTAAGAAGCCCGCCTTAATACATGTTGTTTCTTATGTAATCTCCTGATCAATATTTCGTATTCAACAAACAACAAAATATAATTGAATATGTGGAATATGGTATTGAATTAAGCAGTGACATCCAAACAGATAAGTTGGAAATTAAAATTTGATCACTTTCGATTCATCGACATTAATTAGTCGTTTCATGCACGCACGCCGCGGCGGTTTCGGGTACAAATAATTTATTGTGCTGACCAAAATGAATTTATTTGCTGATCACTTGCTTATTTATTCTACTGACTGTTGTGTTGACAGATATTTTTTAACTTTGTTGCTGATCAAATATTTATTTTAGTGATTATTTAATTTTTCATTAAGTTGCACAACCGTTTTTGGCCCGAACGGGCTACGGAATGAAAATACAAAAATATATGTACTCTTTTAGATCAGTTATATTTTTTTCATTGGCGTATTTATACTATTTGATTGAAAAGCTTAGCCTCCTGTTTTGTCCTACTTTCAGGTTGGTGGCTAACTTTTCTTTTATGTCTTTTGTTATTGGTTTCAATCTGATATGATGTCACATTTGACAATCGGAATATTCCTGTTTGTAGCGATTAAGCCAAAATATGTGTGTGTTTACTGAAGTGCTCGCGACTCCCGCGATTAGACGCAAAGCAGTCTTAGCAGGTCGCGAGGGCTTTATTCTTTTATAAAATAATACAATACTTATATGAACGGATTTTCAAATGCTGGTATTTCGCGTGTTTTAAAAGTAATTGCTGTTTGTTAACCGATCAGAATTTCAGAATTTATTTAAGTGGTTTTTGTAGGTATAGAGCTGGTAACACCGCAAAATTATGCTCGGGACCTGGACGGATCCAGAAATGCATTGTAATTACACGAAATTTAATTTAGTTAAAGCTTTTACATGGTGGAAAGCTTTTTTTTATTTGTTAAGAACTATCATTATCATCATCATTCAGCCATGCATTGATATTGGTGATTTTCCATTGAAGAGCAAACAACTTCTTAGGTTGACAAGTTGACAATCATAAGGTTGACAGTAATTCTGGAATCATCATTGCCTTGGGAGGTATACTTTATAATGTTTCTGACTGAATTGACTGAAAGAGTACGAATTAACGTTGATGTAAGATTTAGAATGGGACTCGATTGGGAGGAGAAAAATTTATAAATGTAATCTTCCCAATCTTTGCAGGTAGGCTATATTAAAGGGTAAATGTATACTGTCTATCTAGCTAGTAAATAAGTGTTTACAGGTGTATTTTTCGATTCGCAGCAAAATTTGCATAAGCGTTCAATCCAATCGTTCAGTCTGCCACGCAGTTAAGCGAATGATTTTTTTTTAACCATGTATCAACTCTTATATAAATACATTTAAAAAATGGGCCTGTACCGGCCTAAAAAAAGCCATTTGCCAGTTTATAATTTTTATGTGTATTCGGAGATAATTCTTTACCTCGTAAATCGAGACTAGTAATTATTGTAGAAATTAAGGTTGATTAGTTTCATTTTTATGATCTGGGTGATTTGATTAATCCTATAATCTCTCTTTCCGAGAGAAAGCCTATTATAGGCTACATAAAAAATGTTTTAGGACTAAAACGTTTGTAAAGCACCACATTGTTTACTTTATTCCGAATACACTTACTTGACCACGCATGTACCAATGACCTTTAGTTACGTACATTTGTTTGTTTGTACAGTAACACTACTCGCTGATAAATTGTGCCCGGATAATGGCGACAGGCTTGCCACTTGGCACGTTTGGGACCTAATAAGCTCGGCAAAACGTGGGCCCAGTTCTAGTGATTGGTGCCTCTGCCTACCCCCTCGGGGATAACGGGCGTGAGTTTTTTTTAATTCTATTTTTACTTACTTGAATTTTTGTCGGAGCCCGACCAGGTTTCGCTCTGATTCGCAGAGCTTAATCATGGTGAGCAGAGAACGAGCTCGCGTCTCTGTCAGAGGCGAGCATCCGAAAGCGAAACCTGGTCGGACTCATCCGACAAAAAGTCAAGTAAGTGTATCGGGAATAAAGTTAATAATAAAGAAACGTTTTCGAAGTAACAACGGCGACTGTGTATTTTTATGCAAATTTTAAAATACGACCCACTATTTTGTAATGGTACATTTCGAGCTTTGCGTGTTGCTACTTTGGTAAAAACGATGGAGTCAGACTCCAAATTGCCACAGCACTAACGCAGATTCAAAGCTCATACTCTACTACTTTCTCACTCAGTGTTAAAAATGAATGTTTATTGATGTGAATTCATGTACTTAACTAATTCTGTAAATGCCAAACGGCCTGTCGGATGGACTAACTATAACCGTCAATATTAATGTGTTGTCAAAGACGATTACTGATTAAATATATGTATTAGCCAATGTATGGACTATTTTTGATGTAGACATGTTAACATGACTTTAAACATTAAAGAATTATGTGTCTGTGATAATACATCTTTTGTTTCCTTCATCCATCCACACACCGCATTCTACTTATCTTTCAGACCAAAAATATGATGTGCGTAGATTACTATAAATGGGCTAGGTACTGAAAGGATGCCTATGACAAGTTATAAAAAAAACAAAAAATGTAGCTAGCCAAATCGTTTAATGACATTTTTTGTTCATATGTTTTGCATGTAGTAGTTGACCCTCTGTAATCCGGTGCCACCCGTAATCCAACATGTCAACATATTTTTTATAAATCTTCAATATCTATTGTGTTGTTTAATTTACTAAATTCGCAATACAAACGTTTGTAATGAAGTATAATTTGTACTTCAGATATAACATATAGACATCTAATCATTGGATCTGTAATTTGTCGGATAACAAGGTGCTCTTTTGTTAAAAAATCTGGACTATAGAGGGTCTTAGGCAGTCTCTATAATCCGACAAATTCGATAGTTCGACAATGTCCTGCAAAAAATTTCTCGGATTACCGGGATTCCATCGCCACGTATGTTCGGCGATTTTTTGTAGTTTTCGTACAAGACATTTTGGCTACAGAGCCATGAATTTTAAGATACATACATTTCATTGTACTACAATGCAGCTGGTTGAGGATTGCTGAAGACTAAAATGAAATGGCTATGTCCAATGCAAGCTGTGGTCGAGTACGGGGTGATTGATTTGTAGGATTTGTGTAATTAAAACGAAATGGAATTTAAATTGAAAAATGAAACGTCATCGGCATCTTCTTTTTAAGTACTTAAGAACTTTCATTGGCACTACACATTGTAAATTTTCCGGACCAAAAATGTACAATGTCATCGGCTTCCTTAGGGTAAACTGAACTTGTGTGATTGATGGTGGTGGCATCTCTTTCAAATAAGTTTTGGTCAAACCGAAATAACTGAGATTTATTTCGGTTTGATTTGTTGGATTGTTGTAATTAAAACGAAATGGAATTAAAAATGAAACGTCATCGGCATTCTTAGGGTAACTGAACTTGTGATTGATGGTGGGGCATCTCTTTTAAACAAGTCTTTGTCAAACCGAAATAACTCAGTACAACGGGCGGCCTTATTAATAAAAAACACGATTCCTCTAAAGCACTCCTCAGAGGCAGTTTATTTTATCTGTGGTGACGTCTTTTCCTGGTAAAATATCCACCACAGAATATTTTAATCGGCTTTCATCGGGTGTCTTAGGGAATAGTTGCGTATTAATAATATCGTTTAACTTTGGGGCCAATATAATTGCACAGGTACTGTACATACTCGTACTAACACTGGATTTTTGGTACATTTTTTGTTATAATATAATATGCTTGTAATATATTAAAAAAACTGTACAAACACATGCTGTTCCATGCTCGTAGCTGTTAATTAAAGAATGGTAAGAGACAACTATTTGCCTCTTTCTCATTCAACATGGCGCCTATATTGTGGGAGCGAGAGACACATAGTTCAGTATTTTTTTTAAGTACCCCCATTTTACCAATTTGTCATTATTCTTTCACACAGTAAATTAGGGGACTTTTTGCAAGAGCAAAATACGCTATACCAAAGGAAAAAAATCATATCTTTTTTACAAACCGTGTTTTCAAAAAGTGTCTCGACCTCTTAATCATGCGCATTTGTGGGCCTATGGCTGTGAACCTAATAGGACTAGATGGCATGATGCCAAAAAAGGCCGCGGCAAATTCTTGATTCTAGGTACTTTGTCGTGGGTCCTAAAAATCACAACGAGTCCGGCACGCAATCAACATGATCGAGAGATTGTTCAGACATTTTTGGCAAATTCGATCTGTAAAAAAGATATAGTATCTTTTACCCCCACCACACATACATAATCAGAAATCCTGTTCAACTCAACAATACTTTGTAAGTTTAGTGGAGATCGGTCACACAAGATATAGACTCCAGCCTCTCAAATAGGAATAAGTCTAGATTATTCCAATTGCTCATATTTAGTGTTTCGATACCTCTGTGAGAAGGAAATAACATAACACAACATTTACATACTACCCTGTGTCGTGGATACACTAGGATACCCTGTGTCGTGGGAACCAGAAACAGCGACGTCACAAATATATACACATCCAAGACCCGGGTTTCTTTTTAAAAAATAAATAAATAAGTTACTTACAGTCTGTTAGCTTTTAGAATATACCTCGGCTACTATCGGATAGAATCGGATATAGTCGTGTAATAGAAATATCAGAAGTAGTATTACACTCGTGTGCTTTCGGCGAAAACCGAAGCCTACTCTAGAGCCCGAGGTATATTCTAAAAGCTAACAGACTGTACAGTTAAGTTGATCGCACATCTGTCAGCACCGCACGCGCCGCATTTTAAAATTGGGTCGCACATTTATCAGCACCGCACGCACCGCACGCGCCGCATTTCTGTGTGTTGCCAACAATTTTTGCAGTTTTTTCTTCCCTCTGGTGTGTTGATGACATTGTACTATGGAAGAAATTGATTGGTTGGGGTGTAGCCTTGGGGGCGCTATGGGCCGAGGGCAGAAAAAATTTTTTGCAAAATTTTTTTTTTCTTTTTTTTACGTAAAACGCTAAAATAATACGTTTTTGTTCATTGACTTTTTTTAGCAATATTGTTGTCCAGTTATGACTTCGAAAATTTTTTTTTTAGTCTTGGATTGTATAGGGACAATCCATGGGAGCAAAAAAGGTCCCACAACTTGGTACCGTAAAACGCACCGTTTTCGAGCTATGATTGAAAAACGAAAATCCACGTCTCAAAAATTTTACAAGTGTCGGAAAGCAGTAGCTGTATAGCCTTGGGGGCGATTTGAGGAGCAAAAAAGGTCCCACAACTTGGTACCGTAAAACGCACCGTTTTCGAGTTACGATTGAAAAACGAAAATCCACGTCTCGAAAATTTTACAAGTGTCGGAAAGCAGTAGCTGTATTTTATAGCCTTGGGGGCGTTTTTTTTTCTTTTTTTTTTGGCTGGGCATGGATAAGGGAGCTCTTGAGGAGCAAAAAAGGTCCCGTAACTTGGTACCGTAAAATGCACCGTTTTCAAGTTATGATTGAAAAACGAAAATCCACGTCTCGAAAATTTTACAAGTGTCCGAAAGCAGTAGCCATGTACCATTTACTACCATTGGGTACACAGATAACAGTTTACTGCGTCGGCAATGTCGTCGAAAACGGTGCATTTTACGGTACCAAGTTACGGGACCTTTTTTGCTCCCCAAGACCCTTACCCATGCCCAACCAAAAAGAAAAAAAAAAAAAGGATTTTCGTTTTTGAATCATAACTCGAAAACGGTGCGTTTTACGGTACCAAGTTACGGGACCTTTTTTGCTCCCATAGATTGTCCCTACACAATGCAAGAATAAAAAATAATAAAAAAAAAATTTTATTTTTTTCGTTTTTGCGTCCAATTGGGTTCCTATAGTGCCCCCATGCATACACCCCAACGCCTACTCCCCGCCCCCAACTTTACCCACCAACCACAACATTAATTCAAAAAGGAACTTATATGGAGCATATTCAGCTCTTCGGATCCGAATGAGGCAACACTGAGTGGCAGCACGCGCCGCACCTGCCGTACGCGCCGCATTATATGACGTCATCAGAATTCTTCCTTTCGGAGTATTTTACGAAATGCGGCGCGTACGGTGCAGATAAATATGCGAGCTTACATATCATTGCATACAACGAATTCTAAAATGCGGCGCGTGCGGCGCGTACGGTGCTGACAAATGTGCGATCAACTTTAGTGCACTGATGTCTTTTCTTTATGAAAGGGACCCACCAAACTCCAGTGGCGCCCTCTATTTTCGTGTAGGTAAAGCGTGTAATAAGGTATAACAGTATTATTTTCGCTTTGCGTAGCCTTTGAAGGCCCCAAATCATGGAATCTGTTGGTTTACTTCCCCAGCTGACCGAGCTCCTGCCCAGTCCGTACGCGAACGGATACTACGTGGACGGCGTCGATAGAGCCTACCGCGTCGTTGTATGGGAGTGAGCAGTGCTGCGTAGTCTGGAATCGAATACAAATAGTTTTTACTAGACAAATTGTCCACAAATCGAGTGGATTAAGATAAATTTCTTATCTATGTTTAGGTGTAGTTAACGACGTTAGAACCAGAGTGATCTAAGTGTCATTTATACCGATACCTAGTAAAATTGTTACACAATGGCTCAGGGAAATTATAAATATTTCAAGCCACACTAATTACTTCTCAATGCTAACTCCATTGAGTGGTCACAACATCTCGTTACAGAATCGGTGCGGTATGCGAAGTGAAGGCATGCCAGACCGATCTAAGTAACGCGATGCCCTTAGATCACTGTTGCGCCATAGATCACTCTGGTTCTAAAGTTATCAGCTTATGTTGGTATGAGTTAAGAATTGACACTAATTAATTATTTAACACGTTCACAGTCCAGAGTGCCCAATGTGGGCGTCATGTCTGACTTTTCTGTCAAGTCGGTGGTACAGTCACCAGCATAAATATATGACGGTGGGCAGTAGTGCAAAAATATCTGATTCACCATTGAGATCATAAGAATATGATGACACTTTGCCGGTAAAAATATGTGATGCTTTGTGGGCGGTGTAAATATCGTATCTCACTAATTGCATAAATATCGGACCAGGTAGCTTAAAAATATTTGATCACTGCTAAAATTAAAATTATGTGACTGCACTTGCTGGAATATTTATCTATTAACTATGAAGGAATAAATATCGAATGATGGCAGGCAGGCATCAAAAATATGTGTAACATAAACACAAGCAAAAATATGTCGATTTGTAATTGTTCATTATCCGTGTAGGTACCGATATCTTTTTTTACTGAGATGACATTTATATTAACCTCCTTACAGGCAAAACTTTACTGACATCGTAAAAACATTTTATCCGTCAACTATCTAGTCTGCCAAAATAAAATATATATCAATATATACAGGGTAAAACAAAATAAATAAGTATAAATAAATAACCAATCCGGACTTGGCCCCCATGGTGGAGTATGCCCTATACCTTCCTCAGGGAAAAGTTCCATGCCCCTCGGTGGGGATATAATGGGCTGATGATAATAATTACATATTTAATATATATATTATATGTGTGTGTGTGTATATTAAATATGTATGTAAGAGCGCCTACAAGTCACGCTATGATCTAGTACGGCTCTTACGGTTGATTACAAGATTAGCTATTGTCTTGTAACCGGGAAGCTAAATGGGGTAGCTAATTGGGGTGCTATCGGCTAGAAATGAAAGCACAAAAGAAACTGATGAATAACGATATAAATGATAGATGAAAAATGAGAACGCGCGGCGCGGCTGATTGGCAGTTGCGAACTAAAGTCTGTTTCCGCGCTAGTTAGGTGAATTGCTGACTGGACAAAACATGTGCGGTCGCACCGTGCAATGTATATATATATATATATATATATATATATATATATATATATATGCGAGTATATATTGAATTATTAAGATAATACCCCAGTAAGGCCCAGTAGGTATATTTATGCTAGAGTTCGAAATATTAGACTACTTATTTTTTATCGAATAAAAGACAATGCCATGGAATGTACTTTTTTTATATTTTTCTTATAGGTATTTAAGGTATCGTAGCTATTTGTACGCTCCTTACTGACATCAATTTCCTTGGTACTTCTTGCATAGATATTTTTTATTCGTAGCACTTACAAACATTTTGTTTGAAAACTTATCTCTGCCTATAACCTACGTAAAGTACACGGATGTGTGTCCCATGTGGATTCATTCGTTATTGGTTTAATGAATCTCTTAGATTTATCTTTCAAGAAATAATTATGATAATGCACATCATGTGGGGAAATTCATAACAAAGCGCGCGTTGATGTCTTTTGTAAGGAGCTACGTAAAAGTAAGCCTCGGTCCGATAGTAAAAAATTAAAATTAAATGAATAATAATATATTATACTAGCTTTTGCCCGCGACTTCGTCCGCGTGGTCTACATAATTTTTTCCCCGTGAAATTTTCAGATATTTTAATACTTATTCTGCTATGCGGGAGGGAGACAAATACAATAAATCATAATCAAACTTACAAAATAATATATTGGATGTGTTGAAAACTAGACACATTTATCCTCTAAATAATCGTTGATTTTATAATAACCTTTTTTGCAAAGAGTGTGCTTAACACAATTCTTAAATCGCGTTGGAGGTAACTCTAATATATCTTGGGGTATCTTGTTGTAGAACCTTATACAGTGCCCCATAAAGGAAGTATTAACTTTTGCAAGTCTAAATCGTGGAAACGACAATTTATGTTTATTCCTAGTATTAACGTTATGATGGCTACCAAGTGTTTCGAAGTCTTTAATATTTTTCCTAACATACATAATATTTTCACAAATGTATTGGCTTGCAACTGTTAGGATGTTGATTTCTTTGAAAAAATCTCTTAGTGTGTCCCTACTACCTAGCTTGTAAATAAATCGGATCGCTCTCTTCTGCAATATGAAGATAGTCTCAATGTCTGCTGCCTGGCCCCATAGTAGTATACCATAGGACATAATACTATGGAAGTAACTAAAATAAACAAGCCTAGCAGTTGCAACGTCAGTAAGTTCTCGAATTCTTTTCACGGCATACGCTGCGGAGCTAAGTCTATGTGCTAATTTTACAATATGTGGGCCCCATTGTAGTTTGGCATCGATTGTGATGCCCAGAAATACAGTATCTTCAACAAATTCTAGTTTTTCATTTCCAATCACAATGTTATTTTTAACTAATTTTACAGTAGGGTAAACTTCATACATTTTGTCTTTTTTTAATTTAACAACAGATTATTTGCTGTAAACCAATCTAGAACGTGCGAGAGAGCATTATTTGCTTCGTCAAGATTATTTTCCTGTCTCCTTATTTTAAAAATAAGTGAGGTGTCATCAGCAAATAGCACTATCTCACACATTTTTTGTACCATAAACGGTAAATCATTTACATAGCCCAGGAAAAGGAACGGCCCTAAGATAGATCCTGGGGGAGTCCCCCATTTTTACAAGTGAACCTGACGATTTAATACGATTTATGTCTGCTTATATTATTTATGTCTGCTTAAAATAAGATAATAAATAAAAAAATACATAAAATACTTTGAAATAAAAGTCTTCCATAAAATGTTTGTTTTATTTCAGTTTCCACTACCTACCATCTACCATTGAATTTTGATAATGTACCTCAATGGTACCTACTATAGTTTCTAGCTTAAAAAAATACTATTTCGCATAAAATTCAAAAATACCCGCGCACGTTCTACGTACGACACGACAAAGTTGTTTTTGAACGATGCTCAGCTTGACATTTACTATTTGTTTTTTTTTTTTTGGCTGTTTGGGCGGGAAACAGCAAAGATACGAAAACTTTTTCCAAAATTTTAAAATTATTAGTTATTTGTTTTAAACTAAGTGCAAACTATTAATAGGTGGTCAAAGCGACACGAAACTATGGATGATGATGAGGGGCCGGGGGAAAAGCCCCCGGACCCCAAGACTCCTCGTATAGTGAGGAATTTAAAGAGACCTGCTTCAGCGGTGGCGGGAGATAGGTATTTAGGTGAAGACTGTTATGTGCCATATTTTAAACCTAATTATAAAAGACTATACCCGGAAAATAGCCCCAACCTGACATTCAAAGTGTTCGTTGAAAGTGTGAAACCCTGCGGAAAAATCGGGAACAAAAGCCCGGTTTATCTAAACAACATCTTCTCTAGCGAAGTGAAAGGTGTACAGTCCCTGCAAAGAGTCAATGCCAATAAGATAAGTATAACTTTCAAACTGGCCAATAATGCTAATAACTTCTTACTAAATACCAACTTCCTCACCAAGCATGAACTGAAAGCTTATATACCAGCAACACAAATCGAAAAAACCGGAGTGATCCGTTTTGTACCTACAAATATCTCTAATGAAGAATTATATACAAAATTATCATCCATCTATGAAATAATAACAGTCAGAAGATTCACAAAAAAGGTGGGAGACGAGAGAATACCTTTACAGACAATAAGCCTTACATTTTTATCCAATAATTTACCAGAAATCGTGCAGTACGACTTGTTCTCATACAGAGTATTTGAATATGTCCCTCCTCTACAACAATGTTTCAAATGTTTCAAATTCAACCATTCTGCTAAAGTCTGTAATAGTTCAGTTCAGAAGTGTAGTATATGTTCAGGTGAACATTCTTATAGAGAATGTGACAGGCCAAACGATCTTTGCTGTTCTAACTGCAGTGGACCTCACTTGGCAATATCAAAATTATGTCCTATTAAAATGAAAAAAATGATGGAAAAGAAAAATAAAATAAGTTACTCTTCTGTACTGAACACAAAATCTATGACTGAATTCCCTGCTCTGACTGAAACCTCCCGGCCTAGTCCCTCTTTTGTAAAAAAGAATGTAAATAAAATTGTAAACAAATCTGTAAATAGTTCTGTACATAATGTAAATACTAACAGTGATGACATAAAATCACAAATAATTGGAAGCAGTGATGTACTGTCGGCCCTGGTACAGACACTGATCCAGCTTGCCAACAACCCTGAGGGCAGCTCTATAACAACGGCTGCTATCAAAGATATGCTTATTAAAAACTTAAAATAATGGATAGTAATTGCACAGGTAACAGCTCTCACATACGCATTGCACAATTTAACATTCAAAGCGCTAATAGTAAAAAGGCATTATTAATTAGATTTCTTAATAAACAAAGTATTGACATATGCTTATTAAATGAAACATGGTTCAAAAATAATGATAGCATTAAATTTCCAGGTTACAATGTATTCAATCGCAACTCTAAGAATGCTCATAATGGAGTAGCAATTGTTATTAGGAAAACACTTAAGTATAAAATCTTAGATACCAATTTTTATGAAGATATACAAACTGTCGCTTTATCCCTTTCTACAGATAATGGTAACCTGACTGTTTTATGTGTCTACTGCCCCCCTACTAGTGGGCACATTAGAATAAATAAATTGCGCCATGTTGTAAGAGATTTGCCTAAGCCAATATTTGTATCTGGTGATTTCAATGCGCATCATGTTGCCTTTGGATGTGTATCAACCAAAGGCAGAGGGCATGAACTTTATAATTTAATTGATGAGAATGATTTATGCATATTAAACAATGGCAATTATACTACTGTCAATAGACCTACACAAAATCCATCTGCAATTGACATCACTTTTGTAAGCCCATGCATAGCCCCCTTATGTGAATGGTCAGTACACGATGATAGCATGGGTAGTTACCATTACCCTACCATCACTCAAATCCAGCTGCGCATTGAAAAATACCAGACAAATGAGCCAATTGACAAGTTTTTGTATAAAAAGACTGATTGGTTACATTATAAAAATTTATCTCAGCAATTATACCAAAACATGGAAATAAATCAATACAATCCTATAAATTCATACAATGAATTCTGTAATAAACTTGAAATGCTTAAACAACAATGTATACCAAAGTTCACTAAATCAAGTAAATACCGTAGTAGACCTCCATGCCCATGGTGGAATGATATTTGCGAACAAAGTGTAATTAAATCCTATGAGTCACTAAAACACTATAGAGCCAATCCGACCATGGACAATTATATTAATTACAAAAAGGCAGATGCACTCCAAAAAAGAACATTAGCTGAACAAAAACATTACAGCTGGGATAATTTGTGTAACACATTTAATAGAACTACGCCAATCAGTCGTATATGGAACTTAATTAAAATGTTTAATGGTGCAAAATCCAAAAGTAAGACCTATAATGATGAATTCATTCCCCAGTTCCTGAATAAGCTATCAGATAACAGTAATCTTATCACTGAAAATTTGCAATCCTTCTTTTCAAAACATAATAATGATAGTAACTCTAAGTTTTTGATAGAACCATTCACTTGGCACGAATTCATCATGAGCCTAAATTCAAGGCGGGACACTGCTCCCGGCTTGGATGACTTTCCTTATCTTCTAATCAAGAATTTAGATGAAGGAGCCCAAAAATTATTTCTTGCAATTTTAAATAACCTGTGGTCCAATATGTCGATTCCAGACTCATGGAAAACACAATGTGTTATTCCCATTCTAAAACCAGATAAATCTCCTGATTGTGCAGATTCCTATCGTCCTATATCCCTTTCTTCCTGTTTGGGTAAAATTTTTGAAGCAATGATTAAGGTTCGTCTCGATTGGCATATTGAAGCCAATAAAATAATTCCTGATATTCAATATGGCTTTCGAAGAGGTAGAAGCTGCGCAGACAGTTTCCTTTCATTAATATCAGACCTGAAAAAGTGTAAAGAGTGTAGCTATTAAGTACAGTGTGCACATTTTTAGATATCCAAGCTGCATTTGATAGCATTGACCCAGGAATTCTAGTTAAAGTACTCTCAAATTTAAGGATACCTGGCATATTATGCCAATGGATATATAACTTTCTTAATAATCGAATTTTGTATGTCAAACACAACAATATATTATATGGTCCTCGCCCTGTAAGTAAAGGTACAATGCAAGGATCTATTTTATCACCATTACTGTTTAACCTGTATGTATGTGAAATCCTGCATTATGTAAATACTGATAGTGTAAATATATTACAGTTTGCTGATGACATTATTTTATACAGCTCAAATTATTCTATAGATACTGCCATAAATAACATTAATAATTCTCTCAATAAACTAAATTTCTATTATGCCAATAGGCTCCATCTTAAGGTCAATACTAACAAGAGTCATACTATGTTATTTAGTAAAGATGAACCACATGTTCAAGTTAAATATGATGGCACTCCAATTCCAATCGTTCAAACACATAAATTTTTGGGCATAATATTAGATAGAAAATTAACATTTGAACAGCATATCAAACATATAATAGCCAAGTCACTAGCAGGTTTAAATATTATGAGATGCATGGCTGGTGTTTCATGGGGAGCCGACCCAAAAACTCTGGCCATGCTATATAAGGCTATAGTTAGAAGTCATTTTGACTATAGCACTCTAGCTTATGTTAATAGTGTACATGTAAATAAATTAGATATAGTCCAGAACAAAGCTCTGCGAATTATCTCTGGCGCTATGTGTTCAACTCCCATAAGGGCCATGGAAGTTGAAACCAAAATAATGCCTCTACAGTATAGAAGGCTTAAATTAATTAAAAGATATATTCTAAAATTGCTCTCATCTGATAATCCTATAATAAATAAAATCATACCTAATTTAACTTACCATCAAAATTCCGAATTTCCAATGTTCCGTGAGACAATATCCAATAGTTTAATTGAAGGCATGAAGAAATTTTCACATATTTATAAACAAGGCTCTTGTTGGTCTTGTTTTGCTCATCCATATAAGAATACAGTATATCCAGTATCTGTAATTGATAAAATTATTTCTGATAATAAAAACTTTCTATACTTTTTATCAGATTATGGAGATGTTTATAAAATATATACGGATGGCAGTAAGGGAGAATGTTACTGCCGATCTGCTATATATGACTCACAAACGGGCAATTCGCAGAGTTTTACTTTACACAGTAGTTGTTCAATTTTTACAGCAGAAGCATATGCAATTTTTGAGGCATTAAAACTTCTCAAAGTTGTTAAACCTAACCTTAAAAGAATCTTAATCTTAACAGATTCATTAAGTGTCATTCAAGCACTAAAGAATTTAAAATTTAACTACAAAACTAACTATATCCTATATGCTATTAAATCCCTCTTAATATCCAATGAAGCTTTAGGAATGCAGATATCTCTAATGTGGATACCTTCACACAGAGGTATATCTGGGAATGAAATAGCTGATAAAGTTGCGTATGAAGGTACAAATTGTTTAGATGTAAGGCGCGCTTTTTGGGTCCCTATGACCGACTATTACAGTGTAATAAATTTAGAAATATTAAACTCTTGGGAAACATTCTGGAAGAGTAATCAAGAGAAAGAAGGCAAAGGACTTTGGTACGGAAGCATCCAAGAAAAAATACCTAACTCACCTTGGTACGAATCGAAACTGGCTATCGCTAGCCGCAGCTTCATAACCACAATAAATAGATTGCGTTTTGGCCATAACTGTGCACCATCACACCTTTCAAGAATCAACATTGGAACAAATATCTGTGAACACTGTAAAAATGCCGTTGGAAACGTTGAACATTTAATTTATGACTGTCCATCTTTCAATGTACAAAGACTGATTTTCGCGAGTGATTTGTTAGAAATAGGCAAAAGTGACTTTTTCTCCCGCCACCACCTCAAAGACTTGCTTAAAACTCCTGAATGCTATCCTATCGTGTATAAATTTGTGAAAAATACAGTGTCTAAAATATAAGTGTAAATAGAAAAAGTTTAACTATTTGTATTAAAATGTGAAGTGCATTATGACTTTATAAAAATAAGATATGGCTTAAAGGTCTTGAAACCAAGCCAAAACTCTTTATAAAAAAAAAAAAAAAAACATTTACTATTTCATTCACTCTACTGCTAATTCATTCAGTCAGTGGCGGCCGGAAGTTTTGCAGTGCTTGAGTTTCGTCCCGCGATTACTAAGTATTTCGAGATTGTTTACGCAAATAGAATTCATCAACAAATCGAACAAACCCAACAGTTGATTTTTCTGACCGTCAAACATAATTTTAACTAAAGTTTAGTGATTAAAATCTTCACATTCCACGGCTCCTTAAACCGTTGTCTCCGGCCGGCCTACTTTCGATAATTTTTTTCTCGATCCACGTTAACAATGTCTCCTCAGGTAAGTACAAGTAATTACTATGCAGTAAATTCCTGTCCCATTAGTAAGAGATTAGGGTGGAGCAGGTGAAGTCATCCTTATTAGGGCGCAGGCTTGTAACTACGCAACCTTGACCTGTCTTGCTTGTAAATAAGGAAGTGAACGGAGGAAAAGAAACTTTATCACTGGTACATAATGTCCTAGGCAAAGGGACAGATTTTTTTGCCCATATTTCCCTTTTCCTGTTGGAATCTCGCCAAAATACTAAAATGTGTAAAGATGGTTGGTATGTAGGTATTGTAAGTTGATAAGATCGATAGTATGGCTACATACGAGCGAATAACGTATGGCTGCTCCATCTAATAATAGACGCTATTGGATTACGAGTGGTACTACAATGTGCAATTTACTTAGGTACTCCACTATTTTGGTTTTTGTTTTAGTAGAGTAACTAATTCCAAAGCAAAAAACAACCATAATTTTTACTTATTTTTCTAAATCAGATTATCTAAATGATGTATTGTATTGTCACTCATACATGCAAAAACAGTTGACCAGATTTGTATAAAATTTGTCACACAAATCCTTTGTTCTTAACAAAGTTATAGATAGAATATTATTTATTGTATGTACATGGAATCACACATAAAATAACGCAACTGATTAAGATTTTTTGTTTATTCCATCGTCAGCGTGAGCCAACAGTGGTGGGTGTTGCCAATTTCAATGCAGCTGAAGATGCAGCAGCGCTCCGGAGTGCTATGAAAGGTTTCGGCACGGACGAGCAGACCATCATTGACATCCTCTGCACGCGCTCCAACGCCCAGCGGCAGGCCATCTCACAGGCCTTCACGCATGAGTATGGAAGGGTAAGTTTTAGCCTCTAGAATTTTTGGTGGATGATCTTCTCACTGAAAAAATTCGCTGGAAATACATAGAAATAAATGATGATAGCAAATCAAAGGTCAAAGCCGGAACTGAAATGAAATGAAAATTAAAATAAAAAAACACCAAGTAATTTTACAATGAAATTAACATAAAAGCAACTGCTTATTAATAAAATAAACTTAAAAGAGATGAAGGCATGATAGCTTACAATAATTTTATTTTATTTGCTCTGATGCCTGGGCTAAATTATGACGTCACATTTCGGAGCACTGTTTTTATGTTTCATCTATTAACAAAATTGTAATAACTAAATTAAAAGAGATATGTACATTTTCCAAAACATTTTGTAATTTTTGTTTTAATCGAGCATATGAAATAATTTATTGTGATTGTCAAATACCGAATTGGTTCATTATTACTACAATAGTTTTTAATTATTGTTCTTTCTAAAGTGACAGATTAAACAAAGTTCATACGAATAGAAAATGTTTTTATTTGAGGTCTCTAATGCTTCTTAAGTCTCATATTTATGTGTACACATGCATATGAATGTGATCAAACACCTACAAAATTGTCCCAGGAGTAGTGATTATAAACGAATTTCGTAATCAGAACATCAACCATTTACAACTATACACTCCTCCTGGTTATGTTACAGGTGACTGCAATTTAAATGTAAAGGTTGACATGCTGTTGACCTTACATATTTTACTGTAAAAAAAATGAGTACTGTAATAATTATTTTTTGTCAATAAATTTTATTTTACTTTCTATTTATTATTTTATTTGTTCAAATTATCTACGATAAATTATTGTTAATTTTTACATACATACATACATAAACTCACCTGTATCCCAGAGGAGTAGGCAGAGACCAGCATACAGGCACGCCGGTCTTGGGTACTTTTGATCTTGCCCTTTGCTGGGGATGTATCCCCTATTTGGTCGAAGTATGTCCGCCTGGGCCGTCCCGTACCGGCCCTTCTACTCACATTCGCTCGAATAGTAAAAGTTTTGCTGCAAAATTGCGATGTGATCATAAATTACCTAGTAGGTATCTAGTACGTCCAGACATTGAATTTATGGTCCAGAATAACTTTAATAGCAGCAAATTATGATTAACTTTTCATGTACTTTGAAACAGTGTCATTGTTTCATGTACCTATGTCAATTACCTTAATTACATAGCTAGAACCGAATCGAACCTTGCCACAGGATTCCCAGCCTTATTTCAATGGTAATATAAAGAAAACACCATGAATTTTGTGAGCTATTAATGCAGACACAAAAAGTAAACAGTATGATTCAGCCACAGAACGCGACCTTGGCCTGTTGTAAATTGCCTACTCCACCTCCATTATTATCAGTTTTGTAAGACAGCTATGTTAACAATTCCGCCTTTATGGCCTTGGAATAGAGTCCAAAACTAGTGAAATACCATAGACCCGTAAAATAACACTTGTTGGTTACCTTGCTTTATAGACCTCACCTTACCCAGAATTATATTGAAACCAACGATCATCGCGTGGAGTAGACGCCTGATGAGTCATGCCCTTAAACGCCCCAATAGATGATTGATGATGAATGGATGATGGCTAAATGAAGTATTATGATTCGTGTAAGCACCGTGAAAGAAGAGAAACAGGTACTACCCGTTGAAAATATCTAGGCACCTTTATAAACAAATCATCACTGTATTAAAGTTG
Organism: Yponomeuta plumbellus; assembly: GCA_947310845.1. NCBI lineage: Eukaryota > Metazoa > Arthropoda > Insecta > Lepidoptera > Yponomeutidae > Yponomeuta > Yponomeuta plumbellus. The sequence continues at coordinate 20,882,549 of OX371203.1, forward strand.
CCAGCTGCGGCATTGTATCTTCTCACGTTTTGAAGGTTTTCCTAAATAGTAAAAGTTGTACCGCTTGGGTAAACGTGTTCTTGAGTGGAGACCGCGACTCGGTAAACGTAGTGTAGGACGCCCTCCGACCAGGTGGGATGACGATCTGCGAAAAACTGCAGGCAGATGCTGGATGCGGCAAGCTGAAGACAGGGCGCTATGGCGCTCATTAGGGAAGGGTTATGTCCAGCAATGGACTAATATAGCCTGATGATGATGATGATGATGACGATGAAAATATTATGTAAGTTCGGAAAAATATTAAAGACTTCGAAACTCTTGGTAGCCATCATAACGTTAATACTAGGAATAAACATGAATTATCATTTCCACGATTTAGACTTGCAAACGTTAATACTTCCTTTATGGGGCACTGTATAAGGTTCTACAACAAGATAACCCAAGATATATTAGAGTTACCTCCATCGCGGTTTAAGAATTGTGTTAAGCACACTCTTTGCAAAAAGGCTTATTATAAAATCAACGATTATTTAGAAGACAAGGATGTCTGGCATTGAATAGTAGTTTAATATTAAAAATCAGAGGATAAATGTGTCTAGTGTTCAACACATCCAAGAGTATATTTTTTAAGTTTGAAAGTTTGAAATTTAGGCTAAAACTGTTTTGAAAAGAATAAATGTGGAGTTTCTTTGTTAGTTTCTTCTCCATGTAATCTATTAATTGTGAAACTAACAACTTTGACTTTCATAAAGTAAACATTTTGTTTGTACTATGAATAAAATATTTGATTTTGATGATGTTGATTCTCCCCAGGACATAATCGAGGACCTGAAGAGCGAGCTTGGCGGGCACTTCGAGGACGTGATCGTGGCGCTGATGCTGCCGGCTGAGGAGTACCTCTGCAAGGAGCTGAACCGCTGCATGGAGGGGATGGGCACTGACGAGCACACGCTGGTCGAGATCCTCTGCACGCGGACTAAGAAGGAGATCGCTGCTATTGTCGAGGCTTACGAAAGACGTGAGTGATGTAAAACTTAACATAACATAACATTTATATACAGGCACATACATTGCTTCTGGTCCCACACTAGGATATCCTGTGTCGTGGGAACCAGAAACAGCGACGTCACAAACATGTAAACATCCAAGACCTGGGTTTCTTCTTTTTTTTTCTGTCCCCAGCCGGGATTCGAACCCGGGACCTCTCGCATGGTAAGCAGATGCGCTAACCGCTGCGCTAAGAGGTCGTCTACTTCAGTTTATTGTTTCTTTAAGTTACGGCTTAAACCAGAAGTGCGACTACATCTAGTTTTAGCCCATTAGAACTAGGTGTAGCCACTTACTCTTGGTTAAATCTAGTATAAGCCGATCGGCTAAACCTAGGATCAGCCGATAAGGTTTGGTTAAACCTAGTTCTAGCCTATTCATAAAATCGCAGTTATAGTTTTCAGAGTTTTTTTTATCATATTCGTAATATAAGACGCTATTACTTGCCGAAGTTCATAGTTCTAGGTAAGCGGAAAGTACCCTATAAATTTTGCTTCCCTTGAGTGTCGAGAAACACTTTTTTTTTGCGGCATCATCATCCCATTATGTCACCACCGAGGGGCACGGGTCTCTTCCCTGAGGAAGGTATAGGCCATACTCCACCACGGCGGCCAAGTCCGGATTGGTGGAGGCTTGTAAGACTAGTGGCTGGTCTTACTGTCAGAACTTTTCAAGCCGCCCTGAGGGCCTTTGACTTGGCTTAACGACTGCCATCTATCGCCGGCAGCCGGCACCAACTGCTTAGCGGTATAAAGGATTGATGATTTTCTCACAGCTCCAAGTGGACCTGAGTATGTGGTTTTAATTTTAACTTGATACTTCCAAGCATTGCGGAGATAAAGGGTCTGATCCTATAAGGGTTCCGTTTCTTTTCTTCTTTTTTTTTGCGTTATGGCTCTGCACGGTTTGTGCCTAAGCCAGTGTCGAGTTTATCGGGGACTTGGGGTTAAAGGTAAGGAAATAGAACAGATTTTATGCAAGGAAAAATAAAACGGAATTTGGAAAAAGGTATTTTAAAATCAGGTGTTAATAACAATAGGAATGAAATTAATAATACTATAAGAAAAAATACGATAATGTACAATACAATCATAAATTGAATTTTAATATAATTTTTGCTTAAATACTTAGCAATACATTAAATATTTACATTAACATTGTATAAAAGGCAAGATACGGAAGAAGGAAAAGGGACACCAAGGGAAGTTAGGAAAGCATAAAAGGAAGAATTATCAAAATCGCTTTTTTTTGGTACGGAACCCTAAAAACTAAATAGATAACTGTAAATGACAATGACAGTGTAAAACACAGAATAATAAATTATAACGTAGATTTCCATGGTATGAGCCCTGCGACTGACATAGCTTGGACCGCTACAGGCCGCGGGGCGGTGCATTAGATTTGCTTTCCACTAATTTCTACTACCTAATACGGTCTGGCGTAGCGCGTTGCAGCATTTTCCTCCACAATGATTTTTGCTGCGATGCTCCAGTGCAGTTCTGTAGTTCCAAATTCATCTAATCATACTTCACATAAAATTGTAAAATGTCAGAGTAAAATGTAATAAATGTAAACATGAAACTAAACAGTGTCTCTAACACTTGTCTCCCGCAGTGTACAACCGCCCCTTGGCCGAACACATGTGCTCTGAGACCTCGGGAGACTTCCGCCGACTGCTTACCCTCATCGTGACTGTAAGTGACACTAGACTTGCTCACCGATGATTCATCATCATCATCATCATTCAGCCACAAGAAGTCCACCGATGATTACCAATGTTGTAACAATAGCCTGCCTTTTTTACAACTAACGGTCGTTCTAGACGGTACAATAGGTGACGGTGACGACTACGCAAAAAGTCTTAGAAACCGTGTCGTTTCTGTCGCTATAAATTCGTGTATATCTAGTTGATTTGTGCCTCAACTTCGGTTTTTATTGTGCGGTAGTGAAAAGTTTTTGCGGCGTCCGAAAGTTGGCATAGAAAAATCGGTGGAAAGACAACAGCAAGCGTAGAAAGTAAGGCAAATATTGCAGAGTTGTTTTCTTACTTTGTTTAAAGAGTGTACAGTCGCTGCACATTATTAACTTTATTCCGGATACACTTGACAAAAAATCAAGTAAGTGTATCTATAGTAACTTAACTATACTCGTAATATCTATAACTATCTTACAATAGTTTTAGCTCAAAAGTTCCACGGCACGTTGATGAAAACATGCTCCACACTATTTACGGACGTATTTGCAATAAGCAAACATATAAAATAAACATTTACAAACAGGCACATACATTGCTTCTGGCCCCATACTAGGATACCCTGTGGCGTGGGAACCGGAAAAAACGACATCACAAACATGTAAACATTCAGGACCTGGCGTTTTTTTGTCCCATACCGGGGTTCGAACCCGGGAGCTCTGGCATCGTAGCAGTCGCGCTAACCGCTACGCCACAGAGGTCGCCGTGATGAAAATATTAATCGGTTGAGTTGTTGGCTGTACATTCATACATTGACGACATCTGTGGCGCAAAGGTTAGCGCATCTCACTCGCATGGTGCGAGAGGTCCCGGGTTCGAATCCCGGCTGGGGACGAAAAAAAAACCAGGTCTTGGATGTTTACATGTTTGTGACGTCGCTGTTTCTGGTTCCCACGGTACAGGGTATCCTAGTGTGGGGCCGGAGGCAATGTATGTGCCTGTATGTAAATGTAAAAAAAAAACAGGAGCATCAAATTCCGCTCATGATATACATGGAAAAGTCGACTTCTGAGGTCGCAGACTGTGATTCAGTACACAATAATTTGTCCTGGACTCACGATATACTTTGTGACATTGATAGCATTAGCCACCTGCTTCCGTTCGTGTAGAACCAACGGTCCTTCTGAGGCAATGGAATGTCAGCATACTAATTTACAAAGGACCTCGCTGCCAGTTAAAACTACTGCTTGACGAGCTGGGCATAGGATCGATTATCGTGTAACAAGCAGTAGTCAGTAGTGACCGTTTATCCTGCTTGAATGAATAACCCACTGTAACTAATGTAATTATTGTGAATATGCTTTAGCTAATGTTTGTTTCTTTTGCACACTAACTATTGTGTCCAGTGTAACTACTAACATATCAATCTACATGGTAGTTTAAGCTTTTTGTGTTTTAATTACTGCTGTTTAATTACGACATCCAGTCCTTTAAGTTATAGCTAACATTTAACAGCTCAAGGAAGGTAAAATCCCACACGGAATTGGCCATGCTAGTTACTTATTTTTTATTAAATTATTTTGAAAATATCGACCATTTTAAGAAACTCATTTAGGTATTTTAGAGAAAAAAAGAAATAGTTTTGCCTAAATGAAAAACAAATATTTTTCGTATTTTTTTTAAGTAGGCAAAGGATTCATACTCGTCCTGTGTTTACTGACGTCATAGAAAATGTATTTAAGTCCTATGCTTTTTATTGTATATCTTCAAAAATATAGACTTATTTACAAATTTGATAAATAGTGATTGTACTGGCATGGCCAATTTTTTGGAAATGGCCGTTGAACCATTTGAAAACAATGGAGTATCCTACTTTATTAAAAGCACAATTCAAACTCTTACTTTCGCTTTTGCGTGGATTCTTTTTGACCTTGGTTGGAGTGGCTTTCCCTTACCCACTGGATTTTGTAAATTATTGACGGAAAAAAATACAATGTAAATATGTAGTTACTTTAAATAGAACGACGTAACCACGAAGATGTTGGCAGAAGCATCAGCTGGCTGACTTACTGGGCGCACGTGTTGTCGCGTGAGAAAATACAACACTGTTAAGGGAGAACTTGCCTCAAGCTCAGACTAGTGACACAGTTTTCATACCATGAAAGACTGAGAAAACTCAAAAAAAAAGTATACCTACTCCCAAAATTACAATAAAAAAATCCGATAAATCAAAATTTAAAAAAATATATTCTTAATAAAAAATAAAATGTTTACAAAAGTTGTTATTGGATGGAAAAAGGAATAAAAAAAGCATAACCGTTATAGCGTTCGAGTAACAGTTACCTATAACGTTAACAGTTATTGAACTTACTAGAGTAAACCAACTCTACTTACAATGCCTACCTCTGCGAATCAGAGCGAAACCTGGACTCTTGGGAACAACTTTTTACATAAACGCGGCGAGATCAGACATACTTTTCTTTTAATCGGCGGCGCCAGTGAACCTTTTACATTCCTCACTGGCCCGCTAAACACTGGCAAAGCCACGCCAAGCCAAGGCCGCGGGGACTCCCTCTACGCGCGCATAATCAGACCTCCCACCAGGGGGCGCGCGACGACGAGGCGGCGGCGGACCCGGCGCGCGCGCAGGAAGCCGCGCAGCAACTCTTCGACGCCGGCGAGGCCAAGTGGGGGACTGACGAGGAGATCTTCAACAAGGTAAGCGCAGACGACATACCACAGACTATATCTATGGTTTTGTTTTTTTTTGTCTGTTATTTTTTTTTATGTTCCTTGTCTGTGTATTTTTTTCTGTGAGATGTCATTATGGTTAGGTATATTGTAGTGTTTCCTTGGCTGACACCATAGAGTAACTTATAGTAGTATAGAGTTGTCAGTGGACTTTGAGGCACTTAGCGCCATCTATCGGTTAATGACAATGACAGAACCAACCAGCGGCAGGGCGGTTCCTTTTAATATTATATTTTTTACTTTGACATTAATATTGAAGAATAATATTATTATTCTTCAATATTAATGTCTTCACTACACACTCACTACCTATAGGGAAAAATAATAAGATAACAGTCGTGTATACTATTAAGTATATTTAAAAGGTCCTAAATAGTACACAAAAACGTCTCTCTGATGAAGACATATTCCAGGTCAGTAGTGTCCAAATCGTGAGCCAAATCAGGGTCAGAGTGTGTATTAGCAAAGGTCCAGCGCAATAGAATAATCTTCGGAGTCCGGCGGATAGGCAAAGTCGTCGAAAAATCCAATAAAACACACGAGAGCACATTCACGAGACCACGAAAGAAAACAAACGGTGTGACAGTTGGTTTTTTTTTCATGCATGTCGTCTATTGTTCCGATACGCGCAATCGAAACCGAGAGACAGTTTGATAAATTGCTTATTATGGGAATAAAGTGGTAGGTACACTATGGAAAAAAAAATGTATTTTATATGGACCTACATCAAAATTTTACAATTTGCTTCTAGTAAATTAATTATTTAAAGTCTACTATCGTACAATTTTCTTTTGCGTAGACGGAAACGTATTATGGTTAGTAGAGAAGTAATATAAAAAAAACAGAAGTGTTACCATAGTTTCATTAAAAACAGCGCCATCTTCACCTAAGTGGATGTAAACCATTCACCCATACAAACACTATTTTGTACTAAGTGAAAGGACACTGGCTGACACCGACTATTGATAGTTTTGGAGTCGGTGTATTCTTACTTACTTGCGTCACAATTATTGTGACACAATAATTTTTAACTTTTTAAAGCATAAAATTTGTTTTTTTTAGAAGTTTATATTTGTTTTTTGGTAAAATTTTTGTTTATTATGTTTTATTTATTGGTTTGGTTTTTCTTATTCTTTTTCAATAAGACATAGTGGTGTGACATGGGACCCAAACAGTTTTTCTTCTTGTAAAGTCTGTTTTTTTAATTTAATACAAAAAAAACTGTCACGTTGACATCTCAATACAATCCAAAAACTGTCAATGTCTGAGTACGTAAAAATCAAATAACCCCATTTAACTTTCAATTGTGTGTAGGTGTTTTTTTAGACTTTGCTCTTATGAGTAATTAAATTTTAAGTGTCTTTGATGTGATAAGGATTTTGGTCACATGACCCTTTTATTGACTGTAAAAAAAAACTACCGAATAAACCAATCAACACTGCCTCATATTTTTTGCATCGAATTAAAAATCAGACTTTAACCCGTCCCTCAAGCCCTGAGGGAATGAGGGGCTAAATGACAATCGCTCTCCCCGCCAGATCCTGGCGCACGAAAGCTTCGCGCAATTGAGGCTGGTGTTCGAGGCGTACAAGGGGCTGGCTGGCCGCACCATCGAGCAGGCCATCAAAGCGGAGATAGGCGGGGAGCTCGCCGAGGCGCTGTCCGCTATTGGTGAGCCTATTAATACGTTTATCTACTCTGATACTATAATACACAGATTATAAAACTGAAAACAAAACTCTTACGACCAACATTACGCATAGGCCAAAAATAAAAATAAAAAGTTTTATTACGATACAGGTCTTGTATGGACACCTGTATCATAAATTATATAACTTTTAATCGTAACGAACAAATCGTAACAAACAAACGATACACCTTTAAAACCTCCAGCTGGATCAAGAATGTTGAACCTCTACTTTAAAAAAAAGGTTTCAATGAACGAGTCCGCGGGACGCAACACGCATGCGCCGTTTAAGTTGTTTGTTCATGATACATTGTACTTCTGTTTTTAGTCCCTATAAAAACAAAAATAAAAATAAATAAACTCACGCCCGTTATGTATCCCCGAGGGGGTAAAAATAAAAATACTGCCACTGTAATATGGACTTGGCCCCCGTGGTGGAGTATGGCCTATACCTTCCTCAGGGAAGAGACCCCGTGCCCCTCGGTGGGGACATAATGGGTTGATGATGATGATGATGATGTAATATGGCCTTGACAACACCTTCTTCCAGATAGCCTTGAATCAAACTTCAAGATACGTATTTGATTCACGCCAATGGCTTGTAGTACAAATCTGAAGCATTTGAATCGCCCATGCGTTTAGGCATACACTCTAGGTCAATTGGCGACTTCCCCCAATTTGCTGACGGCGAGTCTCGATTGGCATCAATTACTCTTCTACACATTCCACTACTTCTAATTCTTTGAAGCGGATTATATTATACTCGGCTCCTGGTACATACGACTTAAATTCCATGATAATATTCGTCATCATCATCAGGCTATAGTAGTCCGCCGCTGGACAAAGCCATATATTAATTTATTCCGTTTATACAATGATGCTTAAGACAAGTGCAACATGCGCACTTAGGCAAACTTAAATGGGCAGTCATGCATTTGTAACAATAAATCTTCTCAAGACTAAACGTCGCCCCCGGCCCGTGTAACCGTTCCCTTGCAGTGGAGTGCGTGGAAAGCGCCCCGGCCTGGTTCGCCATTCGCCTCCGCGACGCGATGCAAGGCATGGGCACAAACGACCGCACGCTCATACGGATAATCGTCAGCCGGAGCGAGGCCGACTTGGGCGCCATCAAGCGGGAATACGAACGGCTTTACGATAAAACGCTGGAGAGTGAGATCCGGGTATGTCGATTGGGATTCTCTCGGCGTTTCGTCAGCCCGGTGGCGGTCTAGCGAGCGGTGCAGCGATGCGGTGTTTTCCTAGTTGACCGCTCGCGATTTTAGTGATTGTTTTTTTAGAACTAATTTGATGAGGTTGGGACCCAGAGTGATCTAGGGAAATTTATTTCAACGTAAAGAATTTACATTCTGTTTGTGGAATGTGAATGTTATTATGATGCATTGAATAAATTCAATGTATGATGTTATTGTTAGCCGCTGCCTTGGGGCCGAATGTAGTGGAGAAAAAGGCAGAGAAAAAAACTCTGGCCACCTTTTCTCAAGTCACCTTAAATCTAATACAAAGTTGGTATGAGTGCATTCAATACTTGCACAGTAGCACTTGGGCATACCGGTGATCTAAGTGCATCGCGTTACTTAGAATACAGGCGACAGTTTACCCGCCTTGAATATCAAAAATCAACTAACTCGCATCGCTGCACTGAACGCGTGGACTTCCCACAAGGCGCCCGTCAGGGTCTTTCCCGGGTTTTCGTCAAGGTCGGAGTCGCCAGGGATCCTTGGGCGCTACCAATCCTGGGTATGTAAACCGTGTGTGTATTTTTTAGTGGAGTGTGTGGAGAATGCTCCGGCCTGGTTCGCGCAGCGGATTCGCTCGGCCATCCAAGGCGCGGGGACTGATGACGAGACCCTGGTCAGGATCATTGTCGCCCGCTCTGAGATCGATCTCGGCGGCATCAAGAGGGAGTACGAGAGGCTCTACGATAAGATGCTGGAGAGCGACTTGAAGGTAAGGGTCTTTTGATTGGGCGTTGTCAGTGTTCTAGCTTTTGGCGGTTTGGTTCAAACATTTGTTTCGACGTAAAGAATTTACATTCTGTTTGTTGAATGTCAATGTACTTATAATGTTAGGCGCTGCCTTGGGGCCGAATGTAGTGGAGAAAATGGCAGAAAAAAAAAACTCCTCTGTTCATCTTTTCTCCTTAAATGTTCATCCTTAAATGTAATACATAGGGTGGTAGGAATATCTGTCTACCGAAGAAGCTCGAGACCTATGAGTGCAATCATGGGTCTCTAACTAGCTTCAGTTATGCAGCTTAGTCAAGTCGGGTTAGATCAGCTAGGAATCTATACTGTAATGATTTATTTTGATTAAAAAATGAAAAAGTATCTTTTCCTCGAGCATCGCCTAGCCTAGCTAGGGATCGACTGACCCATAACAAAAACGTAGTGATTCCCTTCCAATAATTCAAATTCTGGCTGGACTTTAGCCACTATAGCGGAATCGCTACAGTACTTTTTAGTTGTATAGTTGTTGTTAGTTCTTTCTTTAGGATCATTCAGATGTAATAGGGCTTGGCTGATTTTGACAAATGAGAGGTCAAGTGAAAGGTTGCTACGCGGTTTTCACTGGGTATATGACGTCACGAAAAAACAAAATGGTGGACGCTATCTGTCGTATTGTTGGTGTAAAGTATGGGTAGGTAACTAATAATGAAAAAAACGTCAAAAAATCGATAATGATGCCTAGAAGGTCTGATTGTATTTTAAAGCTCAGCAACCAGTCCCAAAAACACTAACCTACAAGAAATACAAAGATAGATTGACTGTTAAGATAGCTTTTTCTTAGTAGGCAGTGATTGTCAAAACTATCTCTCGGGTTTTATAGTATACTAGCTGTGCCCCGCGGTGTTACCTGCGGTTTATTAGGGAAAATAAATAGTGTATGTAAGAGGTTAACAGTAAAAATAATAACTATTCACATTTATCATTTTTTCCCATGGGAATAAGATATTTTCCCGCAGTAAAACGTAGCCTGTGTCAATCCAGGGTGTCATCTAAGCCGTTTAGACGTGAAGAAGTAGCAAATATACACACTCACACTCATTCGCCTTTAAAATATTAGTGTGTAATGAATGGCTCCTTTACCCACACAATACAATGAATCATCTCTAATCTCAATACAATGTTAATAGAACTGTCACATTATAACACAATCCTGGGAACTCGTTAACTCCAAGAAGACATTAATTTGTTTGTGTGAAGAGGGTCTTGAGGAGGCTGATTCGTTAAGAGCTAAAACATTGACAACATAACAGCTATACTACGTTCCACGAGTCAAGCTCCTACGGAATGCGCGCGGCGAGTAACAAGCGAAATAATAAGCGAAGACAATCCGCCTCATAGGATAGGTTTACGTGCTATTGAAAGTCACACGTAAACGCACACGGGCGATTTTCTTCGGGAGCTCGTTTCGAGGAATTGAGTATAGAGGACAGTTTTTTGGTCACAGCACAACAATATATCCATCATCTGCACTTACAGAGCCATTAAAAGTAACGATTAAGAACTTAAGCGCATGACTGGCTTGGCTTTGAATGTTGTGTTTTTAAATTTGGTATTTCTTATTATAAACGTGTTTTAAATTTTCTCTGTCGCTACTTTTGGTGATTGGATATAGGAGGTGAGAGTTGTTTTAATTATTATTCAACTAGTCTTCACAGGGTGTAACATTAACCCCGTGTATGTACATCCGAAACTTGGGAGGTTTTTACTATAAAACATCAGATTTACTATAAAATATCAGGTGTTCCCTACAATTGAAGTTTTTGATTTTGTTCATATTGATCGATCTAGATTTCCTCCATGTTCGTATTTAAGTACCTATATGGGAAATATGTTTCACCTTGCCTGCTGATAGATATAATATAAAAATTCTATGGAAAGGCAGCTAAAACGGTCATTGGATGGATCGTTTATAAGAGACGGTCATTGGATGGATCGTTTATAAGAAACGGTCATGCACAGTCATCAATGCCTTCAAAGGTAGGCTCTTTTGGTGATTCTGATTATTATCAAGATGGCACTTTTTCCCCAATACTTGCCTTAAAATTTAGACCCAGTAGGTAGTGTCCTATTTATTAAAAAAATGCGATTCCTCTAAGTACTCCCCTCCTTCTTGTAAAATCTCCACCTATTTTAATCGACATTTATCGGTTATTTTAAGGGATTAGGTTTTTTTTTTAATAAGACCGTTAGTTCAGTTTGTCTTCCGAGCGGAATAAGAACCCATCCTCTGATCATCAATGCACAACTTAACCCCACGCGCACCCCACACCCTCCATCTCACCCCACACAAGTAACTAATCACTTCGCGTCTCTCTCTCGCATGCCTCGTGGCGCCATCTAACGGTGTCCGTCGGTTTCACGCGGCCGCCAGCAGGGCGAGACGTCGGGCGACTACAAGAGGGCGCTGGTGGCCTTGGTCGGCGGGCCTGCATAAGGCTGAGATTGAAGAGGGTCGAACGGCTGTTCGACCCGGCTATTGTGACGAGAAATGGCAGAAAGTTTATTTGGACCACCGAAAAGTATTTGAGGCGTGGGTCACACAGAAATGACGAGAAGAGTGCAAAAATCTAAAATTTATTTCAGCGTAAAGATTTTACATTCTTTTGAATGTCAATGTACTTATAATGTTTGCCGCTGCCTTGAGGCCCAATGTAGTGGAGAAAAACGCAGCGAGAAATAATAACCCCACTCTGAGTGCTTATACAGAGTTTTTTCATTTCACTTTCGATAGCGAGAGCGTTTGCAATTTGTATAGGAGTGACAAAGAAACAACTAGGTGGCGCTCTGTCACTCCTATACAAATTACAAACGCTCTCGCTATCGAAAGTGAAATGAAAAAAGTCAGTGTAAGCACTCTGACCATGATTTCGCAAATCACCTTGAATCTAGTACAGACCACACAGAGCAAAGACTCGTCGCACGTCCTTTCTATGTGGCCTACGCTTAAGGCAGTAGTTTCACAGTAAAGATGCTAAAACATTTAAATTAGTAGTTGAGTCAGTAAAAGGCATGTTGATTGGAGCGATACAGAATACTAAAAGGAAGTGATGTATTGGGAGGCAAAATGAAAATGGTGTTCTAAATGCCCAAAGAAGCTTGTGTTGTTGTTGTTGATGGCACGTAGGTAATGCGATTTTAGTTTGTCATTCTCGAAACTTTCAGCCTGGAGATGTTGAATACACGTTTTAAATTTTAATAGCTTTTAATGTTTAGGTTAGAGGAATATTCTATTCTGCGATAGAAATACTCGGTATTTCATAGTTGATATTTATACAAGTATTATTATTTGCACTGTCCAAGAATCTTTGACTTTGTTATAAAGATGCCTAATGTGATTTTAACGGTAGCTATTTGTTATGATTGTATGAAAACTGTCTTCTTTGTGGAGACTGCTTTAAGCGCTGATGAGTAATGAGATTATTATAAAAAACTGCCTTATAAAATGTCTGAAATTTACGTTCCATTATAGCATAGATTTGGTCAGGGAAAGTAATGGTGCATTTTCTTTAACACACCAATTGAGAGTTAGTTATTTATTGAAAGTACACACATGCATTAGAAAGTATAATATAATTGATATTTATGTATTTCTGTATTAGAATGTGTAATTGATAATAAAATAGTATTATAATTATGTATGTCTTTTTTGTATCCTCGATCGAGTCCCATAGCTGGGCAAAGGCCTATTTAAAAAAACTACAATTCCTGGTTTACTAGGAGAATTCGATGTAACATTGTAAAGTTAATTAAACCACAGATTTTTAAGTAGACTCTGCTATGTTTGTTTGTTAGCTTCTCCCACAGACATTTACTATTCAGATATCTATGGCTTCTCCACATAATCTAGTCTAATTGTGAAACTAGCATTAATACATTGCGTGCGTGTGGTTTGCTCTCAATCCGCACACTTTCGAAAACTCGATTTCTGATGAAGAAATATATTATGTTAAATTAACACATTCACTGATTTCGTTGGTACTTTGTGCGAACTGAGTAAGCACATGTTAAATAATGAATATTTTCTTTTATCTTTTTAAGAACACAGAATTACTTTTACAATTATTCTTTTGGAACTTTTACTAAATGAACAGCATTATTTTTTTCTTTTTTCAGAAGGGTGCTCACTCAATCCACACGCTGATATATAAAAAAGTATCAAGATTATAATTGTGGTTATAAAAATAGGGATACCATACCCTTTTCTTTAAATCTACCATATTCAGGCCCTTGCCAAGTTAGCTATGTTTTTGTATATTTTATACAAAATACTTAAGGGTATACTGCATTTGAAATGAAAAACCCTCATTACCTGTAAAAGATATTTACTGCATGTCTTACAATCTTGGATAACAGCCATTCAGATCGAAAAGATACATTTAAACTTTAATCATAACAATATGATTTAAAATACTAGACAAGCCGAGTGTATGAAACACTCTTATATACAAGAACATAAGAAACACTCTCCGCTATTACAAGTTTACTCTCTAAGTACACAAATTAAAATCTTAAAATCGGCTTTGAATATAAATTATCTTGTTTATTTTTTCTTCAGTAGATCAACTCCGTATCCTAACAGCATTTTTTTCCACTTACTGGATGACACATGACTTTATTGTTGACGAAGATATGTTTACAATATTATCCAGAAGCGTGTTACACAGTGTTCATAAAGTTAAATAATACATCAATAAAAATAGTAATGACTTACTTTATGTATAAGAATATAGTTTTTATAATATCCTATTTTCGACAGCGACTTCCTAGCCTCTAAAAGTTCTTAACGTGACGATATATCCTACAATAATCTGTACACATTCATAGTATAATTAAATTCTGGCGTAAAATTATCCGATAATTTCAGAGCAAAATTATCTGTTAATTGAATGCGTTACTCGTAAAAGGGTCTATTTGATACATTGTGCTTAAAAGACATTTTTTAGCGAATTAATGTCGCCTCTAAAATTAGAAAATCGATATCGCTTCGAAATGGTAATAAATATTTATGAAATAGCAACACCGCTATGCTTATTTTTCAATTGAAAGTATAAGTCAGCTGCAAAAAAGTAAAAAAAAAAACAGCTCTATCTCTGCATTATAGACCCTTTCACATGTAACGCATTCAATTACCAGATAAATTCAAACCTTGATGTCAATGCTAATCTCTAACGTATGACGTTCGCTGAACGAGGTAATTAGCTAATTTTGTTTTTTTTTCACGAACCGTTCCAAAAGTTGAAACTGGCAACATTGTGTTCAATGCACATTGATATACCTACACAGTTACATTCCTTCATTCCTCTAATACTCGGGTAGGTTGTAACAACATGTGCAGTGTTCAGGAATGGGACATTGCCAGATAGATAAAATCTATCTGCGATACTGCTACTTGTGGCGGTGACACTTTTTGTGGCGTCTAAATGTAAGTCATCTGTGCGCATCGGGTATTAGAGGTGCGAAAGTAACACTCCGATTAATTTACAATAATTACAAGTTACAAACAACTCGCGCTGCTCAACATCATATAGTAAAAACAGCCTCTAAATATAATAAAAAGTCTATTCTATAATATTTTTTTGTTGTTTTATTAAATTAAAAGAAAATCACGACGAGGAACATATTCAAAAACCAAAATGAACACAGTTTTTTTTTTTTTTTTTTTTTTTTATTCTTTATGACAAAAGCACAGAAAATATGTCTTCCTGAAAAATCCAATTTTGAGAGAGTGAGAATAGGGAGAATGGGGCTTCTAACTGTCAATACAAACAACTTTAAGGCCGACCACTTCGTCTGAATTTCGATCGTATTAAATTCATACAAGCCTCTGGTCCACACCTGTTCTAAGTGTTGTGCGTACAGTGTGGTCCAGGCAGGTTTGTATGAATTTTCTGCTGGAATTCCGACTATAATGTAGCCGGCCTTACTATGACGTCAAATTCAAAGTAAAGAAAACATCCAGTTGTTGTTATGAGTCTCCCTACACCTTTCTGAAAGATGAGGTACGTCTATACACTGCGTATATTATGTTAATTACTTGTCATTAGCAGAGTCGCATCACATAAAAATATAAATGACGAAAAAAAAACCAGCAAAATCGATTGACTATTAATATTACATTGTGCCCGCTCTCCACTCTAAAACCACGTACAGGCCTTTCTGAAATGAAATTCTGCCGACAATCGCCCTTATGCCACATTCAACAGGGATCACAGAGCGTGAAATTTTAATACATAAACATTTCTAAATAACATAGGTACCGTAATACTAGTGTTGTAACACGACTGCGGAATAACGGAAATCTGTTTGTCTCTTGTTCACACAACTAGATGGTAGCTTTGTGTGAGCGAGAGGCAAAAAATGGCTCAGTTGCGTCTCCTCCGTTTCAGTCGGCTTTGATCTTTTATCTGATATTTAATGAATTAAAAAGAGCAATTATAAATTATTAAAGATCATCGATTTAGTTAAATCTCTGTACTATGGTTCCTCGTGCCGCGTATTACATGGAGGCCAGCTTACAGAACCGATCCCAGTCACTGCCGGCGTGAAACAGGGCTGTCTACTATCTCCGCTACTATTCTTAGTAGTCTTGGGCGACGTGATGCGCAGGGTAACAAGCGCAGGAGAAAGAGGACTCCCGTGGATGAATGGTAAATCTCTAGAGGACATCGACTTCGCGGATGACCGCGGTACGGTATCACGTGACCAACTGCAGTCTAAGACGAACGACCTCGCCGATGTCGCTGCGAAAGGAGGACTACGCATTAACTGCGCTAAGACGAAAGACATGCGACTAAACACTCACGACGTCACGCCCATTGTCGTGAACGGTGAGAATGTCGAACAAGTCGAGATGTTCACCTACCTCGGAAGTGTTGTGGACCTTTTGGGAGGTGCAGAAGCTGACGTGGAGGCGCGAATCAAGAAAGAAAGAAAGAAGAGAAACGTTTATTGCACCAACAGTCAAACACACAACAAAAATACGAAATACAAATGAGAAGAAAACATTAAAGATAAAAAGAGGTACAAACATAAGGAAATACATTTATACAGTTTTGTCGCGGTGTGTAACCGCTGCTGCAAAAGGCAGCTGACTCAGCATAATGCTGAGGGTGTAGGCCCTCAGCGCTGGTTTTCAGTCAGTGCCTAAATGTCCCGTAAGTGTCCCAATTGTGCGGCGCAGTGTATATTTATATAATTTAATAATAAGATAAGACTAATATTTATTGTACAACGTGAAGCGCGTGAAGCCCGTGTGAACTTCCTCAGTCATTACTCGACGGACCAAAATCAGTATGTTCAACTCCAATGTCAAGTCAGTTCTTCTGTACGGATGTGAAACGTGGCTGGTCAAAAACGACGTAACAAATAGACTGCAAGTTTTTTTAAACAAATGTCTACGGCGCATACTCGGTATACATTGGCCACGAACCATATCTAATGCAAGATTGTGGGAACTGACGGACCAGAAGCCTATCAATAAAGAAATCCTGCAAAGAAAATGGCGATGGATTGGACATACCTTGAGAAGACCGCACAACCAGCTGGCCAAACAGAGTCTAACGTGGCAAACTTCTGGCAAGAGACGGCCGGGCCGCCCTCGCATTATCCAAAGGTTGTCTGGAAGAGATCGCTCTAAGCGATAAGACCGCCAATTGTGTACCATTTAGACATAAGGAAATTACAATAACTCTGTATTATGGTTGAGCAATAAAGTGTTATCTATCTATCTATCTATCTATCTACCTGGAGGCGTTCCGTTGAGAAAGAGGCTGCCTCAACGAGACTCAATTGGAACGAGTTAGAAGTTGCCGCACAAGACCGCGAGAAATGGAGATCCCTTCTACGAGCCCTATGTCCCTGATAAGGGATAAGAGGAAATCATCATCATCATCAATTATAAATTATTAATGAATTAGAACGAGTGAACAACTTGACAGACTTGTTTCTTATATTTTAATAATTTCTATTAATGGTTTGTTTATACTATGTTGACCAAAGCTGAATGAAACCAATAAATTACTTTCTCAGCCTTTCCATGAACTGGTGTACCTTTTCCGTTACAGAGGGAAGCATTTCCGTTAGAGAACGATACCTTTCCATTAGTGAGTGTAACCTTTACGTCACTGATTGGAACCTTCCCATTAACAAGTACATCTTTTCCGTTACTGAATAGAAAAGTTCCGTAAGAAAACGAGACCATTCTGTTGAGGAGTGTAACCTTCCGTGACTGAGTGGAAACCGTTAGCGAGTGGATTGCGGTCGACGTTAGAATACTAGCCGGTAGAGAGGTAGGGGCGAGGGCGCTCAGTCGGCGTTGGGGCTGAAGAATTGCTGCTTGAGCTCGTCCAGCGATAACACCTCTTCAGCGCCGATGGGTGGTTGCTGCTCGCCCTTAGACTGCTCCCGGAGCTCTGCAATAGAAAATATACAGTAAAACAGAGTGCATTGTTTCCATGCTAGTTAGTAAGTAAACTATTCAATAAAAAAAGTTCCCTAAGTGCCCTGCCTCACTGGGACGCCATGGCGACGTCGCCAGCCACGTATCCAGGCAGTTTGTATTGAATGGCGACGTCGCCAACAGTCATAGTGAGGTAGGCACCATAAATACTAACTGCTTGGATACGGTCGCTGGCGACGTGGCCATGGCGTCCGGTGAGGCAGGGCCCTAACTTAAAGCTAGGCATGGAAAATTATTTTGTATTTTTTATTATTATTATTATTTATTTTCATAACACACCTATCAATACAGTGTGCCCAATTGGGATAGTGAAGTAAGAAATTGTTTAAATTAAATTGGCAGTTATTAAAATTTTGTAAAATTATGATATCTAAAATATGTCAGACGGCCTCTGTGGCGCAGCGTTTAGCACATCTGACTACCATGCGAGAGGTCCCGGGTTCGATTCCCGGCTGGGGACAAAAAAAAACCACACTAGGATACCCTGTGTGATGGTAACCAGGCAAGGACTTCACAAACATGGAAATACACCCAGATCATCATCATCAACCGATTATGTCCCCACCCTCGGTCGCCCCCATAATGTCCCCATTATGGGTTGATGATGATTCAATTTCCTAGATAATAATATTTTAAATTTAAATGTAATTGAATTGTTAATTTAATCTATTGCAAACCTAATTCAGTTTAGGTTCCATAAAAGCAGCAATGTAATGTAAGACATAATTTTATTCCAAATTTTAATTCATACTAAAATATTATTTAATTTTAATCAACATTCGATATAATTTATTTAACTGTGACTTATATGAACCATTTTTTTTATTTTTACTGAACACACAATTTTGAAAGGTGTATATGTACTCGTGTAAAGGTGTTTCACACGGAGTTATACATAATTAGAATAAGTAGTTTTCTAATCTAGAGTATCTAATCTTCTCTTATACTCGTATATATAAAAAAGGATTGCTGTTCGTTAGTCTCACTAAAACTCGAGAACGGCTGGGCCGATTTGCTTGATTTTTGGTTTTTTATATTTCTAGAA
Source organism: Yponomeuta plumbellus (assembly GCA_947310845.1). NCBI lineage: Eukaryota > Metazoa > Arthropoda > Insecta > Lepidoptera > Yponomeutidae > Yponomeuta > Yponomeuta plumbellus. The sequence goes on from OX371203.1 coordinate 20,901,257, forward strand.
TTCCAGGGAAGGTTTAAATGGTGAGAAAACTTTGGCGGTACGACGTTTGCCGGGACAGCTAGTAAATAATAATTCAACCCAGCCAAAATGCATGTGGTACAAGTGACTGACCGTGCCAGTGGTGAAGCAGACGCGTGTAGAAGTCGGCTCGGTCGTTCTTCTTGAGCTGAGTGAACACGTGCACCAGCCCGCGGTAGTCGTACTCCAGCCCCGAGTAGCGCTCGCCAAACAGCTTTAGACCTTCGGCGAGAGAGAATACCGGTTAGTTTGGCGTGCTAATTGATTCCATGTTTCGTGAACACGACGACATCTGCTTGAGCTTTAGACCTTCGGCGTGAGAAAGTACGGGTTAGTTTGGAGTGATAACATGTTTATACTACACCTGCTTGGAAAGTACCTTGATACTTTATCAAATTTACGGTAGAAAAAGTACGTCATTGCATATCGAACAAATATGCGGGGAGAAAACGCATCTGAGCGGGAGAGAAAAGTGTATGAAAATCCATTTCTTACGTGGTTTTTCTTTTTTAATTTTGGGTAAGACTATGCGCCGGTAACCTAAATATCAAAAGCCAAAAAGTTTTTACAGTGAGTTTTTATCTCCAAGTTCGCAAAATGACACTGGCCACTAGCAACAATTTCAATATAAATTTCAATTAGTAAAGATTTCGTTTTTTATTTTCCTTGTAGGTGTAAGTATAAAGCACTATGTATCACTCGAGAGAAACTGCGATTCCCGATCTCAGGTGTTTTAAAGCCCTCGCCTACGGCTCGGGCTTCAAACGACACCCTCGACGGTAATCGGTCACTTTCTCCTCTCGGTGAACAATGTACTATTTCATTTTTCGTGAACTCATCTGCTTGAGTTTTAGACGTTCGACGAGAGAGAATACGGGTTAGTTTGGAATGCTAATTGTTTTCATGTTTCGTGAACACGACATCTGCTTGAGCTTTAGACGTTCGACGAGAGAGAATACGGGTTAGTTTGGCGTGCTAATTGTTTCCATGTTTCCATGAACACGACATTTGCTTGAGCTTTAGATCTCCGGCGAGAGAGTATACGGGTTAGTTTGGAGTGATAATTGTTTTCACGTTTCGTGAACACGACATCAGCTTGAGCTTTAGACGTTCGGCGAGAGACAATACGGGTTAGTTTGGAGTGATAACATGTTTTCATTTTTCGTGAACACGACATCTGCTTGAGCTTTAGACCTTCGGCGAGAGAGAATACGGGTTAGTTTGGAGTGCTAATTGTTTTCATGTTTAACATCTGTTTGAGCTTTAGACCTTCGGCGAGAGAGAAAACGGGTTAGTTTGGAGTGCTAATAGGCTTTGATAGTGTGAAAAGAACAGTATTATTTTACCCATCAAGCTGAAGACAGGGCGCTATGGCGCTCATTAGGGGAGGGCTATTCCCAGCAGTGGACTAATATAGCCTGATGATGATGATGTAACGGTTTTCGGTGGGTGATAGAACTCTTCAATTAAACGCAATTTCTTGTCAAGACAAACTCCTACAATGTCAACATTTTATTCAAAAACTTACAGCTACTATATACATAATTTTACTAATCCTTAGAAGCTAATAACACTAGTATTTTATTTAACATCCCCCGCGTTTCCAAAAAATGTTTGTTGAAGTCAATGATATGCTCGTAGCCTGGGCTGCCTGAATGATCTTAAACGATCACTAAGGTTAAGCAACATACGGCGCGTTCAGTCCATGGATGGGTCACCGTCTATGACTAACGCTAGTGGCATTTTTCCGAGCGATTCCGTGCTTCGCAAGGCACGTTAAGCTGTTGGTGCCGGCTGCCGTCGATAGATGGCAGTCGTTAAGCCAAGTCAGAGGCCTTAGGGCGGCTTGAAAAATTCTGACACTAAGACCAGCCACTAGTCTTACAAGCCTCCACCAATCCGGACTTGGCCCCCGTGGTGGAGTATGGCCTATACCTTCCTCATGGAATAGACCCGTGGCCCTCGGTGGGGACATAATGGGTTGATGATTAATGATATGAAGCTACTCCACAATGATATGAAGGAAATAGAACAAAAAGTACTCACTAATGGCGATGGAGCGGAAGTAGAGTTTCTCAGCCTTGCCGTGCATATGCATGTGGTAATTGTAAAGCGAGGCGAGGTGCCCAATGCTGAGCCCCACCTCGTAGTCCTCAGCCCCAAGGAGCTCCTCCTTGATGGCGATCGCTTTCAGGTGCATCGTCTCTGCCGCCTGCAGTTGTTGAAGTTTGAAAGTTTGTTAAATGCAAATACAAATAATAGTACATTGTTCACCGAGAGGAGAAAGTGACCGATTACCGTCGAGGGTGTCGTTTGAAGCCCGAGCCGTAGGCGAGGGCTTTAAAACACCTGAGATCGGGAATCGCAGTTTCTCTCGAGTGATACATAGTGCTTTATACTACACCTACAAGGAAAATAAAAAACGAAATCTTTACTAATTGAAATTTATATTGAAATTGTTGCTAGTGGCCAGTGTCATTTTGCGAACTTGGAGATAAAAACTCACTGTAAAAACTTTTTGGCTTTTGATATTTAGGTTACCGGCGCATAGTCTTACCCAAAATTAAAAAAGAAAAACCACGTAAGAAATGGATTTTCATACACTTTTCTCTCCCGCTCAGATGCGTTTTCTCCCCGCATATTTGTTCGATATGCAATGACGTACTTTCTACCGTAAATTTGATAAAGTATCAAGGTACTTTCCAAGCAGGTGTAGTATAAACTTTATTTCTCTATTCACAAATTAGGCACAATAGATGTGATACAATATGGCACAATAGGAATAATTTGTGGAAAGACTGGGTCCTAAACTAGATGAAAGATCTGTATCTTCGGATGCCAGGCCTCACAAAAACTAGGGCAACAAAGTATGGAATATACTGTAGACACAAGTCAAGACCAACAGAGAAATTACAGAAATAAAGAAAATACACAAAAACCAAATAAACGGGTCAACAAACACTGATAACCGATGGGGTAGACGAGTTCTTGAGTGGAGACCGCGTAGTATAGGACGTCCTCGGACTCGGTGGAGCGATGACCTTCGCAAGGCGGCTGGCAAGAGCTGGATGAGAGTAGCCGAGGACCGTGCTTAGTGGCGTGCATTGGGAGGCCTATGTCCAGCAGTAGACAAGCATAGGCCGATAATGATGACATACACCGCTTCTGGCCCCACACTAAGATACCCTGTGTAGTGGGAGCCAGAACAACGACATCACAAACATCGTAGGACAAATAGGGTCACTCACTTGGAACTTTTGCATGCTCTGGTAGAGCCGGCCCAGGTTCCCGTAGTGCTTGGCGGTTTGCACGTTCTTCTCGCCGAACGCCATCATGGACAGGTTCAGCGCCGCCTTGTGCAGCGCTTCAGACTCCTCCAGCAGGCTGGGCTCTGCGCGGATAAGGGACCATTACTTGGTGATTGAGCGGCTAACATTACACATAAGTGTATGTACATTGACATTCAACAAACAGAACTAACTCAATAAAAAGTAACAGATATTGTAGTAGATGCCACGAGAACCTACAAATATGTTAAAATACAATCTTCAGGGCCAATAAACCTTCAATATATCAATCATTGAGTTGACACGAAAAAAAAACGCGCTAAAAAATTATAAAATTTGAGCCTTTTTCTGAAACTCACTCTATTATGCGTTGGGACGTCGATGACATCATCATCAACCCATTATGTCCCCACCAAGGGGCACGGGTCTCTTCCCTGAGGAAGGTATAGGCCATACTCCACCACGGGGGCCAAGTCCGGATTGGTGGAGGCTTGTAAGACTAGTGGCTGGTCTTACTGTCAGAAGTTTTCAAGCCGCCCTAAGGCCTCTGACTTGGCTTAACGACTGCCATCTATCGACGGCAGCCGGCACCAACTGCTTAACGTGCCTTGCGAAGCACGGAACCGCTCGGAAAAATGCCACTAGCATTAGTCATAGACGGTGACCCATCCATGGACTGAACGCGCCGTATGTTGCTTAACCTTAGTGATCGTTTAAGATCACTCAGGCAGCCCAGGCTACGAGCGATTCGTCGATGACATCCTAACTAACAATGCTATGTCGTCCAACAGTCGCAACGACGTCTTTTGCCGTATGACAAGTGGAGAGTTTTTCGACAATGTTTAACCTGCTCAGAGCGGGCAGGTTTGGTTAGAAACAAATATAAAAATTATGTATTTTAAATCCGGACTTGGCCCCCGTGGTGGAGTTGATGATGGTGATGAAATATAACTTGGAACAAAGTTACCACTCAAGTCTTGGCTGGGCGGCATATCGAGCGCGATCTCTTCCAGAATGAGCGCCTTCACCCGCTTCGCAGAGGCCAACAACAGGTGATCGGGCGGGACTAGATTCTGTGAACAAACAAATGATTTATAGAAAAAAAACCTTATTGAACTCTCTGCTCACCGTGATTAAGCTCTGCGAATCAGGGCGAAACCTGGTCGGACTCTTCCGACAAAAAGTCAAGTAAGTGTATCCGTAATAAAGTTAATAATGAAACAAAAAAAACCTGTCGAAAGATATACGTCCAAAGTTATCGAGATCGTATCGCGCTTTAGGCGTGGTAGAGACCAGAGGGCCTTGTAGAACTTGCCGGAGCTGTATTCGAGCACAGAGAGCTAACAGACTTACATCATCGATGCATTTCCCCAAGTGACTTACATCAATGAAGCATATCACGCTTTAGGCGTCTTCTCTCGCTTTGTAGAACTTGCTGGAGCTGTATCCGAACACAGAGAGCAAATTGACTCACTGCAATGATGCATTTCCCCAAGTGACTCACCTCAAGCAATGAAGCGCATCGAGCTTTAGGCATGGTCTCTCGGTCTCTCGCCTTTAAGAACTTTCCGGAGCTGTGTCCGTGCAATGCACAGAGAGCTAACTGACTCACTTCACCGATGCATTTCTCCAAGTGACTCACATCAATGAAGCATATCGCGCTTTAGGCATGGTCTCTCGCCTTGTAGAACTTGCCGAGTTGTATCATTCAAGCATCGAAGACCTGGGGTTTTATTTGCCGACAGCCGGTGTCCGAACCCTGGACCTCTCGCATGGTGGGCAGATGCGCTAACAGCTGCGCCATAGAAGTCGTCAATGACGCGTATCACTGACTGATTCACCTCAAAGATGCTTATCACTGACCGACTCATCACAACGACTCATACCCAGTGGCGTAGCTGTCCAGAGGGTAGGCGGGGCACTGCCCCGGGGCCCTCAGGCTTAGAGGGCCCTCGCCAGAAAATCTCGATCGAACTGAACTTTTGAAAACTTATCTTATTTCACCTGCCTATACCAAATATTAATTGTAATTTATGTTGTTGCTGTATTTTCATTACCAACCCTGCAGTGCACAAAAAAGAGCTGATGATAACGTAGCTTAGCATTTTAAAAGTATTTATATATTCGTAGCGGTGGTGGCGTAGTGGGGTTGACCCTTGCTTCTCGATCATGAGGGTCTGGGTTCGAACCACGCATGTACCAATGACTTTTAGTTACGTACATTTGTTTGTACAGCAACACCATTCGCTGATAAATTGTGCCCGGATAACGGCGACAGGCTTGCCACTTGTCACGTTTGGGACCTAATAAACTCGGCAAAACGTGGGTCCAGCTCTAGAGACTGGTGCCTCTGCCTACCCCTTCGGGGATAACGGGCGTGAGTTTATTATTATTATATTATATATTCAATTGGGGCCCCATTTTTTATTTTCCCCAGGGATTTTTTATTTTACCCAGCTACGGGACTGCTCGTACCGCTGACCGACTCACCTCAATGATGCGTATCGCGCGTTCGGCGTGGTCCCTGGCCTTGTAGAACTTGCCAGAGCTGTATTCCAGTACATAGAGCGCATAGGCGAGGTCCTCCTGTGCGGTCGCCACGTGCAGGCTGCTACGTCCAAACACGCGTCGCAGGGTTGACAGCGCTTCCTGGGGAGCGAAAACGGTTATTAATAGAGCAAAAAGAGTAAGTAAGTAATCTATTTATTATTATTATTATTAATACTTTTATTGCACATAAGTAATAAATACAATGGCAATGCGGCGGACTTAACGCTACAAGCATTTTCTACCAGTCAACCGCAGGAGGTGTATGAAAATAACTGGTAGGCAAACTGTAATTTTAAATTAGTATATAATATAATATAATAATTATAATATAAATACGATATGATACGATATAATATCCTATAGTATAATATATAATATAACATAATAATAATATAAATATAATACATAATATAATGTACTAAAAACTTGTGATAGGAAAATGTATACTACTTATAAAGGAGAGGAAAAAAAAAAAAATTCCTTCTCACAGACTAACTAGTATGAAAACATAAAGTATGAACAATTTGAATAATCAGAACTAATTTCTACGTGAGGTGAGAGGCTGGAGTCTATACTAGGAAATATCCTGTGTGACAATAATCTATATAAATAAAATTCAAAGTCCTGACTGACTGACTCACTCATCGACGCCCAGCCAAAGCCGTTGGACCTAGAAAGCTGAAATTTTGCACAGATGGTCTATATATAATGTAGGCAAGGAATAAGACAGGATTTTTGGAAATTCAACCGAAGGGGGCGGAAAAGGTTGCCAAAATTTGTATGGGAGGTATAAAAAATTTTGTCTAATTTTCTGGAAAACTTAAAATAAATACTCTTCAACACAATTGATTGAACACGTGTTTCGCCGTTTTTCTAAATTCAACACTTAAGGGAGTGAGTGAGGGTTGCAAAATTTTGATCTAAAGTCCACGCGGACGGAGTCGCGGGTGAAAGCTAGTAGTATATAATACATACGAGCGATCTGTTAGGATCTTGGCAAGTGGTAATGCCTGGTTAACATTGAGCAGGTAGAACCCATAATTTAATAGGACCGCGCGAGCCGAGGTGTGTGTCAGAGCAAAGGCCTGTAGCATAATAATAATAAGTGCCCAGTCAATTGACCCGGTCTCTCACCTAGACTCACCTCATAACTAGACAAGCACGCTGTGCTTGATCGAATTCACTGCCCCTGTAGATTCACCTCGTAAGCAGAGACGCTGTGATTGATCGAATCTACATGGAGCAGGGAAAAGCCTTAGTCCAGCAAGGCGGCGGCGATCAGCGCTCAGCCCGCTAAGGCCACGGCCAGTTCCTGTCGTAGACTCACCTCGTAAACGGAGACACTATGGTTGATGGAGTCGACGTCGAGCAGGTAGAAGCCGTAGTCGAGCAGCGCGGCGGCTTGTTCCTGTAGAGTCCTCCCAAAAACAACGAAGTAGACTCACCTCGTAAACGGAGACACTATGGTTGATGGAATCCACGTTGAGCAGGTAGAAGTCGTAGTCGAGCAGCGCGGCGGCTTGTTCCTGTAGAGTCCTCCCAAAAACAGCGAGGTAGACTCACCTCGTAAACGGAGACGCTGTGGTTGATGGAATCCACGTTGAGCAGGTAGAAGCCGTAGTCGAGCAGCGCGGCGGCTTGTTCCTGTAGAGTCCTCCCAAAAACAGCGAGGTAGACTCACCTCGTAAACGGAGACGCTGTGGTTGATGGAATCCACGTTGAGCAGGTAGAAGCCGTAGTCGAGCAGCGCGGCGGCTTGTTCCTGTAGAGTCCTCCCAAAAACAGCGAGGTAGACTCACCTCGTAAACGGAGACGCTGTGGTTGATGGAATCCACGTTGAGCAGGTAGAAGCCGTAGTCGAGCAGCGCGGCGGCTTGTTCCTGTAGGCTCCTCCCAAAAACAGCGAGGTAGACTCACCTCGTAAACGGAGACACTATGGTTGATGGAATCCACGTTGAGCAGGTAGAAGCCGTAATCCAGCAAGGCGCTGGCTTTGTTGCTTTGATCAAGGCGTTGGTCGAATCCACTGCGACTGTAGTCTCACCTCGCGCCGTGGTGGATCGAATCCACTGGCACTGCGGACTCACCTCGTAAACGGAGACGCTGTGGTTGATGGAATCCACGTTGAGCAGGTAGAAGCCGTAGTCGAGCAGCGCGGCGGCGGTGCGCGGGCTGGCGGCGCCGAGCGCGCGGCGCGCCAGCGCCACCCCCTGCCGCAGCAGCAGGCCGGCGCGCGCGAAGCGCCGCTTCACCACGCACGCCTTGCCGCACGCGCGGACCACCTCCACCGTCAGCCTGCGGGGGGACCGGCCGGCGGTTTCAAGGGGGACTGCCGGGTGGACGGAGAGCGCTTTGCTTGCGCGATGTAGGGTAAACCATAGTATTGCTGGCACCCACCTAGTCATTGGCACAGTGAGTTTTAAACACAAATATTAAGAATTAAAATTTCTTAAAGGGCATTTTGGTAGTTTTTTTATAATTAGCATTGTTAAGTACAAAACATACACACAAATTATAAGTGCCAATGACTGATATTATTAGTGACAATGTTTATACCTGTAATGCCAATGAAGCAAATTAAGTCAAGGTTTTGCTTAAGGTGCCAATCAATGTATAGTTTACCCTAGTCCGTTTTTTCAATTCAATTATTTTTTATGGCACCCCTAGGATTCTGGTGACATGACTCGTACAACACAGTAGTTGAAGAACTTATAACGCGCGGACCACCTCCACCGTCAGCCTGCGGGGGGACAGACCGCCGGCTTCAAGGGGGACTACTGGGTGGACGGAGAGCGCTTTGCATGCGCGATGTAGTCCGTTTTTACAATTCAATTATTTTTTATGGCACCCCTAGGATTCTGATGACATGATGGTGGAGATGGGAAGTTTTTTTTCTTTTCTACAGTTAACTCGTACAGTCGACAGCACGTCAATCTTCACATTTTAGTTGAAAAGTCGCCCGTAATGCAACGGAGTAGAGTGCATGGGTGTATACCATGATGTGCTGTCGACTGTACAACACAGTAGTTGAGGAACTTATAACGCGCGGACCGCTCGTAGTCCTCGTGAATCGCTCGTAGCCTAGGCTGCCTGAGTGATCTTAAACGATCACTAACGTTAAGCAACATACGGCGCGTTCAGTCCATGGATGGGCCACCGTCTACGAATAACGCTAGTGGCATTTTTCCGAGCGATTCCGTGCTTCGCAAGGTACGTTAAGCGGTTGGTGCCGGCTGCCGTCGTAGATGGCAGTCGTTAAGTCAAGTCAGAGGCCTTACGGCTTGGCCACGGGACAATTCGCCCGCGCGAAAATCGCGCGGCGCGAACGGCGGGGCGTCTTACCCCGTGGCTTGCTACGTACATTTCTATGAGTTTGTTTCAGTCGCGGCTGCGACTAGCGACTGAAACAAACTCATAGAAATGTAAGTACGGTAAGACGCCCCGCCGTTCGCACCGCGCGATTTTTCGCGCGGGCGAATTGTCCCGTGGCCAGAACGTTAGGGCGGCTTGAAAGCTTCTGACAGTAAGACCAGCCACTAGTCTTACAAGCCTCCACCAATCCGGCCTTGGCCCCCGTGGTGGAGTATGGCCTATACTATACCTTCCTCAGGGAAGAGACCCGTGCCCCTCGGTGGGGACATAATGGGTTGATGATGACTACCGGGCAGTGTTGACAGTAGGCTATTTGACAGATTTATGAAAACCATCTCATATGTTTTGTTGGTGTTCATAGAGTCCTCAGAAAGTGGTCATTTTAAATTCTTTCGTGTATTTCTTGGAAAAATGGCTAACGAAAATTTACTTTTGCAATAAGCCGCCAAAACGCTGTCTTGGGCAATATGGCGTTACACAGGAATTATGACGTCACTTCCGAATAAACCAACCAATTAACGTAAGAACTAATGAATGCCAGACGCCATTTTTACTAACATGTGACGTCATCACAAAATCATCCAATCCAGGCCGTTTTCAATACCATGGCAGCGGATCAAAATTATGAAATTTTATCTTGTGCTTTTTTTTACAAATAATTGTTTTTTTGTTTAGTTAAAAAGACTCATAATTTATAGGAATACGTTAAATAATACTATTTTTTTCACACTGTCAAACAGCCTATTATATTGAAATTCCGCCGACTTCATAGCTAAATTCCGTTAGAATCCGTTAAATCCTGTCTGCTTAAAAAAATTGGACTTCCAAAATTGCCCAGTTAATTAATAAAAACATTAAACATAAGTGCATGTACCAATACATTCATTCAACATTCAACAAACAGAATGTAAATTCTTTACGTTGAAATAAATTTTTGATTTCTGATTTCTGAAAAAAACTTTGCTTGCGCGATGCAGGATTCTCGAACTCACTTGATAGGGGTAGTATGCCTTAGCAGCCGCAGCGCCAGCTCGCTCCAGCTGTAAGCGGCGCTGTAGTCGCAGCGCACGAAGAACAGCGCGCTGAACTCCTTATAGAGCCGCGGGAGCAGGTTGGCCCACGGCTCCGCCCCGCACGCGCCGTCGCAGCATTCGGCGGGGAACTCCTCTAGTCTGGGGAGTAGTGGGCGACAGAGTTAGGCTGACATTCAGAGACGAAACCTAAGCAAAGACTGGTCTCAGAAATGTCAAAATCACGTACTTAAAAACATTTCGTATTCAGAATCGAATCTTAGCAAGTTTAGTATGAAATGGTGCTTAGATAAGTGTAATTAGTCAATATCGGTGACTTTAGGTGAACTTAGAACTGTCACTTCTAAGCCTTTTGTTCACAGACTACTCCAAACGTCATTTCACTGATGTTCTACGAGCATTATCTGTGGTATTTTTTTATTCACTCTGACATATTTAAAATTGTATGATGTTGTCCTGCTCTCGTGTAGCAATGTCAAATTTAAAAAACCGGTAAGAACTACATCACTAAGAAATTATAGACAATATAGATGACTTTCTTAAGTACTGTGAATTATCTGTGAATACGAAAATTACGGCACTTTACTAAGTACGACTTTAGTTTACTTTGCTAAGACTGATCTAAGCGTGAACTTAGGATTCGTCTCTGAATGTCAGCCTTAGAGCCTGTCCACATTGAGCGCTTTACGCACGAGGGCACTTGCGCGTAGACACTCGCGCGTTCCCGAGGTTCTAGAGCTTCTAGAGTAATTTTCGCAACGGATATTCATACGTTTTAAAAAGTCACGTCAACACAAAACCCGACGTCGTACGGAGTACTGTCTCGCTCTAACATAGGGTCTTAAAAGAAGATAGTGCTATACAGTTGTGGTATACACTCGGTATACATGACTTTTTAAGACGTATGAATATCCGTTGCGAAAATTACATAATGAGCCCACAGATGCGCTTTTTACGCGCGAGTAGGAATACGCGCGAGAGCATCTGGACGGGGTGTATAGAGCCTGTCCAGCGCAAACTTCAAGGTTGCGTTAAATATCATCACCCATGATATGCGACAAAAGGATTATTATTAATTTTAACGATTTTCTTAACAAAACGTGTGAATCGGGTCAGGCCAACGTAATACTGGACAACGTCAACGTCGAAATAAAATGTTATTATTATTTACTATACAGGGTGTCCCAAAAATAGTGTCAAGCGGAAGTCCAGAGATAGAGCACCCCTAGGGGTACCCGAATAACGCCCATGTATGATCCGCGATTTTTTGTAGTTTTTGAGTCCTCAAACATTTAAAAAATATATTGAACTAACTTTGCGATTCTTCATTTTTTATGGCGCTATTGTATCAGATTGACCCACAATTTGAGTTTGTGTCTGCAAGGCACACTATACACCTATTTTGAAAAAAAAAACAAAGCATGTATGTGTCTTAATAATTCATGGCTCTGTGGCCAATAATGTCTTAATGGTCAATGTGGGACAAAAAATACGAAAAAAAATTATAACTCGAAAACTACAAAAAATCGCGGAACATAAATGGGGGTGATGCGTGCACCCCTAAAGGTGCTCTTTCTCTGGACTTCCGCTTGACACTATTTTTGGGACACCCTGTATGTATTGTTAAGTTTCGTTCTGCTAAACATTTTTAATTAAAAACTGACTTAGTGTAGATCTCAGAACAGTTCTGAGGTGTAGATAGATAACAACGCCAGTTAAAAAAAATGATAAGTACCCGAAACTGGCGTGCGTGCATGCAACGACTAACGAATGTCGACGAAGCGAAGGACCGATCGGTCAGGATTGCGGCAATTGGCAATTCCTGGTCTCTGCCTACGCCTGGGATACAGCCGTGAGCTTATGTATGTAAGTCACAACGAGAGTGAGAGACAAATTACCTGGTCGCTTGCTGCGCCTCTTCGACCGGATCGCTGGACGTCAGTCCGAGTAGCTGCAGTGACAGATCGTACGTTTCGGCGGCGGCGGGGAAGCAGCAATACGCCGATTGTGTGTTCAGTAATCTGGAAGAAAGACGTAATCATTAACCACATTTTTTACATAAACATTTACATACAGGCACATAGATTGCTTCTGGGCCCAGACTTGGATGCCCTGTGTTGTGGGAACCAGAAACAGCGACATCACAAACCGGGTTTTTTTTTTGTTCCCAGCCGGGATTCGAACACTCTTGACCTAGACCTCTCGCAAAGGTAGGCAGATTAGGTGGGCGCTATTCGTTGCACGATCATCATCAATCCAATCAGACTAAATTCCTCTACCGAGGGGCTATCTTAATGCGTTGGGCGAGTGGTTTAGCGGGTGCGCTACATTGGACGGTTTATAGTTTTCGGTGAAAAATATTTTACACCATCGACCCGAAGACAGATGTGACCACCCCAACGCCACTTCAACTTGCTACACTGTCAGTTGAATTCTCTTAGAAGTTTGGTAAATTATCTTAGATTATTTGAGCGATTTCTCCTATACCAGTAAAAGAGTGATGTTAATAGTATTAACTAATGATGGTCTCAACGCGATGTGCCTGTATGTTAATATTACGTTATTTCGTCCGGGCCCTCGTCGACTGCGGAACCCTAAAAATGGGGTGTACGGGTGTCTTAGTGAAAGGCTGAATTTGGTATGCAGCAGATGCTTGCTCGTTCCGTTTTCTTTTATATAAAGTCACCCCTGGTAGTTTACAAGAACTGATATCGAATCTCGCGCCACCTAGACGTAATAGCCCGAACTTAGTAAAGTTAGTGCTAGAGAATATTATGTGTGGCTTGTTAGCCTCAGAGAGGATTAGAAATTGCGGCCATTATCGTCTAGATGGCGTTGTTAGTAATTTACAGTAATAGGGAATGGATGAAAATATCAGAAGTGCTTGATATTTTTTTTGGTGATAGGAATAACCTTCCTTAACGCGGGAAAAAAGTTTCAATTTTTTTGGCTTCGTAATCGAATAAAAAAACCGGTGACAATGACAGCTTTTCAAGGTGGATTTTTTTTTATACGTAGCGGACTAAGGAATATGTCTGATAAGCCGTACTAAGCCCAGAACTACGAATGGAAAAATATTAAGTATATTTAAAAATTAACTACGAAGCCAAAAAAATTGAAACTTTTTTCCCGCGCTAAGGAAGGTTATTCCTATCACCAAAAAAAATATCAAGCACTTCTGATATTTTCATCCATTCCCTATTATTAACAACCTGTGGCAGCACTCGAGCGTGCGTCGCTTGTAGTGTGCGCTGGGCGGTTGCGCCTGGCACAGCGCGCGGCATCGCATCAGCACGCGCTCTGCGTCCGCATACCAGCCCGCCTCGTTCAGGAAACCGCCTGTAGACATAAGATCATCATCATTATCAGGCTATATTGCTTCAGAGCAATACACAATAAGGACGTATATGAAAGTATTTATTTAATTTTTATTTTATGTAATGGGACATAATTAATGGAATATCGTAAAATAGTGTGTAGTAGGCCCCCGTGGTGGAGTACGCCCTATACCATCGTCAGGGAAGAGACGCGTGCCCCTCGGTAGGAACATAGTGGGTTGATGATGATGATAATGCATACACCCGTAGTAATACGTATTCAAAGTTCAATTCGAGAAAAGTATGCCGGACTTCCAGACACTGACCTTAGTCTGTGGATTCTGTGGTATGTCTACGATGCTTACCTAAGGCTCAATTCACACTGGCGCAGAGTCGAAGCGTCGCGTCGCGAAGCGAAGCGTCACGTTTTTTAACTGTTCTAAATTCATCTCTATCTGTCTATCAATACGGTACTAATTTGTGTTGCCAAAATCCGGAAACGATCAGCGACGCGCGTCTGCGCGCGATTGCGCGCGTCTTCGCCTGCAAGGGTCGCTGAGCGTTTCCAAATTTAGAACAGTTAAAAAACGTGACGCTTCGCTTCGACTCTGTGCCAGTGTGAATTGAGCCTTAGGCTCAAAAGGACTAGTATCCAGGGCCGTTAAACCGTATATAAAAAAAAATATACTTACCTAACCGCAGGCCGAGCTGAATGAGGTAGTTGACGGGGCGCTTGTTGGCCTCGCACCGCGAGAGGTACGCCGTGGCGAGATCCGTAGACAGCTTTGTGTGTTCTATCACCGCCTGGAACCGTAACATAAACATAAACACATAAACATTTACATACTGGCACACATTACATTGTAACAGGGTGTGTAAGACAGGGCTGATCTACTATCACACGCGTTAGACTCTAATTGGCTATGCTTTGTATGTTGTTTCATAATTAGTTTTGAAAATATTGACCATTTTAAGTCACTAGCTCACCTGGAAGCACTGTAGCAGGCGTAATTGGGCGCCGGAGTACCGCAGAAGCCTCTCAAATGTGTCCAACTTCGATAACTCGGAGCCCAGCATGCAGTGTCGCTTGTCTTGCAGCATCTGGAGCAATACAAAATTCTCACGTTAATTCATCATTCTCCAGGAACTACGTTCATCGTTCAACACCAATGTTTGTTAAGTAATTGGACATTCAAAGTTAAAAAACTTAGAACGAGTTCAGTAAAAGCAAACCACATTTATTAGTATACGAAGAGTAAAACGTTTTCGTTTCACACGCGTCACACGCATTTCGTCAAGAGGACTAGGGTAAGTGTACCAGTAAATGAACCCTTAAGAAAATTTTCAACTTTGAAACTTAATAAAAAATAGATTTATAGTATTCTGACATTATGAAGTATATCAAGGTCACCATTAGCTATTCTGGATTTATTAAAACAAAATTTTAGAGTTGTATTTAGCACAGTTATCAAGATATGGGGAAAAATATCCGAAAATACCCTAAAACACCAGTGAATGAACGGCATTTTCCAGTAAATGAACGCAATAAAACCCAGTAAATGAACACAAATATCATTTTCATTAAAGTTTTAAAATCATAATGTCATAAACACATATAACAATTTTTAAACATTTTTAATTGTTATAGTTTAGTCACCAATTAATTTTAAATTAATAAGTGACTGCAAAGACGTACTCTTCCTTTAAAAAAATAACTGTAATCGGACTTCAAAATTATTATGTTAAAACTTTCAGTTTTTAACAATTAACTTACAGAGCATCATAATTCTTGACTTAATTATTAAAATAATGATTAAATCTGAAAATTTCAATATCAAAATGTTTTTAACAAATATAATAGAATTCACATTAAAAAACTTATTTAGTTTAAAGAAATTTTTTTAAAACCTTTTTTTGTTGCATTGAGTCAACATGATTGTATTATTAATAAATGATTTGAAAGACTAATTATTTGGTTGAAAAACAAAGTAATTTATTTAATCAGACTTCACAATTACTGAGTTAAAACTTTCAGTCTTTAGCAGTCAAATTATTATTTGTTTTGTGTGTGTTTTGTGTGTGTGTGTGTGTGTGTGTGTGTGTGTAATTAGTTATAATATAATGTGACATTTTATTTTTTTCTTTTGCTAATGTATTTCAAGTGTTGTGTCCGATTCAGATATTTAATGTGCTATGTAATGTAATTTGAAACAATAAAAGCATTATTTAGTCTGAAAATGTCAGTCTAAAAATGTTTAAAACTCTAAAAACGATTCATCTCCCATGGCACAACTGCGATACTCAATTTATTACAAAGGTTTGTAACAAATATAATATAGCAGCAACATTATAAATAGTACTTATTTGAAACATTTTTTTTATTTTTTATAGTTGTTATAAGTCACCAAAAAATTAATTATTATTAAGTGACTGCAATGATTTATTATTCTTACTTATATTCTTCGCTTTTAAAATTGTACCAAGTAACTTAGAGCAATCAGACTTCACAATTATTATGTTAAAAAATTTTGTTTTACAATTAACAATTACAATTAACTCACAGAGCATCATAATTCTTGACTTAATTATTAACACAATATTATTAGGGACAACATTATAAACAGTATTTATTACAAAGTTTTTTTTTTTACTTACTTCCGAGTCTGTAAATGAGATCAGGCCTCGTCGTGAACGTTTTTTTTCATAGTTCATTCACTGGATTTTTGAGACAAATAAATGAACAACCATGTTCCAATACTGGCCAAAAGATCGGAAATCGTTTTTGGAACATATTTTGCAAGAATTTTTTTTAATACAATCAGCCGAAGTTATATTATTGATAAATCTTTAAAATAGCCGATGTCCCAGTGAATGAACGGCCGTTCATTCACTAGGATTTTGGCAATTTCTTGAACCATTGCATGAACCCATATTTTATTTTAATATTTACTCACAAAAATGGATACATTTGTCTCAAAATGCAAGCTTGATTCGTCTATAACCTATATATTACAAAAAACCTATGCAAAACCTTAAAATATCACTCAAATCGTTCGATAAGAAAAGCAATGTCTTACCCAATTCCTAAATTCTTACCCATATAAAAGATTTTTCTTCACCCACACTAACTTTTCGTCGTCGACATTTTGCAACTGATGAGTTCACGACATCTGAATTAAATATTCCCAGTTTCGAAATAGTGTAGGCTATGAAAAAAATAAAAGTCTCTGTGGTACAAATGGCTAGTTTTCTTATTTTGGAGCAAAAACCACGTTTCGTTCATTCACTGGGGTGTGTTCATTCATTGGTACACTTACCCTATGCTAAGGTAGCGTTGCAATAATAACTTCTTCAATAGGTAACAGTAAAAACATTAAATATTCACTAAAAGCTTAGTCATACAATAGTGGCACAACAAATAAACAACATAAAAGTTTTAAGCCAAATCAGTCAAAAATACCGCCCCGGGACACAAATAACAAACTAACAAAAAATTACTTCATTATAACTTTCACACAACACAATCACTTGACCTGCCCTTATATTACGTAACGTTAAGCATTTAGACAACATTTAGTCAAAATAAGAATGTATATGACAGTTCGGAGTAGGAGTATGGAATACCTACTGGGATAAAAAGTCCCAGAACATAACAGTGTAACATAAGGTGGTGTGACATACCGGGAACAAAAGGGCTAAATCAGACAACTCCATACAGTGGAGTCTTACGTAATTGCACCCCTGATCCTGATTTAGAATACCTTAGATTTAGAACCAGGCAAGGACATCACAGCGTCCTACCTGTCCGTGTGTCCTACCTGTTATGACCTACGGAGCCGAGACATGGACACTCACGAAAGGGTTGGTCCACCAGTTTAAAGTCGCTCAGCGAGCTATGGAGAGAGCTATGCTCGGAGTTTCTCTGAAGGATAGGATTCGTAACGAATACATCCGACAGAGAACCAAAGTTATCGACATAGCTCAGAGAATTAGCAAGCTGAAGTGGCAGTGGGCTGGCCATATTTCGCGAAGAACCGACAACCACTGGGGTAAACGTGTTCTTGAGTGGAGACCGCGACTCGGCAAACGTAGTGTAGGACGCCCTCTAACCAGGTGGGATGACGATCTGCGAAGGACTGCAGGCAGATGTTGGATGCGGCAAGCTGAAGACAGGGCGCTATGGCGCTCATTAGGTGAGGGCTATGTCCAGCAGTGGCCTAATATAGCCTGATGATGAAGGACATCACAAACATTGAAATACACCCAGACTATCGTACGGCGGCCCCCAGTGTGAATCGGACCCACGACCTCTGTTTTAGTGTAAGCGCCTTAACGGCTAGACCAACGAGGCAGTGAAAAGGCATAATCACAAATTCTTAATGTGTCAGGACAGGACAAAGTTTGCGCTCGGTCTCTTAACCCCCAGTTTCTCGTATGCTAACAGTCTGTTAATCTACCGTTAACAGCTGTCAGTTGGCCAAACATTTCGCACCCCTAGATGAAAACCCCACTAAGTCGAAATAATATGTGAACATTTAGTTAGCTATTTTTTCAACTTCTTGACCTTATACCGGACCGAACAATATAACTCCCATAACGTCTCCTTCAAGTTGAAGGTATCGTTATGGGAGTTATATTGTCCGGTCCGGTATAAGGTCAAGAAGTTGAAAAAATAGCAAACTAAATGTTCACATATTATTTCGACTTAGTGGGGTTTTCATCTAGGGGTGCGATTTGACAGCTATTAACATCGGATTAACAGAATGTTAGCGTACGAGAAACAGGGGTTTCTCGTACGGTTTCTGGATTGAGAATTTCACCAAGTAAATACTTAAGTAACGTTGTAGTTACTCCGAACAATCTCAAAGTTGTCCATCGAGTGTCCACACAAAGGGTTATCTTTAGTGAACACTGTTAAGAAAAAATAGATATAAGAATGGATCGCTCAATGCCACAATCCCCCCAAATGACGCCCACTTGGAGATCCGTTGAAGACCTGTTTAACATACAAAGGCTTCAACTGAACAGCCATTGAACGACAGACGAGTATTGACCCTAATGTGTTTGTATTTTCCGAGCTATTTGGGGAACTGGATGGGACATAAACTGAATAATTAAAATTTAAACGTTTTATTCATTATAAAAAACGAAATATTTACCTTATGAACGTCATGAACCATTCGCCGATAAATTGTGCCCGGATAACGGCGACAGGCTTGCCACTTGTCACGGTTGACCTAATAAACTCGGCAAAACGTGGGCCCAGTTCTAGTGATTGGTGCCTCTGCCTACCCCCTCGGGGATAACGGGCGTGAGTTTTTATTTTTAAAAATATTTCTACACCTACTTTTGTTTTTCGAATCCAGTAAGTTCTATTGAGAAGTATAATAAATATGATATTTTTTGTCCATTCTGTTATATTGTGTAACTAACCATAAACTGTTTAGTTTACCAACCCACGATAAGGGGTTTCTTAGCGTCAGTGCCCCCAGAAAATGTAAACTATGTTGTTTAAGTTGATTTACATATTTTTTATCAGTCTGTTATTTATTATACTGCTCTTAAAGTAATGAAACTAATTTTCCGCCCTCATGCAAAAAAGGATTCTGTGTTTTCCCAGCCGTATTGTTGAGAGAATTTCGCGGAATATGATGTGTGCGGTAAAGGGTGACCTAATGAATTCATTGACGTGTTACTCGGAGGGTTTTAAATGTCAATGTCCGATCTTTACGACTTTAGTTATTTACCTAAGTCAGTGCCGAAACACTGGTTGTTCACACAACGTGATATTCCCAATACCAATTTTTTATCAGTATTGAGAAAGCTATTTTTTAGGGTTCCGTACCCAAAGGGTAAAACGGACGTTTGACCTTCATTCACTCGCGTGTAGAGTGCACACTACAGATTAAAGAAGTAGGTTTAAGGGACATTTAACGAGACTTTACTTGCGGCTGTGACGTGGAGATAGTTAAATCATAATTTAGATCTGTTTTAACACCTCAAGCCCCGAGGACCCGCCGGCGGGTTCGATGTAAACTATGGCGCATACCATTAGGCAGCCTAACTTAGGCACCGTAGACCGGCCGCGTAAAGCCACTATCTGTGTACTATTCAACACCTAAAAGTGTTGACATCACATAGATATTGTTCCTCATTTTCCGAAAAATATGAGGACACAATCTGTTCTTACTCAACGCCATATATGTATTGATATTTTTATGCAACATATTTTGTCCAATCTTTCGAACAGCCAAATTATGTTCGCGTTCAACACTATTCTAAGATAACGCGCTGATCCGCAACATGATTTTTCTATCTAAAACATCACTATGAAGCATCCAATCTATGTCTAATATTGCATGCATAACTATGACCTTGGCCGTAGACGAGTAATAATAAATAGCGTTGGTTATTCTTAATGAATCGAATTGGAACTATGAATTTGACTGACAGTAATAACTTTAAATACTTTTTGAATGTGATGTGCAATATGCACTGAATAGGATGGTGCATTCTAAAAAAAATTAAGTACAACCGACTGCAATTCCTAGGCGCAAGGATAAGATACATCAACAGGTACCTAAAAACCGCATTCAAAGTGGACGGAAGTGAGCAAGCAAGAAACGAGGACATTCTTTATCTGATAGTGTCAAAACAAATGTACCTTGTGCTGAAAACACTAATGTTAACCTAATAAATATTTATTTATAGTATATTATGTTGTTTTATGTTATTGTGTATTAATATTAAATTATCATAATTAGTGTACACTATATACTATACTTTGAAGAACCTAAATAAACAAACCTAGAGTTTATTACCTACAGATATACACTTAACAGAACATAAACTTAACGCATTTTGTTGCCTTTTAATTTCAAGTAGACTCAACGCTGCTAGCGCGTAACATACTTTGTCCTTTCAAAATAAGCTTTATAAATTTTTTACGAAACGCGTTCTGTTGCGGCTCAACTCATAGTGTTGAATAGTACACAGGTAGTGGCTTTACGCAGACCGGCCGGGAGGGTCGGCCTTGCAACGGCAATTTGAATCGGATTTTGAAGATGATTTATGCCCGGTTCCTATAATATACGCCTACGCTAGACGTAGATGATAGCTATACAGTGTGTCCCTGGATAAAGTGCAATCCCGAAAGGGGATGATACTAGACCATGAATCATTGACTAGAAAAATATAAAAAAAAAATATAAAAAATTATTGTAGGATTTATTGGTATTTTAAGATTTTCATGTTTCATTAAAAACTCTATGTACAAAAGTATTGTTTTCTTCCAAAATAATGGGTCTATTTCTTTGAAATAAAAAAAAACAGTATGCCTAATACCTGGCGATGACCATGAAATAATAAATAGTCCGCAAAAAAGTAACTATCTTGGGTAAAAAAATGTATTTTTATGAAAAAAATGATTTTTTTAGACGTTTATTTAAAAAAACTTCAAATTACTAAAAAAATATGCCCTATAACTATGTAATTTTATAGCTTACTTTTATTCTTTACCATTTTAGCTTCCAAATAAAAAAAAAAACAATGTTCTAACTAAAAAATTGGCTAGGTAGGAGTTATTTACATTTTAGTAGGTAATAAAAGTCAGACTTTAATCACAATAACGTTATTAATAAAATTATCCGTAATTTACAATTTTGCATTTTTAGTTAATGCATTAAATGTTCAAAATGGCCTCCTCGATTTTGCAAGCACATTACTGCACGAATATTAATTTGGTTAGTGGCTCTGCGAATCATTCCTGGATCATTTTTAATGTCATTTGCGCACTGAATTATTCGGTCGTGCAACTGTGCCTCGGTATTTATTGGCGTGCTGTATACTCTTTGCTTCATGACACCCCATAAAAAATAATCTAGGGGTGTCAGATCAGGTGAACGCGCTGGCCAGCCTACTGGCCCTCCTCGGCCAATCCACCGGTTCGGGTAATTTTCGTTCAAAAATCGCCGCACCTCCCGCCCATAATGTGCAGGACATCCATCCATTTGGAGATACATACGCCCACGCCGTCTCGTAGCCAGGGGAACATCTTCAATCAACATGGGTAAATTTTGTAGTAATTCTAAAAAACGTTCAGCATTTAGGGTTCTGGGTAAAATGACTGGACCAATTAAAATGTCGTCGATTAAGACTGCCCATACGTTTATTGAAAATTTTACTTGAAAAGTAGATGCCCGCTTCAATCGTGGATTTTCGTGAGACCACTGGTGCAAATTTCTGCAGTTTGTAATGCCGTCTCGGGTAAATGTGGCTTCGTCCATCCAAAAAATGCGTTTGGGAAAATTTGGGTCAGCTCTAATTTTTCTTAGAATCCACGTCGACATTACGCATCTTGGACGATTATCTACATTTTCGTGTAAATGTTGTACTCGTTGGTAATGGAAAGGATGCAATCCCTCCTTTTTCAAAATTCGCCAGACAGACGTCTTCGATATGCCATGACGCAACGCTAATCGTCTTATGCTTGTTGTAGGGTCAGCAAACAGATCGTTTAAAATGGCCTCTTCTATCGCATTGTCAATAACGACAGCTGGATGCTCACGGCGATCTCGTGCCAAACCAAGTCCAATGTTGGAGAGCCTCCTATGAATCTCTTGAAAATTTCGAGCTGAGGGTATGAGTCTGCCCGGGAAAGCATTTATGTATGCAGTCCGAGCGACTGTTGTGCGACCATGTGACATGCCATAATAATAATGCATGTCGGCTATTTCTCGAGGTGAGAACTCTGTCAATCGCGGCATTTCCTCAACACTTAACAGCAGAACAGGAACAGTCCAAACGTAACGAACAATAGAAAACGTAACAGTCAACAATGTAACAAAAACTTATAACAAATCAACGAGAACACAATGCGAGAACGAGAACAGTAGTAGCAGCGGCGAGAATATCGGAGCGACTGTGTAAGTCCTGTTTCGAACCCCCTGCCTCCCCTCCCCTCGCCTTCCCTCTACCTGAGTGTAGAACAAAAGGACTGCGACTGCCGAAGGGCACAGAGTAGGACGGAAACAATGGAAAAAACGGTCTCTACCTGCACGGTAACACGATTAGGCTCCACTTTAAAAGTTCGTAGATAGCGTGTTTTTTTAGTTAGAACATTGTTTTTTTTTATTTGGAAGCTAAAATGGTAAAGAATAAAAGTAAGCTAGAAAATTACATAGTTATACGGCACATTTTTTTAGTAATTTGAAGTTTTTTAAAATTAACGTCTAAAAAAATCATTTTTTTCATAAAAATACATTTTTTTACCCAAGATAGTTACTTTTTTGCGGACTATTTATTATTTCATGGTCATCGCCAGGTATTAGGCATACTGTTTTTTTTTATTTCAAAGAAATAGACCCATTATTTTGGAAGAAATCAATACTTTTGTACATAGAGTCCTTAATGAAACATGAAAATCTTAAAATACCAATAAATCCTACAATAATTTTTTTTTATATTTTTCTAGTCAATGATTTATGGTCTAGTTTCATCCCCTTTCGGGATTGCACTTTATCCAGGGAAACACTGTATAACGAGGAATTGTATTTTGTACACTTCAAGAAGATGTGATCCGCAGTTCCCTAGGCCTGAACGCATTCGCACTAGGCACTGCACAATGACGGCCATTCTTTTTCTTAGATGAACATCTGACGTCAGACGAGCTGTTAATTCATACTTGTACATGTCTTCGTTGACTGGCTTGGCTCTAACCTCTTGTAAATTGTTAATTTCAACTGGATGAGCTTTGCAAAGATCACAAACTGCAGCCGAAATCTCAGAAATAATCGAATTATTTTGCCGTCTATCATTGTCAACATTACATTGTGGTTGATCGTGGTGTTTCCGTAAGTAGTGGAGTGGTGGAGTCACGGCCATTTTGGTTTTCATATTGGATTCTGTATCTCTTATGAACTTGGAAGACCAAGGCCGGTAGTATGCAGTGGATGATGGCCGCTCATTCTCCCAAACGGTCCCTGGTCTCTGCCTACCCTTCTGGGATACAGGCGTGAACTTATGTATGTACCTACCTACATCTACCGCTAACGTGGTATTATTTTTCCTTTATCATCCATATCTCTTAAGGGGCACGTTAGGGGCACCATGTGTCAAAGGATGAAATGTAGTAAATAATATTTTAATACTATTTTTGAAAACCTTAATCCGAAAACGGGAGGGAATCATGAGATTTCAATATTTTTATGCTACTCTCCATACTAAAGAAATGGTTTTTAATTATTTACTCATAAATTATGGGTCATATAAAAAAAAGTCAATCTGTATTTGTTATTTCTCTTCGATTATAGAATGCGTTGGTAGTTTTGTTTTTCCAAAATAACGCATTTTGTTTTTTAAGGATCCTATGTCCAACCTCTTGTATGGAGACGAACCACTGTGCGCCGGGTCGGTCTTGCAACAGCACTTTGAATCGGATTTTGAAGATGAAATTTTGATGAAAAAAGACGGATTTGAAAACCGTGATAAATTTCAATTATAATAATAATAATAATAATAAACTCACGCCCGTTATCCCCGAAGGGGTAGGCAGAGGCACCAGTCTCTAGAACTGGACCCACGTTTTGCCGAGTTTATTAGGTCCCAAACGTGACAAGTGGCAAGCCTGTCGCCGTTATCCGGGCACAATTTATGAGCGAATGGTGTTGCTGTACAAACAAAATTAAATGTACGTAACTAAAAGTCATTGGTACATGCGTGGTTCGAACCCAGACCCTCATGATCGAGAAGCAAGGGTCAACCCCACTACGCCACCACCGCTTTCAATTATTAATCTGTGAATAACTAACTTAGCTGTGAAAGAAAAAGTGTTCTTCTAGGCATGAGGGGTTAAGATCGACCTAAAGCCCATTACACAATGAAAAAAAAAAGGTATAAGAATAAGAAATGAGGAATAGCACAGAAATCAATTGTGCTGCCATTGCTGAATTCCGCTATTCCTTATTTCTTATTTATTATTCTTATACCTTATTTTTTTTCATTGTGTAATGGGCTTAAGCCTCAATAAGTGCAGTTTTAGTGGAAGTGTTCTTTTAAGACCGTACAACTGTGTATTTAAAAGGCAATAGATATTTATAGGGTGTTTGGCTACGTACGAACTTTAGTGCTGCTATACGTTACACCATTTTATTGGATACACGCGTCGCCTATGCCGCACATGATATGCCATAGAGATGTATGTCTACCACTGACACAATGTAGGCCACGGGTGCCCAAACTTTTTCAGCATGCTGTGCACTTACAGACTTCTAAGCGGCGCATTTTGTCACGGGTACCGTCAAGAGACGAGCGAGTCTGAGATAGAAAACCTCCAGCGTTTATTTATTTATTACGGAGATATTACAGAAATGTGTCACTTATGGTAAACTTAGATGATAAAATATGTACTAGGCATGCATCCATAAATGTATCTCACAGTGCTTTATTGTGAGTAAGTTAAAGGAGAAGGCGGGTATTGAGTAATTCAGTAAGAGTACACGAATTATTTTACAGTAATAATATAAACATACGCATTTACATACAGTCACACACATTGCTTCTGGCCCCACACAAGGATACCCTTGGGAACCAGAAACAGCGACATCACAAACAGTGAAGATTTATAACTTGGGTGCGGTAACACCGCTGGGCACAGCTAGTGATAAATAAGCGTTACCCACATTTTTTATAAATTGAAACTTGTTCGATTTTGCGATTATTCTAATACTTTTTTCGCTCGCCTCGCGTCGCTTGTCGTCACGTTTATTCATCACAGGCGGCGCGCGCCGTCTCGGCGCACACTTTGGGGACACCTGGCTTATTTAAACGGTGATTCATTTGTTTTTTATCGGTGCTAAATTCACCCGTAGGTGTTCGCAACAAAATATCACAATGTAACACAACATTTGCATATTATTATCGGCGTGTTTACAGCCTTAGCTGTGCCGGCCGTTGCCCTGACCCATTTGCTTCAAATAACAGAAAACAATGTTTTTCAGCTTTCACAGAGCACATTTCACGCATAGAGTGATTTGAAAGTTTGTTAACCTAACCTAACATAGATAATGTTGTAAGTTTAATTTAAGTGCATGCTCGCTTTACGATTGTATACGCATGGCAATCTGCTAACCCATGTTCAATTGGTTAAGTAACTCGCTGTATCTTTTCGTAATTGTTCATGAATGCATTGAATAAATGAAATTACATGAATAAGTGTAATATGAACCAGCCTAGTAAACTTTTTGGTGGGTCGATCGGATCATTATAACAATGGTTTTTAATTAACATAACATAACAATTACATACAGGCACATACATTGCTTCTGGCCCCACACTAGGGTACCCTGTGTCGTGGGACCCAGAAACAGCGACGTCACAAACAACACCCAAGACCTGGGTTTCTTTTTTGTTTTTGTCCCCAGCCGGGGTTCGAACCCGGGACCTCTCGCATGGCAGGCAGATGCGCTAACCGCTGCGCCGCAGAGGTCGTCGAATTTTCGCGGTTACTTGAACTTTACTTCTACTTTCATTATAAAAATCTTCAACATGGAAGCGCAAAAGCGCGTTCAGCAGAATCCATCGAAAATTGTAATCGGACGTGTAATCGATGACTTAGCGATTACTCGTCGATGTGTTAAGCTAAATGCGGCCAATGGTTTTTAATTGTTCTTTTTCAAGGTCATATCATAACACAACTCATGCATGACTCTTACTTATTCCACTATAATAATATTTCAAAGACCACAGTTCATTACTAAAATCAATACTAACTAGTTTACACGTTTTAAGGCAATTTAGCTAATTACTTCCATACAATACAAATACACGGTGCGCGGGGCGGAGCTATGAAACACAAAACCGGCCAGGTGCGAGTCGGACTGGGTCGAAGGGTTCCGTACAATTATCAAGCCTGTAATTTAATTCTTTTAAAGTATTTTGTTCAATAGTATGGAACTAGTTAAGGACTACAGCTGGTACTCTTCCCGCAGAGTGGAAGCGGTGATACCCGGTAACAGGCAGGCAGGCGGTCACTTTCTGAATAGGTCATTTTCTGAGGAGGTCATGCCGCTATACAGTCAGACACTTTTGCTTCGAAACTCCAAATGGAACTCTGTAAAATGTAGGTACTCTACATATTTATCGAGTTTTAATACTTACTTACGATTTAGAAGAAAAAAACCAAGGCTAAAATGACTTCTAGGTTAGGTACTGTATTACAAGTATCACATCATAATATGTACTTACATACTCAACTGACTGTACTGTATACTCTAAAGCTAGTCTAAAGATACAAAATAGTACGCCATATTACCCACCCGGGTCCCGGGTTCGAATCCCGGCTGGGACAAAAAAAAAAGAAACGCAGGTCTTGGATGTTTACATTGTGACGTCGTTGTGACGTCGCTGTTTCCGGTTCCCACGACATAGGGTATCCTAGGGCTTTCATCAACTAGATCTACTATTGCCTCTACAGGCAATAGTAGATCTAAGGCCATCCGGCCAGTTTCTGAATTGGTCATTTTGCTAAGTAACTATATAGTTAAATGTAGTAATGTCTCGTCAAATTTCTCAGAAAAGAGCGTGACAGAACGTCACTTAAGCATTTACTTCTATTAGCGAAATTCTCGATTCAGATCCCGGCCCTAACAGAATTAACCACTTCATCAGCGATTTTCTTCTCAATATTTTATTACATTAAAAGCGCATTAAGACCAATTGTGACGAGAGCATAGTCTACATGTAATACAATAGTGTATTGCGGGCAATTCTGTGTGAAAAGCGAATTCAACAAAGACAGCAATAAAGATTGCGAATGTGGATATCTCTGCAATCCCCCCATTATCTTGATGCGATGATCATGGTCTTAAGATGTACACAGTAGACGTCATCTAAGATGCTCCGCAAAACAAAAATATCCAAGTGAATTAACACAGAGTGTAAATAGACCACTCTATACTAGAGTTTGCACTGTATGGTGATGTAGGTATACTGTTGGGCAGTTAAGTTGAAAGAAAATCAGCGGTCTACATGAGCTTTGAGTTCACGAAAATTCTTCTTCTTCAGGTGCCATTTCCTATCGGAGGTCAGTGATAGTAATTTTGGCTACACTGTCAGGAAAATCTCGATGTAGCTGCTCGCTACAGAAGATTCGCATCTGGCGAATGTATTTTTCTATATTCAGAAAGACCCAACTTTTAACTCTCGTAAGAAATCGAAACTAGAATTAGTTAGCTAATTTTACTAATTTAGAGAAAGCTAGTATCGAGCGAATGTGAGTGGAAGGCCCGGTAAGGGACGCCCCAAGGCGGACATACTTCGACGAAATAGGGGATGTTTTAGCAAAGGTAATGTATGTATAGAAAATGAAGAGTCAAATTAATTGTTTTGTCGAGCGATATACCAGAGCAACATTTTAATGGGATGTAGCCGCAGATCTAAGCAAAGTTAATAAAAATCTAACAGTCTTACTCCTAAGAAAAGACAATTCCGTAAGACACTTCTCAGAGGCAAACATAATTTACATACAGGCAAATACATTGCTTCTGGCCCCACACTAGGATACCCTGTGTCGTGGGAACCAGAAACAGCGACGTCACAAACATGTAAACATCCAAGACCTGGTGTCAGAGGCAGTTTTAACAGTATGTGCTAAATGGAACTACGTAACCAAACCTCATTAGTCCAGCCGTTAAGCCGCTTACCTACCAAGACAGAGGTCCTGAAATCGATTCCCACTGGGAGCCGCCGTAAATTTGTACAAATGGGGTCAGTCATGATGTTTCTCCATGTTTGTAATGTCCTTGCCTGGTTATCATCGCACAGGGTATCCCAGTTTGGGACCAGGTCAAGTGATTGTGTTGTGTGGAAGTTAATATTATTATTATTTCATATGCCTTTGATGAAGTTTAAAGGCTACCATTCACAGGCGCGCCCATCTGCCGGATTTGTCGCTGGCGGCAAGTCCGCAGACAAATCTGCGTGTGAATGTGTTGGTTCTCGGCGCGGCGCTCGCCGTCTGGAGATAAAGTAGTAAGCCGCTCGGCGCTCGTGTAGTGTGTGGGCGATGACGGATTTGTTCACGAATGGGTACGGCTCGGGGCTCGGCTTGCGGTGCGTGTAGTGAATGGTGGGCTTTAGAGGAATCGTATTTGAATAAACAGGACCTTATTTTTTTATGTTTAAATAAAGGGAAATTTCCCGCCAGGCAGATCGTATGCCTGGGGACGGCCGGTCCAACTGTTGTCCGTTGGACGTTGTATTAATGTCGTGTATCGCTTATTAACACTTTGATTGCACGACGCAGGAATGTCAGAGTTTATAGAGCGCGTGCAGAGTTCACATGTGCTCGCCACACCGACTTATTAAGATAAATAGATTTACATTAATTTTGGTTCACGCGTTTACATAAATCTGGTTCACATAAATCACGTATCCTGGTAAAGGATTGTCCTCAGAAGTTTATTTCCATCAATAAAACAAAAATAATCCGACGAAGGCCGCTAGCATGACTGGCAGTTAAACTTCCAAGAAAACCTGCCAATAAATCCAGTCCCAAGAAGAAAAAAAACAATGTTTAACATTCACCGCGGCGGCGATTTCCTCGTCCAGCCGATACGTGGCGGATGAATTATTAAGCAGCCTTAGATCGTTTATGTCACCGGTGTCCTATATTAAGGGGATCCGCTGAGCGAAGCTAGCGCCCACCGAGAAAAACAAAACGTATTTTTTTATAGATCTAATTTGCAATTGCACAGGGATTTTTGGTACCCGCGACAAAAACCTATGATCACCAACCTCGCACTACGAATAGCGTTATGCTATCTATATATTGATAATGTTGTACCGGTCTACGGTAGACTCGAACAGAATGCACATCAAATTAAAGAGCGTAAAAAATTTGTCGGCCCGAGTCGGCAATTTATAGGCGGAAAATTCAGATTATCGAGTGAATTTTCAATGTAAGAATGATCTTTATAATGGCGTTGCGAACTAACATGGCGATGTCACCAATGTTGCGGTGGTTTCACGTCATCACGTGTCACAGGTGTCCATTGTGAACTCTAAGGTCTAATTTGTTGCAATGAAAAAGCAAATGGATATGAAAATACCAAACATTAAATGCTGAACAAAAATATGTGATCGGTACAATGTGGAATGTCATTATGAGACAATATTTAGCCGAGCGATGCAGAGTTTTCATCTAGTATATTCCTAGTTTTGCCCTAGGTTCTAAAAATCACTATGAACCTGGTTGAGAGACTATTTTGCAAAGTCGATCTTTAAAAAAAGATATTTTTCCTCGGTGGCTAGTTTCACTCAGTGAATCCCCGTAACATAATCAGTTGTCTTAAGACCTTGAAAGAATAATTAAAAACAATTGTCATGATGAGCCGAACCACCAAAGTAAACCTGTATAAAAAAATTATACACTCATTCCAAACCAACTTCCAGAGGTGTTTCGATTTTTCTGATACGCGAAGTGTATTGCTTTAATGAATTCGTTAATGTAAAGAAAAAAAAACACTTTTTCGATAGGTGCTTAAGCACGTTAAGCAGTTGCTGCCGGCTGCCGTCGATAGATGGCAGTCGTTAAGCCAAGTCAGAGGCCCTAGGGGGCTTGAAAACTTATGACAGTAAGACCAGCCACTAGTCTTACAAGACTCCACCAATCCGGACTTGGCCCCCGTGGTGGAGTATGGCTTATACCTTCCTCAGGAAAGAGACCCGCGCCCCTCGGTGGGGACATAATGGGTTGATGATGATGATAGGTGCTTTAGAAATCGGTTAAAAACGGGCATACAAAAACGGGTCCGGGTAGTGCCTTAATTGGAATGCAATGTGTCGATTGTTCTTGACGTAAACTAACATAATAAATAAGCTGTATCAGCCAGATAGCGCTTTATCACGCATGTAAACTACTCATTTACGAGACTCCCGAAGAGCCACTTCAACAATGACGCAAATGCTCTTAGCAACAAAAACGAAGTTAGATCAGCTGATTGACTCTACGGTCGATGGTAGATTTAGGGCCGGTTTCTGAATTGAGAATTTCACTGAGTAAATTAAAGACTGCTGACCACGGGTAGAGTAAACAGTAGAGTGGTAGAGTACTAACTATCCTACTAACTATACCAATTTAAACAGCATTAGTAGAGTAGAGTACTGAAATTTGGTAGAGTAGAGTAACTAGCAACGTGGGCGAGCTACTCGACCACTTTCCTTCCCCCACTCCAGCGTCCACTCTACTCTACCGAATACTCGACCCATGTAAGCGGTTAGTAGAGTAACTAGTTCAAACATGTTACTTACAATTTCTCGATTAGTGACGTTCATTGGGGTTATTTGTTCTAGTGCTTCTTACATATTATAGTGACAACTCTACCGACAAAACGAAAATTTACGTGTAAAACAGTTACTCTACTTAAATTGGTAGAGTACTTGGAACTGGTAAAGTAGTAGGCTAATTGACTCTGCTATTTACTCTACCCGTGTACAGCAGTCTAAGTGACGATCTGTCACGCTCTTTTCTAAGAAATTTGACGAGACAGCAAGAAACTGGCCAAGCTAGAAATTCTCAAACTGGTTTCCGAATTGAGAATTTCACTAAGTAACTAACTTTTCGGGTTAGTTAACTATCGATTTCGGGTTAACTATCGATTGTACGACACATTAATATGTCTTGCATGTAGCTTTAATTTCGCACCGTCATCAAATGAATAGGTAGCTGACCAATGAATGACAATCCATACAACATACATACATAACCTCACGCCTGTATCCCAGAGGGGTAGGCAAAGACCAAGGACTGCCACTTGTCACGATCCTGACAAATCACTGTCGCTTCATCGACATTCATTAGTCGTTGCATGAAGGCAAGCCGGTTTCGGATTCAAATCTGAGATGGATTGTCATTGACGGGTACAATGACAATACGTTCATTTTTAATGGTGATATAGTACGGAATGAGGTCACTGCTATCGTCAACGGCCGTGCACTCGTGCATAGTGCAGTAATCAGCGCTCGTAATGGCCGCTGTGTACATTCGGCCAAGGAGCTGGGCCAGCGGTTGGGCCAAAATATCGGATATCTTTGTACACATTGGCGTACTGATCATACTGCATTGGCTCTTTGATAAAGATGGATGTGAAATCTCATGCAGCCGCGGAAATTTATTTGTATAGTACGTTTAATTATTTCATAGAAGTGCACCAAAGTAGAGTGACTAAGAAGAAATGGCGTAAAATATGGTTACTGGGTTACTGGTTGATGGGAAGCACGGAACACGGAACCCCTCGAAAAAATGCCACTAGCGTTAATCATAGAACGGTCACCCATCCATGCACTGAACGCGCCCTATATTGCTTAACCTCCGTGATCGTTTAAGATCACTCAGGCGACCGGGGCTACGGACGATTCAGTAAGACCATTTTATTACACCCCATATTATTATGTACACACAAGCCAGTTGTCTGCTTGTATCAAAGCAGTGGGATTGCAAGCAACACCGACAGATGACACCGTTCGATTACAGTTAACGACGGACGCAACGTGTCTTGCCATTGACACGTCAAAATATCTCGCTTATTTTAATCTGCTGCTTGTCGATTTGTAGAGTTAGCTTGGCTCATACAACGTATTTTTAACATACATAGCATGTATGTAAGCTTATGCTCACGCCTGTATCGCTGAGGGGAAGCCACAGACCAGGGACTGCCATCTGCCACGATCCTGACATATCACTTTCGCTTCATCGACGTTCATTATTTTAGTATTTTTTATGTAGGGTCGATATTCAGTCATCGACCCTACCCTTCGATTCTCTTTTACCGACTGGCAGAGCCAATGTCCGTGCCCTATTTTGCGACTACCTCCGTACTATCTTTTCACAAATCATCTCAACGAGCCGGGTCCACACCAAACAATCCAACGCGCTCCGATCGCGCGCGGCAGGAGCGCGCTCCACAGGAGCGTCTGGTGTAGACCTGCCACCTGTGGAGCGCGCTCCTGCCGCGCGCGATCAGAGCGCGTTGGATCGTTTGGTGTGGACCCAGCTAAGGAAAGAGGAGGCCGGGCAGGAGAAGGATGTCATGAGTGTGCAACATCAAAGAGTGGACCGGTGTTAAAACCGCGAAGGAGCTGTTCGGAATTCCACTGAACAGATTCCAAGTACCGGACCACAATTTCCACTTTACGGCGCCGAAGACCCCCGGGGTGCCTGCTCCCGGTTCAGACAAGGAGACCAGCTGTTCCCGTTGGCCAAACTTCCTCTGCACTTGGTCTACGGCGGTTGGTGGAGCGTTTGTACTGTCTCCAGGCGGCTCAGGGGAGTAGGTACTCCCGGTACGGTCAGGTGAACGTAGTTCCGTTATAGAGAGATCAATACCAGTGTAGGGCTATTCTCTTACCCATAACCATAATTATTTGAAAAGCTTTAATTAAATTATACCTTCTTTAATAGCGCATTTTATTTATAAACTTTCATTTATGTCCCAGCCTCTACAAGGCTAGTGTGAGATTGACCAGTGATGGCGAGGCACTTTAAGAACTGTAAATCCTATTATCCTGTATTTATGTACCTATTTATATAATATATATTTTTACATTATTATTTATTTGTGTATGTTATTTGTATAAATCTATTGATAGTTCATATTTATATTATACGAGTTTAGTATTTATATTATATTTATAACTATAACAGTTTGGTTGCCTAGGCATGTATAATAAAATTGATATATCTCAGTAATTATTATTTTACTTATTTTGTACACCTGCTTCCTTCTCCAATATTTTGCTCCAGTCCCAAAGGTTGTCTGGAAGAGATCACTTTTAGTGATAAGGCCGCCGTCTGTACTCTTAGATTAAGAAATGCCTGTGTAATTTCCTTTTTTATGTACAATAAAGGGTTCTCTATCTATCTATCTATCTATCCCAGAACATTATTTACTTATTAAGTATAAGTGTGTATTATTCGTATGTGCATAAGTACCTGTCTCTCTTTTTCCTTCGGCAACATTTCCGTCTCATGTTTGTCTGGAAGAAATTGCTGTTAGCAATAAGGCCGCCCATTGTACTTTTTTAAATTGTAATTTTTATTTGTATCTCTTTTTTTGTGTGCGACAATTGATATTCTTATCTTATCTCACCTTTGTCACGCCGCGGCTAGACAAACTAAAGACCACTTAAATCGGCGTGTGTCGAGTGTTGTAAGGAATCGCATTTTTTTTAATAAGACCGTTTATCTTTAACTATCTTTCTTATCTTTTATCTTCTATAGTTTATGTATCCGCCTACATCACAATGTCAATGTCACGGCCACTCAGTCCCTGGCAAATGTAGCACGCAATGTCTCGACTAGCATTGAAATCAAATTAGTGTTTTGCGTGCCAAAACTGAGCGCACATGGAAACCGAATCAAATGTCACCGGGACGGAAAGTATGTTGTATGTAGTACTATCTAGAATTCCAGACTATGTATCAACTATGTGTTTATTAAATAAATAAATAAATAAATAAACATATAGTTGTTGTGGAATTCATAATAATGTAATAAATGAACACGTGAACAAATATAATAGCCGTGAAATAAATAATTAGAATAGGTATACAATTTAATGTTTGTACTGTAAGACACTAAAATGCAAATTATTATCGATATTTTACAATCTTACTATAGAAATTCAATTAAAAAAATATTAATTATAATTATATTAGTCAAGGTTAAATAGAACCGTTAAACATTTTCAACCAACTCAATTAATAGTAAGTGGCGTATCCGCCTGTAATTGGGATGTACAATGTACATATTATTAGTGTTAATTTTTAATTTATGATCCTGTTGGCGGAGCAAATAAAAAATTTGACTTTAGTAGTAATAAATAATAATAATGTAGAGCTCCAAGTAAATTCCGCGCACTTAATCCTGGACAATAACATCGCCTCACTTAACAAAATTCCATTTTCATTGCTATCGTAAACATCAGAATCACGATAGGAATTGGTACCATTATCTACTATACAGGGTTACAGGGAAAGTCGTACACAATATTAAAGGAGGTCATTATTTCGGTCATTTCTGATGAATTTTATTCTATTATATAGGGTCCGAAAATTAACCGTTATGGAGATATTGACCGTTAAAGATTTTTAAAAAATATCAATTTTTTTTGGCTTTTTGATTGATTTTTTCTCAGAATAGAGCTCATAAAGTGTTTTTTTTTAATGTATTTAGTTAAAAGTCATGTCAATTGATAAAAAAATATCAGCAAAAGCTGCACCTACTACTAACAGCTTTCAGAAACTGCTCGGCAACGGTTAGAATTAAATATTTTTTCTCTAAATATTTTTCACATTGAAGCTCTTAAACAAAATTTACGTATGGAACTTATTCTGCAAATAATTTTAAAAACTTCTACGACTCTTTAACTATTCAAAAAGGTATAACATTTAATAGGTATGTGCATGAAATTTTAAAATAATGGTGCAGTTTTTTAAAGCTGTTAGTAGTAGGTGCAGTTTTTGCTGATATTTTTTTATCAATTGACATGCCTTTTAACTAAATACATTTAAAAAAACGCTTTATGAGCTCTTTTCTGAGAAAAAATCAATCAAAAAGCCAAAAAAATTTGACATTTTTTTAAAATCTGTAACAGTCAATATCTCCATAACGGTTAATTTTCGGACCCTATATAATAGAATAAAATCCATCAGAAAATGTCCTCCTTTGATATTGTGTACGACTTTCCCTGTAACCCTGTATATCAGATACCATGGTATGATAGATAGTAGATAATAGGGTAGACTGGGTACGATTGAAACAATTTAACTTTACCTGTATGTAGTGCCGTTATCTGTAATATTGACGCACCAAATGGTAGTATAATCTAAAGGGCCACGATTTGGCTTCTAAATGAATTCAATTCTATAGCTCTTACTCAAACGGTTAAGCTGCAATGAAGTTTTTAAAGTGATTGGGGAATTTGTTTCAACTGACCCCATAGTGGGGTCGATTGAAACGGTACATGGGGCTAATTGAAACACACAAATATCTTTGGGAAAATTGAATTTATGAAATCAGTCTTAATCAGTTTCGTTACTTTCACATAGTCGTATGAGATCGAGAAAACTTGGTAAACATAGTATAAGTATTTTAAAATTCACGAAGCAAAAATATTCATAAGGAAAAAAAGGTCAATATTTTTTACAGTATGAGACCTAAAGAGATTTGGGTTGCACTGTTTTTTAACGTTTACCGTAATATATGTAGTTTTAGCGTAATAACAAGCATAAACAGTATAAAAATATAGTAAAATGCAAATTATTATGTTTCATACAAAAGTGCTTGTTTCAATCATAACAATGTTTCAATCATAACCTAACACGTTTTTATTATTATTTTTTTTATTTTCTACGTGTTTTTTTATTACCACTGTGACATGAGAGGTTTTACTTTATTTAACGTACACTTATGTTTTAGGTGGGTGTTTTTAAGACTAATCTCTAAAAAAAAAAATCATAATTAGCAGTACCCAATAATACTTTTAAATTATTTCCCATTAATTGGTAGGTAATTGTGAAACATTTAATAGTATAACAACAGGAAATCGGTCGAGTTTAGACCCTTAGATTACTTATATAACTATGAAATTAAAGATTTTGAAAACTTAACTCTTAACATATCAGTCTCAAAATTTACAGTATAGGAACATAATTTTTTTTTCTGCATAAATTATCTATCATCAGTAATTTATGAGAATACCTATACCTAATGTAAAAAAACTCAAAAACAACTCTAAAACAATAACAAAAGGAATAGCGTTATTTAACAGAACTTTTTCCACTTCTCTCATACAGGCGGTAAACGATATCGCCTTCTTGGGCAGTCACATAAAAAAAAAATTAGGGACAGTTGAAACACAGGGACGATTGAAACGTCTCAACCGTCCCCAAGCAAATGTTTCAATTGTCCCCATCCGACTTTGTTTTACTTCAAGGTCATTATTAATAATTTAAATTGGCTTTAAAGCTTAGCAACTGTAATTTATACAATCGTAAACGACTAAATATTGCAATCAATATAATAAAAAAGTCAAAAGACGAGAGTGAAAAAGACTATAATGAAAAAATATTAAGAAATTAAGTCTTACTTTTTGGCGCGAAATCCGTCAAGGCGTCCTTAGCACGACTGCGTCACTCGCTCGCTCGAGCGCTACTGGCCATAATTCAAAAATGACCGGCGGCGTCTAACGAGTATTGCATCACTCGCGCAAGTATAACGGTTTTCGAGAATTTTGAGTTGTTTCAATCATGACCTGTTTCAATCGTACCCAGTCTACCCTACTACAACCATATTATTCAACATAAACAACAGGAAACATAAGTAATAAATATAATCATCAACCGATTGTGTCCCCACCTAGGGGCACGGGTCTCTGAGGAAGGTAGGTATAAGCCGTACTCCACCACGGGGGCCAAGTCCAGATGGGTGAAAGCTTTTAAGACTAGTGGCTGGTCTTACTGACAGAAGTTTTCAAGCCGCCCTAAGGTCTCTGACTTGGCTTAACGACTGCCATCTATCGACGGCAGACGGCAATTAGGATAACACTAAAACGCACAAAAAAGTTAAAGTAAAATATCTTAAGGTCTTAAGGTTAGAACTCAAAATTTCACTAAAGAAATACTTAGGTTACGTTCTGTCACGCTCTTTTCTAAGAAATTCGACGAGACAGCACTACAGTTAAGTAGTTGAGAAATTCTCAATTCAGAAACTTGCCCTTGTGGCCGGTTTAGTAATTAATGGTTTGATTAAAGACAAAGTAATAATTTTACAAAATTTAGTTTGTCAGTAGTAGTAGACCACAGCACAAACACCACAAAAAATATAGGTACTTTGCACAAACTTACAATCATGTACCCAAACTCTCTGATCACAAGATCTCTGGTTGTTTTTTAATGTATACCTACAATTTCTTCCTTTAATGTGACTATCGATTTTATTGTTTAACTCGAGCATTGAAGCGTGCGTCAGTGCAACAATCACGCTCGTTTATTTTGCAGTCACTACGCCAAGCGAACTTCATTTGCTGCCATTACATTATCGCTCTTATTGCAGAGATATTGATTACCATTTCGAAGCATATTCAGAACCCTTATCGCAGACGCTGCATACAATGTACTAAATCCTTATTCTACGTCTCACGATAACTCTGAACATGCAAAATCGACTGTAGTACAACTTTGTAACTTTGCCTCACATGTCAAACATTTGCCAATCTAAAAAGTAATAAAAAAAATAGTGCACTAAAATGTGCTTGATCTAAAATGATCCACCCGCAAATGTGTTGCGAATTTTTATGTTAATATAGTTCAAATCAGTGTTATTTCCTGTCATTACTTGAAAATTAATCAGTATACATGTGAGTATATGTTATGTTATGGCAAGAAATGTGAACTAGGTACCCGAAGTTAACATAAAAAAACCATTGATGTAAGTATTTTTTAAGTACATAATAAAATTGTCGTTACATATTCCTCATCATATGCAAAAAATCTGGGTTGGTCTTTTTATTTATTTAGATAATGAATGTTAGAACCGTGTTTTGGTTTTTACCAGTTATACTTTTTAATCTAAATAAAGAGTTAAAAATAATAATAAACTCTTAGTAACTTTTTTCTTTCTGTAACCGGTTTGCAGATTTCAACTAAATATACGTGCACTTAATGTGACAAAATAAAATACCGTAAGCATTGAAAATATACTACACTGACGTTACAATAAAATATGATAAATCAATACATACTATTTTATTTTATCTAACCAGATTATCACAAAGTTAAAAATAGGAAGAAGTTTTGGGCCTCAGGGCGTCTCCTTAGGACTCCACAGCTGCAGAGGAGCCGTATAAAGCGCTGATGTAGGCTAAAATACTAAAAAGAAAATTAACATTTTAAAAATATTGTGTGTGCGTACATAATTTATATTCGTTACATACAAACACATAATTTTATTACGAACATATAAATTGCACTAACGGGGCAACGCCCACACCCGTAACGTGAAGCCAGAATCGGGCGCCGATTGTAAACATACTGGCTACAGCTGGTGTAGGTCTGTGCGCAAGCGCAGCGAATGCGACGCAAGGTCGCGCGTCTCAACCGCGTCCGGCGCCCGCCACTCGCCAACTTTCAAAACTTCATCGAACGCAACGGGAGCACTCATAGCAAGCTCCATAGAATTTTAACGGTTTTATTTATTAAAAAAAAACCACCAAAACGGCACTTAGGGCGTTCTCAAAACACAAGGATAGAGTCCTCCGCAACTAGTCTCGTTTGTCGCTTAAACCTACTTTTTAACAATGTCTTTAATAGGTATGTATGTAGTGTGCGCTTTACACGCGTGTGAATGAATATCAAACATGCTGACATAATAATAATATGAGGCGATTAAGGCGGCCAAAAATTGCAATTGCAAGTAGTTTTCTCCACTTTAGGAGGTACATTTTTGATATTCCATCGTGTTTAGTTAGTTTTTTTTCATAGTTTCTTCATTTTAACTTGGAAAAAAGAAAAAAACTCGCAAAATTTCGTCATTTCGATATTAGAAATTTAAAACAACGAAATCGTTTTGATACGAACACAGACTACATAAGAATGAATGAAATGCGTAATATAACATTAAAAAAAAACAGCGCCTCGGGTCGAATTTTTTTAGAAATAAAAAAAAATGAAGCGACCACTAAGATTTTAATTCAATTTTGTATAAAAACAGAATTGAATTAAAAAGTCTCTAAAAAGGGAATTAAAAACTTTTTATATAAATAAAACCGTCAATCCAGACTATCAACGTTACAAGGGGCCGGCGACGTCAATCTAAAATGATCTTAAATACTTTTACAGTTGGAGACTTAAATTGAAGTACGAAAAACTCCGTTTCTTTGGCATGCACATCCGTCGCACGTGCCGGGCAATTTTCATTGCGCTATTTTTGTCATCTCTACAAAGAATAAGGTGTGTTTAGATGCTTAATTTCACAAAGTAAATAATGTACTTAGGTAACGTTCTGTCACGCTCTTTTCTGAGAAATTCGACGAGATAGCACTACAGTTAACTAGTTACTTAGCGAAATTCTCAATTCTGAAACTGACCCTAGCTCTACTATTGCCTGTAGAGGCAATCAGTTGATCATACTTTATTTGTATTGCTAAGGGCATTTGGTTCACTGTTAAAGTGGCGGCCCTTTGGAAAAAAACTAACATTTTCAATAAAATATAACTCCGAAAGGACAAACATTTGGCTGTTGGCGTGATAGTAACTTTTGTTCAGATCGCTGAGACCTATTTTATGATGTATCACACTGATGTATCACAGTACCTATCACTTATCAATTTTGGGCTGAGGTTCAAAATTGCATTCCTTTGACAGCCGTTACATTTTTTTTAGTTCTTCTGAAAACTGCTCATTCAACAACTCGGCCATAGACAACTGACAAACAACTTTGTTAAAGTCCAACGATTGGTCGCTCACACAACCCCATGCAAACAAAGTTGCGGGCAAAAGCTGGTCAATATAATCTGAACAATTTTGTTGTTCAAACGAAGTTGTTGCTTAGTCAACACACTTACTTCACACAATAACATGGCAATCACCTCCGAGGTCGTCCGTTTGCCCCAGATAAGATTATTTTATTATCCAACGACATTTCTTCCACTTCTCTGGGAATCACAGACGTGTTATTTTATTTTGACATCAGTATCTAGTAACTTTCTCTTGCTACATTTTTTGTTTCCCTTAAAACTATTTTCAGATAGACTCATTTGATAAGCAAGTAGTTGTTTCTTCTCGGAGGTCGACCCCTATTCTAAATCAGTCTAAGGCCTGGTCAATGCTTTGTTTTCATGCTTTTTTAGGATGGTTTCCATAGAGGTTGATGGTACTGACACACGTGCACATTAGTAGCACGAAAGCATGCTTATATTGAGCAAGTGCTTTACTCCCAATCTTTTCTGTATGTAGGTACCTAGACATTCAACAAACAGAATGTAAATTCTTTACCTTGAAATAAGTTTATGATTTCTTAAGACAGTAACACTGACAACAACGATGCAGTCTTACAGCCGGTTTCTTGGGGG
Organism: Yponomeuta plumbellus; assembly: GCA_947310845.1. NCBI lineage: Eukaryota > Metazoa > Arthropoda > Insecta > Lepidoptera > Yponomeutidae > Yponomeuta > Yponomeuta plumbellus. Next base: position 20,941,957 of record OX371203.1, read on the forward strand.
CTGATTAGATTTATTAATCGGTACAATCAAATTAAACTATGATTAAGCACGATTTCGGTTTCCTGAGCGCCAATCAATTCAGTTAACCAACAGATCAAATCAGTTAACAAATGAAACGTCAAAAGACATGTCAAACTGTATTCGGGTTTCCTGGGGAATGTTTAGGCACTAATCACTGTTCAAAATCAATTTTGAAGTGTCAAATCGCCTTGTTAACTAATCGGAGGAGATCGACGAATTAACTTAATTTGTTTGCTTGAAAACTGGTGATATTTTGTAATAATCTACATGTCTTCGCTTTCGGGACGAGGATGAACCCTATGGAAGAGTTTGATAAAGAGTAGCTTCGAACTTGGTTCCGGGTTCCGAAAGCAGTGATTGTGATGATTGTGGGCCTGATTGGGACTCGGATTATAGGTAGGCACGCTATACAATCAGGCGTAATGCCATCAACGTTGTGGAGCTAATTCTGCTTACAATTAGCATTTAAGCAACTGGAGCCTTCCAGATAACTGTGGCGGACAATATAAGGATCCACAAGACGGCAATGCACTTTTCTGCAATGATCAGAAGCATCTATTTTTCACGTTCTGTGAAGTCTTTGCCCCGGGTTGCTTTGCAATTCATTTTAGATTAGACTTACTTAATAATAACTTTTGAACAGAAAAACTTTTCATTTCGGCGCGAACCAAAACTTCAACTTCAACTGACATTAGTCCTGTCATTAAAATGTCTTGTTTTTCTTTTAAACTGTAAACTAGCATGCTAGTTATCAATGTACTCTGTGCTAGTCGTGCTAGAAAAGTGTGTTTGACAGTTCCTATGGTTAAGTTAAAATGATCGACTGATTAGTAAATTTTTGGTTAATCTGCCCTCGGGAAACCCGATTTGATTTGATTGCTTGGTCAAATTAAATGCTGTGTCAATAAATCACAACTTTGAACAGCGCCCAAGAAACCGGCTGTTAGGTTATCAAACCTCAAAAAAGGAAGACGGATAGATTAAAACATCGAATACAAAAATACAGAAAAGATTAGGAGTAAAGCACTTGCTCAATAAAAGCATGCTTTCGTGCTACTAATGAGCACGTGTGTCAGTACCATAACTCAAATAGAGACGGCTTAAACGTATCCCGATTCATAGCTTTTATATTTCTCCTATCATTAATTTAAATCTCAATCGTACAATAAAATCTTAGGCATTACCATCGTGAAATAAGAGTATACGATAACGTAACAAAAGAAGATTCTGTCAATTTACAATTATTTTTGCTTAAATAACCGCGATGCATGGTATGATGGGGAAAAGGCCTATACCCACCGTGGGTAGAAGTTTTCGGACTATGTAGGTAATTTATGAATATGGCTTAATTATGGTTATGTGCTGAGGATCTAGCATCGTCCAGCCATCTAAGTGCCCTCCTTCACTAAGACGCCTTGGCGACGTCGCCAGCGACCGTATCCAAGCAGTTAATATTGAAATGTATGGTGCCTACCTAACTCACTTGGCGACGGTCTGGCAACGTCACCATTCAATACAAACTGCTTGGATACGTAGCTGGCGACGTCGCCATGGCGTCCTAGTGAGGCAGGGCTCGTCCAGCCATCTAACTACTAGTGGCAGTGTAATAACCTTGATTGGAGCAGTTTCCACATCAGCCCGCCACCGCACGATCAGGCGAATCCAACCAGAAGGCTAATTATTTTACAGCTTCGTGACAATTTCACAACACATTTCTACAATAGCGGCCAAGGCAGATATTGTAAAATGTCATCAGCGTTTACGATTGTATCAACTTGTTTGCTCGGACTCAGGTGAAAATTAAACTAGAGGTCTATGCTCCTGCATATGCTGTATTGTGTGTGTGTGTGTGTGTGTGTGTGTGTGTGTGTGTGTGTGTGTGTGTGTGTGTGTGTGTGTGTGTGTGTGTGTGTGTGTTTTGTGTGTGTGTGTATGTCTCATTCTTTTTATTTGTTAATACTATTTTTACTACTTTTGTGAATTTATTTAGTTTCAATTTTTCTTTTGATTGTATGTGACATTTTTCAAACTCTGTCGTAACAGTAAAGCGCCTTAACGGCTAGACCAACGAGGCAGTCAAATTGGTTAAAATATTACTATTATTAGTGTTAATAAAACAAACATTACCGTAGTAATATCGAACAACTACGCATATTTTACAAGAGGCTTGTTACCCTGGGCAGTTTTAAAAAACTAAAATCGTAGTTTATTATACCTACGACAATTCGCAGTACATTGCGCAGGTTCGTTTTGTTATTCGACTTTGCAATGCACATCGAATTGCCACCAGTAAACCATGAATTGGCGTTATATGATGTCCTGCAGAAAATAAAACAGCGGTAGTACAATTCAGAATTGGGTAGTTGACAAAATGTGAAATGAGTTACTTTTAAAACGGAATTTTGTATGAAAATACTTGCTTGTGACGTCACATTTCAAGGCAGTCTTTTCATGTTTCATCTATTTAAAAATTGTAATAACTAGTAAATGATTAAAAGAATACATTTTCCGAAACATTTTGTAATTTTTGTTTTAATCAAGCATCTCAAATAATTTATTGTTGATAGTGTCAACAATAAATTATTTGTTACTTGTTAACAAATTAATTATGTTTTAAGTAAACTGTTCAGTAATCAAATCAGAGAATTAAGCCGTTAAAACATTAAGTTTTCTGACATAGTAAGAACCGTTTTTCCTGTTTACAACGATAAACATGAAAAATATTTTAATATTGCTAACCTTTTTCCTAAATTTCCTATTGTAAATGAACGAAAAATCCAACGTTTTTCAACGGTAAAAGATGAAGAAGAAAAAAGTTCTAGTATGTCAAACTTTTTCATCTTTATCTTTTACTGTTTTTCGATCAACGATCCAAAACCACGCGGCGTTACGTTTACAGGGTTTACGTTTTTCAACCGCAAAAGATATAGATGAAAAATGTTTTTGTATGTTAAACCTTTTTCATCTTTATCTTTTACAATTTTTCCTCGTGTGGTTATGGATCGGCCGTTTATTTACAGTAGTAAATTCCCAAGTGAGAATACAGCGTAAGTACACAAGAGTGTACTTCTGACCGAGTCAGGTATCAGCCGGGTAAACACTGTCGGCGCTCGGGTTGAACGCTCGGCGGCCATGTTGACGCCGTCATCTCCTTGTAGTTTGAAAACATTCTTAAAACGTCTAAGGGACTTCACACACGGCAGCTATAATATACATTACATCCCAGGATGTATAGCTTAGAGTACCTACCTTTAAGATACGAAGATGTAAAGATGTATATTATAATAGCTGTCGTGTGTGGTCTCCTGACGATTTCCATGGAAAGATGTAATGAGATATATCGTGCTATAATATACATCTTTACCTTATAGCCGCCGTGTGTGGAGTCCCCAAGTAGAGCCTCTGAACTGCAGTCGAGTTACAGTAAGCATTTAAACATCCGTAAATTATTTACGCCCGGTTTCTCGTGCTCTATCAAGTAGTTAATCTTTGGAACAAAAACTTTCGCAAGCATAATTCCGGATACCTCCACTTTTTGTTGGAAGAGTCCGACCAGGTTTCGCTCTGATTCGCAGAGCTTAATCATGGTGAGTGGAGGAGCTCGCGGCGTCGGTTGCCCGTCGTCTGAGCGAAACCTGGAGGCCGATTCTCGCCCATGCGAATTGAAAGCGTAGACGCCAAACATTCGAAGGATTAGACATTTGTCGCATAAAAATCAGTTTCATGTATTCTCACAAAGTCGTATACGCAAATTTGCTAACAATTTTCGTTCGCTTTGAGGTGTCATCTTGTCGCATGGTAATTACCATGCGACTCGCAAAAGGCGTATGAAATTTGAACGCATTCATTGATAGTTGACGTTTCTTGATTGGAAATTCCAAGAATACTTTCCGTACGACGTTGCCTGGCGCGAATCCACTTAAGTGCAGTAGGCACAAAAACCCTACTCCGTGCGAGATACTTTGGGACTACTAAATTTGGTCGGATTCGCGCTGTAATTGATTTTATCGCATTACGGAACGTAGGGCAAGTCCATTATAATGGACTCGCCCAACGTTCCCTACGTTGACGTTTCGTTATAAGTAAAATTTCAGTTGAAAATTTTAAGAGTTAAGTGTATTAAACTTCTAAATAACGTATATTTTGTACCTAAACAGTTTCTTAGTTTATAAAATAACACTCAAAGTAATAATTTGCCGCAAAATGTATCAATTTAAAAGTGAAATTGTAAATGTTTAAGATTCGACTAACTTTCAATTTACAATCGAGAAAATGGAACGTAGGATTCACAGATTACGGCAAATTATTACTTTGAGTGTTATTTTATAAACTAAGAAACTGTTTAGGTACAAAATATACGCTATTTAAACGTTTAATACACTTAACTCTTAAAATTTTCAACTAAAATTTTACTTATAACGAAACGTCAACGTAGGGAACGTAGGGCGAGTCCACTAATAATGGACTTGCCCTACGTTCCGTAATGCGATAAAAACAATTACAGCGCGAATCCGACCAAATTTAGTAGTCCCAAAGTATCTCGCACGGAGTAGGGTTTTTGTGCCTACTGCACTTAAGTGGATTCGCGCTGTAATCGATTTTATCGCATTTCGGACTACACCCACCCTCAACTATCAATGAATGCGTTCAAATTTCATACGCCTTTTGCGAGTCGCATGGTAATTACCATGCGACAAGATGACACCTCAAAGCGAACGAAAACTATTAGCAAATTTGCGTATACGACTTTGTGAGAATACATGAAACTGATTTTTATGCGACAAATGTCTAATCCTTCGAATGTTTGGCGTCTACGGTTTCAATTCGTATGGGCGAGAATCGGCTCCCTGGTCGGAATCTTCCGACAAAAAGTAAGTGTATTCGGAATAATGTTAATAATTAGTTAATCTACAGTCAACTTACTGCTGTAAGTGGTTTTTTTATGCTCTTTGACCAATGACAGCTGTTGACAGTGGACTAACAGATTGTTAGTGTGCGAGAAAGTGGGGTTTATTTGGAAGGCCGCGATCCCTATTTCTTGTGACTTTGGTCCAAATTCACAAGAAAAATATGATACGCCACCCTTCGGGTTATTAAGATTCGTAAGTTTGAGAGACACTGATCAAGGACAAGGACCTAGATTCTGCAAATGCATGTCGATTTCATTTCATTGCCGCTTCAAGTCAACGCAAGCACGCATATCAATAATTCTAGGCGACAATGTAATTTAAAAACGTGTCACGTGACCAGACCATGAAAGAATATTCAAAGATAAAGAATATTCTATCTATCATTGTATAACTCAGACACTCTGCTTCAGCTATTGTTATTGCTACTTTAATTTCACAAATGGACGTAACATTAAAAAAAGTCATAGGTACATGCTCGCACTGGGAATCGAACCTGGCTCTCCCGGTTCAGAGTCCATTGTTCTACCCACCGCTTTCAATTAAAGTAATTCAATTCAATTCAGTTTATTGCATCATGTGGTACAAATTGTTCTTACTCTTAAAGGCTAAAGTAAGTAGTGGAACCATGACATGAGCCCTATTAAGGCATTGCAATTTCTTAGACATACATATAAAAGCGTTAAAGACAATCATTCTAAGCGTCCGTCTGATGGCCGATGGGGCTGAAAAGTTCTAGAAAAGAGACCACACGTCGGCAAGCGCAGCGTAGGACGACCAGGTACAAGATGGACAGATGATATCATCCAAGGCAGGAAGACGCTGGATGCAAGCCGCTCCCAACCGGTCTTTTTGGAAATCCATGGAGGAGGCCTATGTCCAGCAGTGGACTTCTTGTGGCTGAGTGATGATGATGATGATGAAGCATCCGTCGCCGCTCTTAGCTCAATGAGTAAAACGTCAGTCAGGTAGATGCGGTACCTTCGTGCCATATTTGTAGTGGAGAAAAGGGCAGCGGTAAAAAAACTCAACTCTGACCACCATTTCTTAAATAATCCTAAAGTTCAAGGATCACCGAGCCAAAGTATATGATAAGATTTCATGATTGCCATCGATAACTTCCAAATAAAGAATAATAATAATAACTCGCAACATTTAAGCTGAGCATAATCCTTTTTTTGTCATATTTACATTTGTAATTTATATTACTTATAAATGTATACTAGTAATTTATAAATCAATGTAATAGATGCTTATGTAATTTAATCTATTTCGATGATAAAAATGAACTATGTTCAATTTTGATTTCAAACTCAAGGAGTTTTATATGCTCCGTAGCTGTATGTACCACTAAAGCCAATATGGTCTGCGTGTTATTTGCAGAAATTCAATATTTGACTTTGAACGGATGGCATTTGCTCTACATTTTTTTTGTTGATAGATGAATGGGATTTGAAGATTGCTAAAAAATTCACCAATCTTAGCGTAGGCTTATAGAGTTTTGCTTAGGATAAAACAAAGCTAGAATGTAGATTCCGAATTGAGGTCAAACGCAATGGTAGTCTTAGGTCAGGTCAGGGGTACAGAACCTTACCGTGCGTCAGCTGTAAGTGTCTAATAACAACACCAAGTTAATTCGAGCTCGGAATACCTGGAAAATTCTACTGAGTACTTCAGTGTCGGGTAAACAAATCATACCGAGAGATTGATGTGACTGGGAATGTACAGACTTGCGTATTAGACATGCGCAACATATTACATGAAAATGAAATAACACATCGTATATCACTTCGAATAATTGAGATATCACAATCATATGAAACATCACATGGAGAATGAAATGTTTACAAGATAATGATTATCTCATTGCGATGTCCATATGGTGAATGTTGTAACACATTTATGGATATCACAAATATCAAAATTCTTTGATTATTTTCATCAGAGATACTATCCTATGTCTGATAAAAAGAATCAAACATTTTTTTTCTCTAGAGGCGGCGATGATTGCCGATCATTTCGCGCCATCAGTGCCATGCACCCGAGTGCGCCCGACCGATTCATCGAAAACAGCGTGATTAGACCTCGAGCTGCCTACAAAGATAATGCAACTCAGGGATCATCATTAGTTGGTGTGATATTTATATATCAAACCAGGAAAATTGAGCCCTGGGATATAAGTGACCAGAATGCGGACTAGAGTTTAAAGTTGTTTTGTGTGATATTTGCAGTGTGAATTCTTCTGTAGTGTAGTGTATATTCTATATGATACGTACGTCATGATTGTGTGATATTGCATTTTGTAATATTACGAGCATCACTTACATGTCTCTTACGTAATAAAGTTTTAGTGACGTAGTTCACGCTTCTAGAATCGTTGATATAGTCGTTAGCGCAACAACTTTTACATAGATAACGAAGATAGCTAATTAACAATAAACATTCAACTTATTGGTAAACTTTTAACTTAATTTAGCTTTATGTTAATGGGGATGTCATTTTATTTTGTAAATATTTACTCATGTGAACGCTGACAAGCTAATTGATTATACTTAATGTGTTTATACGTTTAACTAAACGTGATGATTGCGAGGCTGTAGACAATTACACTATCGGTAATTTAACAATTAATTATCTAACTGCAGTCAGGGAGATGTTACATTAAGTCATTGTTCGGTTGCTGTTATTGTCCGCGGACAAACAAACATGACTTCCCGTTGCCACAAGACAATAAATAGTAAGCATAGAATAAAAACTAAAAAAATAAACCACAACATATTTTTTAAGACAAGACAAGACAAGATCCATTTATTTGTAAAACATAGGTATAACAGAGTTGAGATGTTACAGTTAAAAGAAAATATGTATCTCTATGTTTTGCCCATTAGGCGTTCAAATTTTTTGACAAAGTAAATAATAATTAGATAAAGCACACTAAACTCAATAACTTAGTATTAACAGGTCAACCTACGATCTAACAGTACAGGTATTAAAATATAATCTCATAATATTTAACGACTGGCAATATCCTAAAAAAAATAAAGCTGTGGGTTATTTTTTTTTTATTGAGAAAGTAAGTAATTTTAAGAGTGCCGATTCCGGCAAATAAAAAAAAAGAGCTTATGAAACCGGAAGTACCCGTTGGTACTTCAGCATCACGCACAGAAAAACTACCCTTCGAGCTGCCAGTTTCTATTGATATTATGGCTCGATACAAGATCTCTTTAATACCTATCAATCAATTATAGTTTCTTTACGGAAAACTGAGACGTCAATATCTTGGCGTTTTTCATATAAAAGTATTAAAGGTACTTTCATTGACGTATTGACGTACCCACTTGCACAGAAGTACCACTAGCTAAACCCACCCCACAACTAGGGTAATGAATGCCCGGGAGACTCGGGTAATAATGGTTAACCTTCCGACCTGACACGAATGTTAATGGTAGAATTAGTATCACACTTAAGTATTCACAGAAATACAAAAAAATCTGTGACTATTATTAATTAATTACGTGATCCTGCAACCTTTATTTCGCCATAGGTATAAATTATTTGTAGGGTAGCCCTAGGGCTATGAAAAATGGATAATGACCTACATATTCACAAAGCATATAAAATTTCATCAAAACCAAGCTGTTTCGGAGGGGTATGTGCACTAACACCGTGACACGAGAATTCAATGTATTAGTCAGATAATTGAAGCATTATATTCTCTGACCTTATAGAATTAAAATTAAGTACCTAAGTAGGTTTAAGTAGTTTTAACTAATGTCATGTTTAGGACGAGGAAAATTGTGCTGTCCAAGTAGGTTTGCCAACCGTACACGTTGAAAACTGGTTGGTCAGAAGACTGCGATAATGGAGGTAATTGCCTACTATTTTTAAGTACTTATATGTATGTGTATATTGTTATCATAATTAATACAAAAAAGTTGTAATTTATTCTTTTTCCGGGAAAACGGCAAGAAAACCAAATTTCAATGTTGCTAAAGTATTTATTATTATTGTAAATACCATAATCGCATAATGTTTTACATCTATAATTACACAGAAATGTCTGACATCTATAATTATGTTATAAGACACTTTTAAGCACAATCGGGGCCGAGTTTCATTTACAATTCCTAGTTTTTATGACAATTCGATTGATATTGAAAAGAATAAAGAAGAATAGAAGGAGAAGAAAAACATTTCTTATACCAATAAGACAAATCACAGAAACAAAATAAACAGACAAGTAACATAATATTAAGTAACGCAACAGAAAAAAAAAACAAATAAATTAAAACATATTCCGAGACAGATAAGATTTTTATTTAACGCTACGACATACACACCTATAATCCATTTATCTATACTTGGCATTTTTTTGGACTTCAAACGAGACTGAATCGAAAACCTTTAGCGTCAGAAAACTCGATACCGTTTGTAAATTTAGTACTAGCTAGCACTAAATTTGCAAACTGTTTCGAGTCCTCTACCGCTAAAGGTTTTTGATTTAGTGTCGTTTAAAGTCTGAAAAAAAATGCCAAGTATAGACAAATGGATTATACACAATAATATAGAAGCGGGAAATAAAATAAAAAAGCCGAAACAAAACCAACAAAAGCAGAAGAAAAGTGAAAGTCCAAGAGAAAAGTGTGAACTAAAAGTTACAGTGGGTGCACGCTGTATATCGATGCAGCGGAAAAAGGGGCCTAGATTCTGCTAATGGATTGTAGTAGAATGACAGTGGCATGATTGCGTTGATTTCGTTTCATTACCGCTTTAGGTCAACGCAAGCTCGCATATCAATAATTCTAGACGTAACTCTAATAACTCTAAAAACACAAGTCACATGACCAGAGTGCTTTGCTTATACTGAGTTTTTTAATTTCACTTTCGATAGCGAGAGCGTTTGCAATTTGTATAGGAGTGACAAAGAGACTAGGTGGCGCGCTTTGTCACTCTTATACAAATTGCAAACGCTCTCGCTATCGAAAGTGAATGAAAAAACTCAGTATAAGCACTCTGACCATGTCACTCTCATTGAACTATAATGTATTTACAGAATAAGGCCCCAGGCTCCATGCTCAGTATTAGCTGAAGCTTTGCACTGACAGCGCTGATTTTCAACAAGGGCCTTCAGGTGACTCGCGGAGTGTTAAACCGAAACAAATACGCACGCGCTTACCCATTGGGCCGCCGCGCCGGTTCCTGGATTGAGATTTTCCCTAATGCCGGCGCCAGACCTAGCTTCACATATTTGAACACATCTTTGAACACATCTTTGAACGCATCTTTGTATACATCTTTGAAGACTTTTGCAAAGTTTGAAGAAACATTTGCGCTTTGCCTTGCGGTGTCGGTTTTCTAACGCACATCAAAGCGTTCAAAGTTTCATACTGTGGAGAAAAGTGTTTGCGGAGCATGTCTGGCGGGTTGCGCCAATATGTGATCAAATATGTTTTCAAGTCTTTGCAAAGTCTTCAAAGATGTGTTCAAATATGTGAAGCTAGGTCTGGCGCCGGCATAAGGAAATACTGAAGTAACGTTCTGTCACGCCATTTTCTGAGAAATTTGACGAGACAGCACTACGGTTTAGTAGTTACTTAGCGAAATCCATTGCGTAGTGGAGCTATTTTGTTGAACCGCGGGTTAATCGACTTTGCTGTGTACATCGAAATTGTCATTGTAAACCATGAATTGTACTTCTAAGAAACAAGCCCCAGCGAAAGAGGATTATAAATTTGATTTCTTACATCTAGGTTATACAATTTTATCGCTGATTCAATCTATAATAGTCACAATATTAAGATATAATAATTTACGCGTGCCTAGAAAGGTGAAATGTGTACACAAAAATTTAGGTCCCGTTTCTGAATTGAGAATTCCACTAAGTAAATACTTATGTAACGTTCTGACACGGTCTTTTATGAGAAATTTACATTCATCAAAAACATATCATAAACATTTACATACAGGCACTTACATTGCTTCTGGCCCCAGACTAGCCTCATCAACGCATTATGTACCCACCAAGGGGCACGGGTCTCTTCCTTGAGGAAGGTATAGGCCATACTCCACCACGGGGGCGTTGTGCGGATTGGTGGAGGCTTGTAGGACTAGTGGCTGGACTTACTGTCAGAAGTTTTCAAGCCGCCCTGAGGCCTCTCACTTAGCTTAACGACCGCCATCTTTCGACGGCAGCCGGCACCAACCAGCTTAACGTGCCTTGCCTTGCGAAGCACGGCACCACCCGGAAAAATGCCACTAGCGTTAGTCGTAGACGGTCGATTGACATTCAGATCGTTTAAGATCCCTCAGGCAGCCGGGGCTACGAGCGATTGGAACGATAGTAAAAATTTTAATTCAGAAACTGGCTCTTATCCGAACATCAGATTAAGCAGTGTAGGTTTAGCAAAAGGGTCCCGTGGGCACCCTTCGCACACCGAACCCTACGATTCGAGCCCACCTAACACCATCGTGTGGAAGAGGAGCACGCTCGACAGGACGAAAAAGGGGGCTGCCCACAATACTGTTGGCATCGGCACTCAGGCTCCCTTGAATATCTCCTAAAAATAAAAAAACAAAGGCTAAAACAAATTAAAAGTCGACTACACATCATGAGTGTGCTTGATGATATACAGGGCGTCCCACGGCTATGGCACATGGATAGAAAGTATGTTGAATATTGGAGATGGAACATTTAACCGGAAGAAGACACTATTTTAATTTAAAAAGCAATTCAAATCGCATTCATACATTTTAAAATAAAAATACATATACCACTACACGAGAAAAAAAAATACCCCGTAGCTTTATCATACCGATCGAAAGGTCTCATCATAAGGATTATTTTTTGCTAAATGAGTCAATATACGCTATTTGAATTTCTATGGTCCATGGACAAATATTATGAAATGAAATGAAATATTTATTCCAAAAGAAAATACACATGAGTTACAGTGGTCTCCACACTAGGCGATAGCCTGTATAGTGGTGACCTTGGGAGAGAGTAACAGATCACTTTACTCGAGCGTTTGTTAAACAGCCTAAATTAATTATATTAAATACTAGCTGTTGCCCGCGACTACGTCCGCGTGGGCTTTAGTTGAGTAAAGTGTTTGCAAATAAGATATGGATACTTTTAGCGCATGCAAAAGAGCTTTCATACTAACTTTGCAACCCCTTCTTACCCCCTTAAGAGATGATTTTCGAAAAATTACTTTACACATCTTTCATGACTTTCAATGAAGGACCTTCATGCTGAATTTCATTCGAATAACTTCAAACAGGGCTAACTTTCATACTAACATTGCACCCCTCTTTTATCTCCTTAAGGGATGATTTTCGAAAAACTATTTTATATGTGTTTCAAGACATTCAATGAAGGACCTTCATTCTGAATTTCATTCGTATAACCAAGTATAACTTCAAAAATGGCAAAGTTTCATACTAAATTTGCACCCCCCTTTTTCCCTCTTAAGGGATGATTTTAAAAAACTATTTTACACGTGTTTCATAATTTTAACTGAAGAACCTTCGTACCAAATTTCATTCGAATAACTTCAAAAACGGCAAAGTTTCATACTATTTTTGAACCCCTTATAGTTTAGGCCCTGCGTTGATATGTCAGTCAGTCAGTCAGTCAGTCAGTCAGTCAGTCAGTCAGTCAGTCAGTCAGTCAGCTTTTCCTTTTATATATATAGATGTAATATGCAATTAAATAACGCTAAAATAGTTATTGTTATTGTATCTGATTATTAATAAATTATCGTATTAAAGGATGAAGGTACAGTAATGCACATTTCTCTTTTGATTTAGATTATAATTATGTAGTGTGAGGGTAGTGTGATAAGTTAAGTGTAGTGTGTGACGAGTGAGTTAGGGAATATTGTATATGTGTGTATGCTGTGTCTGAAAATCTCAGGAGGTTATTTCGAGGAGTGCTTCGGTACAGTTGTAGTTTAACGTAAGGAGATTTATGTTAGGTGTAAGGAGATTATGTTAAATTTATTATATTATTGCGACCGTATGCTTAAGCATTAAGGAATATGGTCTTTTATTTGGCCCACATAGTCTATTCACGATAATTGTTTAATGTAAGACATTAATCGTTAAAAATAGTTGTAAATATATGTAAATAGTATACTCCTCTGGCCTCCCCATTTCTAAATTATAATGATTTTATGGCGAGATATTTTTAAATACGTATGCCATTATGTTTTTTTAAATATGATCATACGCTTTTATAAACATCGAAACATATACAGTCAAAATTTTTATTAATATAAAGAAAAATAACTTACTTTCATGTCACGTTACAATAATGTCACTTCATCTGGCGAAACTCAAAGAAGTAAAATTTGACTTAAAACCGCAAAGGTATGTTTTTGTCCATGAACTACGCGCATGCAATAGTATTAAGCATATTCAATGGTGTTAAGTTAGAAAGAAGCTAATGACGTTGAGCAAAATTCCTATAATATAGCGTCAATTTGCGATTCACTGTAGGAAAGCGTGTTTCTGCCAGTCGTTGGAGTATTTCCTCTGGCAAGTCTATGTTTTTGTATTTTATAGTTACGAAATTGTATATTTGCACAATGCAATGTTTATTGTGTGTAGATGTAATGTATTACGTTAAACGGTGATCAGAAAAGCGATTTTGTCACTTCTCTGGCGTCACTCCTCTAGCATATTTCATGTTTTATTTAATACGTGTCCCCTTTCTTAGCTATAATCAATGGCCTGTCACTTCCCTGCTTTAATTTGTGACTACTCTGCCAATAGTGTCAGTCCTCTGGTAACACATTTTCCTCTGGTGCTTATAAAATTCAAAAAAATGGAAAATCTTCTGGCCCTCATCATTAAACATTTAAAAATTGTGTCAAATAGAGAAATTATCAATATTGAATGGAACAGATTACATTTCCTTCTGGGACACAAAAAAATCAAATACTGTATATTGACCCAAATAACATAGTGTCAGAAATAAAAGGAAGTTAAGAAAAATTAAAAGCTGATATTGCTGTAAGGACATACAACTGACATTATCATTTTAAAGTACCTATTAAATAGATACGCCTCATTGCTCTATTATTGTACTGACACACGTGCTCATTAGTAGCACGAAAGCATGCTTATATTGCACTACTACCAATCTTTTCTGTATATAGGCACATAGACATTCAACAAACAGAATGTAAATTCTTTAAGTTGAAATAAGTTTATGATTTCTTAAGACATTAACTGACAACTACAATGTAGTCTTAGGTTAACAAACCTCAAAAAAAGATAGACGGATAGATTAAAACATCGAATAGGTACAAAAATACAGAAAAGATCGGGAGTAAAGCACTAGCTCAATATAAGCATGCTTTCGTGCTACTAATGAGCACGTGTGTCAGTACCATTATAATTTAGATGGATGAATAACATTATAAAGAGGTACGTAATTAGCAGGTACCCGGTTAATAGGACGTGGCACGTTGGTTTAACATTGAGGACATTGACATGTTTACTTAGCAACGCCATTACGAGTACAAAGCAATGAATTAATAAATTCAAGTTTATGTTGAAAATACTCGATAATCCGAATTATCCGCCTGTAAGTTGTCGACTAATTTTTTACCCTCTTAGATTTAATGTGCATTTCATTCGAGTCTACCGTAGGCTGGCACGACATAATTTTTTATTCCAAATATCCACCACAAACAAACCACAAAATGATCAAAAAATCGACAGAGAGCGAAATAATGGGACTCATCTTGAGCATTTGATGAATTAATTTGATTAATTTTTAATTCAAAATGTTGCATTTCATAGTCTTCATTTTATTTCTGGTACTATGTTATTTAGCAAAAAATAATCCATGATGAAGCCTTTCGATCAGTGTATGATAAAACTACAGGGTAATGTAGTTTTTCTCGTGTACCGGATTCGATTCCTAATTTTTTAAACATCTATGAATGCAGTTTAAATTGTTTTTTAAATTCTTCTTTCAGTACAATGTTCCATCTGCAATATTCAAGATCGTCCCACGACTATGCCACATGGAGTGAAAATGTCACTCCATGTGGCATAGCCGTGGGACGCCCTGTATATGCAAAGGCGATTCCACATTTAAGACGTAGTAGGTTTAAAACAGGAGTTCTCGCCATTCGGGAGTCGGTGGTTCGATTAAGAGTGTGCTTGACCATTGATTCATGGCTCAAGTTATGATTGGGCGATCTGAGATCAAACTGCGCTTGAGGATCGTTCTGTAATACGGACCTACCACGACCAATCCGACAAACGGTAGAATTACTGAATATGTTCGGCCGCGGCCGGTGTCTCGACAAAAAGCCGTAAAACACTCCCTTCGGATACTGGCGGTGGTCTTGAGATTCCTAGAAATAAGAAAAAAATATGGCTAAAACCAATAAAAAAAGTCAACTATGAGTGTGATTGATGGTATTGTACATATGTGAAGTCGATACCACTGTTAAGACGCAGTGAAAGTCGGTTTGAAACGGGAATTGTCGCGACATTCTGGAGTCGTCGTGAGTTCAATTTCCGGCGTGTACTTCGTTTTCCAAATGGCGTTCATTAGTAAAGCGGTAGAGCAATACCACTCGCAAATTGTGAAGAAAAACGTCGTGAGGAATCCCTGATATTAGCAGTTCAATCAACGAAAATCATTGAACTGCTAATACTGGAAAGTTTCACTAGTTCAATCAACTGAACTGTTAATTGAACTAGTGAGAGTAGAGGTCACATTAGCGCTTGCTACGTACAATGGCCAAACTACGAGGCTAAGTGCGTGAATCTCATGTCTAACTAGAACTATCTGTCAATAAATTGTTTGTTGATATGTCTTGATTTCATGAAATATGATTGATGACGCGCAAGTAACTTGATAGTCGGTAAGATACCTTCAAATGATTGAAAAAAGCTGAATGAAATTTCTATTTAGGTACATTGAGGAGACTAGTTTATAGTTTAGTTTATTGCGAGTGCAAAGCATTTTTTTTTATTAGCTCTTTCTTTTTTTTTTAATTGGCTCTTTCTGTGTCCCACTGCTGGGCAATGGCCTGCAAAGCATAGATAAATTTTTTTTTGGTAGATTTTTTCTGCGTGCGGGTTGTACCCCGTTTTGTAAAAAAAAATGCAGAACGGTTTCCACTAGGCTTTGTCAGTGCCTGGTGTAAAAAGCGAATGAAACAAAAAAAAATTGCTTTGTCACCCGAGGAACCTTATTCGTATAGGTTCTATGAAAACCTTGCTCAAGCTAGCCTTTTTTAAGTTTATAGAAAGGCGTTTAAAATGTAGTGAAAAATAAACTTGTCCTGCATTTTTATTGGGCAGGGCACATTTTTGGATGGCAGTCGTTAAGCCAAGTCAAAGGCCATAGGGGGCGGCTTGAAAACTTGTGACAGTAAGACCAGCCACTAGTCTTACAAGCCTCCACCAATCCGGACATGGCCCCCGTGGTGGTGTATGGCCTATACCTTCCTCAGGGCAGAGACCCGTTCCCCTCGGAGGGGACATAATGGGCTGATGATGAGAACTTATCCTTAAATGTCTGGGGCGAGATTGCAGTCGTTTTCACCCACCTCTCACCCATTTTTATGACGTCAACTAATCGATTCCTAGCGGACTGTCGCAGGGTAGTGGGTAGGTAGTGGGCCTGCAGTAATTTATTGACTAAGCTCATTGAGACGAGGACGGCGTAGGATGTCAAAGCTTTATCAGTGCCGTATTAAGCTTAAGTACAACAACAACATGCAACAACCAACAATACACAACATTTGAATAATGCAAGTGTATGTATAGTAAGTAAGTCATAGTAATAAACTCACGCCCGTTATCCCCGAAGGGGTAGGCAGAGGCACCAGTCTCTAGAACTGGACCCACGTTTTGCCGAGTTTATTAGGTCCCAAACGTGACAAGTGGCAAGCCTGTCGCCGTTATCCGAGCACAATTTATCAGCGAATGGTGTTGCTGTACAAACATATGCTGCTGTATGTATAGCTGTTATTAATATCGAAAATAAAAGGCACATAATCCCGTTTGTTGTGTGCGAGCCCGTAGACATACACAGCGACACAAATTATTGTATTATTGTAGAATAATATATCGAAATAGGAAATTAAAAAAAAAGCTGAAACAAAACCAACAAAAGCAGAAGAGAAGTGACACTATAAGAGAAAAGTGAGTACTAAAGTTACAGTAGGTGCATGCTGTCTGTATGTCGATGCAGTGGAATAAAGGCCTCATGCTCAGTGTTAGCTAAAGGTTTTGCACCCTCTGCACTGATTTTCAGCAAGACCTTTCAGGTGACTCACGGGGTGTTAAGCAGAAACAAATACGCACGCACTCACACACATAGCCTGAGCCATAGTTTGAATATAAGTAAATAGTACCTGGGTGACCGAGCTTTGCTCGGTACTTTTTTTGTAATATAAAATATGTAGTTAATATAAATTTAAAATAATCCTTTTTCAACAAAAAAAGAACTTGGAAAAAAAACATCATAACTCGAACCGGGTCTCTTGAAATCGGCCCGAAACGGTCGCCCGTTTTCCCGTCAGAACTATCCCAACCTTGCAGATGGATGCGAAATTTACCTCTGTATGTTATCATAGCAAATTTCCATTGCCTTAAAACACGGATAAAACAACAATCAAATGCCCCCGAAAGCATCTGAATACAAAATTTCGTGAAATCGTTGCAGCCGTTTCCGAGATTCTGATTATATATAAATATATATACAAGAATTGCTCGTTTAAAGAGATTAGATAGATAGATGTACTAGGTATGTTTGTTCATTCGTTGTTTTACCGCTGTTGTTATTGTTAATGTAAAGATTTTCAATTGTGTTAAAAAAAAGCAGATGAGAACTAAGATTTAGCCTTATTAGGTATATTGTACCGTCGAGTTCTAGGTTACATCGAAATAAAATATACACTTTTTGTGATTTCTGAAACGCAAGAAAAATGTTTGCTGCGTTCCTATTATACACCTATACTTTTATATATGTAAACTGTAGAAAACGCTGGTGGTTGTACATCTATTCTCTGATTTTTTATTCCGTAGAATTCTGACATTTCATAAGTGTTGCTACTGAAAAAGTTCTCCACCGAAAAAGGGACAAATTTGACCCATTTGAGGACAATAAAAAATAAAATGCTACGTATTTTTTATGTTTTACCTACAAAAAGGTTAATATAAATATTTACTTACTGAAGTGACCTAATACAAAAATAACAAATATTTCAATATCACGAACAATATATCGAATTAACTTTAATTACTGTTTGTGTGGCGAAAAGGGACACAATGGTCACTCGCCTTAAATTCTCTTTTAATTTGGAGCTCCACACTTAATAAAATGGATAGATTCACTAACAAATTAAATGTGTAGACTCAGATGTTCACACTCGTATTGACATTGAAAAATGTGGCCGGCCAAAAAAGGTTTCTAATCTCTGACATTTCAAAAAATGATAATTGTCAGAATTCTACGAAATTAAAAATCAGACTTTAATTAACATTAATACTAATCATAAGTTACGCTAACATACGAGTATGTTGTATAACTGTTTGTTTTCTCGTTTAAAATAAAATAAAATAGCCATTAGGCCGGTTTCCGAAATGAGAACTTCACTTAGTAAATACTTAAGTAACGTTCTGTCACGCTATTTTCAGAGAAATTTTACGAGACAGCACTATAGTTAAGTAGTTACTTGGCGAAATTCTCAATTCAGAAACTGGCCCATTGCGTAGCAGAGCTGTTTTGTTGAACCGCGGGTTAATCGACTTGCTATGTATGTCGACATTGTCATTGTAAACCATGAATAATAATTGTACTTCTATGAAACAGGCCCCAGCCCAGCGAAAGAATATAATTATAAAGGCAAACGGCATCTGGTGTACCGTCCTATTGTTTCTAATTCCATTAAATAATGTTTTGGGGTTATATTTTCCCAACTTTAATACATAGAGTCGCTCGTAGCCTGGGCTGCCTGAGTGATCTTAAACGATCACTTAGGTTAAGCAACATACGGCGCGTTGAGTCCATGGATGGGTCACCGTCTATGACTAACGCTAGTGGCATTTTTCCGAGCGGTTCCGTGCTTCGCAAGGCACGCTAAGCAGTTGGTGCCGGCTGCCGTCGATAGATGGCAGTCGTTAAGCCAAGTCAGAGGCCTTAGGGCGGCTTGAAAACTTCTGACAGTAACACCAGCCACTAGTTTTACAAGCCTCCACCAATGCGCACTAGGCCCCCGTGGTGGAGTATGGCCTATACCTTCCTCAGGGAAGAGACCCGTGCCCCTCGGTTGGGACATAATGGGTCGATGATGAATACATAGTTAGTTCGCAACTGGCTCTTTTTTCAGTTTTACATTTTTTTTTTAAAGTAGGGTGAAGGAAATAAATAACACGAAATTTACAAACAGACACTGAACGCC
Source organism: Yponomeuta plumbellus (assembly GCA_947310845.1). Classification (NCBI taxonomy): domain Eukaryota; kingdom Metazoa; phylum Arthropoda; class Insecta; order Lepidoptera; family Yponomeutidae; genus Yponomeuta; species Yponomeuta plumbellus. Next base: position 20,961,323 of record OX371203.1, read on the forward strand.
ATCGATTGTTTTTAATCTTGCAAGACAAAAAAAAACAACTGTCATGTCAAAGTGAAAATCAGTCATCGGCTTATGAATATTAGAGGCAATCATTTTCATTGACTTTCTCTTGATTTTACAATAAGCTTACTGATAACTACACGGCGGATACCACAAGGAGAGTAATGTGTTTGTCTCGTATGTATGTCAACAGGTACGTCCGATTCTATGTTGTCTCAAAACTCTTTAACCAAATGCCGTATTTTGCCAAATAAGATATCAATTTTGGAACTAAAACTTTATATATTTACTGTATATTTATCTGAATAAACGTCTTCAATCAATCGTAAGCACTACACGTAATTAACTTTATTCCGGATACACATCACTACTTGATTTTTGCCGGATGAGTCCGACACCGTCCTGGTTTCGACTGATTCGCAGAGCTTAATGATCAGTGAGTGAAGATGGAGCTCGGGTCAGCGGTTGCTCGTCTTTGAAGACAGTGGTGCGAATCAGAGCGAAACCTGGTCGGACTCTTACGACAAAAAACCAAGTAAATATATCCGGAATAAACTTAATTAGGCCACGAAATCAGCATAAATCCGACAAAAAGACTAAAACCATAAAATACCAGACATATTTTGTTTGCACGGCGCTAGGCGATATAAGATAGAATAAAAACACTTATCGCAGTGTTGTGCAGCGCGGGCGCATTTGAATCGAAAAGTTAAAAATTTGAAGTCCCACGTGGAATATGTAAATTAAATCACCTCTACATATTATGATGAACGTCCTCGACTGACTCAGACTACGTCAAATCCATGCATTTCTTGTCATCTTGGATATATCGAATACATTGAAACACCTAAGGCCCTTTCTGCACTGCTCCGGTCCGGTGTCGGAACCGGAATCAGTCATGAGAAAAATATCGGATGCCGGATTACGCTTCTCCACTTCATCCGATTATAATCGGCAATGGACGTGAAGCAGTGCTTTATTAAAATTCCTGGGTTTTGCTATTCGAGGCAGGGGACGTTTTCCACACATTCTATTAATCTAATTAAATAGTATGGGAACATTTTTGGGTTGTATGCGCGGCGCAAAAACGTGTATTATTTTGTACGTCGATCACATCGGCCCGGTAAAATACCGTTCCGATCTAGCAAATTATCGGACCGTTAAAAACCGGATGCCGGAGTAGTGGAGAAGCTTACTAGTAGTATTGTGTGTCCGGTAATTAACGTTTGCCGGACCGGAGAAGTGGAGAAAGGCCCAAACCCTTCACTCGACATAGAGCTCGACAAGGACAGAACGATGATGTTTCTAAGCAGCCGATTAAAGGTTGCAAATCATTTACGTAAGGCGTGAGTGAAAGCGAACGTCGCCACCGCGACTTGACTTTAAGGGCACACTAATATTATTTATTTATTGATTGATTGAAAAAATATACACCAACCAATAGATCCATGTTGAGAAGGAGTGAGCAATTCTTTAACATGCCACATTAATTTTGAGTAGACAACACACTCAAACAGTTTAGCAAAAAAGCTAGTTTCCGAATTGAGAATTTCACTACTAAATAAATACTTCAGTAACGTTCTGTCACGCTCTTTTCTGAGAAACTTGAGGAGACAGCACTAGAGTACTAGATCTTTTTCAGCGTTATGACCATTGAAAGTCGATTAAACCACAGATTAATTAACAAAATATAGACTCTGCTACGCAATGAACCTCTGATTCTATTCAACCAAAATCCCTCACTCGTCTACTGTATCTGTGCTGTACTGTATCGCACTCCACACTAGATCACTGGCAATAGTGTAAGGTTTTGTTTAATTTCATACGCAATATTTCGCAATTTTAATTTTATTACACTGGCAACACTAACATCAAGAAAATAAAACCAAGGTGACTTGGCTGGTGGGGGCATTCTTGGTTGAGCGTTCGATGCGAACGGTCGCTTTTAGTGAAGTTGAGTGGCGAATAACAGCTATTTATTATAACCGTTATTGTATATACGAAGTTTTGATACCTATACGAAGTTTTGATACCTATACGAAGTTTTGACACCTATACGAAGTTTTGATACCTATACGAAGTTTTGATACCTATACGAAGTTTTGACACCTATACGAAGTTTTGATACGTATACGAAGTTTTGATACCGTAAGAAGTTTGATTGCCGCAAGAAGTTTTGATCTGTTTAATAAGTTTTGAAAATATAAGTTTGGTGGAGATTCGGTGGTTTCAATTCTGGGATATCCTATAATAGGTACAGTCACGAGCAATAATATGTATACACTGTCACATTTTCAAAAAATCTTAACTTAAAACTATCTAGAAAGAAGTGAACGATAATTTGTCCTAAATTGTGTAACCAATGGTTAGATAATTTAGGACAAATTATCGTACACATGTGCAGTACAAAACTAAAGATGTACGTCGTACAAAATGTGACAGTGTAAACATATTATTGCTCGTGACTGTACACCGTACATTTTTCATTTCACATTAACTATACATATTTAGTATTATTTAAACATATTTCATTATATTATTCATAATAATTATTTTACTGAGGGCCGATTTCTGAATTGAGAATTTACACTAAATGATTACTTCTAAAGCGAAATTATCAATTCAGAAATCGCCCCTTAGTAATATAATTACTATGAATATTATCAGAACACAGAAATAATGTTCTTACGTGGAAGATTCTGTACCGACAAGTGTAACCTTTAAATATTAGTCTATGTCTAAAGTAGTAAATTTTTGGTAACGCTTAGGACTACCAAAAATTTTTTTTTTATATTATAATTTTTTATTACTTTGGTGAAGGTTCTTAGTAAAAATAAAGACAATTTGATTTTAGGATTATCAAGCCATTCCTTACAAATAAAGAGTAGAGCTTCGCCTTAACGATGTGGTTGGTGAAATTTACCTTGAAAGCGAAAGTACTGTGAGCCAATGCATTTCTATATGATGCAGTGCAAATAGACCTATAGACCTGTTTGTAGTAAGAAGTTTGTGTTCGTCATCATCAACCCATTATGTCCCCACTGAGGGGCACGGGTCTCTTCCCTGAGGAATGTATAGGCCATACTCCACCACGGGGGCCAAGTCCGGATTGGTGGAGGGTTGTAAGACTAGTGGCTGGTCTTACTGTCAGAAGTTTTCAAGCCGCCCTAAGGCCTCTGACTTAGCTTAACGACTGCCATCTATCGGCAGCCGGCACCAACTGCCTAACGTGCCTTGCGAAGCACGGAACCGCCCGGAAAAATGCCACTAGCGTTAGTCATAGACGGTGACCCATCCATGGACTGAACGCGCCGTATGTTGCTTAACCTTAGTGATCATTTAAGATCACTCAGGCAGCCCAGTCTACGAGCGATTCGTTTGTAGTTTTTCCAAGTTCAATTGTTATTTTATAGTATTGTAATGTTTCCTTGACATGTAATGAATGTTTGACCAACAGCCCGATGGCTTAAGATGAAAAACTGCTACTTAGGTATACGTAATTATTTTCATTTTTGACAACCTCTGTGGCGCAGCGGTTAGTGCATCTGCCTACTATGCGAGAAGTTCCGGGTTCGAACCCCGGCTGGGGACAAAAAACAACCTCAGGTCTTGGATGTTTACATGTTAGTGATGTCGCTGTTTCTGGTTCTCACGAAACAGGGTATCCTAGTGTGGTGCCGAAGCAATGTATGTGTCTTTATGTAAATGTTTATGTTTATTATGTACTAGCTGTTGCCCGCGACTACGTCCGCGTGGGCTTTAGTTGAGTTAAAGTGTTTGCAAATAAGATAGGGATACTTTTAGCGTATGCGAAAGAGCATACTAATTTCGCAACCCCCTCTTACCCCCTTAAGGGATGATTTTTGAAAAACTACTGTACACGTCTTTCATGACTTTCAATGAAGGACCTTCGTGCTGAATTTCATTCGAATAACTTCAAAAATGGCTAAGTTTCATACTAACTTTGCACCTTCCTTTTACCCCCTTAAGGGATGATTTTCAAAAAAGTATTTTATATGTATTTCATGACTTTCAATGAAGGACCTTCATATTGAATCTCATTCGAATAACTTCAAAAACGGCAAAGTTTCAAAGGGGGGTGCAAACTTAGTATTGCACCCCCCTTTTTCCCCCTTAAGGGATGATTTTAAAAAAACTATTTTACACGTGTTTCATAATTTTAAATGAGGAACCTTTGTACCAAATTTCATTCGAATAACTTCAAAAACGGCAAAGTTTCTTAAAGAAAGTACTAACTTTGAACCCCTATTTTACCCCCTTAGGGGATGAATTTTCAAAAATCCTTTCTTAGTGCTCCCCTACGTTACAAAAGGAACCCCTGTGCAAAATTTCAAGTTTATAACCCTTACAGTTCAGGCCCTACGTTGTTATGTCAGTCAGTCAGTCAGTCAGCTTCTCCTTTTATATATATAGATTTTGGAAGTAGCCTGGCTGCCTATAGCTTAGGGAATCTTAATTTTGCAGCCAGTAACGATGTTTAGTAACCGTTTCACAATAACGTTGTATCATTTCATTTTATTCAACTTTACAATTTCATTAACACAAAAGACAGTAGGTACGACAGCTAGCTACCTAGCCCTTTATAGTAAATAATAACGGTATCCGCATTATCGACGAAACTGCCGTTTCAAATTTTATAATAATCTACCGTTACCCAATACAAGTATGCGCTGTTATAAGCAAATATTTACTTAACTCATCAAGTCGTCACACAGGTACGAAATCTAAGCTATTCGAGTATAAACAACATGACGAATATGACATTAGAATACAGTTTTTTTTTAACTAAGACTTTATTCGTACGCACTAAGCATTATAAACGTTATTTCGGATACACTTACTTGAATTCACACAACTAAAAACAGTACAAGTATACCAGTGCAATTTATTTATCATCATCATCAACCCATTGTCTCCACAGGAGACGGGTCTCTTCCCTGAGGAAGGTATAGGCTGTACTCCACCACGGGGGCCAACTCCGGATTGATGGAGGCTTGTAAGACTAGTGGCTGGTCTTACTGTCAGAAGTTTTCAAGCCGCTCTAAGGCCTCTGACTTGGCTTAACGACTGCCATCTATCGACGGCAGCCGGCACCAATTGCTTAAGAGGAAATACAACGGCAGTTTTTCCGTACAAACGTAGTCCCCTGTTTCCTCCCTGGATAATGCCAGTAGAGCAATTCTTTTTTCCCATAAAATCTACGGCTACTATACGCATGTCCCTATGTTTTTATTTTTTTCATAAATTTATTATTAAAAGAGATATGAACATTCAAAAATCTAAAAAATTGGCCCGATTTTCCGCTGTATTCAAAAAATCAGATAAGCAATTTTACTAGATTATATAAAAAAAATGGAAAACATAGGAACACGGCCAAAGCCTTTCTTTAATTATTTGTGAAAAAAGTAGTTAAATTGGTTAAGTTTTGGAGAAGAAATCAGGGGACTACGAATCGATGATTTTGTGTAATTTTAATTGGTATTTTCGGTCCAAGCTGCAGTTGTCTCTATCGCGCTCTGCGGGGGGAGGCTTGAGGTTGGGGAGGCACGGACTACGTGTATGTACATACACTAGTGACATGACACGTAGTCGATAATTTTATCTTTAGTGTTGTTCATTGATATCGAGATTTCTAGTTAGAGTATTTTACGTGAAGTGCATTTAGCAGATTATTGTGTTTTTCGATTGTTGGAAAATAATAAGTTGGTTATACACCTTTTATATTATTTATTGAAATGCTCAAAGCACACTAATATCAATACTGCCGCGCTAACAGTAAGAGCAATAAGTAGATTTTTATCAATAATTTGTTAAGTACAAATTACGCCGATTGGGAGCGCGTGTTCCGAATGCAGAAGCGAGCCGTGCGCATCATAGCGCGAGCATCGCAGGACGCGTCGGCGCGGCCGCACTTTGTGAAGCAGCGCATCATCACGCTGCCCGGGCTGCTGGTGATGCAGGTGGCGCTGTACGCGCGCGAGCGCCTGCAGCAGTATCCCCGCCGCGGGGACCGGCACGCTTACGCCACGCGGGGCGCGCAAAAACTGGCTACGGTCGCCCGCAACTTGACCAAAACGGCTAAGTCTATCCACGTCATGGGACCGGAAGTTTACAATAAACTTCCGGAGGATATTACGAGTGCAAGCTGTGAGTCTGCTTTTAAAATTAAATTAAAAAAATGGCTTATTGAGAGGTGTTTCTATACCTACGGCGAATTCCTCAATTAATAATGTCATTGCGCAGCCGTGTTAGTTTAATTAATTAATAAATTTTATATTTTTGACATTTTGTTTTTTTGACCTAATATGAATCTGATTTTATCTTTGTTTGTAAAATTTTAATAAATAATGTAAATGTAATTTGAATTTTAAATGTGATTTTAATTTTAATGTAAATGAAATTTTAATGTGATTTTAATTTTAATGTAAATGTAATTTTAATGTGATTTTAATGAAAATGAAATTTAATGTGACTTGTAATGAATATTACGAATAAAGTATGTCTATGTCTATGTCTATGTCTACATATCCTGAATCGCCGCGTCATGTTCTAAAAACTGGTCTAATCCCCGTTTTTCTAGATTCACTGGAACCTAAAAATACCATGAAGCATAACAGCAGTAAGTCAATGATATGATTTTGTTTTCTTAGCGTAAAAGCAGGAAATATACTTACTTCACGTTAATTACTGTACATCCGAAATCTATGTTCTATTTTGCTAATAATAAAAACAGTCTGTAAGTGAACATTATTGTTGTGTAAATGAGCTTAATCAAAAATTTTAACTTAGAATGTCAGCACTAATCACACTTACTGCTTTTATCTCAAATCAACTGAAAATTTCAACTGTCTAACTATCACGGTTCATGAGATACAGCCTGGTGACAGACGGACGGACGGACCAACAGCGGAGTCTCAGTAATAGGGTCCGTTTTACCCTTTGGGTACAGAACTTTAAAAAGGAAACTCAAGAAGCACCTAGTAATATGGATGGATAATTGTTGCGCCCAAAACAAAAATTTCGCTGTTTTCAGTTTTTTGGTGTACATTATTAAAAGCCAACATTTACATGCGATAAAAATTAAAATACTTTGAGCCTAGTCACTCTTTTAAATCAGTCGACAGCTTCCTACACCAGACTTCCTAAAACAAAAACGTATAATTTTTCAGATTTTGTCGATTCAGTACGGCAAGCAAACTCTAAAAGGGTTATTCTCAGAAAATGGTTCAAATTGCATAATTTCTTTGGCACATTTTTTTTTTCATATTAACTCAATAAAAAGTAACAAATATTGTAGGTGTAATGGCTCCTGAAGATTGAATTGTAGCATATTTGTAGGTTTCGGGAAATTAAACGGTATTCACTTTAATTACGTACTTTCAGAGCCATCTAGAAAAAAACTTTAGATAATTTACTGCATTTCAAGGTTTGTAAGTATAGATGTCTCACTATATTATCTTTTAAATTGTGATTACTGCTTATTAGATAACATCTTAGTTTTTTTGTATCCTAAAGTGACACGTAATTTCATACAAAATATAGATATCGAATGTATGGAATACTTAGTATTAAAGCAGTAACTGGGGTACTTACTGCGGTTATTCTAAGCAATCAGTACAAATAGATTTAACTCGTACTAGAAATATTATGAGTTTTCTTCAATTAAATAATATATTATAATAACTAAATAGTAATTTAGTTATTATAATTAAGCATGTATCATGAAAGAACTCCATTTAAGCTACATATTGAAAAAATCAGACCTACAAAAACTTATAAGCTAAAGTAGAAGTAAATAAAAATGTAATACAAAACTTTGTCCTCCATTTTCTCAACTTTGAAATTTCCGACTTACTGCTCTTACCCTTAGTATGGCAGAATAATGTTGAAAGTATATCTAAAGTTAGGTATAAAAAAAACTATTCAGTGGTCAAACCGTTTCTCTCTCTCTGATCTATAAAAAACTTGTACCTATCTAATGGTCCGGAGCGCGCTAAATTTCGTAGTAGGTAGGTATACGACCGTGGCGGGAATGGGAAAATGGGGATTAGTTGAAACGGATATTGAATGAAATGGGAATCGGATCAATAATGAACTTGGATCCGCCCACGAGCGTGGCGGGCGCAGGGCGCGGCGGCGGCGGCGGCGGGCGTGCCACGCACACATTGACAGTCCCATTCACACATTGATAGCTCGCTTCTTCGGGCATCGCGCGACAGCAATAGATTTTACAAATACCTATTTTTCAATTCTCTAGTCCGTGATGTTCCCTCTTAAGGTGCCTTGCGAAGCACGGAACCGCTCGGAAAAATGCCACTAGACGTCATAGACGGTGACATAGACTGAACGCGCCGTATTTTGCTTAACCTTAGTGATCGTTTAAGATCACTCAGGCAGCAGCCCAGGCTACGAGCGATTCTGCGAATGTGGATATTTAAACATTAATATACTTCCGGAATCGAGTCTCGCAGGTTTTTTCATTTTTCACCGAAAATCGATGACATTCACGATCTAATTATAAAGGTTGTCTGGAAGAGATCACTCTAAGCGATAACACCGCCAATAGCATACCATAGATATAAGGAAACTACAACAATTATGTATCTTAGTTGAGCAATAAAGTGTTATCTATCTACAAACATAGATGTTTGTAAACTAGATCTAGTTTTCAGACAGACTAGATTTTCAAAACGAGCCCAGAAGAGTTAGGAATTTACACATTCGCGCACAATCAAGCATTCGGCAATTTGCCCGGAAAGGGTAAGTCCTACTACTCCTTGACAGCCTCGTTGCGCTTCTGGTACACCTGACCACAAAGCGGAAGGAATTTCCAATATCAGCCGTTTAGGGGGGGGGTTGGGCGGGGGGGGGGTGATTCATTCGGACGCTCGACGCAACTGCGAGCGCACACTTCCACCCGTGCTCCTCGACACTCTGGCTCCATAGAACTAATAATCGTCAGAACGGACACAATGTTTCGCTCACCTAATAAAGAGGATTCGGTCCCCGACAGTGACAAGAGGGGCAAGAACGTGAATGTCACTCATCGGAGAAAGAAAAACTCGACAGAACCGGAGGATTTTGGGACATTTATGACCGAAATTCGCGCCTTGCTGAAGGAGTGGAAGGAAGATTATATGAAGGAAATTAAGGAGATGAAATCCGGCATCCAAAAATTAAACGAGCAAAATCAAGACCTAGTCAAGAGTCTAGACTTTATCTACGAAAATTATACAGACCTGAAGGCAAAAGTAAACACACTAGAAAAGGAAAGAGATAAAACAACACTTCAGATGGAAATACTAGAGAGACAATTGGATACTTTGCAGCATCAAATGTACACAAACTGCGTGGAAATAAGGAATATGCCAAAGCAAGACAATGAAGACGTTTCTTCGGTATTCACCGCCATTTGTGAGATAGTGGAAGCTGATATACCTCCAGTCTCCGTTACGCAGATTCGCCGTGCTCCAGGGAACCCGCAAGCCAAAAAGCCAATCACTGTCCAGTTCAGCAACAATGATTCAAAACGTGTTTTTCAGAGCGCCATCAAAGTTTTTAACAAGAAAGGTGACCAACTGAGTTCAACCCATCTGAAAATCCCAGGCCCCAGATCCGTTATACATGTCTCAGATGTTCACACAGATAAAACAATGAAACTATTTTTCCTGGCCCGAAGTCTTGCTAAAACAGGTAAATTTAAATTTTGCTGGGTATCTAACAATAGAGTCTTTCTCAGAAAGGACGAAGGTTGTCCACACATACTGGTAACCAGCGAACAACACTTAACATCTCTCTCTAACTCAGACTGACTAGAATATACTGAAGGGAAGGATTACTTGTATAGCAATGTTATAATACTAAAACTATTGTATCAATTAAATGTAAATATTTATTTATGTATTACCATAAGTATCAACATATATGTATATTGCAATAAATTATACAACACCGGACCAAAAAAAAAACTGCAAACACTATCGTTATACCTAAAAACAATTATATATGTGCATATTTTCTATAATTGCCAACAAAATCATCCTTTTGATTTCACTTTATCTGTATACTGCCTGCCACTTCTCATACGCAACTCACTCTATGGCATGCAAACTGGTAGCCACTGTTACACAGCGAGTCAAGTCTACCCACTAATATCGTATGTTATTTTTAGCGAAGACAAGTTTATAATTTGCAAGCAAAAAACGACCGTACTGTTGAAGTGGACGGTTGATATTAGCAAGCTCAAGCACTTGCCTCGTCGTAACGCTAGACATCGTTTAGTCCGAATACTTATTGGTACTTTAACCTTTTTCTTATCATGTTTGAAGATTTAAAGAATTTATCGAAGCAAATCGATGAGATTACGAACACAGTTACTCACCAGTGTGCCCCTGAGCAAGTTAAACATTTAGCTAAAAGCGGTGGCATCAGTATTATACAGCAAAACATTCGGAGCATTTCTCGCAATTACGATGCTTTTTCATGCCTTTTACCGAGACTTGAGTTTGAGGTGGATGTTATAGTGTTAACGGAGTGCTGGCTAAAAGGGAATATAAGCAGAATACCTCAAGAAACGTCTTACAATACTTATGTAACCCATACCAACCTTAACCAAAATGATGGCATCGTTTGCTACGTGAACTCGGACTTAAAGGTATCGGTATTAGAACCAGAGATCACTGACGCGAACTGTCTTATTCTGAACTTTGGTGATCAACTAGCTGTGCTAGCTATTTACAGGCCTCCCAGTTTTCGAAATGTTGACCCCTTTCTTGAATCATTAGACAAAATATTACACGGTTTACGACATATTCCTAATATTTGTTTGACTGGAGATTTAAATATTGACATCAAGGAAAATGTTTTCACCAATTTGTCAAACAAATATCTCGACCTAATCTCGACTCATTCTATGATGCCCGCGCATAAACTACCAACGAGGGGACCTAGTTGTCTCGACCATGTTTTGTTAAAAACTAGATATACATCAAAATTATTTGTGTTGGACACAGATATAACAGATCATCTCCCAGTTCTACTACAGTTAGATCAAACGCATAAAAAATCTAGTAGTAAAGAAAAAACAAGTACTAAAGTAATAAATTATGACCTAGTTCAACAAAAGATAAAAGCAATAGATTGGAAGATTATGATGAAGGAGGATGACGTTAACTTTTGTACACAATATATGATTGATAATTTAAAAAAAAGCATAGAGAGTAGTTCAAAATTCGTTAAAATTCCTAATTCAAGAAACATAATTAAACCTTGGGTTACACCGGGCCTTTTGGCATGTATGCGTAAGCGGGATAGACAACATTCTAAATGTAAACGTCACCCTGAAAACCATCAAATACTCTCAGAATACCGTATATATCGCAATATTTGCAATCAAATTCTTAAAAAACTAAAAAGGCAGTACTACAGGACAGAGCTGGAGAATAGTAAATATGACATAAAAAAGACATGGGCGAACATAAAAGACTACTGTAATCTTAACATTAATAGAAGTAAATATCAAGAACTACTTACAATAAAAAACTCCCCAAAACGTTCCGCAGATTATATTAACGAATTTTTCTGCAATGTTGGCCAAAAACTGGCATCAAAAATAATGAATGAACTAAATACTACCGAAGAGGACCTCTTGAAAACTCCCTCCCAAGCATATTCTAACCCACATTCAATATTTCTTGTCCCAACTGACGAAGATGAGATTGCCTCCTTAATAAAAGGTCTTCGAAGCAATTGTGCGGTCGGTTGGGATGGCATACCCGCAAAAGTTATAAAATTAAATGCTCACATTTTAATCAAACCACTAAGCTACATCTGTAATTTGATCTTATCTAGTGGGGTATTTCCGGATAGTCAAAAAAGGGCTGTTATCCAGCCCATACATAAGGGCGGGGCTCGTGACAGTGTCGATAACTACCGTCCTATATCTTTGTTACCCATTATATCCAAAATTTTTGAAAAAGTAATTAACAATAGACTAAAAAAATTTCTTTTCACACATAACATACTTTCTGACAGTCAATTTGGATTTCGTTCAAATATTTCCACAGAGGATGCCGTATTGGCGTTAAACAATTACTTAGTTAATAACATCGATAAAGGTAGTAAATGCATCGGAATATTTTTAGATCTGGCAAAGGCATTCGACACTGTCTCGATCCCGCTCCTTCTCTCTAAATTAGAAGCAATAGGCGTAAGGGGAGTTGCTCATAGGTTGCTTACTTCTTATCTCAGTGACAGAACCCAACTAGCATCTTTAGGAGAAGAGGGGGCTGTGAGCGATAAGGCTGTTGTGAAATTCGGAGTGCCACAGGGAAGCGTAATGGGTCCGACCCTTTTCTTAATATACGTAAATAACTTATGTAACATGGAGCTGAAAAAATGTAAAGTTGTCACTTACGCTGATGATACAGTTCTTGCATTTCATGGTGAAACGTGGGATGAGGTTAAAATGACGGCTGAGAGTGGCCTCCAACAGGTACTTAACTACCTGAAATTAAATCTACTTTCTTTAAATGTAAAAAAAACTCAATTTATAACCTTTTCTTCAACTGCAGCATCTCAACCAAAGTCAAACAACCTTGAACTCATTGCTCATAGCCACCACTGCAATGAAAATCAAGGGTGCTCATGTCCAAAATTAGATAAAGTTGCTGAGATTAAATATTTAGGTATAATAATTGACCAGTACTTAAGTTGGAAAACACAAATTAATTTATTATCCGATAGACTTAGAAAAACTATTCATATATTTTGTAAAATAAGACATATTGGCGATGTACATTTTGTATTATCAGTGTATAAGGCCCTTTGCGAATCCCTACTTCGATATTGTAATATTATATGGGGTGGCGCCCCAAAAACTACCTTGTTAACGCTTGAGAGAACTCAGCGTTTACTACTAAAAATTATCATATTCAAATCAATTGATTTTCCTACCACAGATCTGTACAATATAACTCGCGTATTAACTGTCCGTCAACTGTATCTTCTTAGCATTAGTCTAAAACAACACAAATTGGTCGACTTGTACCTAGTAAAAAAATCTGAGGGAAGACGCAGAAACTTATTAAATCAATTAGTACCTACTTGTAAGCTCGCTTTCACTCAACGACAATTTTATTACTTAGCCCCCCAAATTTACAACAATCTTAATACGAAACTCAACATTGTCTATTTAACTAAAAATAAAACATCTAAAATTGTAACTGAATACTTACTGACTCTTACTTTTGCCGAAACTGAAAATCTTCTAAGAAGTCTGTACTCACGGTAATGTTCGTAGATATATCCAAAATACTTTCTCGCCACTTAATTTATATTTAATGATACCAGATAATGTCAATGATATGTTTAATATGGTATATAGTATATATATATACATATATATGTATGTAAATACAATATTTATAATAATATGTTTTTGTTTCTCTTTGCTATTATTGTTTATTTCCTTCTTATCCTCGGAACTCTAAATTCTCAATCAAAATTATTAAGTCCGTTTCACTGGTTTCCTCCACACAGGGTAACCTAGCGAGGAGACCAGAGTTACACTTACAGTTACGCACGTTACGGGTTGAACTCAGTAGGCCACTAATAAATCTAAGAACATCCTTTTAAATCACCTGCTATTTTTAGGCTCACTCTGTAACTTACTTAGTAAGAAGCAAATAAATGAATAAAGTATTAAGTATTAAGTATTAATTTGTCAGGATCGCGGCAAGTGGCAGTCCCTGGTCTGTCTACCCCATTGAGATACACGCGTGAGCTTATGTATGTACCTATTTTTACCTGGACTTGTAGTAAAAGAAGGGGTAGGGGTATATGCCCCCCTGTGAAGGGGGGGCGTCGATAATCAGTACTTGTTGAGAAAAAATAAAAACAAATTTTGAGGTTATGTTGGCAAAAATCAAACCTTTGTTAATCTACTACGTATCATAGTACCGACGCGTTTAAAACGCCGAATGTCAAAAGATCTAAAAATGGAATTAATAATAATATGTACGCAGCAAAGTCGAGTCTGTTTTCGATCTTACATAGAGAACCTAACGCTCCGACGCGCTCCGCTTCGCTACGCGCGTCGTCGCACCTATATTTCTGTTGTCACGTATTCTTTACATCGCCGACTCCCCGTTCCATAAAACACCAATATTTCGTTCAATTTTGTTTTCAATTTGCAATCATTGATATTTTATCGAAATTCAACTTTACAATATTGTACCTAAATTATTATGTTCACCCTCAAAATAATTTTTAGTATTAAACTATCGTGTATCCGACCAAATTTAGTAGTCCTAAAGTATCTCGCACGGAGTAGGGTTTTTGTGCCTACTGCACTTAAGTGGATCCGCGCTGTAATCGATTTTATCGCATTTCGGAATACACCCACCCTCAACTACGAGTATCAATGAATGCGTTCAAATTTCATACGCCTTTTGCGAGTCGCATGGTAATTACCATGCGACAAGATGACACCTCAAAGCGAACGATAATTATTAGCAAATTTGCGTATACGACTTTGTGAGAATACATGAAACAAATATCTAATCCTTCGAATGTTTGGCGACTACGCTTTCAGTTCGCATGGGCGAGAATCGGCCTCCAGGGCAGTAACGGAGTGGCGGTCGAGAAGCGGGGGGCGGTCACTCGGTAGACCAACAGCCGGATGGTCGGATTATGTGGCCAGCAAAGGTATTTACGAGGACGCGAGTCGCGCGCGACAACGTCAAAAGTCGTGAGAATTTGACCGTTAATGTACTGGAAAGTCGCGACTTTTGACGTTGTCGCGCGCGACTCGCGTCCTCGTACTACCTTTGCTGGATGGCAGAGGGACTCTGGATGCGAATGGCGACACACCGGGAGTTATGACGTGACGGGGAAAAAGCCTCTACCCAGTAGTAGGCATGAAGATGATGATGACAATATCATCCAATTTGCAGAAATTCCAAAGTACGCTATCAGCCCCCGGCGTGCGTGCATGCAATGACTAATGCACGTGGATGGAAGAAGCGAAAGTACCGTGATTTGTCAGGATCGCGGCAAGTGGCAGTCCCTGGTCTGTCTACCCCATTGAGATACACGCGTGAGCTTATGTATGTACCTATTTTTACCTGGACTTGTAGTAAAAGAAATTTCACAGCGGTTAGCGCATCTGCCTACCATGCGAAAAACCCCGGGTTAAAACCCCGGCTGGGGACAATAACAAAAAACCTCAGGTTTTGGATGTTTACATGTTTGTGATGTCGCTGTTTCTGGTTCCCACGACACATCTTAGTGTGGGGCCAGAAGCAAAGGTCACAGTTCTAGGTCACCAGAAAGTACCCTATAAATTTTGATTCCTTTGAGTGTCGAAATATGCGTTTTTGCGCCATAAACGGCCATATCATTTTATGTTAACTTAGGAGTTATATTTTTTACAGCTTGAAGGAAAGGAACTGTAGACCTGACCTAAATTTCAACTCGATACTTCTAAGCGTTCCCGAGATAAAGGTCTCTTGACAGACAGACGGACAGAGACAGACGACATAGCGATCCTATAAGAATTCTGTTTTTTTCCTTTTGAGACACGAAACTCCAAAATACATTTTTTAAGAGAAGCCGGTAAGCCTACTAAACGAGGGTGCTGGAAAGGACATTCAATTTAACCTTCATATTACACCTACAGGTTAACATTGCTTGCTATAAAGCTTTTGTTGGTATGGCCACAAAACAACGTCTCCAACGTAGAGGTAGAAGACCAATTCAGTTTAATCTGCGGACGCAACTTCGTTTACTACCTATACAAACGATACTACGAGTATTGGCCAGGTTTTTTTTGGAGCTCAGTATATTAATTTATTTTGCGTATGGTATGCAGCGAGCTAAAATATGTCATGATTTTATTGAAATATATCTAACTTCATACGTAAATACGTATCTATATTTATGTAAGTTTTATCATAATAATAGTCCCATCCGTCACCTAGTTAATTAGAGAATCGTGAATCGTGGGGTATGTAAACATTACATTGACAAGCATTAAATAGTAAAAATATTGAAGGGTAGTTGTAAAAGGAAACGGAAACTAAAGAGGGGTTTGCAAAATTAAATGGCTTCACGTCGCACGCTGGCGGCGGGAGGCCATTGCTTTCCGGAATATGGTGCTGATCGGATCTCCCGGCCAAAGTTCCTATTAAATACAAAAGGAAGGTCATAATATCCACTCGAATAAATTAATGAGTAATTAGTAGTTAGGTGTCGCCGCTTTTAAGACTCAATCTTCTATTTATCTTATTAGAATTTAAGGCCATTAGAAATTGCCAGCGGGCAACGAAGCGCAGTATTTTGGATGTGAAAAGAACGGACCGTCTTAGAAACACGACGCTACGCTCAAAATTAAAATGGCATCCGTTGGGGTTGCGACCGCGCCAGGTCAAAGTGGGACTGGGCTGGCCATGTCTGCCGTATGAGCGCAGATAGGTGGGCCAACATTGCGACCGACACTGGGCAAAATGGATACCGACGCGGCAAACCAAGGCAGACGGCGGGACGAACCTTAACATTCTTACCGGGCTAGTGCGAGTTAGCTGGAGACAGAGAGAAATGAATAGCAGAAGAGGTCTTTGTCCCACACAGTGGGACACAAAAGAGGCCACGTAAAAAAAAGAATGGAAAGCATAAGCTTCATTAAATCTATCGACCTTCTTTTCGAAGTCTAATGATCTTTCTAGACGTACTTATTCCACGGCATTACCGCTATTCCGTCGGTCGCTAGAAATTACCATTTTTAGGTGAAGGCAAGCCACTAGTCTGCTTGGCCTGTGTCCTTCTGAGTGTATTTTCTCGGGACTTTGTACACATAGAAAGTAGCGGAATGAAAGATTAGATCCAGTGTTCTTTTCTTGCAGTACATTTAATTTGTCTCGAAACTAAAAAGAAGTTTAAAGAAGCTTTGGCTTTACGCTAATTTTGCAGTCTATAATACTCGTGCAAACGATGTCAAATTGAGATGTTATTGGTCAAAATTTGTACAAGGTTAAGAAGTTATGGGGGAAATACAAAAGCAATATTTAAAAACCCACGAGCTAAATAAACACCATCGTATTAGGCTTCGTAGTTCACCAAAAGGCTACGCTAGTTACGTCAGATTACAACCATATCATCGAGGCCAGTTACATTACAAGCCGTCTTGTGTTGACTGACGAAATTGACCACAAGCAGGTGACAGTATTCTTGGCTAACTCCACAAGTAAACACATTCCACAAATTCTCGATCAGATGTTACGAATTGTCAAATCTACGATATGACCACGAGACATACAAATAAAATCTTGATTGACACAGGGTATCCTAGTGTGGGACCAGAAGCAATGTATGTGCCTGTATGTACATATTATGTATAAAGTGCCTAGTCCCTAAGCTAGAATACTCTAACGAGATCCCATGAAACAGATTTTCGGGGCCTACAATTTATAAGCATATGATATCGATCAAGACCGACCGTCGTCGACGCAACTCGCGAGCACAGTCTATGCTCACCGCGATTAAGCCCTGCGAATCAGAGCAAAACCTGATCGGACTCTTCCGACAAAATGTCAAGTAAGTGTATCCGGAATGAACTTAATAATATCTAGAAAGTTTTAGTTAAAAAATCGATCACGATGTAATGAACAACACTCTTTCAAACCTAACTTTCAGATGTTTCGATTTGTCTGATGAGAAGTGTATATTTAAGTGGCGACAAACAATTTCTTGTATGTGCAATTTCAAACACTCGAGAATAAACTGTTAAGTGTACATACCTACAGCTTTTTTCTTACAACCCAATCCATCAGCCCTTATTAACTCCTTACACCGCTGGAAGTTGTTTAAGGGCCAAACTAACTGTTGGGCCACCTACTGCGACTACAAACTCAGGAAAAGCGCAAAGCTGTAGTTAAGAGCCTGACCGCCTCTATGCTTACACTCAACCGCCGTTATGTGACCGGAGGCTGCTGTTTCAATCACTCGGTCAAAGGAACACACCTCTCTATACAGTATACATAATAATACACACACGAGAGCAGTTGTGGAACTTTTGACCGCAGAACATTAATTTACCATCAATTGAGTAAAACATCTAAAATAACCCTAACCCAAAAAGTATTTAATGAAACCCTCTTATTGTACAGTCTACACCACGTCAAGTTTTACTAAGAAGGTGCACTTAACCGTTACATTGAAGTCAATTGCATAAAATCAATAGAATTTAAGAAAGAAAATTCAAAATAAAAAAGTGAGATTAATGTCGATAGTAGTTCTGTATTACCGTATCGTACTTTAACCCTTAACTAGTCAACTGTGTAATATGTACCTTTGAAATAAATCCCAAAACCAATGAAACATTTTTACTACCCGTGCCTTGTTAAGGGTGAAGTACCGTTAAGTAAGCCAGCACGGTAAATCTAAACTATTCGATATTACAAGAAGGTGACTAGTAGATAGGGTGCCCAATCTCGTCATCCGACGTCGGACGAGGGTCAACGATATCGGGTATCTCGAGTCTGAAATGGCGATGGGCGGGTCACCTAGCGAGGCAAGACGGCAGGTTGACCAGGGAAGTAACGGAGTGGCTGTCGAGAAGCGGGCGGCGGTCAGTCGGCAGACCAACAGCCCGATGGTCGGAAGATGTGGCCAGTTTGGCAGGGGCCTGTAGATGCGAATGGCGAGAGACCGAGGTATGGCGTGATGGGAAAAAGACCAATACCCAGCAGTGGGCGGACATGGGCTGATGATAATGATTATAAAAAAGGGCGATCAAGCAAGGATTTCTACATGTATTTTTAGAAAACCAGTATTATGAGTGTGGGTGTCAGATTATTGGCCAAATCCATTTTAATATGCAATGATAATTTGAGTCGCTTGGTCTAGACTAGTTTAGTAGACTATATTTGGATTAGCCTTGGTTAAATAAGATAACGTATTTTGTTATACGACAAAATTAGCAAGTAGAGTGCATTATCTCGATGACGCTTATGATCTAGAATTTAGCCAGTGATGCTGTCTGTGACTCTGTTCGGGTCTAACTAGAGAGGTATACCTATTAGGGGCGATTCATAAATTACGTCACACGTTAAGGGGGGGAGGGTCGACAAAGTGTGATATTGTGTGACGAGGGGGTGGGAGGGGTCCTAAATTTCGTGATGTTACATTTCGAGATCAATTATAATCTAAGTGTAAAAAAAACACAAACTCTGAACTATTAACGAAAAACTCAAAAACATTTGCAACTCTATCGGAAAAAAAACTAATTTCGGAACTGCTGTTTTAATTCAATAATTCTAGATGAAAAAATATAGGTGACGTCACACTAGGGAGGGGGGAGTCTCACAAATGTGACCAGCGGTGACAAGGACGGGGGATGGGTCGAAAAATCATGAAATTTGTCTAACGTAATTTATGGATGGCCCCTTATATCTCGACGTCAGAAGCATTTGGTTTTTATACTTTACAGAAGAGCGTGCCTACAAGTTACTATAAGCCTACAACGACATTATGCAACTAAATTATCTCAGCAATCGAATAAGATAGAAAGATGATCCTCAGATGGTTAGAAAGAGCTTGATGTGCTTAGATTGAATGTATTTTATGAAAAAGTATTTTTTGTCAGAATCGAACATACGCTCATATGCTTCTGAGACGTCGAGATATGAACCGGAGAGGATAGAAATGTGACCACTTTTGTACCCTGAGTATATTAACAAAAACAGTAATTTATAGTCAATTAGTGAGCAAAACTGGCCCGCGACCAGTTTCACTGATTCTAAATGTTTATTCTGGCGCGAATCTGGTAATATTCTAAAAATTACATTTTTTTTTTTATTTATTTATTTGCTCCGCCAACAGGATAATACATTATACGTTAAAAATTAACACTTACCAAAATAATAATATGTACATCCCAATTACAGGCAGATACGCCACTAATTATTAATTGAGTTGGTTGGTTGATTACATATTAGTTTACAGTGCTGAGCTTTTGCTGGGCTTTAGCTGTTACTGGCTACATAAGGTATCATCATCATCAACCCATTATGTCCCCACCGAGGGGCACGGGTCTCTTCCCTGAGGAAGGTCTATGCCATACTCCTATTTTGTATGCATAGGGTATTCTAAATACAAATATATAATTAGAGTTTTTGGATCAGGTCTAGATTTTGGGTTTCAGATATCTGGGTGAATATACGGTATTTGATTTTTTTGTGTCCTAGAAGGAAATGTAATCTGTTGTTCCATTCAATATTGATAATTTCTCTATTTGACAAAATTTTTAAATGTTTAATGATGAGGGCCAGAAGATTTTCCATTTTTTTTTAATTTTATAAGCACCAGAGGAAAATGTGTTACCAGAGGACTGACACTATTGGCAGAGTATTCACAAATGAAAGCAGGGAAGTAACAGGCCTTTGATTATAGCTAAGAAAGGGGACACGTATTAAATAAAATATGAAATATTATGCCAGAGGAGTGACGCCCACAGGAGTGACAAAATCGCACAAAACTTACAAAAACATATCACTCGTTTTTCCGATCACCGTATAACGTAATACATGACATCTACACACAATAAACATTGCATTGTGCAAATATACAATTTCGTAACTATAAAATACAAAAACATAGACTTGCCAGAGGAAATACTCCAACGACTGGCAGAAACACGCTTTCCTACAGTGAATCGCAAATTGACGCTATATTATAGGAATTTTGCTCAACGTCATTAGCTTCTTTCTAACTTAACACTATTGTATGCGCGTAGTTCATGGACAAAAACATACCTTTGCGGTTTTAAGTCAAATTTTACTTCTTTGAGTTTCGCCTAATATTTCGATAATATTTGTCCATGGACCATAGAAATTCAAATAGCGTATATTGACCCATCTAGCGTTTAAAACGAAAACAGAGGTGAATTTATTTGGTAAGAAAAAAAAACATGCTTTAAAAGGCACTGGCACGGCAAGACAATACAATCAGAAATGGCAAAATATCTGTGACGAAAAGGTTAAAATAGTCATAAAAATGTGTAGATAATGTTAATAACGGTAACAAGAGCGATAATTATGGTGCAAGACTGGACAGTTTGAGAGTTTTATTTCCGCTTGAAGTCGGTGCCTATAATAGTAAAAGGAAAAGAATGTCGACGAGTAAACAAGCTCCTGAAATTGAAACAATATAACAATAATTATCGGCCTTTACAAATGCCCTCTACAAATATTAATCAGCGTATAGGTGTCGTTACTTATCTAAAATAAATAAAACGTTTTAACTGTAATCATCATCGTCATCAACCTAACCGAGGTGCACGGGTCTCTTCCCTGAGAAAGGTATAGGCCATACTTCACCACGGGGGCCTAGTCCGGATTGATGGGTTAACTGTAATTCACTATATTTATTGCACTGCGACAATAGAATATAAATACCTACTAAACTGAAAAATACAAACCAAATTTAAAAATTACAATAGTAAAAAACAATATCTATAAAAAGAAAACTAAACAATAAAAAAAGCTCTGTCGCCAACAACAACGTTCTTGTAACCTGACAGTACAGATTACAGAACTAGATACAACCACATCATCCCAATGCTAATCCGTAATCATCTGCGCTTCTATTACGAGACGTCACGTGACAAATATTCAAATGTATTGGAATAATTAACCAAGCCGCGGCACGTTTCTATGGCGTAAGTATCGTAATATAGCTTTCACATTTCATCTCGCGTCGTTTTTAGAAAACCAGGAAGCTGAACGTCTCAGTCAAAAGGCCGAATGTACGCTGGTGCCTGTTTGCGCTTTCGGATGGTCAAAGTTGTAAACCAGCTTCGTAGCCTGATCAAAAATCTGCGCAGTTAGAAAGAGCTTGTGATGGACACGTATTATTTTTGTTAGTTGTTGATTTGACTAAAGTCCGAAGAATTAGTTACCTAACTTTACTCCGGATACACTTACATGACTTTTTGTCGGAAGAGTCCGACCGGACCTAAATTCTGTGTATGCATTGTAGACAATGACAACTGCATCAATATGGCGATTTAGTTTCATTGCCGCTTCAAGTCTACGAAGTCTTGTAACCATGGTGAGCAGAGACGGAGCTTTCGTCGTCGATTGCTCGTCTCTGACAAAAAGTGAAGTAAGTGTATCCGGAATAATGTTATAATATCTGGAGCGTACTAAAGTTTTAGTCCGAAGAATTATAGTCACATAGTATTTTTCAATGACTGCCGAATCCCGATGATCACACAGTCTAATTTAAGGAGCTAATAAGGCACTAAGAACCTAAAAAGTAGCGGTGATAGCCTAGTGGGTAGAACGATGGATTCGGAAGCGGGAGACCCAGGTTCGATTCCAAGTGCGGGCATCTTATGGGCATGTACCTACCTACCTATGACTTTGTTTACTGAGTTTGAGAAGTTATCAGCTTAGATTATCAGCAATACCTCAGCGCTTGAAATCGCCAATCCGCGGTGGGCATCCGTGGTGATTAAACCCCATACTCTCTCTCTGAGAGAAGGCTTGTGCCCTATAGTGGGACGTATAAAGCAGCTTACAATTTTACCTAACAAATAATTGCAATTAGAGCCGTTTCTTAAATAACTATGTATGAGTCACATATCGCGTCCTCCGCCAATGAGCCTCGAAATGAATACGGCCACGCGAAGGCACTCGTTTGGTCAAGTTATATTTGTCAGTTAATCAAAGTTTTTGTGGGTAGGACATTTGTTGCCAATTTTGTATGTATTCAGTACCATAGCGACCATAGCGGATATATAGAGAAATTTCGAGGGACAGACGAGAGTGGTCTTCAGAAATTCGATCCAGATGACAGCACATGCTTTGCCTTTACATCAGTGCATCAGTCTATTTGTTTCTACACAGCAGAAACAAAAAACTTCTTTTCGTCTTGTTGTTATGACGACTTTTCTTCTTTTTTTTTTTCTAAATCAAAGGGCCGATTAAAAAAGTCTGTGGTAGAGATTTCACAAGGAAAAGACGTAGCCACAGATCAAAAAGCAGAGTTTTAGAAGAATCGTGTTGTTATGAATAAGGCCGGTAAATTATTGTCTCTACAATCATGAGAATACGACAGACATTTTCGCAACTCTCCCCGGCGTGATAGATGTAAATAGATCTGCTAATGATTATACGTGGGTAGATCCACCAAACCAGTATTTGTAATTATTTCATGTTTACAGTTTCATAGCTTTGATATGAAATAACGATGTGGTTCGCGACTTCACACGCGCACAATGAAACGTTACATTTAAAAAACTATACTCGTCGTAAAAAATCGTGAAAACATAATTAACGAAGGAGCGGCAGCTCGGTCGGTAGAACGGTTCCCTCGAATTGCAGCGGGTTCGCAACCCGGTGTGACCGTAAATGGTTTCTTTTCCCGAGTCAAGCGCATTTGTGAATTTGTGGAAGCAAGACCACTCGCTGACGGTGCAGGAAAATTCCTCAGCGCTTGAAATTGCCAATCGCGGTGTGCACGTGTAGTGATTCAGTCCGTACTCAATGAGTAACGGCGTCTGTCAGGGTCGTGTACATTGTATCGCCTGCATTATAATAAATGAAGACGACAGATGGACCAGGGCAGTAACGGAGTGGCAGCCAAAAGCCAGACAGCTGTCAGTGGTTAGAACAATTCACTAAAGGCAGATTTATCCAATAAAATACAACATAGTCCGTACCGGCGACTTTGTTCGCGACGTGCTCGTTTAAAAAGTAGCAAGGCTGCAACATTCTACTAATGTAATTGGGGAGGTCCGTAACAACGGCTTGAAAAAGTTTATTGTGTGCGGAGGACGATGTCCTTCGCGAGACGCGGTCTCGTCTTGTGGGAACATTTTTCTTAATCCTATTAAATCCAACTATAACTATTTTAAGATGACATAAGCCAGTCACTCACCCATTCTACGAGCTATATCTCCAAACACAAAAGAAACATAATTATCAATCAATCGCTGCTGCAGTCAACAACAAAAACCTTATGTATTACAATAAATATAAAGTAGGTAGGATACAAAAGTTTTTCATAAGGCAACCATCCAGTGGGCAATTGACAAGCGCCAATAAATCCATTGTGTAGTGGATCCATCAAGGGCGAATTCATTGAACTTACCATTTCTCAACCGAGCAAGTAGATTTAAGATAAACAATTTATTTACATAAGTCACATGAACATACAAAGCATTACCATTGAGTAACTAGTAACAGCACAAAGAAAACATAGAACAGTACATAGTGTAGTATACATGGGAAGCGAAAGCACAGAGATTTCAAATAAACTGTAATTTAGGTACCAATTGGTATAAAGCGTTAAAAGATTTACCAAACTACTTTATTTTATTTATTAGTAAAGTACAAAGAATGAATTATTTGCTTCTCACTTTACCATTTATTTATTTCTCATACTGGGTAGTAAGGCTCTGCTCACATTACAAAAAAGCTAGTACCTATATCGTCGGTCGGCATCATTAACATAATGGTATGTTTCAAAATATTCTGTTTTGAGTAATTGATGTAAAATTATCAACGTTATAGTAAAATCATTTGTACCGTTAGTGGTTCGGATATATCTTCAAAATTTCCACAATTCTGCATACTAAACTCAAAAATGGTATTTTTGTAAATGTTCCAGTAGTGACTCGTCCGACGATATGGAACTATTAGGAGAGTGTATGAGGGGAGAGGTGTCAATTGTCTGAGTCATTAGTTCTAATTTTCTAACTCAATACAAAAGTACTCATTTTTTAGTGAACCAGGTTTAGTTATTGGAGTTGATTGGATGTTAAGTTTTTTTAGCAGAAAGGTTTATAATGCACTGGCAGGTATTATTTTCCTCTGTGGTATTATTATCTTGGAATTAGCATACTATGCAGGGCATACACTATCATGGGAAAATCCTTTTTTTAGGAACCAGAGGAACTCAATTACTTAATTATTTCAACAATCAAAACTTCTGATTAGGACTAGACTACAGAACATTAAAACAGAGTTTTTCTCACCCTGCATTGTTTTTTCGTCAATGATAGTGATCAGATTCAATAGAATGTTCCAACCATACTGCCTTGACTGACAAGAGCATAATTTGCTTGTTGGAACGAAAATAATATGTAATAAATGTCGAAATTTAAAAAGTACAAAGAAAATTAAAAGTTTTAGGTACTAAGCATATTGCCAACAAGATCTCTGGATGATTTTACTTATTTGAGTGTACCCCGACCTGACCCATGCAAGCCTGGTTCAGTGTACCTGTTTTGTCTCTACATGTGAAACTACACGTAGGTAAGTACTTGACATTGAGAGTTGAGACAAAGGAAAAGAACCTACGGGACTTCAGACACATTTTATGATGTTGTTGCATAATGGAATTACAAAACAAATGTGAGTAGAGCCAGGAGATGGAACATTTATTTCTTGATTGATTTCATAACAAAGAGCTATCGAACGACGAGCGAACATGCCAAACGAGTTCGTTTAGCAGTGAAAGTTACTAGATACCTATGGTATAGTCGACTCTGCAAACATGGGCAAATCGCCACATAAATCCAATACAGCGCCGCCAATCGAACACTAGCCCCCAGCCCGATAATAATACATTATCGCAGAAGTGAAATTGCTACAAATACTCAAGATTGTAACGGTATCTCGGCCGCAGCACTGTTTTTATTATCAGGGAGGATGAAGCGAGCGAATGAAACAGCACTTACCTTGCTGTAGATATCCATGAGGATGCTGTCCGGGAGGCCTTGCAATTCATCTCTGTTGCACGTTTTACTTTGCAAATTCGTCACCACATTCGACAGACACAAATCGTACAATTTTTCTGGTGTTTTCTTTACCGTACGCGATTGCGAGGCGTCAGCCATTTTGGCGATATAAAACAAAACTCGCTTCATTTCGATCGGTGACAGCGACTGATAACGACTTGCGCGAAGTTCTCCCCCTTCAACAAATTGCTATTGGTCGGTTTTGACAGAAAATCAATAAAATTGGTTGCTATTGGTTGATATTCTGCACGGTGCTGTGAAAGCACCTTGAAAGCACAAAGTTGTGAAAAAAATCTTATCTCTTTCACTCTCAAGAAATTCAATTCTACTGACATATCAGGATGAGGGAGACAACAGATTTTGACAAAATCAGCTGATAAAAATAAAAAACGAAAAAGTTGTGACAGCTGGGCAAGACGCGCGCGCGGTCTATTCAAAATATTATATTGTGTGAGAAAATAACACGAAACACTTATAAAGTAAGTCTGCCTAATCTGAGAAAAATTAGGCTTTTTGCAAGATTGTTTGCTTTTGCTTTCTGATAAAGTTCACGCATCTGTTTGTGGGTCTCATAGAGGGTGTTCACTTCCCTTTCACGTTATACATACCATTGTTTGCGCAATAATCATGCCATTTTAGGTCACTGACCCAGTCACAATGTAAATAAGCTTAACATGCTGAAAGAGTGCTTCGTGAAACATCTCGCTCACAGTAATTCAATTCTACATTGAAATTCACGACACATTGGGCTTTACGAGCGTACGCCCTGATAGTAGTATTAAGATGTATAGGTACATTGATCTCACTCACTTATTCACATAGTTACTTACCGTCTTGTTCGAAGCCAGATACAATCCTGTATCTGAATAATTTTCGTACACACTACTATGGTTAATACAGCAACATGGAGATCACGTAGGTACCAGCAGTTTTCTTGAGCAAGTATGTGCTATCTACTTTAGGGTGCGTTTATATTAATGACATTTCGCCGGACCTAACACGGAACGGATACCGTGACAAAACTTTTGTGTCTGTGGACAGGATTTGCACAAATATTACCATCAGTATTGAACTAAAACTTTCGTAAGCACTAGACATAGACATTATTAACTTTATTTCGGATACACTTAACGAAAATCTTCGTCGAAGTCTTCCGGCAAAAAGTCAATTAGGTGTATCCGGAATAAAGTTAATAACTAGTAGGTACAGTTATACGTCTCTATACTCCGCTAAAAAAGAACAATCTTTTAATAAACCGGCCAGCATGTCGGACTTGCACACGAAGTGTTTAGAACCATAATCTATACAACATTTGAAATTTCAAGAGTGTAATTTATTCTTTGAAACAGTGTTTAACAGTATGGAACTAAGGACTAAAGCAATAGCAGTGCTCTTCCCACGGAGCGGAAGCGAGGTACCTATGTACATAGTTGAACTAGGTCGTTTGTCGCCCCAGTAATAGAAGCGATTCGATTTGTAAGCGTAGGGTCTAACCTAGTCCTTATTGATGATTACAGAAATTATTTGCTCAATATACTTATGTATGGCTTACAGACAGACGGACGGACGTTTATATTTTATTTTAACATTTTGTATAGCTCGTCTGTCTAACTAGCCTGGCCGTGATAAACTAAAAACTATCAAGCGGGTTCTCATATTATTTTGTTAACTAACTAAGTACTTAAAAGCAAAGTAAAAAAATAATTAAATGAACGTCAAAGCTGTTAGTTTATGAAGTTCAATTTTTTTCGGCAATTTTTTCTGTTGACGACAGCATTACATTGATTAAGGTTGCAAATAGTATTCATCTCAAGTTGACCGTATCAGAGCCAGCAACGAAGTCCATCAAACATCCGCCTGTCCACTGTCCATAAGAACATCGGCGATGTCACGGTCTTCGGTCCGGCGAAATGTCACTGATGTGGACGCACCTTTACGTACTTAGGTTGACATAGCACACCACTCTCCACTATCTACATTTTGGGAACTATCTACACGAGCAGGAGCAACGTATCAAACTAAAATAAACCTTAATTACTCTGCATGTTAGAGATTACAATACTAGTGCAAAAAAATGCGACCACGCGGCGTGCGGTCGACGAACATGACATGAGAACTCGGTTTTATTTGTATTGTAATCTCCAACTTGAATAATTGATAAGTATTTAGAGATTATTTTTATATGGAAATAGTACCGCCCCCTTACGTCACCGGCCCAACCCCCTGTAATCTTTTGTTCCAACAACGTCGTTACGCCGCCGCCAGTACTGGTATTGTATTGTAAGAGAGTAGAGTGCCGAATCCATGCATGGAGATACTTAGTGGGATGCTCCACGACCTCTCTGCTGCTTCCCAAGGTGTGTGCCTCATCAAGAACCTGGACAAGACTAAGGTCATCCTCAACGTTAGAATAAGGTCGGAGCCAGTCTGCGTCTGTGAGGTGGCCTTCAAAACTGTCCAGCCCGTATATTACGCAACTTTCCACTCTATAAGGCAACGTGTCAAATTAGGTATGTATTTGACAGTTCGGAGTATGCTAAATCAGACAACTCCATACAGTGGAGGACTTGCGTAATGGCACCCCAGGGGTGCAATTACAAAAGACCCCACTGTATGGAGTTGCCTGGTTTAGCTTTTTTGTTCCCGGTATGTCACACAACCTTATGCCACACTGTTACATTCTGGGACTTTTTTTTCCCAGTAGGTATCTCATACTGCGAACTGTCATATACATTCTTATTTTGACTCTTCAGAGTTGTCTAAATGCTTAATCCGATATGAGGGCAGGAATTTATGACTCTACTTGGCTGGCCCATTTTTGACAACGTTGTATGTCTAAGGTTCAGGTAAAGTATTTTACTAAAATATGGTCGGTCGTTTTATTAACTTAGTTATGTAAGTTTTTGTGAGGTACTTATGTAGTTGTCAAATAATGCGCATTATTTTTTTAAAAGTTAGGCAGTAATCATTTGTAACATGCTTCGTCAGCCATAAAAAGAGAAACATGCTTCGTCAGCCATAAAAAGAGAAAAGTGCCTAATTTTAAATAGCTTCGTCAAGTTTCAAGAAAATGAAAATTAAAACAAAACATCGCTAAAGAAAAGAAAACACAAAGTAATACATAACTAAGAAAAAAAGCCGCTCCGGTAAGCATCCGATCCAAAGCTTCTTATATTTTTACTTTACTCAGGGAACAGGCAACTTCGAGAAAGATCATCATCCCATCAAAAACTAAGTTTTTTAGGTTTACAAAAATTAGGTTTGTACCTATTTTTCATACCTCTATCTGGCAAAACAAAGTTTGCCGGGTTAGCTAGAAAAACGTAATATGGTTTTCCTGTAATGGCGGCGGTCTAAATAAAATAAATAAAGCACTGTTACCTACCAAAAAATAATAACAGAAACACAGTGAATTTTAATGTTTTATTGCGACATCATTATAACATAGAGACTAACATAACACTAACAATCGTAAAACAATACACACCACATGTGTCCGTAACTAAACTAATTCCTTTAAAGCTCTTTCTAGCATAAATGCCTCAATCTGTTGAACTACACTGTCTTCAAACCAGGGTTTCGAAAACTAGGCTTTATTCTTGCAGGGCTAAATTAACCAAACTTCCACGGGATCTCGTCAACGCTAGATATTTGAACGATTGAACAAATTTCTGGCCGTTTACTATAATAGATTGTCGACACACACGTCTACTGAGAGTTAATCTATAAAAACAAAATACAAACATTCTCAATAGTCCGACTAAGTTGGAAAATCTGCCCAAAAATGTTGAGAAAATTGAAACTGCTTTATTATGAAATTTCTGAGGAGAGTATAACATCTTGTTTGAATATAAGTTGTATGGTAGAATAGTTAATTTATAGCAGTGTGTCCATCCACGGATGGCCTTTTATAGCAAACAACAATATCAGAGTTACTCTACATACGAGTAAATACCACTAGTGTATTGTAGCGTAACTTACTTCATAGAATTTCATGGCTACATCCATTGACAGCTGCGATAATATTGTTCAAACATCGACAATGGACAGAAATCCCACTTCCGCAGATCTCACAGTGTGCTGACACCAAGGCCCAGGCTTTACTTGCCGATGGTGAATTTGGATACGGTCTCTAGCAAATTGATGTACTGAGCGTGTTCGTAGGCGGTGCTGAGATCGGACAGCTTCTGGACGAAGTCGTTGCTGATGCCTTTCTCCTCCAGTAGGTTCATTAGCAGATCGTAGAGGTACTGTGGAGGAGAAGGAAGTTGTTAGTGAAGAATGAGCATAGGCAAGATACAAATGCAACAATATCTTATCTACAAAACGCGACTTCGTTACGGCAGAGAACAATGTTGCATGTCGCTCATATAGTGGACAACGCGTAACGAACTAAGTCTAGTGTGTTGGGATAAAAACAATGTAGATTGTACAAGACAGACAGAGAGTTTTTGCAGAAATTAGAATTTTATTTCAACGTAAAGAATTTACATTCTATTTGTTGAATGACTTTATACTTATAATGTGAGCCGCTGCCTTAGGGCCGATTGTAGTTGAGAAAATGGCAGCGAGAAAAAACTCTAGTCTGAACCTGTTTTCTCAAATCACCTAACCTAATACTTGTTGGTAACACATACATAATGTTTATCTACCTTAAAAGCTCCAAACCGATGAGCGCAAACAATACTTGCATTGTCAAAATATTATTTCCTATTTTCACAAATATAAGATAACACCAATGCTGCTGCCAGGCACACGGTCGGGACCCGCGCACGACCATTAAAACGGAGGGGTCAGCCATCGCTGGTCTCTACCATTCAGTACAGCCAGAAGATATACTTACAAATGGTTTCTACTGTAATATTAGGATTATATACAGAATGTTACGTACTCCTAAAATACAGTACCTAACTACAGCATTAGGTAGCATCATAGCTGAACTTTTTGAGTGTTTTAAAGAATCTTTTTTTAAACAACAACACTCAAAAAAGATGATTTAAAACAATAAACGACCTAATTTATGAGTAAATTTTGTAGCATTTCAGTGAATAATCTTCATACAAATGAGAGATTCAACTTCACATCGCTGCAGTTTCTATGCCCCGAACTTGGCACTTGGTCACTACATGTTGTATAGTGCCTAGTGTGGCGAAATAATCGGGGCACTTCTCAAAGTACATAAAGCTGTCGTGTGTACATTTACTGCCATGAAATTGTAATAATAACAAAATTACATTTATTGCCATGCAATTTTGTTAAAATGGCATAACAAAATTACATTTTCTGTCCTGAAATTGTGATAACGCCATATCTTGTTACGCTTCCCAAAAGGAGGATTTACAGCATTTGTTACAATTACATTTATCAGCTGCCGCCGGCTCCTTGTGGAGCCAGAAGACTGTGTTCGAATTTAAACCTTATTTTCATTTAAATACTGCATTTCAGCAGTTTTTTATTATTATTTTAATAGCTACTGTATGAAGTGAGCTACCGCAGGTTTTCGCAGTACTTTTCTTTTGGTAGTGTTTGCTTTTTGAAAGGTTAAAAAAGGATTAATGGATTTTTTTGTAAACACATTTCGGTGGGAATGTATTTGTTGCGAACATGGATTTATGGTCAACTGTTTTTTTAAGGAGTTTACAATTCACATAATAACACAAGAGAGGCAGGAGATTCTTACCCCGTCCAGGACGTCGCCGGCGACAGCGTAGACTTTATCGTTCCACTCGCCTTTGTACAGCGTCAACTCGTCGATGCCGAAGATGTCGTCTGAACATGAACAAAACAGTGTTATCCCACTCTTAGTAAATATGTGCAAACGACAGAATGACACCGTTGTAACAGCACCCTTAAATGCAAAAGTCAATGTATTGATTGTGTCAATATAAATATGAAATAGATAAATAATGTGTGCGACTCATCATTTCATACACTTGTGAGGTTAAACAATAATAATCATCTGCTGTATGACTCCAACTGTGTTTTATTTAACCAATAAACAATAAAAAGTTGATCAAAATAGGAGAAAACACAATAACCATTATGTAAAAATAGATTAAGAAGCTGTTGTTTTCCCTAATATACAAAATAAAAATAAAATAAAATATATTTTAGAAGTATTAAGTTGTGAGTTCATGATCTTGTCAAAAGGGCAAGTCAGTATGAATGACACAAGAAATAATTTTAAATTTCGACCTGAATAATTATTATAGACAGAATGATAAGAAATGTATAAAAAAATTGTGAAGGAAGGTATACACCGTTAGGTACTTTTTATAAATTTTTCAAAGCTGTTATCAGCATTCTTTTGATCACTTAGTATGCAAGTGCAGCAAAACTGGCGCCTAATGTCGACAAAGATGTAGTGCCCCTGCTTAACCAGTATTTGTGAAAGAGACAATGAAATCATACATGTCAATATCTTCTTTTCAAGGTTGTACCTAATAATAACCTAAAAATTCCTGAATTTGTGTAAATGGCCTCAGTCTGTGTGTTTTTCGATGTTTCTAATGTCCTCACCTGGTTACCACAGCACAGGTAGTTTGGGATCAGGTCAAGTGATTGTGTTGTGTGGAAGTGCCAAATAGCAAGCAAGCTTCGTTTATATCTTATCTACAGTATCATTTGTTGCAAATGTCCTTATAAAACCATTCTATCAAAGAGAACGGTTCCATTTTTCATGTGCGTCGCTATACCCTGTTGTTGGCGCTCAAACAACTCCATAGTGCGGAGTATCGAGTGTGGCGGAATATAACAGGGATAGGAAAGACAATATGAACTGAACGGATGCTGTTCATGTATCTGGCCAAAGTATTAATTTTTGTACTGCTTTTGTAAGAAAATTAACAAGTTTTGACTTAAAGTTGGCAATCATGGAATCTTATCATTACTCAGGCTCTGATCTATTAAGTTTAAGACTATTCCGAAAAGATGGACATCATA
This sequence comes from Yponomeuta plumbellus, assembly GCA_947310845.1. NCBI lineage: Eukaryota > Metazoa > Arthropoda > Insecta > Lepidoptera > Yponomeutidae > Yponomeuta > Yponomeuta plumbellus. Next base: position 20,994,090 of record OX371203.1, read on the forward strand.
CACTCACTTGTCTTGGTTTCAAAGTATAACATTCCTAAAAGAAATCCTAAGTAATTCCTATTGTCAGTAAAACTCCAGTCTAATTTGGCACTCCTATATGCTGAGGGTTCACTTCCTCAGCACAGTGCTGTGTCTGTTGTCTTTCGTGGCAACCTACTAGATTATTTCTATAGTTATCTTTTAATTTCTATGTTTTTTTTGTCTGCTGTGTTACATATCGTCATTGCACCTGGAAAAACAGACAAACGCAAAATGCTAACTATTCGGGAGAAAGAAAAAAACTTAATAATTTGGTAATTATGACGCCTCAGTAAATACATAGCTGATATTTACATTGTCAGTTTCAAGGTAGCTAGCACAAAATGGGTTTTACAGGCGCGTTGGGCTAAGAAAATAATAATAAATACAAAAAAATATAAACTTGCTAAAAAAAAAGTTTGTCGGATAATCCAGGGGCAGCAACGATATATTATGTTTCTTGTCTGTTTATTTTGTTTCTGTAATGTGTCTTGTTAATGTTTTTCTTTTTCTTTTTCAGCAGTACTCACTGTATTCATCAGCATTAGTCGCTGGAGGTTCTTGCAGGAAGGAGCATGTGAACCCGAGTGTAGTGTCTCCGCGGACCACGTCAACTTCGAACTGGGGCTTGGAGCGCATCTCGGCGAACTCCTGCTTCTCAGGCTGAGCCTCTCCCTCTCCGAAGTCGTCAGAGTCCACCGTGTGGTTGACATTGAATGTGATGTTGATGCTGAAATGGGATGACTAAACTTAGACCTAGGTGATGGCTTAACAAAAAATTGTTTAAGTGATCATCTCTTCCCTATTGAACAAAAAAATAAACCGATTACTGTTAAAGTTGCAGTGTATAAGGCAATGCGATGGTATGAATGTTGCAAAGATGTTCAATAAAACAAGCATGGGCCTGTTCTATTATATGCTGCGCTTTGTTTGTACCCCGTGTTTGGCACTCGGTCATTCCACTGAATGGGCAAGCCAAGTGTGGCGGAAAACATGGGGACAACACTAATTTTATTGAGGGAATCTGGAAGTCTTGTCAGGCTTTCAAGTATTTAGTAATAATGACGTAAAATAGGTCTGTCGAGGTATTTCAAGTCATTAAAAATATTTATGGATTGGGTATTCTTTGTAAAAAGTGAAAAAGGCTTATTTATAAATTTAGCATCTCACGGAGCAGGGAAGAGAAAGAAGTTAAGGATTTGCAATTTGAGATATTGGAGGAAATGAAAATTTATATTGAGTCATTAAAAAAATTACAAATTTCTATTTAAAAAGGGGTAAAAATCTTTCCTAGATTCTAAATTACAATTTCTGATGTGATGGGTTGATGGGCGATGCAATTTTTGAGCCATAACATTTGTAAGCTCTAAAATAAACATTATGAATGTTGTACCAGATAGGTTTAGAGAAATCGACATATATTGTAACTTTGTCACTAAAATCCAACCATAGTTAATCTGGAAGTGTGTCAGAAATAACCATTGAGATGCTCTTGCTAATGTGATGTTTTATTTTTACAAGATTTTTCTTATTTGTGGCAAAAGTGCATTAACAATACAGGTACTGTATGAGTCCCTATTACTTACACTTCATCATTCAACTGCTTGGTGAGCACCACCTCAGCACCGGTGCCCTTGATGGCAAAGCCGTCCAGCTCTGTCGGTAAGTTTTTGACCTTCTGTGCCTTACGCTCCGCAACGATCTCCTCTGTCAGGAATTCCACGAGCTCCCGTTCACCTGCCCAATGCATTAATGTGTATTGAATTACTTTTACAAAAGAAATTTAGAAAGAAACGTCTGAGGCTTCTAGAAGCCAAAATCTAAAAATGGTAGTACTAACCGAAAAATTGTTTGAAATCTTTTTTAAATTTGACGACAAAGTGAAACAATGTCCCACATGGGTTGGACTTCACTGTGTATCAAGTTTCGTAAAGAAACTAGCTTATTAATATCTAGTTTCTGCATTTCACATGAAACTGCTTTACCCTGCAGTTAGCACTGACCATCTTCATGTGTTAAAGATCTCAGCGTGGCGGTTGTAAGCAGGGAATGATAGATAGGAAGGAATACGGGAAAGATAAAGGGAGGACTCACCGACGGGATTAGGTACACGGATTTGTCCTTCCCCATCTGCTAAAATCAATAATCGGTGTTAGGAATAAGGTGTAATGGAAATCTGGATCAAACGTGGTGCAATCGGACATAACCTCAAAATTATTGGCAAGGGGTAAGTCTTACCTTTCGTGTGCAGCGCTTTGAGGCCGCATCCGCAGCTGCACATGTTGGAATGCTTGTTGAGGAGTTGCGCGGACGCCGACACGCCGTCCAGTCTTTTGGAGCAGCTCATGTGCCATATTCCCCGAGTGAAGTCACGTTTGACGGGACCCTGCGACCGGTGCATGAGCGCCCCGGTCAAGCTCGGGCTTTTGACGCAGCTCTGTATTACTCGCTGCGCTGTTCTCACTATACCGTTCATTTTAAAGTTATTGAAAGTCTTTTTGTGGAGTTAATTTTAAAAATATCGAAAAATGAAAAATCTGCGCTCGCCGAAAAGATGAAGCCACAGACAGAACACACCTACTAAAGCTGAAGCACTCACGGACAGGGGGTCGAAACTTCATAGTAGAAAAAATTTGTATGAAATTTATTCCCTTTCTTAGCCAACATTGTAAAGAAAATGCGAAAGTTGCCAGTAATTAAATAAATTAAAACATGGGAAATCACCAACTGCCCATTGTTGGTGATTAAATAAAACACTCACACTTTGTAACTGAATTCACTTTTAATTGATTGAAGAACCTTGAGGTACGTTTTTTTTTTTTTAGCCCTATAAAGGGCACCCTCCGGAGGACAAGGGGTAGGGAGGTGGTGAATGCTCATGCATAACAGCACGGGCCCGGCCGTGCTGCCAATGTGGGACTCGCAGAGTGCGCCTACCCACTAAACACCACCTTGGGGCTGGTTTGGTCCTAAGGACCCCTAAACCTACATCATGAGCGACCCCCCTCGAGGCCGAGGAGGGCGCACACTTGAGGTACGAAGCCACGTTCGGCTTATAATACAACACATTGAGATCAAACCCTACCGCGATTTAGAAGACTACCAGCGCCATCTAGTGAGTTTGTGTAACAATTTTATCGTAAGCTAATATAAATTTTGGGGATTATAGTTAAACATTCCGCCGGCCAAGGACGATTACAGTCCTTTAAATATGTAAGGAAAACAAAAAAAAAAACGTAATCAAACTTAAACAATAAATAAACAAAAATCATTGTGAGTCAGACTCGTCCAGGGGAAGAGGGCACAATTTTGCAATTGGTCTCTTGAAGACGCTATCCTTATATTTTAAAGTAACGACTCTTGTTATGCCATCTGCTCCTGGGTGTTTCTGAATTATACGTCCCAAAAGCCATTTTCCCGGTGGGAGCATATCATCCTTTACTAACACCACGGTGCCAATAGGAAGATCAGGTTGGTTAGAGTTCCATTTGTAACGATGTTGCAATGTCGTTAAATATTCGTTTTGCCAACGACGCCATAAGCATTGCACCATACGTTGAATTATGTGCCATCGATTCAACGGACTGAGTTTAACATTGAGCAACGAAGGCTCAGGAACACCGATTAAGGGCTCTCCTATAAGAAAATGACTAGGAGTCAATGGAGGTTCATCTAGAGTGGAATTTATAAGGGTAATTGGACGGGATTAACTCCCGTCGCCTCAATTTGAGTTAAAAGAGTGGTTAGCTCTTCATATGTGAGAAACGTTTGGCCTATAACGCGTTTTAAATGACCCTTGACGCTTTTCACTCCGGACGCCCAGATACCGCCAAAGTATGGAGCACGAGGTGGTATAAATTTCCATTGAGTTCGATCATTAGCAAGGAGTTCAGAAATTTCAGTTACAGTCTGAGACTTTGAGTCTTTGAATGCTAAATCTAGTTCACGCGACGCGCCTACAAAGTTCGTTCCATGGTCACTCCAAAGTTCCTTGCAGTGCCCACGTCGAGCAGTGAAACGCGGCAATAAAAGCAGCAGAGGTAAGATCAGTTACCAACTCTAAATGAATGGCTTTTGTTACGGTGCACACAAACAAACAAACATAAGCTTTACAAGTTCTCTTGCATCTCCCAGGATAAGCTTTCAGTGTAAAAGGTCCACAAAAGTCTACTCCACTTATACTAAAAGGACGACTAGGTTTAACACGAAATTTAGGTAAGTTAGCCATTAAGGGAACCAGTGGATTAGCCCTTTGCTTGAAACAGGGTATACATTTTTTTATTACTGTTTTCACCACATTCTTTACTCGCGTAATCCAAAATTTTTGTCGGATTACATTCAAAGTTAGTTGGTGCCCTCCGTGCAGAGATTTTAAATGTGCGTTCGCAACGATAAGTTTGGACAGTGCACAATCACCGCTTAAAAGAATGGGATTTTTCATATCTTTTGGAATCTCCGCATTAGAGAGTCGCCCTCCAACACGAACAATACCTTCGTCATCGATAAATGGATGCAGTACATATATTTTACTCGATTTGTGAACTTGTTTACCCAAGGACAAGCGATCGATTTCATCTCGAAATGAAATGGATTGTGAGATTTTAATACAGCGATTAAGAGCATCATCAAGCTCACTCGTGCTTAGATATGTGGGCTCAGTAAATAACTGCTTAGTTATCCTAGCTTTACTTAGTTTAAAATAACGACAACCGTAAGCCGTCACTCGGACCAATTTTGACAGTGTTGAGAATCGTTTTAGGTAAGAAATCGCATCATAATTTTTGATCAAATTAACATTGGATAATATTTAAGTAGATTTCATTTCCAAATTTGTTAGAGGAATATCAACAGGAGAATGTTCAATCTCATCTGTACCATACAAAAATTGAGGGCCATTCCACCATAGTCCCGACTGCTGCAGATCATTTGGGAAAACTCCACGAGATGCCAAATCAGCGGGATTGTTGGCAGAACTGACATGATGCCATTGATTACTATTAGTGAGAGTCAAAATTTCTGAGGTGCGATTTGCAACAAATGTAGTCCATGTATTTGGTGTTTTACGCAGCCATGCTAGGACGATGGTAGAGTCTGTCCAGGTATATACATCATCATTAGGTATATTAAGAACAGTCTTAACATGTTGAATCATTTTGGCCAAAAGTACTGCACCACAGAGTTCAAGACGTGGAACAGAAATCTGTTTGACTGGGGCAACTTTAGATTTTGCAAAAATCAGATGGACTTTTATTTCGCCATCGTCGCTTAAAACTCTGAGGTACACCACTCCCGCATAGGCTGTACAAGAGGCATCACTAAACCCATGCAGTTCCCGTTTAATTGTGTGATCTGAAACTCCAAGCCATCGTGGGAACTGAATGTTTTCAGCGTGCATGAAACGATCAAGGTAAGTAATCCATTCTTCCTTAAGATCATTAGGTAACTCTTCGTCCCAATCTAAGCCCGCTAACCACAGCTTTTGCATGAAGATTTTAAGTAGTATAATTGCAGGTGTTAGCCAACCTAGTGGATCAAACGATTTTGCAATAGTGGACAATACATTTCGTTTGGTAATCGTGTCATTACAACGTTGTAAATTTAGATTAAGTTCAAAATTATCTGTTTCAGAGTTCCACGTAATCCCTAAGGTTTTGATTATGTCTTCAACCTTGATATTTACGGCACTTTGAGAGTCTTTGTCAACATTGGGAATTTGTGATAACACCACTTGACAGTATGAAGACCACTTGTGTAATAGAAATCCACCACGAGACAAAAGTTCGGTCAACCTTTTTTGTAACTTCACAGCGTCTTTTGAGGTGGACGCGCCAGTCAATAGATCGTCCATGAACATGTCGTTTTTCAGGAGTTCAGCTTCAGTAGGGAAATCATCTTTTTCATCTTCAGCCAGTTGATGAAGGGTGCGAATGGCTAAGAATGGGGCACAAGATGTTCCATACGTCACGGTAAGTAGCCTATATTCTTTTATAGGTTGTGTTGGAGATTCTCGCCATACAATTCTCTGATAGTCGACGTCATCGCTAGCTACTAGAATTTGACGATACATTTGACGAATGTCCGCGACTAAGCAAATTTTATGTTGTCTCCATTTAGTTATTAAATCTCTAATGTCCTTTTGAAGAGGACAACCAATGAGAAGTTTATCATTTAATGATTTTCCCTTTTCAGGTGTAGCACTTCCGTCAAAAACTACACGTAGCTTCGTGCTTAGACTCGTCGGCCTAAGAACAGCGTGGTGAGGTAAGTGATGTACTTTCTGTGTGTCTCTTTCTTTTTCAGGTACCATCATCATATGACCTTGTGATTCATACTCATTCAAGAATTTGTGATATTCTTCCTTGAACTCAGGCTTACGTGCGTTTCTCCATCTGTTGTAAGCGGCTGATAGCAAGAGGTTTGGTATCGCCAAGGTTTGTGGGTGGATCTTCTTTAAATGGTAACCGTATAATGTAACGACCAACTTCATTGCGAGTGTGAGTAGTTTTGTAATGTTCTTCACATTGTATTTCTAAATCGGTCATTGGTTTTTTGTGAGGTAAATTCTCTTCTAACTCCCAGAATTGTCTGAGTAACTGATCAGTTTCAACCTTCGTGTGCATCACCACCAAATTGTGTTCGTATCCTGCTGAATCAGTTTGTGAAACTCTGCCTAATATTAACCAACCAAGGCGAGAATTGAGTGCAATAAGAGAATTACACTTGTGTAAGCCTTCTAAAAGTATGTATGCATGCACGTCGGCACCAAGTAAAACATCAATAGACCCTGGCGTGTGAAAGTTTGGATCAGCTAGATCCAACTGCATAGATGAAGGCCAAGTATCTTGTGGGAATTCACGTGAAGCCAACAATGAAGTGAGTTTTCTTAAAACATATGCATTGACTTGGAAGGTTGATGCATTGTCTTTTGTGGAGTGGACTGCAAGTGTAGCCATAGACTTTGTTGTTACCACTGATGAATTAGAAATTCCAGAGATTTTGCCAGTAACTGGAGTGCGATTAAGATTCAACAACTGTGCAGCTGCTTCAGAGATGATAGAACCCTGTGAACCCTGATCAATAAGAGCTCTTAATGCGTAAGTACCACTGTTCTTTGATTCTACATTAATTACAGCAGTAGCTAATAAAACCAGATCATCTTGCGTTTCCGCTTTTAGGTTAACGCTGAGGTTGCAAGAGGTGTTGGGTCCAGTGCTATTTTCCTTTGTGGTATCTTTCTCCTTATCGGTATCCACAGCTTTGTCTTCCTTCTGAGAGGTAAAGTGCAGGAGAGTGTGATGACGACGTCCACACTTTTTGCACACTGTACTTTGTCTACAGTTGGATACAGAGTGACCTTTCACGAGGCAGTTAAAACATATGTTGTTTTTCTTGACGAAATCTTGACGTCCGGGAACGGAGAGTGAGGCAAAACCTTTACAGTGGCAAATATAATGATTCTGTGAGCAGAAAGTACAAGAGCTTTCGATTTCCGTTGCAACTTTTGACACTTGTTGCTCTTGGTGCTTGTTGAACGGTTTTCGGAGTACTTCTTTGTGGAGCTTGTGAGAGATTGACCATTTCCATGGTCCTGAACCGTTTTTCAAGAAAACTGATTAAGTCTTCATACGTCGGAATGGTTGTCGAATTTTGTAACGATTGCTCCCAAAGTTTGTGAGATTCAATGTCTAACCTTGAGACTAATATGTGCACGACCTTCAAATTTGTTAGGGACGTGAGACATTGGCTAGAGGTATCCAAAAAATCTTTTACGCCCTTTGCAGATTCCGATGTTAACGTCTTCTGACTTAAGAAACGACTGAGGATGTTGTTGACAATCATTCTCTTGTTTTCATATCTCTCATTTAGTTTCTTCCAGGAGTCATCATAGTTAGCTTCCGTTAGCGAGTAATTTTTCAGCAGTTGTGCAGCTTCTCCAGATAGACTTGATTTTAGATAATGATGTTTCTCGATTTTAGTTAAACGATCATCATTATGAATTAGAGAATTAAATAAATCTCTAAAGCTCATCCACTGATTGTAATCACCAGAAAATTGCGGTATTGATATAGGTGGAAGCTTTGGTCTCATCTTTGCAACTTCTAAATGAGTATCAGAGTTTGAAGTTTCACATTTCTCCTGTTTTAACTCATATGACTTGTCCTTCAGCCATGTCAAAAGCTCTAGATATTCTTCTTCAGTTTCTTCATAATTTTCCTCCAAATTCAAATTGTGTTCTGATTGTAAAGTTTTAGCATCTATCAATTCAGAAAGGGCCTCGTAATTCTTAGTATAACTTGCCCAATAATCTTGTAAAATCTCCATACGAGAATCCAAAAACCCTCTTGTTCGTTTGTCCTTAACACATTTTTTCGAATTCGCAAGTAATTTTTCAATTTTGGTCGAGTTCTGAAGCATTTGTACGATAAGTTGTTTGATTTTCTTGTCCGCCATGGTAAAAGGTTCACAAAATATATTGCGGATAGTTAGCAAAATTAACTATTTTATCACTATTCAAAAATCAAAGTTTTTCTTTAGTTCAGTTTGAGAAAAAAATACAAGTCCAAAATCACTACCAGAAACTAAGTCCAAATTAAGGTAAAATTATTCTAAGTCTTTTTTATTCACGAATTAGGCTAAGTCTTTTTAACACTGACTGAATTTTGCTAAGTCTTTTTAACATTGAATTTTTTTAAGTCTTTTTAACACTGATTTTTTCTAAGTCCGTTAACTCTCACTTTCACTAAGTTATTTTTCTTGCACTTTACTCACAGTTTATCCGAGCTCGATGGTCCATATGATTAAATAAAACACTCACACTTTGTAACTGAATTCACTTTTAATTGATTGAAGAACCTTGAGGTACGTTTTTTTTTTTTTTTTTTTAGCCCTATAAAGGGCACCCTCCGGAGGACACGGGGGAGGGAGGTGGTGAATGCTCATGCATAACAGCACGGGCCCGGCCGTGCTGCCAATGTGGGACTCGCAGAGTGTGCCTACCCACTAAACACCACCTTGGGGCTGGTTTGGTCCTAAGGACCCCTAAACCTACATCATGAGCGACCCCCCTCGAGGCCGAGGAGGGTTGAGGTACGAAGCCACGTTCGGCTTATATACAACACATTGAGACCAAACCCTACCGCGATTTAGAAGACTACCAAGCGCCATCTAGTGAGTTTGTGTAACAATTTTATCGTAAGCTAATATTAATTTTGTGAATTATAGTTAAACAGTTTGTTATTTGTTTTGTTTGTTCTTGAAAATTTTAATTCTATTTGTTGTGCTGCTAAGGCGTCAGAGCATTCATACGTTTATATAGTACTAGTGATATGATTCATTGAGTTGAACAAGTGCTCCTCCTACATGTAAGATAGTGACTCTTTTACTAGTGAGGTTCGTTGAGTCGAGCAAACTTTTCCTCCTGCTTGTGAGATAGAGACTCTTGACATTGTTACATGAAAACATGGGTGGTAAAAGCAGCCACAGAATATGTGTTTGTGGCGCAAAGGAAAAACACTGACCACCAGTGTGGTTCTCTAATTGCGCAGTTTCCGTTGGATGAAAAACGGTACGTTTAAGTGTACACTAAATACATGCCTTCCACTAATAAGCTTCTTAACTTGCCAACAACAATAATAGGTTAATGTGTACTGTATGAAAGTCCTTCATGACTTATGTAGGTACCTACTTACGGTTACTGTGAATTTGAAAATTACATTTTCTTTATTCTACTCTTTCAGTTGCAAAGCCTGGCTGTTGGTAATGAAGAACTGGGGCATGTACCAATAGAGAAGTTGCATCAACTGCAACATGTATGCGGAAATCTTTGTAGGTAATATAAAAGCTCAACTGTAGTGTCAAGACTACTTAGTAATATTTGTATAAACATTTCAAGAATTTATAGTAATTGAAGGAGAAGTTTTATGCATCTGTATGTTATTTCAGTTTCTGTATTGGAGGAACCTGAGAAAAAAATGTGCACTCCGTCAAGCAGGGCTGAGATGCTAGAAATGGTAATTATTTTAAAGCTTTCGTTTCTGTATAAGGAAAAGTTTATAGACTTCGTTTTGCAGGTTTATGAGCTATAGTGCCATAATAATACAATTAAAGTCCCCATCAAGGATGCCCCTTGATCCCATGGATCTCTATCCGTATAGCAAGAAAGTTAGACCTAACTCCGGCCTGGTGCCACCAGGCACCAAGTCACCAAAAAAGAGTACTAAGTAGACAAATTTTATTGTTTAATCATTACGCAATCATATCTATTTCTTTTTCAGAGCTAACACCCACTAAGTACGCAGATTATACCAAATCCAAAGATCTGGGAACAAAGAGGAAACTTCTGGAAAGCACAGGTAATAAAAATGTGCATAGCCTATCTTACCATTCTTACTATGTAATGGCCTAGGTAGGTAAGTATGTATTAAATTACGGGACTAGAAGAATTCAAAAGAAGGGTTACATGTTTTGTTTATTTGTTTGTATGTATGTATGTAACAAAACATAACTTCTACACAACATAATCACTTCTCTGGGTCTTTTACCTGTACCATGAAAAATAAAATGGGTGAAAAAGCTATTGGTTTATTATTTGCAATAAAATCTATTTCTTTTTTTTTTTCAGAGCTAACACCCACTAACTGTACATTGATGTACCACAACAAACAAAAGTCTGGAACAAAGAGGAAACTTGAAGAAAACCCAGTGGCAACTAATTGTTGCTGCCTCTGAATGAATATTCCATCAGAAGGATTTTTAGCTATTCCTTTTTGAGACTATTATTTAAATGAAACGTTGTGTACGTGATTTTAATTTAAAATAAAAGTCTGCATCATGTAATAATGTGTTTTAAATCAATAATAGAAAATGTGCATCTTTAAAAGAGCCGATGAATATCGATATCGATAAATTTAAAACTATCGATACGTCACTAGAACTTTCTATCGACTATCTTTCACATCACTATTACTGTCAGCAAGTTTTTTAGTTTTGTGATATTGGTAACGGCGGCGGAATAAACTTCATACATTTTTGCAAGCCATAGCGTGGTATGGGAGTTCCGTCTCTTAGAACGCAGTGATTATATTCTCTGTGCTCACGGACGAACCACACAGAACCACAGACTAAGGGTGCGATGCGAACGTATGACGAAAAATTCACAGATTAAAGAGTCAATTAATCCAAACCTGTGAAAACAGTCTGGCCGAGTGGGCCGATTTCTGATCTGATTGAGCGCTTTTCAGGTACCTCCGTAACGGCCTGGTCACGTGCAATAGGGAATGGATGAAAATATCAGAAGTGCTTGATATTTTTTTTTGGTGATAGGAATAACCTTCCTTAACGCGAGAAAAAATGTTTCAATTTTTTTGGCCTCGTAGTTAATTTTTAAATATACTTAATATTTTTCCATTCGTCGTTTTGGGCTCAGTACGGCATATCAGACATATTCCTTGGTCCACTACGTATAAAAAAAAATCCACCTTGAAAAGCTGTCATGTCATTGTCGCCACAGATATTTTTTTTTTCATACGTAGAGGACCAAGGAATACGTCTGTATGCCGTACTGAGCCCATAACGACGAAAGGAAAAATAATAAGATTATTTAAAAATTAACTACGAAACCAAAAAAATTGAAACTTTTTTTCTCGCGTTAAGGAATGTTATTCCTATCACAAAAAAAAAATCAAGCACTTCTGATATTATCATCCATTCGGGGCGTCAACCGCGTGGCTTGCTACGTATATTTCTTCGAGTTTAAAACAAACTCATAGAATTGTACGTAGAAAGCCACGCGGTTTCTAAAAAAAATCGCGCTGCGCGAATTTCGCGCGCGCGAATTGCCCCGTGGCCAGGCGGTAACTGTAGTGCTGTATTATTTACTTAGAGTGAAAATTCTCAACTCAGAAACCAGCCCTCTGTGGACAAAATGAAATCTCAGAAATCCTGCACCATTTTTTTTTCTTATCTACCTACTTTAAAAAAATATTGTGGGTCAGTCAGACAGAATTTGCAAACAATGGGCGTTTTTCATTTCTTTTTTTTTCTTAGTTCCTTGAGATACACTAGATGGCGTCATTCGTTTCTTCATACGAATTTGTGATTCGTAGCAATCAATGTCAAAGTCAGTCCACAGATTAGGGAACAAGAGAAGGAACCAGGGTTGCTATTCGGACTTGGTTTCTCGTAATAAAAATAAAAATTCAAACCCACAATCCATAGCAAAGACTCCAACGTATCCAAAAGCGCACTTATCACCAAACGACAACATCATTTCTTTTTTTCAGTATTCAACCATCACAAATTCCACAGAACAAAAGTATTATTTTTTGCTTTGACGTTTATTATTACGGTACGGCAGCGCCACCTAGCGATCCTTTTAAAACTAAATTTGACATAAGAAAAAACCCTCATTAGGAAATACCTGTCCTTCCCTTAACGATCGCATTATCATGCAACTTTTATTTGAACGGCAAGGGAGAAATCCACTACAAGGCTTGAGAAGTTGAGACTCGGCACGGACTCCCTTTGCATACTGTGAAGTGGACGCGCCGCGCGTCGAGTAATCACTTATATCTGTATAGACTGCATTTCTTGCTCTGTGATCCGCTTCGCTGTCAAACAGTTAGTTAGTCTGTGATCGAAATTGTAAACACGACGGGACGGGACGATCGACGTACAGACACGTGTTATTTATTTTGCATTGCAGACCAAGAGAACGCTTACAACTATCTTAAGATGGGTAAAAAGAGAACATTTGAGTCTAACCAAATAGTCACTAAGACATCCCCAGTCGAAGTCATACCGGAAGACGTGAGTTTTCATCCAAAATGCCTTCATGGCCCAACACTGTTGTTTTCGACTGCGAAAGGCCGGTTTTACGCTTGTTCCGTGTGCAGAAACAAGAAGGATTGCAGTCTGCACATCTCAGATGAAGACTGGGAGAGAGAAGGTGAGAAGAAACGCAACGAGAAGTACGATAAACTCATCCCAAAGGTTAACAAAGGCACTCTGTTGAAAGTTTTAAATGAGGTTAGTTTTCTTGCTTATTTACTGTACGTGTTGTTATAGGTACAAAAGCTAGGCTTTTGTGGCTAATTTACTCCATTTAAATTATTTTCCAGATCCTCGAATGACTTAGGTGATCAAATAGTATTACCTTCATAGAAATACCTTTTCGTAAAATAACCTAAATAAGATGGCATAGGTACTTTGAAACTCGGCAAATAGAAAGCAAATGATTTACGTTTAGATTTTATTGAAAGATTTCTGCTCACGATATGTGATTTAGAATTCTTTGGACTCTAGTCAAATTATGAAGGTAATAGGAAAAAATATATTTCTTGCTCTTACATTATAACCTTAACTAAGGCTGACATTCAGAGACGAAAACTAAGCTAAGACCGGTCTCAGATATGTCAAAATCACGTACTTAGAAATATTTCGTATTCAGAATCGAATCTTAGCAAGCTTATTATGAAATGGTGCTTAGCTAAGTGTAAGTAGTCAATATCGGTGACTTTACGTGAACTTAGAACTGTCACTTCACTTCTAAGCCTTTTGTTCACAGACTACTCCAAACGTCACTTCACTGATGTTCTACGAGCATTATCTGTGGGATTTTTTTATTCACTCTGACATATATAAAATTGTATGATGTTGTCCTGCTCTCGTGTAGCAATGTCAAATTTAAAAGGTTTTCAGCCATCATGGCGTAAAGTTCGATTTTTTTGTAACAAATGTTTCCCGAACATCAGTTAGGGCTAAAGTTTCGTACAGGCCCTGTAAAATAAAGATTTAATAATAATAATAAAAATCAAATTTAAAAGCCTGTGAGGATTCCGTTTTCAGCCATCATGGCGTAAAGTTCGATTTTTTTGTAACAAATGTTTCCCGAACATCAGTTAGGGCTAAAGTTTCGTACAGGCCCTGTAAAATAAAGATTTAATAATAAAAAAATCAAATTTAAAAAAACCGGTAAGATAGATAGATAGATAGATAGAGAACACTTTATTGTACATAAAAAAGGAAATTACACAGGTATTTCTTAATCTAAGAGTACAGACGGCGGCCTTATCACTAAAAGTGATCTCTTCCAGACAACCCTTGGATGGACTGGAGCAAAATATATAAGAACTACATCACTAAAAAATGATAGACAATATAGATGACTTTCTTAAGCAGCGTTGCCAACTTAGTGGAATTTCCACTAGATCTGGTGGTTTCGACCTTCGTCGAGTGGGCAAAAGATGTGTCTGGTGGTTAGTGGAATTTCTGGTGGTTTTGAGTCCAATAGTTAAAGTTACACTGTTTCATATGTTTTGGGTGGTTTGAGACAAAAATACGCAAATTAAAGAAAATGGTCTCTCTACTCAGGAACAAAACTTAATGCGGCATCGGTGCATGCAGTTTATTATTAAACTGACGAATGAATTAAAAAATAGAATGCCTGGAAATCTAACTATTATGAGACAAATAAAAAAAAAAACATGTAGGAGAGGCACTATGGCATAACAAGGAGTAATTTAGTGGAGTTACTTTTGTTCTTCAAAAAAGGTCTTGATTTTGAGGCCGAAGTCGATGACCAATGCCACCACATCCACCTTTTAGGTTGGAATGAAAAAATAAACTCGCCCATGAAGGGTTCCGGGTTCCGGGAAGGGTTTTTTTATTTTTATATTTGAGTTGATTGAATGTAAGCTAAATTAGATCTCGTTCGAACCAAGTTTCGGTATTTTTTTAGTTTTATCATTCTCTTATTTTAAAAGTTACAGGGGGAAGGGGCACATTTTACCACTTTGGAAGTGTCTCTTACGCTAACAAGGCAGTTTATAAAAATAATATATAAAATTTACCCCACCCACACGTATCGGTTTGATGAAAAAAAAATTGAGTTTCGGTCTAAGTATGGGGAACCCCCAAAATTCATTTGTTTTCTATTTTTGTTTGAAAATCTTCTTTTTTTGTAAGTACTTTTGACAACTGACAGCTGTTAATGATAGATTTAGAGCGTTCGAGAAACCGGGGGTTAGTTTATTTGACTTTGTAAAGTGTATAAGTATATTGTTGTACTTCATATAAGTACTTTTTGAAATATTTATTTGATCTTGTGAAATTTCTGGTGTATTTGTTACCGCAAAATTTTTTTTGTGGTTTTCTGGGTGGATTAGCGAGTTGAGTTTAGTGGTTTTGGAAAAATAAAGTTGGCAACACTGTTCTTAAGTACTGTAAATACGAAAATTACGGTGCTTTACTAAGTACGACTTTAGTTTACTTACTTTTGCTGAGACTGACCTAAGCGTCAACTTAGGATTCGTCTCTGAATGTCAGCCTAGAGATATTCAGCTAAATCATACTATAAATTCTAAGATACCTAATAAATGACATCATAAGATTAGATACCTACATAAGTGAATATTATTTTAGGTAAAATCTCAGCATCCATCAAACAGAGCCTACTGCTGTACTTGTGAAGAGCTTTACATAGTAACACAAACTAAGAAGCACCAGAAGGACCACAGAGTAGTCACACCACTCACGGACGAGCAGCTAGCACATGCCTCGACATGGCTACCGGCATTGGAAAATGACACGGTTGAAGCTCAGTATCTATTCACTAAGAAGAGTGTGGCTGCAATACTTAATTGTTTGAAGAAAAATAATATTGGGTAAGAGCAATTTATACTGCTGTGTAAATCCACTGGACAGTTGTGGACAGTCTGTAATATCAAGTCCGGGTTTCTGTGCTTTGATTCAGCTGGGCCTCGATTCTGTTAGTGAATTATAGTTCAATTGCTGTGACACGTTTTTAAATTCCATTGAAGCTTACATTTATTAATATGCATGCTCGCATTAACTTGAAGCGGCAATGAAATTATATCAACGCGTTCATTCGAATGCCATTGTATTTCAATGCATTATCAGAATCTAGGGCCAGGGGCCACTGCATGTAGCAACCTCTGAAGTATTTGAACTAAACATCTCCAACACTCAGATTATGTTCATTATTATAATTCATTAACACACAAGAACCTATATGTTACTTAAGAGGAATAATTTTTTGTCCATTCTTTCGATTGGCATTTTAAAAATAGCGGTGATATTTTTTTCACATTTAAGTCTGTTAGATTCTCAGGCGAAGCAAGTAATTTTTAGAATATCTTTGAATGCAGTATTACTAACTTTTAAAAATAACAGTCTTCTTTCGGCAAAATTCCTATCTATGAGATTTAAGGTACTTTCCCTTCAAGTCTCATAGTCTTGGGATACTCTGCGTATAACCAAGCAAACCCAAGTCAATTTACTGCACATTTTATTATCTTATTCTTTATTGTTTTGAAACCCTCTGTTGGACGAGGCTTCTCTTCCTGCTTCCACCTTTCCCTATCCTTGATTCACATCACCATCTCTGCTGCCGCATAAACATATACCTCTGTCCCTGAGGGCAAGGCAGACCAGGGTTTGTCGATTGCCACGATCCTGACAAACCTCTTTCTCATCAGCAACATTATCTTTTGTCCAGGCTCATATTCTAAGAATTACTGATTTCTTTGCCATACACACTTTTGTATTGGTAAATTTTGAGTCTTTTATGGGAGAAATAAAGTAAAAAGAAAATTAGTGCTTGAAAATGTGTTACTTCGAAAATAAATATTTAGGGCCCGCGCCCACGGCGACTTTTTGACCGATGCTGTCGCGCGTTCGTTTCATAAACGGTCGACAGGATCGCTACTAAAGCGCGTTAGTCGTATTTTCAACGCACTACAGAAGCGATGCCA
Organism: Yponomeuta plumbellus; assembly: GCA_947310845.1. NCBI lineage: Eukaryota > Metazoa > Arthropoda > Insecta > Lepidoptera > Yponomeutidae > Yponomeuta > Yponomeuta plumbellus. The sequence goes on from OX371203.1 coordinate 21,010,880, forward strand.
ACACGCTATAGCATCGCGACTGTATCGATGCGAAAGCGCGATCGTGTTGGGTGACATCGGGGAAAGAACGGAGGGAGGGTGGCCCCTAGTTGTGATTATAATACTTACAACTGTAGCGATCGTAGGCATTTGTCTCGTTTCTGAATCGCGTTTGCATCGCGACTGAATCGTTGTTACGTGGGCGAGGGCACACAGCTAGCGACCGCATCGCGACTGTATCGATTATAACGTGCGACAGCATCGCTACTACATCGCTGCATAATGTCGTATTTAAACCATCCCTATTACTAATCCCTGTTCTAATTTGGTCGTCGAATATCCGTCTGGGCGTCCCCCACTCCCGCATCATCGTCATCGGTTGTTGTGCTGATATTTTATTGCCTAATATTTTCAGCAATGTCCTTTGTATTGGCACCCCATCGGTCCACGAAGCCATATCGTCTCGCGCGGACCTCAGCTCGATTCTCCTGGACTATGACCGGCGTCACGCGCAGTTCCAGCCTCCCAACAAGTACATTTACTACAATATGTTCAATAATTTCCTGTTCAATGGCCGGGAAGATGAGAAACTGCTGAAGAAGTTCTTCAAGGATTCTAGGTAAACAAAAACATTTACATACAAGCACATACATTGCTTCTGGCCCCACACTAGGATACCCTGTGTCGTGGGAACTAGAAACAGCGACGTCACAAACATGTAAACATCCAAGACCAGGGGTTTTTTTTCGTCCCCAGGTAAAGACATGAATTAATTGAGAAAGATGAGACAATTTTGTTAAGGATGAGTTGGTAGAAATATGTAAACAGTATGATATGATAACCCATACCCGTGGTTGTAGCATACTCAACCACGGGTATAGGCCATAGCCTATGCCTTCCTCAGGGAGAAGAACCGTGCCCCTTAATGGGGACATAATGGATTGATGATGAAGGCTTTAAAAAAGAAATAGGGTAGTTTCCAGGGTCAAAATAATTAAATTCTATTTAGTCCATATTTTAAATTATAAAAAAATATTGGTCATGTATTTTTTCTTTTTTCGGTTAAACAAAAAATAACAAAGATATAGCCCATTAAAGTTACGTGTGACGTCATTCCGTGCTAAAAAATGCAGCACGGCGTGATGTCACACGTAACTTTAATGGGCTATATCTTTGTCATTTTTGGTCTAATTTACAAATAAAAAAATACGTGTCCCTTATTTTTGAATAATCTAAAAGACGGACTAATTACATTTTTTAGGGCAACTAGCCTATTCTGAGACTTGACAAAGTTGATTTTGATTCTTGGTCTCTTCCGCAAACGAAATTAAAAGTATGAGTTAAATTAACGTGGCCGTCTGAGTTATCTTAAACGATCACGAAGCAACATAGGGCGCGTTCTGTGCATGGATGGGTGACCGTTATATGACTAACGCTAGTGGCATTTTTCCGAGCGGTTCCGTGCTTCGCAAGGCACGTTAAGCTGTTGGTGCCGGCTGCCGTCGATAGAGGCCTTAGGGCGGCTTGAAAACTTCTGACAGTAAGACCAGCCACTAGTCTTACAAGGCTCCACCAATCCGGTCTTGGCCCCCGTGGTGGAGTATGGCCTATACCTTCCTCAGAGAAGGGACCCGTGCCCCTCGAATGGGTTGACCATGATGATGATGATGATGAAATTAACGTTCATAATTCCGGTATCGTCGTCAAACAAATTTAACGTCAGCGGGCGCGAGAGTCGTGCGGACCGCGGCGACACGGTTTACGTCGTCAAACCCAACGATAGTGCCAACTCGGTGCAAACCGCGATGCCACGCCCACCCTCGCACGGATGCGCCGAATCGGTTAAAGACGACACAATGATTTATAGGGCACAGTGTAACTAAGATTTAGAAAAATATTGGAAACATATGTTTTTGAATTAAAAGAAAGCACTACAGACTATTAACTTTAAGTACCTGGATGACCGAGCTTTGCTCGGTATGTAGGTTTTCACACAAAAGAAGGAATTTGAAAAAAAAAAAAGAAAAATTATTATCACGTCTCGAACCAGGGTCTTCTGTTTACGGTATCGTCCTATTTCCCACTTGAGCTATGACAACCTTACAGATGGTAGCGAAAATTTCCTTCTTGAAGTGTAGCAGTTATTTCTTTGCCTTAAAAGACGGTTAAAACGACGTTTTATAAAAATGCAACCTAGTTGGATCAATTAATCGCCCCCAAAACCCCCTGTATACAAATATTTATGAAAATCGTTGGAGCCGTTTCAGAGATTCTGATTATATATAAATATATATACAAGAATTGCTCGTTTAAAGAGATTAGATACGAATACAGTTGACTTTTCATTGGAAGAGTCCGACCAGGTTTCGCTCTGATTCGCAGTGCTTGATAATAAAAGAAACAAACATAATTATGGTGCAGTTTTGAAAATAATTGTGTCACTTAAGTAAGTTTAAACAATACCAGGGCAAAAAGTAATACAAATAAACAATGTTTTAAGCGTCTTATGGTCGGTGCCGGCCAACTCAATTGGGTTTTTTTTATTGTTTACACATGGTGGACATGAGACATGAGGTTTCAGTCGATTTTTTTTTTGGAATTTAAAATTTGAAAAAAAAAAATCTTGAGAAAAAGGCTCACGCCTGTATCTCAGAAGGGTAGGCAAAGACAAGGAACTGCCATGATTGACGACCTCTGTGGTGCAGTGGTTAGCGCATCTGCCTACCATGCAAGAGGTCCCGGGTTTGAATCTCGGCTGGGGACAAAAAAACCCCAATTCAATTCAATTGTCCTTCATTCAATCCTTGTTTATGGCACCCCTAGGATTTTGCCAATGTCGGGTTTTTGTGAGGTCGCTGTTTCTGGTTCCCACGACACAGGGTATCCTATTGTGGGGCCAGAAGCAATGTACCAGTATAAGCCTGTAAGTAAATGTTAATAATGTATTTGAAACCACGAATCTTTTCAGTAAAAACGGTCTCTGCGTAGTAATGGACCCTCCATTCGGAGGGCGCGTGGAGCCGCTCGTCCAGACCCTGAGGGACCTCACGGAGAGCTTTAAAACCGTTGTTCCGACCTTCGGAGGCTCTCTCTTGCCGGTCATGTGGGCCTTCCCCTACTTCTCAGAGTCCTATATCAGGAATATGGAGCCGGAAATCAAGATGCACGATTATCAGGTGAGTAGTGAGTAGAATTGGAATGTTTATTTATTTTTCGACGACCTCTGTGGCGCAGTGGTTAGCGCATCTGCTTACCATGCGAGAGGTCACAGGTTCGATCCCCGGCTGGGGAGAAAAAAACTTCAGGTCTTGGATGTTTACATGTTTGTGATGTCGCTGTTTCTGGTTCCCATGACACGGGGTATCCTAGTGTGGGGCCAGAAGCAATGTATGTGCCTGTATGTAAATGTTATGTTTTATTTTTGGTGTACCCTCTTTAGTATAAGTATAATAATGTTACTTGTAATGTTATTTTGGCAACAGTCACAGTTACAAATAGGCACATTGAAAATTTGCTTCATGAAACGACAAGAGTGCCAAGAATAAAATTTTAACCTTAGATGTGTATGGTAACTAGCGCACAAATTATTACTCATGTCTCATCATCAACCTTTTCCCTGAGGAAGGTATAGGCCATGCATACTCCACCACGGGGGCCAAGTTCGGATTTGTGGAGGCTTGTAAGACTGGTGGCTGGTCTTACTGTCAGGAGTTTTCAAGCCGCCCTAAGGCCTCTGACTTGGCTTAACGACTGCCATCTATCGACGGCAGCCGGCACCAACTGCTTAACGTGCCTTGCGTAGCACGGAACCGCTCGGAAAAATGCCACTAGCGTTAGTCATAGACGGTGACCCATCCATGCACTGAACGCGCCCTAGTTGCTTAATGTTGGTGATCCTTTATGATCACTCAGGCAACCAGGGCTACGAGCGACTCATGGCTATGAATCGTAAATTAATGATGGGTACTTAGAGCGCACGGATTTGTATGGGACGTTTGTATGGAATGTTGGGGAATATTGAATTACAAACTTAGTCTGTTTGAACCTGCCCCTTGTTACTAAGTAAACCGGAACGGCGCAGACTAGCAGAAAACGTGATAAATCATTTACGGATGTCGCAAATAAGACGGCGACCCATCGCCAACGCTTATGACGTTGACCACATTAATGTATATTACGGTGCTATCAACCACACTTTTTCTGCTTTTGTAAGATTGGTAATTAATGTCTTGGCATTGCAAGTTGTGATAGGGAAAGATAAGGAGCTAAATCAACCTTGGTGTAGTTGTAGGCATTTTAATTTGTACACTTTTCAGGTGACATACGAAAACCACTCAAAGTTTCAAAACAAAACCAACAAGGGACGCAAGAATGGCTCGCCCGTTCGCCTCTTCACGAACCTGCCCCTCGCATCCATAGACCTCACGGGCGATAAAGATTACAAGCTTTGCGAGAAATGCAAGTTCCATGTTTCAGTCACAAACAATCACTGCAGCAAGTGTAATGAGTGTACGAGTAAAAACGGTATGACGTACAAACATTGCTATGTCTGCAAGCGATGCGTGAAGCCGACGTTCTTCCACTGCAAAACCTGTGAGAGGTGTTGTCAGCAGAAGGACCATGTCTGTGGGGCTGTTGTGGAGGCTCAGGTGAGTAATCGATAGTTTTTTTTTCACTTTTCATGAGTTTTGTTCTTACCACTAAATTCCCGAAAGTAGTCCCAGAAGATTTTTTTTAATTTTTACGGGATTTCTTTCCATGTTTGGTTACCAAATGCTTTAAACATTGTAAATGGACATTCTTCTTCTATGTAAAACAATTTACTGGAGGCTGAGACATTGGTAGAGCGCCAATAACAAAATTATAAAATGTACCGTTTTAGAACCTAAATAAATGTCATGGAACTAAAACTATTGTAAATTATAAATATTAAATTGACAAATTTCAGGAATGGGGCATTTTAGAGCGTCCGTCTAATTTTTATTTGACGATTTGTTTATGTTCGTTTAAGAAATCGTCAAGTGAAAATTTACTATTTTTTCCCAAAATTATATCTACCTTAAACTGTTTAACTTAACGTTAATTAAGTCTCAGTTTCTATGTTATTTTGAATAAAAACAATTTGATTTGAATATTATTTTCTTTGGTTTCAGTCTTGCTACATCTGCAATGAGAAGGGACACAAGAAAGCGGACTGCCCAAATCAATCCAAGAAGAGAAAACAGGCGTAAATAACCGTACAATCTTGTTTATTTATATGAATAAAATGAAAGATATTAAAACAATGTTTTTCACTTACCAGCTAAATATTGATCAAAATCACACAATCAACATGATTATCATATCACATAAATCTACTAAAAAAAGGTCAAGAGGTAAAACTTATAAAAAAACTTGTTGATGTTCTTACATTGATTGATTGAAAATGATTGGTAATTTTTAACTAAAACTTTCGTAAGCGCTACACATTGTAAATTATATTGTTCTCCGAATACCCTTACTGGACTTTTCCTCGGAATAGTCCGACTAGGGTTGCAATTACGTAAGACTCCACTGTATAGAGTTGTCTGATTTAGCCCTTTTGTTCCCGGTACGTCACACCACCTTATGTCACACAGTTACATTCTGGGACTTTTTTCCCAGTAGGTATCTCATACTCCTAATCCGAATTGTCGTATACATCCTTATTTTGACTCTTTCGAGTTGTCTAAATGCTTAACCCGATAGAGTGGAAAGTTAGGTAATGTAAGGAGTCGCAGAGCTTAATAAGGGGTGAGCAGAGGACGAAGCTCGCGTCGGTTACTCGTCGGACCTGGCCGGACTCTTCCGATGAAAAGTCAAGTAAATGTATCCGAAGAACCATTGAAAATGATTGTTAAGTTTAGTAAATTAAATACAAAGGTGAAAATTTTATCTTAAAACTAGTTTTCGCCTAAGAGACGCTCGTTGCGCCGCCACTGAAAAGTAAAATGGATTTATTAGAGACAGGTATCTTCACAACCCAAACTAATCACATTCGGAATTCTGTACAGGAAAGCATCGTATCCACTAGGCAACATTTTTCGCGCAACATGTTGAGCGACAGCGCGGGACATTTGTTGCGACGCGAAACTAGGCGGGCGTCATGTTGCGCGCCCGCTGGCATAGTCGCGCGCTATTGTGCAACGTTGCCGAACATGTTGAGCGGCACGTGTTGCACGCCAAATGTTGTAATTAAGTAGGTAAGTAATTTATTTATTTCCTTCTCACAGAGGTATCGAAACACTAAATATGAACAATTGGAATAAAAAAAAAAACTCACGCCCGTTATCCCCGAAGGGGTAGGCAGAGGCACCAGTCTCTAGAACTGGACCCACGTTTTGCCGAGTTTATTAGGTCCCAAACGTGACAAGAATCGCTCGTAGCCTGGGCTGCCTGAGTGATCTTGAACGATCACTTTGGAACGAACAGTTGGTGCCGGCTGCCGTCGATAGATGGCAGTCGTTAAGCCAAGTCAGAGGCCTTTAGGGGCGGCTTGAAAACTTCTGACAGTAAGACCAGCCACTAGTCTTACAAGCCTCCACCAATCCGGACTTGGCCCCCGTGGTGGAGTATGGCCTATACCTTCCTCAGGGAAGAGACCCGTGCCCCTCGGTGGGGACATAATGGGTTGATGATGAAACGTGACAAGTGGCAAGCCTGTCGCCGTTTTCCGGGCACAATTTATCAGCGAATGGTGTTGCTGTACAAACAAATGTACGTAACTAAAAGTCATTGGTACATGCGTGGTTCGAACCCAGACCCTCATGATCGAGAAGCAAGGGTCAACCCCACTACGCCACCACCGCTTAAAAAATAATCTAGACTTATTCCCATGTGAGAAGCTGGAGTGCATACTAGGAAAAATCCTGTGTGACAGATCTCCAGGCCCTCACTAAACTTACACGGCCTTACTAATAAAGGTTATGAGCTGTGTATACAGCCGTTATGCGAGGTCTGACAAACTGGTTAATTGTACGCTAAATGCGATTAAACCAGTATAAATTGATATACGTCAAATAGTTATTCAGAGTGTATAACTTATTATTAGTAAGGCCGACAATGTATTGTTTCTCAATTGTATAATATTTTTTTCTGTTGCAATACAAGTTTCTCTATCTATCAAATATCTTTCGCTTCAGCAACATTTACAAGTACTGTTAGAGGGCCAGCAACTTGTAGTTTAACATAACACATAAACATTTACATACAGGCACATACATTGCATCTGGCCCCACACTAGGATACCCTGTGTCGTGGGAATCTGAAAGGAAGAAGTTAGAGCGAAGCTCTCTTGGTACTCACTTGAGGTACATGTTGTTGAGAGATTTCTGCGTGGCTTCGTAGCGGGCCTCAACCCGCGCCGACTGTTCGAGCCACGCGCGTCGCACGTTGGTCCAGCGCGTGAGATGGGACTCCAGGAGATGCTCGCGAGACGGGAGCTCCGAGCCTGCCTGGTTGTGACAAGGAAATATACTTTATAAATTAGGTTTAGGTCTTGGATGTTTACATGTTTGTGACGTCGCTGTTTCTGGTTCCCTTGACACAGGTAAGCGGTGTGCGTGCCTGTATGTAAATGTTACATTATAAAGAGGAAAGATTTGTATTTTTGTGTGTGCGTACGTTTGTAATGAATAGGCTTGGAAACTACTGGGTCGATTTTAAAAATTCTTTCACCTTTTGCGTTACGATATTGACGTTTCATGAAAGCATTTGTGAGGACTGCATGAGGCTAAATGCATTTTAAGTAGTACATCGTATCTATTTCCATTTGCCCATTGCTTTTCGTGATACCGCTTTTTTAAGTTACGCATAAATAATTGAGGGTTTTTTTGGTACTTAATTCAACCTTGTAATATCAGGCCCAAAATGGGCGATGTCCTTTTCATATTGGGACTAGCAAAGCATGTCTATCAATCTGTCCTTTCCGCGCCCTCGCCCCACGTCCGATCTGTGTCTCGGACGACATCTTACATAGGTCAAGTTGATGTTGTCCTTGCTCCGTGCTGTCTGCTCGGGCAGCAGGTCCGGGATGCGCGAGACGGGGCGCCCCTCCGCCGCCGGCAACTCGATTGCGAAGTCCGCCGCTTCCGGCTCCTCTTTCCTCCTGTCGATAGCGTTAACTCCGCAGTTATTAGTCCGCACTAATTATAATGTTCTCTTTGGAAATCCGCAAGCTTTGTTATTTTAGTCAGTGAGAACAGGGACGGGCTGAAAATCAGCGCTGTGAAGATGCATGCACTCACAGCACCAAGCTGAGCCCTATCCTTTTTATCACAATATAATTATCTGTCTATAATTTTGTTATATTATGTACATAGGTATTCTGATGTGGTAAATAAAAATTTTTCAGTTATATCGATTTTTAGGGTTTTGTGCCACAAAAGGCACTGGTAAAGTCTCACTATCTCGCTGAGGACCTATAATGCTGTTGTCAAGTTACTCTGTAACGTCTTTGTGTAACTTTTCTGTTTTATGTTATGTAATATATATATTATATATATATATATATATGTATATAATAATGTATGTATTAATATAAAATAATTATATATGTATTTTATGGTAAGTCTAAGTATTATATCGAATATGTATGTACCTATGTATGTATGTATTTACGTGTATGTAATTATTGAACACCTACTCTAATGAACCGAATAAAATCTGTAAGTCAGTTAGTTTATGTACATATCCCCTCATTATACTTTTTGTACACTTACCTACCTTTTCACTACATCTTTTCTATCCATCCCAAGGTTGTCTGGAAGAGATCGCTTTTAGCGATAAGACCGCCAATTGTATACGGCAAAACTTAGATATATAAGTCTTACAATGTATTTGTTTGCCTGCCCGTCTACAAATAATAATAATAATAATTTTTGTTTTAATTCATATTTATGTAGTTATTAAATTGTGTACTAGTATTATGATAACAGGACAACAAAATTGTTTTCCTCAATACAGTACAATCTCACTAAACCGGCACTATTAAAAACCAGGGTGCCGGACTATTGGAGTGTTCGGATTACTAGATAAAAGAGAAAAATATCCTCGTGAGGCCCAATGTCTTCAAGTGATCACAAAATCAATTGTTCTTTTCAAGGTCGGGCCTTACGAGGATATAAAATAAAAAAAACCTTTCCTAGAGAGAATAAACATAGTTAATGTATTACACTAATAAAAAAACAACACCTATGTAATTAAAAAACAGGTAAATATGTATGCACATGATAAGTTTTGAGGTTAGACTGCGAGACGACGACGGCCGTAGAGGGGCGGGGGTGGCGTGAGCGGAGGGTGCCGGTTTATTGGGCGTGCCGGTCTATTGAAGTGCCGGATTAGCAAGATTATACTGTACTTACAAGATCTAAAATAGCAAGAGCTTCCTCACCCAAAATCCTTGTAATTGGCCTTAGGCTGATTGGTGATCCAGGCCCTGCAGATGGGATAGAGCGGTGAGTCGTCTTCGAACTGTGACAGGTCAACACTGCGGTCAAACAGCTTCAGCACATAGGATTGTCTCTGAGAAGTTGGTTTCTCCAACTGTTCTTTGGCACGGCTGCGCGGGGGTACGTACCTGAGCAAACCGTACCATGTATTAGTATAAAAGTGGTGATATTATTTTTAATTACTTATTCATTCACATTTCACCAACAATCTCTAACATTTGAAGGCAGACATTTTAACTGGATTGAGCTCTGCGGGCCAAAGTAATACTTATGACCATTTGTTAGTATAATGACTGACTAACAACTTGAACAATTGGTTTCATGAATGTATGGAATCGTTGATTGAGTATGGAATACATGTCCCATCGTGTGACTTAATAATTATTAAAATTTTAGTAACAGTAACTTAAAAAAAGTTTGCTTCTATGTGTCCATTGCAAACTCATTTTGACTGCACTGATTTTGTTCAAGTTATCTGTCAAGCATTATATCAATGGATCGTTGTTAGGGAATTGTCCTAGGAAACTCCAGTTTGCTTACTTATCATCGTCGGAGTCGTCAGCTTCCAAAACCTCGAGCAAGGCTCCCATGAGCCTACCGCGGGCAGTTCTCACCACTCTGTCCACGGGGGCTGTAAATAATTTCTCTTGTAACCACGAATTCGTTTTGAAAATAGACATAAATTCGAATAAAATGACGTACGCTTGATGGGACTCATTTCATGACTGCTGTTGTGTTTTGGTGTTTTTCTCGGTGAATTTAATAGACGACGGCGTTTAGGCATTTTGATTAAATAGTCTCCTGAAATTAACGACTTTAAAATATTCCCCTATAAGTTTAAAATTAAGTGAGATCGTACAACAAACTTGTTTTGATTGATTAGCTTTACTGATAGGGATCCGCAAAAAGTATCGATACACGATACCTAAGTATTTTTGTACTCGATACTATTAATACGATACTAAGTAGGTATCGATACTTTTCACAGTAATCGATACTTTTTTCGTTGAATCAAACATCCCTCTTGTCATTCGTCTTGTCTATGGGTCGATGAGTCCCAAGAAGCTTTGCGATTAGGGAAAATTCCCGTCAGATTAAGGGAAAGTCCCCGTCAGAAATAGGGAATGTCCCCATTAGAAATAGGTGTAGTTAGCAATTTATTATGCGTGAGCGTGACTCTTATGTCCTAAGTAATTAGGCTTAATTGAAGAAACAAATGAACGCCTGCAGATAGATTTAGCACATTTTAAACAGGTTGAGCGACTAATTAAAACTAAAATCATCAGTTCTTAGCACCAAACTTGTCTTTATCGGACAACAAATTGAAAATGACACTACTGAATCAGAAATTGATTTGAGATCGTTCTATCTATCTATACAGTCCTTAAACAGAGCTCACTTCTGGGCATAGGGCTCTTCCATGTCACGCCAACCCAGATCGTTATTTGAAGAATCAAGTTTTGAGACCAAGATATGAATAATTAATGTATCCCGCGTATCGGTCGGTTCGTTTAGTGTTTTTAGTGCGCGCAGGTTTCGGCAAACGGTATCAATAATTGTTCTAGTTTGAATGGGCGACCCTTTGTTTGTTTATTACATGGTAAACAACGACTTGACTTGATTATGTACTAGGAGGCGATGATTATGGAACATAGCCGTTAGGAGTTCCCATGCATGCTGGTAATTAGAAGCGGTGAACTCCAAAGCACTAATGACCTGAAGGGCACTTCCTGATAACGATGATTTTAAATAATGAAATTTATGGATTGGATCAAGGTCTGTGCGACTTTGTATCATGGACTCGTATGAATTCCTGAACTCTAACCAAGAATCGTAAGAACCATCGAAGGCAGGCAGTTTTATGTCGGGTAATTTTACATTGGCCCTAATTGCATTTGATGAGGAATTTAATTTAGGACTTTCGTCTTCGCCATCAATTAGACACTGTGCAGTGGCCATGCAACTATAAAATTACTTTTCAAAAGACTCCCTGTACTCCAACTGACTCCCATCGTCATCACTAACGATTGATTCAAGCTCATCCTGAACATCATTAAACATATCAAAAAAAAACGTTAGCTGACTGCATTCGCACATGAAGTTCAGCCTTTTGAGCTTTATTTATGGATTGATCTACATATCGTGACACGAATTTTACAAAGAGAGTCAACCTACCATTCAAGCTACCTCTTTGTCTTTTTCAGATTATAAGAATTTAATTATTGTATGAAGAGTGTTTTAAAATAATTGTTAAATATCTGTATGTAACTGCGAGTTGAAATAAAGCTTGATTCATTTATATTTTTCCTTTTTATTTAAACTACACTGGGTGCCAAAAGTACTCGATACCTGAGTAACTCGATACTTTTTATATAATTACGATACCGGTATCGAGTACTTTTTATACGATACTACTCATGAGTAAAGTATCGATAATTTTGTTTCGATGCCATATCCCTAGCTTCACAGACTAAGTATATAAGATTTGCTTTTTTTTTTTTAGTTCGTCCCGCAAGGAACCGGCTAAGGTCTTAGACCATGCTGCCACGTATATAAGATTTGCCTTGAGTGAAGAATTTGAGTGATGTACAAAACTACACCGCCGCGCCGGCATCGGCAGTCGGCCTTGTTCGTATGCCAAGCTAATTTATACTTGTATTGTAGTCCCTAATCTCGAAAATATTATGATTTACACGTTGCCTTATTAGTTCTATTAGATTGATAGGTATCGTCGCGCTTGCACGGACCCGTATACGCATAATATGGAGAGACCTTAATTAAATGTCATAATATATCATCTCTTCTTAGTCTTACTCTGTGCTGTGATGCACTGTCAAAATATCTTCGGAACACTGAGCACCAAAATAGCCTCTTTATTGTGATTTTATGGATATTCTTCATAGCTAACAAAAATCCGAGCATTTTTTGATGTTGAAACATGGCTACAGCAGCATACGAACTCGATGCTGACGGTAAGTTTTTCGTGTGTTTTTATGCAATCTGTTTTACAGGTTCGCGTCTTTGTATGTTGAAGGAACACTCTCAACGACCGTTTCCTTCTACTTTCTGTAATTTTCAATGCAACAAAACAGGAACAAAACTTTGCTCACCATCCAATTCGCTTTTATAGGTCTAAAATAAACAATATAAAATAAATAAACTTCACGAAATTAAAATGTTGTCTTTGTTATTCGTAACATGAACAGCTTGTGAAAGTCTGGCTGCACGAATGCGTAAATCACAATGCCTTGTTAATTGGACCGTTTTTTGTTCGCGCGCTTACACTTTTTCACTTAACGCAACTTGTAAATTTAATAACTACTTTTTTTAGGCAGTAAATTTATTCCGGCGACGCAGCGTCCTGATGGGACTTGGCGGAAGCCTCGACGCGTGAGGGAGGGCTATGTGCCCCAGGAGGAGGTTCCTTTGTACGAGAGCAAAGGCAAGCAGTTCAAATCCCGACAGACCGGGCTCCCAGTGGGCCTGCCGCCGGAGATAGCTGCTGAAGCCCAGAAATCTAAGAAAAACCAGTCTGGTCTGATCCAACCTATTCCTGGAATGGTCATCAATGTGGATAAGGCTAAAAAGAAGAAGAAAAAGAAGACAGGTTTGTGCAGATATTAATTTTTGTTTTTTCATAGTTACACATTTCACAGGTGTACTTGTGATTGTTTATTAGGCAGCAATATCAGTTACTGCGGTCACAGGTAGATTAAAATGGCAAGTTTTCAATAATGATATTGCTGGTGTGTTATAAAAGTTCTCTATCTCTACCTTCATTAGACATAGTAAATGTAGTGTTCAATTGCAGTGATAAGTTGTACACTCTTGGGTGTGATTAATTACATGAGTATTCCACTGTATGGAGTGGTCAAATACGTACAGGTTTTGACACTTTGGAGCTATCTGAATGCTCACCTAGACTGGACCACAACTAGAGTAAGCAATAACCCTCTCCTTTAGTAGTGAGTCGTCTCTAAACCGTGGCACCAAGCAGTGTGCATCACAAAATTAAATGACAGTAGCAATATTTTTATCCATATTAAAATAAAACTTTTAACTCTTACAGGAGCTGAGGAAGCAGCTGAGAAACTTGCCAAATGTGAGATCACAGAACCCCCATTTGAGCTGCCTCCCTCGTATGCTAAGTCCACCCCTGCGCCCGCCCCCAGTTTGCCGGTCCCTAGTCAAGCAGAGCCCGCAAAACGGCTCAAGAATCTCAGGAAAAAGCTCCGAGACATTGAAACCCTGGAGGAAAAACTAAAAGCCGGTCTCCTAAAAGCCCTTGACAAAGATCAGAAAGAGAAAGTCTCCAAAAAGCAGGAAGTTCTCAATGAAATAGCTGTGTTAGAGACTCTAATAGAGGAATGAAGCAATAACTAGAGTTTTCTTATTCATTTTAGATCATTGTACATCTGTAATGAATTATCTTATGTGGAGGTGCAAGCTGAATGTTTCACTTTAGTTAATAAATTATTTACATGCTACTTGCTCGCAATTTTTAAAGATTATATGGGATTAGTTATGCAATGCCCTTTGTCTGTCAGGCAGTTAACATCCCATGTCTGATGAAAGATGTTGTGGGGAGAGGAATAATTGGATGTGCAGACTAGGATGAGATGGCATCTGCTTGTTTTAAAAGCCAAAGTCCACTTTGGGGCATGTAGTCAATCAGAATGAATTGATTTTTTTTAGGATTATCTAGCAATCTATATTTCTGGTCTTACCTAGGTACAAATACCCGCAAAACAATTATCTTTATTTATTAACTTGTAATGTGGAAGAGCAACACAATGATGACCAGCCAATTAGTTAACGACTTTGACCCGACATTTATTTTTTCCCAAGATATAGGCTGATATTTAGATAAATTTCTTTCAACAGAAAAAAGGGCCTATTGCAGATTTTTTAAAATGAGATTTTAGATAAAATATTGAGATACACTCAAAGGAAAAGCAGAGGTATATCAAAGGATTGGATAAGCAAAAATAAAATACTTAACAAAAATATGACATTTATTAAAATAAAATATTAATGCAAAGTTACAAAAAAATACCCAAATTGATTATAAAAATAATAACTTACACAACAGTGATCATATGCAGGTTATAGTAATTATTGATGCTTCATTCTCAAAGTTTAGTAATTTATTATAAAACGTTTGGTGCATCACCTTTGCATGTTGACATAACCTAGTGGAGGTACGGATTCATCCGTAACATGATGGAGTAGATCTGAAATAAAAGTACAGTTAAGGTTGTATTATAAAGATGGTCAGCCTTAAGATTGGTTGGTTGAAGGAGCAGGAGGCGCATCCTTAAAACAAAAACAAGAATAACGTCTCGTGTCTCTAAATCTGTTACTCATCAGTGAGAAAACATAAAACAGTATCACCTAGAACAGTCTGTCTACATACATACTAAAATACGCGATAATCATGCTAATTCAGAAGCTAATAGGTGTCAACTTACATTATATAAACTCGTTTCGGGCCTTCTGCCGCGCGTAATTGCCTAGGCAGGCAAGTATTCCGATAACCGCGATCCCAAGACCGAGTACTGTCGCAAAGAAGTCGCCGAAATCATAGCCTTGCGCCGCTTCTACGTTGGTCGCCGCCAATAGCGTGAAGAGCAGTATGCAAAGCTTAAATTCCATGGTCCTTTGTGGAGATAGGAGTTCACAATGAATTTACAAAAATAATTTTGCAAACACAAACTTGTTATTTGACAAGATAGAACACAGATTAAGAAGAGATATTTTTTTTTTTCATTCTATACGTGCTCAGAATAAGAATACTATTCAGAGTATACGTGATGCCGGTTCCTCACATAGGCATAAACTTGTGCGGAAGTTTACGCCTACTCTTGTGCGTATGTACTAAAGCCACCAAAAGCCATCACTCACATGTGCGAATTTGTATGCACGAAAGAATATACTACTGTATGCACATTCATTTGAATACGCCGGTCCTACACTTGTTCACAAATGGTCAATAATGCATCCCTGTGCATTGCAAAATTTGCAAGCAACGCATGTCTTGATTGCGTGCGATTTCGTGAACCATGGACGGTGATGAGGGTTCGGTTACTGCGGTGGGGCTATTTCATTGCTTCTTCATTATATTTGTTAAAGTATAGAGGTTCAATTGGCAATCGACTCACGCTTGACACAAGATTTAAATATAGAATGGTGATATTTGTGGTATGTCAATTTGAATGTTAGACATATCACTCTTCTGACTGACTCAATGAAGGAAACTCGTGTTTGTTGATTATTAAATCATAATAAATACTCTAATGGATATCTAGTGCCTTCACCTTATTCAATAAAGCCCCAAAGACCTCCTACAAATTTTAATAACAGGTCATGGGCTCGCAATAGCTTTTAAAGATCAGTATAATCGTTTTTCAGTGTTTCAGAAATATAAGTCTTTTTTTCGTACACATCGAGTTACGAAGATAAGCATAGCAACCAAACAGTTGTTGACAAAATAAGCATAGCAACCAAGGTGACATTTTAAAATTTTGAAGAAGAGATAAACTGTACGTATTTCTTGAATAATTATGGAGAACATTAATAAATTAAATGCAAATACCAATTATCCCAATTGGAGGAAGCTTACAAAATTGTTTTTAGAAGCAAAAGGAATCGGAAACGACAGCGAGGAAAAAGGTAAAGACGCAAAATCAAAATATTTTATTTTAAATTCGATTGATGAAAACATTTTACATTATGTTATTAATTGCGCAACTACAAAAGACATCTTTGAGAAATTAGATATTGTATACAATTATAACGTCGAGAAAGATAGTCATCTCAAAGTAATTGAATTTTATAATTACAAATTCAGTGGAAATATAATACAGGACATAAGTAAACTACAGAATTTGGCTTTTGAATTGGAATCTACTCAAAATAAAATAAATGAAGAAATGATAATTCAAAAGATTTTAACAATTTTGCCCACAACATTAAATCATTTTAGAACAGTTTGGGAAATAACCCCGAAATGTGATAAAAATATTCACACTCTCATAGAAAGAATTCAAAAGGAAATACGGTTAATCGAAAATACAACTGAAATACCCGCTAATATTAATGAAGTTTTTAAGAGCGATGAAAGAAAGTGCTCTATCTGCAACAAAATAGGACATATTGCCAGATTTTGTAACAATAAACAATGTGCAATATGTAATAAAAATGGACACACTTCTATTGAATGTTTTTCAACAAAAACTTGCAAGAAATGTAATAAAAAGGGACACATAGAAAAGTTTTGTCGCATGTTTACCATGGTAAGCGAACAAATAGATAACGAAATTTCAATCAAAGCGATTATTGACTCTGGTGCATCTTCCCACATGTTCAATGATTATAATATTATACATTTTACAGAAAAGATAAACACAGAAATAAGATGTGCAAATGCTGGAAACCTCGTCGCTCAAGCAATAGGCACGATAAATACAAATACTTTTGACCTGCAAAAGGTATTATATGTTCCTGAAATATCAAGAAACCTGATTTCTGTAAGTTCAATTACTGACCATGGTGGATCTGTACTCTTCGCTGGAAACAAGGTATTTATAAAGAATAATAACCATATTATATTGAGTGGGTACAAAACTAGAAACGGCTTGTATGAGACAAGTTTTTATGCAAAGAGTGTCCGCGAAGCTTTGCTTTCTGAAACTGTCGATACCTGGCATCGTCGGCTGGGTCACGTATCGGATGTGCGGCGCCTAGCTAAATTAGTTAACGGAATTAAAATTGGGGGGGATAATCGAGAAAAATTTTGCGAAATTTGTATTAAAGCCAAAATGAGTAGGAAACCGTTCGTAAATAATAGGTTAAAGCAACATTTCCTTTGGAAATTATCCATACGGATGTTTGCGGAGCAATAGAAACTCTCACTTGGGACAACAAAAAATATTTTATTACATTTTTAGATGATTTTACGCATTTTTGTGTCGTGTACTTAATCACTTTTAAAAGTGAAGCCTTTGATAAAATAAAACAATTTGTGACTTTAGCGGAAAATCATTTTAATTCAAAAGTGAAGAAAATCAGATGCGACAATGGGAGGGAATATTCGAACGATAACCTAATGTCTTGGTGTAACTCGAAGGGCATTATTCTTGATTTAACAATACCCTACACGCCACAATTAAATGGGAAAGCAGAAAGATTGAACAGGACGTTATTAGAAAGAACAAGAGCTTTAATGTTTGATGGTTGTGTTCCAAACTACCTATGGGGCGAAGCACTCTTAACTGCAAGCTTCCTTATTAACAGAAGTCCCACCGAAGGCAGAGACAAAACTCCAGCCGAGATGTGGTTTGGTATCAAGCCAGACGTATCTAATGTTAGAAGATTTGGTTCAACAGCTTACTATAAAATAAACTCTGGTGTAAGAAAGTTGGACGTTAGATGTGATAAAGGAATCCTGATAGGCTACGTCAGGAATGGTTACAAAATATGGGTGGATGAAACTGAAACAATTGTAAAAGCGAGAGATGTTAGAATAAATGAAAATGAGCAAGGTATATATTTAAATGAAGGAAATGGTGATAGAAGTGGAGGTTTTTGGAGGATGGATGAAGAAAATCAAGAGTCAGTTGGTGAAGGCACAACACAAAGAAGAATAGATAATAGTCAGGAAGAAAATCAAGTCGGAAGAGTCAACAACAACGAAGATCGAGAAGGTGATATATTAAGAGAAAGAGGAAGAAGTAGAAGTAATGAGAGTGTTCGAGAAGGTGAAATATTAAGAAGAATAGTAAGTAGTAGAAATATTGAGAATGTTCGAGAAGGCGATTTTCATTTGAGAAGATTGGGTAGCGAAACAAGCGAAGACGAAACAAATGAAGGCGAAACAGAAGTTGAAACAAATGACAACGAAACAAATGACAACGAAACAAATGACAACGAAACAAATGAGAACGAAACAAATAACAATGAAACAATTGAAGTTGAAAGAAATGAAAGAGAAACAAACGAAGTTGAAGAAGAAATAGAACAAAATAATGAAGTTTATTCTGATGGAAATGAAGAATTCTTTGATACTGAACAAATTGAAAATCGGGTCGAAAATAATGAAAGTCGAAATAATAGGGATAATAGTCAAAATAGAAGAGTTCAACCTGCCAGAGAACGTAGACCACCAGATAGATATAAAGATTATCTGATGGATTATGACACTGAAGCATCAATGTTGACATACGAGGAGGCAATAGAATCGAAAGAAAAGGACAAATGGAAACAAGCTATAAAAGAAGAAATTAAATCCCTTGAAGAAAATAAGACGTGGTCATTTGTGGATGAACAGGAAGCAGTAGGAAGAAAATTAGTCACCAGTAAATGGATTTTTACCATCAAGTCCGATGGTCGATACAAAGCCAGACTAGTGGCAAGAGGTTTTCAACAAAAATACAAGATCGATTATGATGAAACGTATAGTCCAGTGGTCAACAGTACTTCGTTGAGGGTATTATTATCAATCGCAGCAGATAAAGGTTTAAAAATGAAACAGTTCGATGTAAAAACAGCATTTTTACACGGAGACCTAAAAGAAAGTATCTATATGAAGGTGCCAAATGGATACAATAATAAAGTAGGTAAGGTATGCAAATTGAACAAGAGCTTATATGGATTAAAACAAGCCCCGTTAATGTGGAATATAAAATTTACAGATTTTTTGACAAAGATGGGTTTCAAACAAATGAAACAAGATCAATGTATATTTGTCATGGAAGGCGAAAGAAGGATTATCCTTGCGGTATATGTAGATGATGGATTGGTTTTCGGTGAAAGAGAAGAAGATCTTCTTCACATAATAGAAACGATTGGAAAAGCCTTTGAGTTAAGAGTCTGTGATGAAGTAACTAATTACATAGGTTTAGATATTAAACAAGATGAAAATGGGATTAAAATTTTTCAAAAGACTTACAGTGAGAAAATAGTCAAGAAATTTAACTTGAATAATGCTAGAGAATGTAAATGTCCAACTATATTGATAGAACAACATTCATCTGAGAAAATTGATAAAAAATCTCATGAGCTTTACCGTGAAATGATAGGGTCATTGTTATATCTCGCGAATAAAACACGACCAGACATAAGTTTTCATGTAGGTTATTGTTCGAGACATCAAAATTCTCCAAATCTAAATGATTGTAATAATGCTAAAACGATTTTGCGATTTATCAAAGGATCAACAGGAAAAGGGATTCACTTTACGAAAGGTGATAAAGTTCTCAGGGGTTATAGTGATTCGGATTTTGCGGGAGATCCAGATACTAGGCGCAGCACCTCAGGTTCTGTGATTTGGCTGAACGGTGGACCAGTGGCATGGAGATCAAGAAAACAATCAGTAGTCGCGCTAAGCAGCACAGAAGCAGAATACATAGCGGCAGCTGAATGCTGTAAGGAATTGCTTTACATAAGGGACCTGATCTATGAGATAACCAAAGAAAAACTTGAAGTTGAGATGAGAGTGGATAACCAATCAGCAATTTGGCTTATGAAAAATGGAATTATGGGCAATAGAAGCAAGCATATAGACGTGAAATATTGTTACTTAAAAGAAAAAATAGATGAGAATCAGATTACAGTAAAATACTGTCCAACAGGATCACAACTGGCTGATATACTAACTAAAAGTTTACCGGCTGTAAAGTTTGAAAAATGTCAACGAAGATTAGTGTATGAGTGACAATGTGAGTCGTAGAGTGTAGTATAAGTGCGGGCTAAAGTGAACTTTATTCTTTTTCGGTTAATGTCGGGGTTTATTTTATATCTTATGGTAGTATGTAAGGTTTTATAGGGTGTGTAAACATTTAATATGTATAAAAGGAAAAACACTTAAGGATTATTGAAATACGTAACAAGTTCAGACAGATTTAAAGGGGTGCTTAATAATGACAGATTTAAGGGGGTGCTTAATAATGATTCACTTAAGGGGGTGTATGTAATGTAATATTAATTGAATCATTATTTAACATTTAACTTGTCAAAAGAAGAGTAAAAATTTAAAATTTTTTATTTCTTTACACATTTTCTGAAGATATCCTTAAGTATATTTTCTAGATCTTTAAAATTGAATATATATGAGGTATTGTATTTTTTATATGTTTAGTGATGGTGAATCGAGTGGAAGAAAATAAAAGAATATAGTTGAGGTTATTTTTATATGATGGTGATGAGTCGAGTGGGAGAAAAGCAAATAAGATAGTTGAGGTTATTTATATATGATGATGGTGGTCGAGTCGAGTGGGAGAAAATAAAGATGATAGTTATACTTATGTATTTATATATGATAATGATGATGAGTCGAGTGGGAGAAAATAAAGATGATAGTTATACTTATGTATTTATATATGATAATGATGATGAGTCGAGTGGGAGAAAATAAAATAGATAGTTATACTTATTTATATGATGATGATATCATAGTGGTGTTGATATGAGTGGGAGAAGATGAAGACAAAACAAGATAGTTGTAGTTATTTATGTCAGTGGTGACGTGATGTGTCGAGTGGTGAAAATAGAGATAGATATGGAATAAATAGTTCATATTGTTTGTGGTGAAAGATATACAGGGTGAAAATGTTTATATAGTAAAGTTGAAAATTTGATATACAGGTTGAATATTTTTGATATTGTATTTTAAAATATACAGGTTGAGTTATTATTGGGTAGTGAATTTTCGAAATTAATTTGATGATGTATAAAATATAATTTTGGGAAACATTGTTTAGATGCAGTAGGTAAATTAAATTAATTAAAGAAATTGTTATTAATGTTTTTACAAGCAGAGTCGATTGAGGGGGTGTGTTAAAGTATAGAGGTTCAATTGGCAATCGACTCACGCTTGACACAAGATTTAAATATAGAATGGTGATATTTGTGGTATGTCAATTTGAATGTTAGACATATCACTCTTCTGACTGACTCAATGCAGGAAACTCGTGTTTGTTGATTATTAAATCATAATAAATACTCTAATGGATATCTAGTGCCTTCACTTTATTCAATAAAGCCCCAAAGACCTCCTACAAATTTAAATAACAATATTACATTAATAATATGTCGCAAGAAGCTGACCGCCCGTCGACAGCCGCGGAGAAGTCGTATTGGGATGAGTAAATTGTACAGTCAAAGGACTAGGTAAGTAATACCTACTACTTACCAGTCCATATCTATATAGTTTTGTTCAACAGTAAAGTAAACTCAAGAAAGGCGTAGGTAGTCGGCAGCGCAGCTATTTCCCTCATTCAAAGATTTTATCCCACAGAAGAGCCTACTGTCAAAACTAGTCTTTGGTGCGCTCCCTTTGATGTGCGTCAAAAAACCGACACGATTCGGAATATAGCATATACTTGCGCACAACCCTACGCGAATGTCGTCCTATGTGCATAGTACACATTCGCGTACGTATATGCCCAAGTGAGGGACCGGCATGTGAGGAGGGAGGGGAGGATGAGGTGAAGTTCCTAATCTATGGACAAAATACCTATGTAAAAAAAGTTGCGGTCAAGTGCGTTGCGTTGTCATTGTTTTGAGGGTCCTACTCCTACTCCTCTAAAGTCACGTGATTTTAGCTAACTTACCCAGAAACATATTTCAATGAAATCAACGATAGAGAACATTTATTAGGTTTTTAAATATTAAATCAAATCAAATCAGCTAATTTGCTTCATGTGGTACAACACTTCTTGAACAATAATTTATAGGTCCATGACATGAGTGAGTCTTGCAAGGGCACTGCAATTTTATAACAGTTTACTTTAAGTATAAAACTACCCATCATCAAAATATGAAAGATTAACTTTTTACTTTGTAACAAAAATGCTGTCGGTTTTGGTACTAGTATTCAAGTTGAACCCTTACCTATTTTTCACAATTGATCGATTGACGAATGAATGAAATCACTGTAAAAACCGGTTTTGTAAACGGTATTAAATTGAGTGAATGAATTACTCGCAGAATGTAGCCGTAGCACTATAGTTTTAAATTTTCACAGATTAGTGGATTTTGACAAAAAAAAAAACTGGTTGGCGTTTCTTGTCAGCCGACGAAAGTATCGGTGAAATATTTTCCCGTATTTATTTAGCAATTTGACCACCCCTACCTGTTTTATGATGAATTAATTATCATTTCCGACGTACAAACATCGTTGTTGTGGATGCGCGCTGACTCCAAACGAGAGTTCCGTCAAATAACCTCGCAGTGATATGAAAACAGTTTGAACCTGTGCCAGCGTAGACAAGAGCGACCAAGATGAGTGGCGGCAAAGGTTTTGGGTTCGCGGGATTCACCATGCCCAAGCGGAACCCCTCAAACGTATCGCTTCACGCGGTGCCGCCGCCTCCGTCCACGATGCATGCGGTGCCTCCGCCGACGGCTGGCTTGTCCAAACAGGGTTACTCGACTATGAGCTCTATCACCCAGAACGCTGTGACCGGCAACTGGGGTACACTAGGCAAGAAGCGGTCAAAGACCGAAGATGAGTGAGTTTGTTACACTGATTTTAAGTCTTAGGGTAGGTACTTAGCCATTGGATTCCCATGTAAAATTTATATCTATTCTTGTTGTACAGTACTAGACTACAGACTTTATCATAGTATAACTAAATGGTACAAATAAGAATACTCCACTCTTTTAGCCAAAGAAAAAAGTATGTACTTTTTTTTTATTTAATTTTGTGCAGAAATTTTGATTGTTATACATTTTGTACAGGTATAGATTCCAAAAAATATTATCATTGTTTTGGAGAAAAAAGTCACAAGAAGCCTCTATTTAGAGCGTTCATGGAAATTTATTTCGGAAAATGAAATGTTTATATAACTATAACGTATGTATACAAAATAAATACAGTGTGTAACAAAGTCTCAGTATAAAAATGGATGGCTGTACTCGTCAACACTTTGTTTTACACTCAACTTTTGCAACTAAGAAATCATCTTAATTATAATTAAGAATTCTTCAATAATGTTTCAGTTTTGTGGCTTTAAAATGTATGGAAAAATTGATATAAAAAAATTCAGATTTCTCCACAGTAACAAGTTGTATTGACTTGAGAAATATAATAATATGAAGATTTTGTTACTCTGTTTGAAAATATATTGTCATAATATGTAATACTGAAGTAGTAGTATTAGTGAGGTGACGTCTGAGGTTAAATTTTAACTGGATGACTTTCAGATATTTTGATGATGATGAAGAGCCTGCTGCCCCAGCCCTAGCATACATACCAGCTCCTGGGAGTCCCTCCTATGAAGGACCATCTGGTTCCAAGGTAATATAAGATTACATAATACATTTTTTTTTATTAAAAAAATTCAATAAAATGGGCTAGTTGCCCTAAAAATGTAATTAATCCGTCTTTTAGATTATTCAAAAATAACTGATACATATTTTTTTATTTGTAAATTAGACCAAAAATGACAAATATATAGCCCATTAAAGTTACGTGTGACATCACGCCGTGCTGCATTTTTTAGCCCGGAGTGAAAAATATTGGACACATATGATAAGAAAAAATATGTGTCCAATATTTTTTTATAATCCAAAATACGGACTAAATAGAATTTAATTATTTTGACCCTGGAAACTACCCTATTTCAAAAACTCCCACTGCTGATCAATGTTACTAAGCTTAAGGGACAGGTATGATGAGTCACAATATTGAATTTGGATCCAACTTGCTTAGGGCCGGTGTCTGAATTCAGAATTTCACTAAGTAAATACTTGAGTAACATTCTGTCACACTCCTTTCTGAGAAATTTGACGAGACTGCAATACAGTTAAGTGGTATCTTAGCGAAATTCTCAATTCAGAAACTCGCTCTTAGCTTAGCTAGTAGATGTCCATTCCTAAAATTTTTATTTCACTTTTATATTTGGTGTGATTGCGAACATTCAAGAAGGTACATGTTTCTTGTACGTGTATTTTATGAAGAAAATTTGATTCCAAAGCTAACAATTTTTGAATGAAATGCTGTGTACCATACAGCCGCGAGTAGCCGAGGATCGTGCTCAGTGGCGTGTAATGGGAGAGGCCTATGTCCAGCAGTGGACAGTCATAAACCGATGACGATGATGATGATGATACAACCTATAAACCTCCCATTGTAGGGCACAGGTCTTCTCTCAGAGAGAGAGAGAGGGTTGGCGATTTCGAGCGCTGAGGTACATGAGTAGCTCAGACACTCAGGTTAATCCATTATTAATAGCTGTCAGTTGTTTTTCCTCTATGCACTAGCCTACCACTGTTAACAGTAGATTAACAGTTTGTTAGTGTACGAAAAACGAGGGGTGAATGCCAGACGTAATAGCAGCCTTAAGCATGCGTTCCAATTACCATCAAACCGACAAGCGGCGACGGCCTTCAAAACGCCACCCCCCCATGCAGAAAACCAGCAACTCTGATGACGAGGAAGACCCTCTGGACGCCTTCATGGCGGGGCTGGAGCAGCAAGCCGCCAAGGACCTCGTGGCCAGCAAGGAGCACGCGGCGGCTGGCAAGGAGAGCGCTCGCGGCACTCGCGGCGACATCGACGAGCTGGACGATGAGGAGTCCTATTACAAGTGAGTGATTCCCTGTATGGTCATTTGTCGGCCATTTTCGCCCACTGCAGATCATAGGCCTTTCACATGGTTCTGCAAGGTTTCGGTCTTGTGTCGCCCGCATTCAGCGACTCCCTGCCAAGTAACAAAGTCTTTAGAAGCAGCCCAAACGGTCATCGGTTCTCCGAGTTAGTGGGATTATGGTCTTCTGTTTCTGGAGAGTTAGAAAGACGGATATTGTGAGTTGATCTAGAGGGAGCTCTAAATCAGCTAGCGAGGTTCTGGTGGCCAGCAAGGAGCATGCAACGGCTGACAAGGAGAGTCCGCTATTACAAGTGAGCATTCGTCTTTTTTGACTCAATGGGAATACATCAGCTATTTGACGCCAACTGCTGGACATTGGCCTCCCTCATGATTTTCTAGTAAGCTTAAGCTTTGGTAAGCTTCCCGGTCTTGTTTCATATTCATATTCTTTATTGCGAAATCATGTATATAGTTATAAGTACAGGTGGTATGGTATGTGTATGTAGGTACATGATACCCTGTAAGGGCACTGCAATACAGTTAGTCTTATGACAGAGACATCTTGGCGTTAGATTAATTAATATTATTTAGGTATTTATCTCATCCAAAAGAATAGATTTAATAACAATCATACAAGATACGTAATAGTTCCTCAATGAGATTGAGGGTTTAGCAAATATTCATTTAAATTATGGTAAAATTTATTTATTGTGGCATCCGCATCCAGTGACTACCCGGAACCTTAACTAGGTCGTCAGCCAGGTCTGACGACCATTTGATGGGGGCCTGCTCACGCTGCGTCGTTCGGTTAACGGTCGCCAGGTCACAATTTTTCCGCGCCAACGGCCATCGGTTCTCCAACCAACTATTATACCTACATAAATGCCCGTTTTTCTCCAACAGATATATGGAAGACAACCCGCTGAATAACGCCGATGACGGCTCAGACCTGGAAATCGAGTATGACGAGGACGGCAACCCTATAGCGCCGCCCAAGAAGCGGTTCATCGACCCCCTGCCCCCTATAGACCACTCGGAGATCAAGTATGAACCCTTCGAGAAGAACTTCTACACGCCGCACGAGGAAATCGAGAATCTGACGCACCAACAGGTTGAGGAGTTGAAGAAGAACCTCGGTGTAAAGGTAGGGAAGAAATAGCTCTTGGTCCGACAGTAAAACTACCAAGATGGAAGTTGTGGGTCCCTCTTCACTTTGAATGTGAGATGGATGGTACTTGTAAAGCTGGCTTCCCACGGTGCGCGATTCCGCCGACGGCCGACGCCGGCCGACGACAACGGAAAGCCACGCACGCCGGTACGGCGCACCGCCACAGACGTCTGTGCTACCGCGTACCGAGACCCTTCCCACGGTGTGTCGTGCGAGCTGGTCCGCGTCCGTCCGCCGAAGGAAGCCGACTTAAAACAGCGCGTTGCTTAGAAGAAAATTCGTGGATACGGCTAATATTCTACATAGATATAGCAAAAACTAATAATTGGAGTTACTGGGTGCAATCGATCTGATCAGACTGGACCGGGAAACTTGAAAAACCGTGACAGAGGCCTATTATGTCCTGCAGTGATTAAGTGATTAAAAAAACGAAATGTAAATTCTTTACCGATATAAAAAAATCTATATAATTTTTTTTCTGTGCATTTTATTATAAGGCTTTCATCTTAAAATTCACACAGTATTTAAGACAGTAGTTTAACTTACTACCTGCTACTTATACGTAGTAAGTAATGACTCTATTTCTCAACAGATATCAGGTCCGGACCCTCCCAAGCCAGTCACCAGCTTCGCTCACTTCGGCTTCGACGACCAGCTCATGAAAGCAATCAGGAAGTCGGAATACACGCAGCCTACGCCGGTCCAGGCTGCCGGCATCCCGGCGGCGCTCGCTGGCCGCGACATCATTGGTGAGACTTTTTATTGGGGTATTTTTTCTGTAAAGATACGATTCCACCAGTGTGCTGAACTGTGCAGCACTCAAAGGCACTCAAAGGCACTCAAAGGCGCTCACTGGGCGCGACATCATAGGTGAGACTAAAATTTATTGGAGTATTTTTCTGTAAAGATACGATTCCACCAGTGTGCTGAACTGTGCGTCTCTCAAAGGCACTCAAAGGCGCTCACTGGGCGCGACATCATAGGTACTTAAATTTATTGTGGAGTATTTTTATGTAAGATTACGATTCCACCAGTGTGCTGAACTGTGAGGCACTCAAATGTACGGTGTACGACACAAATGTTTATTCTGGTCGACCCACTCAAGCAAACAGTAACAAATTGTAGAAATGTTGGCGAACATCAGTATGAATCCACACATGCAAGCAGTGGATTCGCGTCGACGCTGACACACTTTTTAGCGAACTTTGCTTCCGCTGTTAACGTGAGCAATTTGTGTCTATGAAAAGATTAAATTGCTCACCCTATCTTTTAGCTCACTGATATGTATATATCTTTCTTATCTTTAGCTCATCTTATTCGCTTGTTGGAATCGTAGCCACGTAGGCACGTAGCCCGGCTGCCTGAGTGATCTTAAACGATCATCAAGGTTAAGCAAGATAGGGCGCGTTCAGTGCAAGGATGGACGCTAGAATCTGATTTCTAAATATTAAATTACAATAAAACTAATTAAAAACATTAAAATCAATTTCCCTTTCCAGGTATTGCGCGGACAGGGTCCGGTAAGACGGCGGCATTCCTCTGGCCGCTGCTAGTCCACATTATGGACCAGAAGGAGTTAGCGCCCGGCGATGGACCAATTGGACTTATATTGGCGCCCACCAGAGAATTGGCGCAGCAGGTAAACTTGCGGATGCTCTGTCAAGATCTATCTAACTATTTAATCCGCCCGCTCAGAGCCCACTGTTGGGCTCTGACCTGTGCCCCCACAACGCTGATATTCTGTTGCAACCACTATGCGGTTAGTCATGACTCTAGTTGGTTGACAGAGAAACAAAAAAGCAAAGGAAAATAATTGGAAGCAGGTGCTCAAAATAACTCTCAGGGGATGTGAAGTGTATTGTGACGTGGTATCTGTAAAGTGTGTGTGAATAGGTAATATATAGTGATTGTATGATAGTGATGTAACCCATAGACAGTGTTTTGCCGCCGAAACTGCGTCCTCGCTGCGAGCTACGTACCGTTACCACTATGTAATAAAGTTAGAAGTTACTGCACTCTGAAAAAAAATACAAAATATTCAGGAGCGCATCTGCCTACGATGCATCCCAGGGTCGAATCCCGACTGCCTATGTGCCTGTATGTAAATGTTAATGTTCTTTATTTTACCAGAAAAAGTACAGCCAAAACATTATTATTTTTATGTGTTCCGCAGATCTACATGGAGGCGAAACGGTTCGGCAAAGTGTACAACATCAGATGCGTATGCTGCTACGGAGGAGGGTCCAAGTGGGAGCAGAGCAAAGCATTGGAGGGTGAGGATTTAATTTAATATAATTTATTGTGCGTAAAACAGGTAACCAACAATGTATAAAATACAGAGACAGCTTAATAGAGTAGATCTAGAATGTCACCCAAAGCATACACAGACCCACCCATGAGATCAGGAAAATGGAAACAACTTCGTACTTGGTAGATGGACATTCATACCAAATTTGCACTAGATTTAAGGTGATTTGAGAAAAGATGGTCAGAGTGGAGTTTTTTCATTGCCTTTTTCTCCACTACACTTATATTATACGTAAGTGTATGTACATTGACATTCAACAAACAGAATGTAAATTCTTACCGTTGAAATAAATTTCTGATTTTTTCTGAAACCAAACAACAGTTATTTTTAACGTAATATTTTTTACCCGAAAAGGTTTTTTTGTGTTTGGGTCTAGTGTTGAACACATCCGTTAATAATAATTTTTAATTTTGCTAAAACTGTTTTGAACAAAATAAACGTCGACTTTTTTTTGTTACCTTCTTCTCCACATAATCTATTAATAATTGTGAAACTAACAACTTTGACGTTCATAAAGTAAAAATTTTATTTTATATTATGGAAGGTATTATGAATAAATGCAAAAATTGTATAGGTTAAGTAAACATTTTGTTTTTATAGTGAATTATATTTTATTACTTTGACTTTTAAATATTCTTGTTTCAGGCGGTGGGGCCGAGATCATAGTGGGCACGCCGGGACGAGTCATAGACCTGATCAAGTGCAAAGCGACCAACCTGCAGCGCGTCACCTACCTAGTGCTGGATGAAGCGGATCGCATGTTCGACATGGGATTTGGTGAGTTTGTGAGCAAGTTTTCGTTGTTAATTTATTTTTATGCGATTAACGACAGCAAATCGTATTACTTTATGTTCATTTATCTTTGTTCTTAAAAACTTATCTAGCACTACTGCTTATTCGTTCCACTTAAATGGTTAGCTGGAAGAAAATAGTTTTTAGTATCAAGCTCGCCTTTGTGCATGTCATTTCTTATGCAATAAAGAATTTTGAAATCAAATGAAATTGTTCTCCATAAATAACAATTATTTAGCAGATTTGCTGCTGTGCTCGGAAAACTGGTTTAATTCGTATACAACGAATAGTTAATAAACAATTGAAATAGCCGATCCGCGGTGTTAACGCGTGGTAATGAAAGGGTGTCGTTAACGGCGACGATAGAATAAAATTTAATTAGGATATTTAATTAATCTTCGTCGTGTGTCCACGAAATCGATGGTCCATTGAAATGTTTGGCGAGCGATGAGCGACATTGTATTTAAAGATAGTAAGCCGGTTTCTCAGTTGAGAATTTTCACTAAGTAAATACTTAAGTAACGTTCTGTCACGCTCTTTTCTGAGTGACGAGACACCACTACATTTAAGTAGTTACTTATGCTCGGTTCGTATAATATACACCTACCGGTTACGATCCGTTTTCCATACAATTTATTGACGGTTCGTAGGAATTTCATAGGAATTGTAACCTATCGTAAGCAAAAACGAAGCGTTTTGTGGATATTGGAACCGGCCATTAGTGAAATTCTCAATTCAGAAATTGGCTCAGAATCTTGTTCGTGTGTGACGCCCTTAAGTCCCCTCTCTCCGAGAAAAGATCTGTGCCCTAACTGTAAGCTACACAAACAAATCATTCATACCTAATTTGCATTAGCTTTAAGGTGATTTGAGAAAATATGGTCAGAGTGGAGTTTTTTTTCGCTGCCTTTTTCTCCACTACACACGGCCCCAAGGCAGCGGCTAACGTTGTACATAAGTTTATGTAGGCACATTGACATTTAACGAACAGAATGTAAATTCTTTACGTTGAAATAAATTTCTGATCTCTGAATCCAGAGCCGCAGGTGCGGTCGATCTGCGCGCACGTGCGGCCCGAGCGGCAGGCGCTGCTGTTCTCGGCGACGTTCCCGCGCCGCGTCGAGCGGCTCGCGCGCGACGCGCTGCACGACCCCGTGCGCGTGCAGCACGGCGCCGCCGGCGAGGCCAGCGCGCTCGTGCGCCAGCGCGTGCAGTGAGTGTCCCGCTGTGGCGTAGCGCACCGGCGAGGCCAGCGCGCTCGTGCGCCAGCGCGTGCAGTGAGTGTCCCGCTGTGGCGTAGCGCACCGGCGAGGCCAGCGCGCTCGTGCGCCAGCGCGTGCAGTGAGTGTCCCGCTGTGGCGTAGCGCACCGGCGAGGCCAGCGCGCTCGTGCGCCAGCGCGTGCAGTGAGTGTCCCGCTGTGGCGTAGCGCACCGGCGAGGCCAGCGCGCTCGTGCGCCAGCGCGTGCAGTGAGTGTCCCGCTGTGGCGTAGCGCACCGGCGAGGCCAGCGCGCTCGTGCGCCAGCGCGTGCAGTGAGTGTCCCGCTGTGGCGTAGCGCACCGGCGAGGCCAGCGCGCTCGTGCGCCAGCGCGTGCAGTGAGTGTCCCGCTGTGGCGTAGCGCACCGGCGAGGCCAGCGCGCTCGTGCGCCAGCGCGTGCAGTGAGTGTCCCGCTGTGGCGTAGCGCACCGGCGAGGCCAGCGCGCTCGTGCGCCAGCGCGTGCAGTGAGTGTCCCGCTGTGGCGTAGCGCACCGGCGAGGCCAGCGCGCTCGTGCGCCAGCGCGTGCAGTGAGTGTCCCGCTGTGGCGTAGCGCACCGGCGAGGCCAGCGCGCTCGTGCGCCAGCGCGTGCAGTGAGTGTCCCGCTGTGGCGTAGCGCACCGGCGAGGCCAGCGCGCTCGT
The DNA here is from genome assembly GCA_947310845.1 of Yponomeuta plumbellus. Taxonomy (NCBI): domain Eukaryota; kingdom Metazoa; phylum Arthropoda; class Insecta; order Lepidoptera; family Yponomeutidae; genus Yponomeuta; species Yponomeuta plumbellus. Next base: position 21,042,089 of record OX371203.1, read on the forward strand.
GCGCCAGCGCGTGCAGTGAGTGTCCCGCTGTGGCGTAGCGCACCGGCGAGGCCAGCGCGCTCGTGCGCCAGCGCGTGCAGTGAGTGTCCCGCTGTGGCGTAGCGCACCGGCGAGGCCAGCGCGCTCGTGCGCCAGCGCGTGCAGTGAGTGTCCCGCTGTGGCGTAGCGCACCGGCGAGGCCAGCGCGCTCGTGCGCCAGCGCGTGCAGTGAGTGTCCCGCTGTGGCGTAGCGCAGGCGGCACGGCGCCGCCGGCGAGGCCAGGGGGCCAATTCTCACTTCATTAGCAAATAAGACGTATACGACTCTAAGGCGTATGACTTGAATTCTACATAAAAAAGTCGAACGACACCCAAATTCTGTATTCTGAACACCATGCGACATTGAATTCGAATGAAAAAAGAAATGTATAACGACTAGAACAGTAATCTGTGAATCCTACGTTCCATTTTCTCGATTGTAAATTGAAAGTTAGTCGAATCTTAAAACATTTACAATTTCACTTTTAAATTGATACATTTTGCGGCAAATTATTACTTGGAGTGTTATTTTATAAACTAAGAAACTGTTTAGGTACAAAATATACGTTATTTAAAAGTTCAATTCACTTAACTCTTAAAATTTTCAACTGAAATGTTACTTATAACGAAACGTCAACGTAGGGAACGTTGGGCGAGTCCATTAATAATGGACTTGCCCTACGTTCCGTAATGCGATAAAATCAATTACAGCGCGAATCCGACCAAATTTAGTAGTCCCAAAGTATCTCGCACGGAGTAGGGTTTTTGTGCCTACTGCACTTAAGTGGATTCGCGCCAGGCAACGTCGTACGGAAAGTATCTTGGAATTTCCAATCAAGAAACGTCAACTATCAATGAATGCGTTCAAATTTCATACGCCTTTTGCGAGTCGCATGGTAATTACCATGCGACAAGATGACACCTCAAAGCGAACGAAAATTGTTTGCAAATTTGCGTATACGACTTTGTGAGAATACATGAAACTGATTTTTATGCGACAAATGTCTAATCCTTCGAATGTTTGGCGTCTACGCTTTCAATTCGCATGGGCGAGAATCGGCTCCCAGCGCGCTCGTGCCCCGCTGTGGCGTAGCGCAGGCGGCACGTGCAATAAGTATTAAAACCGAGTTTGGAACTACTTACTGAACTTCCAAACTCTTTGCTGCAAAACTTTTGGGTACTTACCCAATTGTCAAATATTTGAAATTAGAACGCAAGTACGCATTTTCATTCCTCTGAGATGCTAGTGAAAAGCTGAGTGTTCTATACGGGCGCAAATCATTTTTGGTCCCGGTAGTGTTGAATCCCTCGCTCCTTCAGCGATTCTTAGTTAAAGCCCTCGCGTCGCTCTGGCTTTAATGCAAGAATCGCCTCGGTTCGCTCTGGATTCTATTTCACAACCCCGACGCAAAAATTTTGGTGAACAACCTACTATAGTTCCTGTATTTTTCTGTTTTACAGAATATTCAACAGACCCGAGCAGAAATGGGATTGGCTCCTGAAAAATCTAGTCGAGTTTCTGTCCGCTGGCAGTATACTAATATTCGTCACGAAGAAGGTAATAAATTGATGATCTGCTGTATTTGTTAAAAAACATACGACGAAATTTTAGATGTAAGTATCCCTTCATTTGGCGGTAATTAGCATAACAATAGTTAAACAATGGCCGCGTGCCCGCTGCGGGCATTTGCCAAGCGAAAGGGTATAAAAACGAATTTAATTACTTATGACGTATATAATATAAATAAACTTAGGGACTTCACACACGGCTGCTATAATATACATTACATCCCGGGAGGTATAGCTTACATTATATTAAAGTATCACACACGCAACAGGTAACGTAATGTATATTTCGCTTCATTTAGTTGACATACGTCTCGACCGACACACGTTCCGGCTGCTAAGGCGTTATACAGGGTGTTGTTATGGATCTGTCGACTTACTACTAGATTTAATAGATAGGTAGTTCATCAGAAGATGATTGAGATTTTGATGCGCGTATGCGTTGGCACATGTGCCAAAAATAGAACGATGTGCATTGAACATCATATAAAGTAAGGAAAATTCCGAAGAGTTTAAATTATATGCGGAATTATCAGACATCGCCAGCTAGTGGACAGGCATGATATTATTACAAAATTTATGACCACTGTGTTGCTACACTTTTTTTTCTTTTCTTGAGGTAGATTGATTTTTGTTACTATCCTTCATGTTAAAGGCAACTTTAATGTTATATTCCATCACTATATACAAGTTTTAACTTCCTATGTTATATCTATAAAATCATAGGTCATCAATCGACAGAATCGAAGAATTGCTCGTAGCCCTGGCCGCCTGAGTGATCTTAAACGATCACGAAGGTTAAGCAACATAGGGTGCGTTCAGTGCGCGGATGGGTGACCGTTTATGATTAACGCTAATGGCATTTTTCCGAGCGGTTCCATGCTTCGCAAGGCATGTTAAGCAGTTGGTGCTGGCTGCCGTCGATAGATGGCAGTCGTTAAGCTAAGTCAGAGGCCATAGAGCAAGACCAGCCACTAGTCTTACAAGCCTCCATCAATCCAGACTTGGCCCCCCGTGGCGGAGTATGGCCTATACCTTCCTCAGGCTTACGAAACGTAGCTTACGGCCGATTTCTGAATTGAGAATTTAGCTAAGTAACTACTTAACTCTAGTGTTGTCTCGTCAAGTTTCTCAGAAAAGAGCGTGACAGAACGTTATTTAAATATTTAAGTGAAATTCTCAATTCGGAAACCGGCCTTTAGCGAGACTATTTATATGGAGCAAATTTATGTGGAGCAAATGATTTTTTTGAGATAGGACTCTGAATACCTATGTCGTTTAGCGACATAAGACTCCTAGTGGAGTTTTTTGAATCACCAAGAAACTTTTTGAACACCCTGTTCGAAGAAAGATGTATCGTAATATACGAAAAGGTATTGAGATATATTAAGATGTATCGACAGGTAAATTACATCTTCGTATCGCTCAGTACCTTTAAGGTACGAAGATGTAAAGATGTATATTATAGCTGTCGTGTGTGGTCTCCTGACGATTTCTATGGAAAGATGTAATGAGATATATCGTGCTATAATATACATCTTTACCTTATAGCCGTCATGTGTGGAGTCCCTTAATTAGGCGCCATCCTTAAATTACGTCACACGAATAATTGTCCCCCGACCTTGTCACAGCTGGCATATTTGTGAGACTCCCCCCCCCGTCCCTAGTGTGATGTCATATATTTGCAATTTAACATCTAGAAATTATTGAATTAAAACAGCAGTTCCGAAAGAGCAGTTTTGTTTCCGACAGAGCTGCAAATAGAATTAGACGGGAACAGATACAGTGGCAAATGTTTTTGACTTTTTCGTTAATATTTTGAAGTCCGTGTTTTGACACATAGATTATAATATATTTTGAATTGTGACGTCACGAAATTTAGGACCTCTCCCACCCCCTTGTCACACAATATCACATTTCGTCGACCCCCTCCCCCTTAACGTGTGACGTAATTTATGGCTGGCCCCTTATGCTTACACAAAAAAATATTGGTAATATAAAATTAAATATAATTTCAACTTGGCAAAGTTTTTATAAGTTTGATGAAGGAAATGGCATGACTTGGGGGATGTCTATGTCAAGAAGTGGACAAGTACGGGCTGATTGATTGATTGATTGGCTGACTGACTGATTGATTGGTTGGTTGATTGATTGATTAACTGATTGATTGATTGATCGAACGACCAACCGACCGACCGACCGATCGTTTAATATAAGACAGAACTGTTTTTTTTTACTGTTGAGGAAGCGAAAAAAAAATTTCAGGGCATTAGCAACTTAATGTCAAATCCTGGTTACTGCCTTTCCTACCGGGATATATCCGGGATATATATATCCGGCTTTTATGGTGACTAGGGATGGCCATTACTCTGCCGTACAAGGATGATAATTTTCTATGACCATTATGGGAATCTGAGTAGTTTACCTTTCATATTTTATTATACATGTGATCGCCGGGACGGTTGATTGAGAGTACTGAATACATTTGCGAGTAAAATAATGCAATTGTGTGAAAATGATAGATGTGCGGTTTGGCCTGTATAGGGCGTGTATATGTAACTAGCTTTCGCCCGCGACTCCGTCCGCGTAGACTTAAGTTCAAAATTTTGGAAACCCCGCTCACTCTCTTAAGGGTTAAATTAAGAAAAACGGCGAAACACGTGTTCAATCAATTGTGTAGAAGAGGATTTATTTTAAGTTTCAAGAAAATTAGACCACATTCTTTATATCTCCCATACAGATTTTAGCAAGCCTTTTCGCCCCCTTAGCAGTTGAATTAAAAAAAATCCGGTCTTATTCCTTGCCTACATTGTATATACATCATCTGTGCAAAATTTCAGCTTCCTACGTCCAACGGCTTGGGCTGGGCGTTGATGAGTGAGACAGTCAGGACTTTGAATTTTATATAGATTAGGTAATAAAATTAAATACATATTACATATTCTTCTTTCCTACAGCTAGAAGCCGAACAGACGGCAGCCAACCTCGGGGTGCAGGAGTTCGATGCCCTTCTCCTCCACGGAGATATGGAACAAGCGGAGAGGAACAAAGTCATTACGGCCTTCAAGAGGCAGGAGACCAGCATATTGGTGGCTACCGACGTGGCTGGTGAGTCCAGGGTTGCCATGTCTTTTTCGAATAAATACCGAACAGCGAGGAAAAAAAACAAGTTTTAATAATTATTTATATACATATACTAGCTGTTGCCCGCGACTTCGTCCGCGTGGGCTTTAGTTCAAAAAAGTGTTTTCAAATAAGTCACGGATACTTTTAGCGCATGTGAAAAATTATGTGCTCATGTCAATGAGCAATGTCAATTCATATCTATTACATAATTTACATTTTATTGAAATAATTTTGAAAATCAGAGAACTATCATACTAACGTTGCACCCCTTTTTACCCCCTTAAAGAATGATTATCAAAAAATATTTTACTCGAGTTTCATGACTTTCAATGAAGAACCGTCATACTTGATTTCATTCGAATAACTTCAATAACGGCAAACGTTCATACTAACTTTGCACCCCCGTTCTAGCTCCGTAGGAGGTGAATTTGCAAAAATCCTTTCTTAGTGCCCCCCTACCTTAAAAAAGGAACCCCTGTGCAAAATTTCAAGTTTCTTACCCTTATAGTTCAGACCCTGCGCTGATATGTCAGTAAATAAGTTAGTCTACTTGTCCCTTCTAAATTTGTACCCCTTTTTTACCCCCTTAGGGATTCAATTAAAAAAAAGGTGTCGGAATAATTATTATTATTAACTTATAAATCAAATACAACATTTTATTTTACTGAACCTTGAGAGAACTTTCATACTTACTTTGCACCCCCTTTACCCCCGCGTGGGCTTTATTTGAGTTACGTGTTTGCAAATAAAATAGGGATACTTTTAGCGCATGCGAAAGAGCTTTCATACTAACTTCGCAACCCCCTCCTACCCCCTTAAGGGATGATTTTCGGATAAATATTTTACACGTGTTTCATGACTTAATGAACACCCTTCATACAGAGTTTCATTCAAATAACTTTAAGTTTCATACTAACTTTGCACCCCCTTTTTACCTCCTTAGTGGGTGAATTCACAAAAAGGGATACCAGGAATAATCATCATTAGAAACTTATAACCCAAATACGTTTTATTGAGATAACTTTGAAAATCAGAGAACTTTCATGCTAACTTTGCACCCCCCATTTACCCCCTGAAGGGATGATTTTCAGAAAAATATTTTACACGTGTTTCATGACTTTCAATGAAGAACCTTCGTACTGAGTTTCATTCAAATAACTTCAAGTTACATAGGTAATAACTTTGCAACCCTTTTTTACCCCCTTAGTGGGTGAATTCACAAAAAGGGATACCGGATATATTCATCATTAAAAACTTATAACCAACATACCACTTTTTATTGAGATAACTTTGAAAATCAGAGAACTTTCATATTAACTTTGCACCCCCATTTTACCCCCTTAAGGGATGATTTTTGGATAAATATTTTACACTTGTTTCATGACTTTCAATACTTCATTCAAATAACTTCAAGTTTCATACTAACTTTGCAACCCTTTTTTACCCCCTTAGTGGGTGAATTCACAAAAAGGGATATCGGATATCATCTCATTAAAAACTTATAACCCACATACAACTTTTTATTGAGATAACTTTGAAAATCAGAGAACTTTCATACTAACTTTGCACCCCTCTTTTACCCCTTTAAGGGACGATTTTCGGAAAAATATTTTACACTTGTTTCATCAATTTCAATGAAGACCCTTCATACTGAGTTTCATTAAAATAAGTTCAAAAACGCCAAAGTTTCATACTAACTTTGCACCCCATTTTACCCCCTTAGGGGATGAATTTTCAAAAATCCTTTCTTAGTGCTCCCCTACATTATAAAAGGAACCCCTATGCAAAATTTCAAGTTTCTAACCCTTGTAGTTTGGGCCCTGCGTTGATATGTCAGTCAGTCAGTCAGCTTCTCCTTTTACTAGCTGACCCGGCGACCGTTGTTTCGCCATATAATTTTTTTTCGATAGGGCTATACAAAATAGATAACAACATATGCTGAGACTTACCTATTGTATAGATAAAATTTCATCGAAATCGGCTGAGGCGTTTCGGAGGAGTCTGCGCACTAACATTGTGACACGAGAATTTTATATATTAGATTGACTTCAAATACAAAGTACCATTATACTAGCTAAAGTAACTTATAAAAAATATATTTTTTCTTACTAATGCACGATTCCAGCAATGTCTGATTTGTCTCAGAGAGTTCAATGCGCCCGTTCGCGCGTAAGAAATAGATGGATAGACAACGTCATGCACGCTTCGCGACGCAATCCGCGAAGTGGCACGAAAACAATGAGCGCGTGCACGAGGCACCAACATCGATTGTCGATTGCGTAAAATTTCACTGTTGAATCGTTTATTAGGGAGAAAAATTTATCAGAAAAAAAATACTGAACCGCCCATACTTCAGTATTTCTGTTATACCGAACACCGAACGTGCTAAAGTACCGAACGGTTCGGTAGAATACCGTATACCTGGCAAGCCTGGGCGAGTCGGAGAGAGGCTACTTGTATGGAGATATCTAGTGGGGAGGAACAACGTCATCACGGCCTTTCGTCTGCAGGAGACTAGCATACTGTTCGCTGCTATTTGGAATTACTAATAAATAATTGCAATTAGCGCCGTGCAATGCATACCTGACTGTACGTATACGGCGAGTGATTAAAGGTACAATTTCCCTTGATTGAAATTTCATTATTGGTCAATGAAACATTTCGACATGCAAGCTATTTAGGTATGTTGTGTAAGTTATATTCTGTTATTTTGTTACTTGTGCAATAAAGTGTAACAACAAATAGACAAGATAAGAATATTATTTACTGGAGACCGGAAAAACCAAAAAACCCAAAATATTTCCAAAGATTCATGGTTCAGACGGCGGCCTTACTTAAAAGCTTAAAGTCAGTTTTTTAATTCGATGCAAAAAAAATAACGCGGTGTTACCGCTATAAAATATGTAGGTTTACTCGGTGACCAAAATCGTTATCACATCAAACACATTAAAATTTAATTCCTCATAAAAGCAAAGTCTAAAAAAACACTTACGTAGCACAAATAATTTTTACTTGGAAGTAAAATGGGGTTATTTGGTTTTTGCGTACTAGCAACATTCAGATATTGATAGCCTTTAGATTGTATTGAGATGTCAATCAACTTGACAGTTTAATTTTTTTGCATTAAATTAAAAAACAGACTTTAGTACTTTTCTTGATTGAATGAACGAATGAACGTACGAACGAATGAATGAATGAACGAATGAAAGAATGAATGTTTTTTGTTATTAAGTTTTGAATCTCAAGGTTTAGACGTAATATTTTTTACTCTGTATTTTAAGTAAAAAAATTTTAGTGTCCTAAATAAAGAGAAAAAATAAATGTGGTTGTGAGTGGTTGACCAAAAAGGGATTTGGAGGGATTGGAAACCGTTATTTTTTTTATTCTGTGGTATTTCATGTTTGTTTTGGTCTAACCAGAATATTTTTAGGTGCTGTAGTTATTTTTTTATGCTTCTTTTTGTGAGCCGAGCACGAGTCGAAACCTATAGAAACAAAAAACTTCAAACGCGATTTTCTCGAAATCAATTATTTTCCCTTGAGGTCCCTTTTTGGTCAACCACTCACAAATCGTCAGTTAAGTTCTAACAGCGCGAAAGTCATTTTTGGCCGTTTCGCCCTTTGATGCCATTGAATGAAGAAAAGTGGCGCGCTTCTTTCCGACCAATCTTATCAATCAATCTTATTTTATCTTCAATAAGTTGATTTTAAATACTTTTCCCAAATAATGTACACCTCTAACGTAGCTAATTGAAATTTTACACAGTTTTTTCGCTCTCCTGTAAAGTTGACATTTTTTACTTACGCACTGTTCGAACTTAACTGACGAAATCGTACCCTTGCAAGAACAACGTGATATTTCGAAGAAGACCATTTTTTATTTATAGAAATTGTTTTTTTTTAATGCGATTTTATTTGCTCCGAAAAAGCCGGAATAATGAGAAAAAGAGACACCGCATCACGTTATAGCGCTATCTCTTTCGGCCATTACTTTGAAACCTTAAAAAAAATGCTCTCATGTAACGTAAGGGTTTCGAAATAACACGTTGTTCTTGCAAGTGTGCGGAATGTTTTTGTGGATTTGATTGAGATTGACGACCTCTGTGGCGTAACGGTTAGCGCATCTGCTTACCATGCGAGAGGTCCCGGGTTCGATCCCCGGCTGGGGAGAAAAAAAAAACTCCAGAATTTGGATGTTTACATGTTTGTGACGTCGCTGTTTCTGGTTCCCACGACACAGGGTATGTGGGGCTAGAAGCAATGTATGTGCCTGTATGTAAATGTTTATGTTTGTGTTTGTGTTTATGTTTATGTTTATGTTTATGTTTATGTTTATGTTTATGTTTATGTTTATGTTTATGTTTATGTTTATGTTTATGTTTATGTTTATGTTTATGTTTATGTTTATGTTTATGTTTATGTTTATGTTTATGTTTATGTTTATGTTTATGTTTATGTTTATGTTTATGTTTATGTTTATGTTTAGCCCGCGGGCTGGACATCCCGCACATCCGCACCGTGATCAACTACACGGTGGCGCGCGACGCCGACACGCACACGCACCGCGTGGGCCGCACGGGCCGCGCCGGCGTGCCCGGTACCGCGCACACGCTGCTCGACCGCGGCAAGGACCGCGAGTTCGCCGGGCACCTCGTCAGGAACCTGGAGGGGGCTATGCAGGTCAGTTTGTAACGAGGTGCAATCGCCTCGGTGCTTTTTAAACATTTTCGGCCTTTAACAATTCTAAATTTAATTAGTTTTTGACATTCCCCACCGTGGACGGACGTAGTTGAGCCTTTCAATCCTTCTATCCCAGCTGGACCTAGACGTCATTATTTTACCACACCGTCATTACCTACTTTGACCCGGATCGCTCTATATTATCTAATTACAATCATACACAATTCTAGAGACACATTATGCGCCTTTCTTTTACCTTTTAAATAAACCTTCATGGCCTCTGGATACCCCTATTTCACTTACGGATCGCACCCCGACTTTACCTAACTGCGACACTGACGCCCAACGTGGGGCGTTACACATTTACCTAACTGCGATAAGTTGTTAACGCCTACAATCCCTTTTTTAATTCGATGCAAAAAAAAATGACGCGGTGTTACCGTTATAAAATATATAAGTTTACTCGGTAGTTTTTTTTTACAGTTAATAGAAGACTTGTGTGACCGAAATCCTTGTCACATCAAAGACATTAAAGTTTAATTCCTCATAAGAGCAAAGTAAAAAGAAAAAACACTCCATGAACACCAACAAAAAATATGAGATGGTTTGCAGAAATGGGTCAAATAGCCATATTTTGTTGGCAAATGTGTCCAAACGTTTCCTCAAGAGAGCAGCTGTAACCCGTCCTTAACCCGCACCCGCAGGATGTCCCCGAGGAGCTGATGCAGCTGGCAATGCAGTCCTCGTGGTTCCGGAAGTCGCGGTTTAAGAAAGGCAAGGGGAAGAACCTTAACATCGGCGGCTGCGGGCTTGGGTATGTCAACATTAAATTACATTACATAAATTCTCGTATGTATTCCTCAGGTTCCGAATTAGATAGATAGATAGAGAACACTTTATTGTACATAAAAAAGGAGATTACACAGGTGTTTCTTAATCTAAGTGTACAGACGGCGGCCTTATCACTAAAAGTGATCTCTTCCAGACAACCTTTGGATGGACTGGAGCTAGACATTGGAGAAGGAGGTAGATGTACAAAATAAGTAATATAACAATTTCTGAGATATATTCATTATACATGACTAATTAACCAAAATAATATATACATAACATATCAATAGATACACACGAATAATATACACAAATACCTAGGTATATGGGCAGCATGCTGAAGTGGCAGTGGGCCGGCCATATCGCTCGAAGAACTGATAACCGATGGGGTAGACGAGTTCTTGAGTGGAGACCGCGGATCGGTAAACGAAGTGTAGACTCAGACTCGGTGGAGCGATGATCTTCGCGAGGCGGCAAGAGCTGGATGAGAGAGGAGAGGAGATGTCCAGCAGTGGACAAGAATTTAACACTTGAATTTAACCTGTACCATTTTTGATAGACCGATCGGCACACTTTCATCATCAACCCATTATGTCCCCACCGAGCGGCACGGGTCTCTTCCCTGAGGAAGGTATTGTCCATACTCCACCACGGGGGCCAAGTCCGGATTGGTGGTTGGTGATTGGCACACCTTAACAGTGCTTAATGGAAGAGAATGCTTCTTGCATTAAGGGCGGCCTTGTACATTTACTTTGTAATTATTGTAATAAAGATTTTTTTACGTAAAAAAATAAAATAATTGTTTTTAATTGACCCCAGGTTTTGGATGTTTACATGCTTGTGATGTCGCTGTTTCTGGTTCTCACGACACAGGGTATCCTGGTGTGGGGCCAGAAGCAACGTAATGTGTCTGTATGTAAACGTTTAGGTTATTTTCAAGGTCATAGTGTGTAATAAAATACCCGTTCCGATCTGACAATATTACGTGCTATGCAGATACAAGGAGCGCCCCGGCCTCCCCGCCCCCACGGACGAGCCCGGCGCGGGCGCCAGCGAGGGCGGCAGCGGAGCGCCGCGCGGGCCCGCCACGGACAGGCTGGCTTCACTCAAACAGGCCTTCAAGTCGCAGTACAACCAGGTACACTTTGTCTGCCAATGTTATGTCTTTACGTAGGTAAAAGAAGCGGGTCCGTCTTCCCAGCCCCAGTTCGGGCGCCAACGTACCGACTCGCCATATATAGGCTGGTCTCCCTCAAGCAGGCCTTCAAATCGCAGTACAACCAGGTACACTTGTCTGCCAATGGCATCTCTTTACGTAGCTAAGAGAAGCGGCCCCGCCGTCCCAACCCCAGTTCGGGCGCCAACGTACGGACCCGCCATATAGAGGCTGGACTCCCTCAAGCAGGCCTTCAAATCGCAGTACAACCAAGTACAATTGTCTGCCAATGGCATCTCTTTACGTAGCTAAGAGAAGCGGCCCCGCCGTCCCAACCCCAGTTCGGGCGCCAACGTACGGACCCGCCATATAGAGGCTTCGAGGGAGGCCATATACTGATCTCCCTCAATCAGGCCGCAGTACCTGATTAAGGGAGTCTAGTCGTAGTACAATCATGTACATTTCAGCCAATTTGTCAGCCAATCTCATGTCTACGCAGCTACAAGGAACGCCCCCGCCTTCCCAACCCCTCGGGCGCCAGCAAACGGGCTCGCTGTAGGCTCTACAGCTGGTCTCCCTTAAGCAGGCCTCTTAAACTCTTAAGGCTCTAAGGCTATCGGGCAATCGGCTCGTCGGGCAATGGACGACGATTGCTGGACTTAGGTTTTCTCTAAGGCCCGCCACTAGTTTCTCTCCCTGTCTGTTTTCTGGATCCCCTCTCTGCCTTCTCTGTGTAACCGTTCTCTGCATCTTTTTATATCCCTCTCTCCCTCCTTCTCTTTCTATCACTCCATATCCCTTTCCACCGCTAATACTTTCTCCCTCACTCTTTCAGCTTTTCTTTATTTTTCTTTTTCCGTCGACCCCTCGTAACATTGTATTACACTTTTTATTTTAGATAGCCTTTTTGTGTCTCACTGCTGTGCAAAGGTCTCCTCTCCTGCTTTCCATCTATCTCTGTTTCCAGCCACCTCGCACCATCCTGTTAAGAATGTATTTAGGTCATCCCGCCATCTCCGCCTTTTGTCTGCCGCGACGTCGGTTGCCATTTTGCGGAGCCCAGTCGGTATACCACCGTATTAATCTATTTTTAAACTTAAAGTAAAAAAAATAATAAGTGCCATTGGCGGCTTTATGCAGGTTGCATATCCTCGCGATGAGATTGTTGGTGGAGCTTTTCTGTGTCAGACTGTTAACGAGATATCCCTTCGCCAGTTCACGGCGTCGACGGACCACTCGTGGGAGCAGACGCGCGCGTCTGCGGTCCAGGCTGGCGTCAACGAGCCCGCCGGCCCCCCCGCCGGCCCCCCCGCTGGCCCCCCCGCTGGCCCCCCCACCGACCGGCGCGAACGACGCGGCGGCAAGCGCAGTCGCTGGGAGTAGGACGCTGCTTATAGACGTCATCTGTTCGTCTAAGGCGCGTCTTATAGACGTCATCTGTTCTTCTAAGGCGCTTCTTATAGACGTCATCTGCTCGTCTTAGGCGTTTTGTTTTTTTTTAATGACTTTTGAATTTTTGGTGAATGAATTGACATTTATACGCCCGCAGTTAAGACCAACCTGCTTTCGTGAGCTAAAGCAGCTCTTTAAAGTTTCCTTAATTTATGAAAGTGTTGATTTTAAACAAGTGTCTAAAGTAAGAAAATTATGAACTACACTACGTACCCTATTTACAATAACTTACAACTTAGGTATAAGTCAGTGCATTAATGACAAGTCCCAGATATCTATTGGCAAATGATCAATGTTGATCGTGATGATGATGAATAAAGGAAAGTCTCTTTGTGGATTTTGAAACGATCGTTGGTTAAAGTTAATTTTAAATGCCAAACAAACTACTTTATAAGTCGTAAAGCCTTATTTTCGAAAACTAACGTTACGTTTTGTTCTATCAAGGTCATATTTTAAGCACGTTTTAAGATTTGTAAATAAATAATTTTAATACCTATGTGAGGGTAATGTGGATGTCTAGCATAATGAATTGTGAACGGCTACTGGTATTGTACCCTCTGTATATAGAAAATAAAGATTATGTTAAAATAACAGCACGTCGTCGTTTAAATGACTACCTTTCATATCCTCTAAATTTGTAAATAACTTGTTGGGGAGTGGACTGCATAACTAAAGAAAACTGATTAAATTGGGTAAATATAATACAATAGCAAAACACAAGAACAAATGGAGGACGAGGTGGTGACAGCTAGAATATTACAAGATGAGTGACATGAGATAGAAAAGTCAAAAAAACGAAAAATATACAAAATAAAGTCCCAAGGAGGAGTCTTCAAACAACCATCAGTTTCCAGTTCCAGACAGTTTTCGGCGGGAATTTCTGTTATACAGGGTGTCTCAAAAAATAGTGTCAAGCTGAAGTCCAGATATAGAGCAACCCTAGGGGTACCCGAATCACCCTCACATATGTTGCGCAATTTTTTTAAGTTTTCGAGTCATCAAACATTTTAATAACAATTTATAAATTTTAACTAACTTTGCGATTCTTCATTTTTTATGGCCGTATTGTATCAGATTGACCCACAATTGAGTTTGTGTCTGCAAGGCACACTATTCACCTCATCATCATCATCAACAACCCATCATGTCCCCACCGAGGGGCACGGGTCTCTTCCTTGAGGAAGGTATAGGCCATACTCCACCACGGGGGACAAGTCCGGATTGGTGGAGGCTTGTAAGAATAGTGGCTGGTCTTACTGTCAGAAGTTTTCAAGCCGCTCTAAGGCCTCTGACGTGGCTTAACGACTGCCATCTATCGACGGTAGCCGGGACCAACTGCTTAACGTGCCTTGCGAAGCACGGAATCGCTCGGAAAAATGCCACTAGCGTTAATCATAGACGGTGACCCATCTATGGACTGAACGCGCCGTATGTTGCTTAACCTTAGTGATCGTTTAAGATCACTCAGGCAGCCCAGGCTACGAGCGACTATTCACCTATTTAAAAAAAAAACAAAGCATGTATGTTAATAATTCATGGCTCTGCGGCCAATAATGTCTTGTAGGTAAGGTGGGACAAAAAATACGAAAAAATTTTTATAATGTTCCGCGTTTTCTTCTAGTTTCGAACTACAAGAAATCGCGGAACATACATGGGGGTGATTCGGGTGCCCCTAGGGGTGCACTATCTCTGGACTTCCGCTTGACACTATTTTTTGGGACGCCCTGTATATCGGCTCTAATACCGTAATAAGAGTGTTTTAGCGGAATTGACTTAGTAAAGAAAATTGTGAAACTACAATTACCATTCAAATAACACTCACAAGTCCATTTTCTTAAATTAAAATTAACATTTTCTTCAACTAAAATTAAGTTCTTATAAGTTGATCACGACGTATTCCTGCGCAAAGAGTAGAATAATCCTGCGTAGCATTTCAACTATCAATTGTTTCCGCAGCTATTAGGGCCCATAACACGATAAAATGGAGTTGTAAACATTAATAAAACCACGAAAGATTGAGCGAGATAAAATTGCAACTGTGCAAACCTTGCCATCGGCCGTTGCAGCTCGATTTTCAACCGTAAATACCTTCAACTAAGAGTGATTCCGATTTGAAGTTGAGATGCGTGATCCACGGTCAGTTATTCCTTCGATTCCCGACTCTAATGCGAACTAAATAACATCCACCTTGGTTTAAAATTGCGTTGCGTGACCGACGGATAAGCCAAGGGTGCCAAGCGCAAGTTTTAATTTATTCCGCGCTAACGGTTCGCGGCACGAGTTGTGTTCGAATTTCGCTTTGATCCAAGATAATGAGTAGATAAAGGTGTTTTGCTGTATCAGCTGTTATGGATTTACTTATACATAGATAGATAATGGGGAAGGACAGAGAAAGATTGAAACAGTAAACCTGATATTTTTTAAAATGAATACGTACATACATAAATAAGCTCATGTCTGTGTCCCAGAGGGGTAGGCAGAGACCAGAGCCTGCCACCTGCCACGATCTTGACAAATCACTTTCGCTTCATCGACATTAATTAGTTCTTGCATGCACTCACGTCGGTTTCGGGTACATTTTATCTTTTTAAAATTAATAATATTAAAAATTAAAGCTTAAATCCATTCTGTTTGACAAATGTTATTATTCTATTGTCGACTAATCAAATGACAAACAATTCTGTAAATAAGATTTGAGGCACTTTACCAATGTATGATGCTTTGAGAATTTTGATTTAATTTTCTTTGTAGACCTAGTACTTTTGCATGTTCCAATTATAGTAAAATATTCGTGAAATGTAAATATTTGAATGCTTTCTTAGCAGAATGTAGAGTACATTCAATAAAATGTATTTACCAATTTATATAAGACCTACATTACACAAATAATGGATTTTGTATTTTAAAAATGTAGGTACCTATTTCCTAAGTAGTAAAAGTAATCAGTCAAGTATAAGCTGATTCCTTAAGGTAAATATGCATTAAGGCTCCATGTGCTTTGTGTGACCTTGGCCATACAATGCACATGACAATTCGATATACCTACCTACACTGCGAAGTCTATTAATTCACAGAGTAAGAAATTGATTGCTACGCAATGTATTTACACTGAGTTGAAGAAAAAATCTTTCTTTTTTTCTCTTTCACTCTCTGTATTTTTTTCTTTCTATGTTTCTTTAATCGCTCGTAGCCCCGGCCGCATGAGTGATTTAAAAAAATCACGATGGTTAAGTAACATAAGGCACGTTGAGTTCGTAGATGGGTGACTATTCTATGACTAGCGCTCGTGGCATTTTTCCGAGCGATTTGTGATAAAATCTCCAAGTCGGGCAGAAAGACCGCGATGGACACTTTTACACGAGTGAAAACTTTTTTAATTACTAATTAATAAAGCCAAAGAATTTTAAGTCAAAGAATGGCACCCGAAATACGTCTGTGCGAAGTTAGTCATTTAATTTTGTTCAAGTAATTTCCGAGCAAATGAGTAAAGCCTCTATTTTCAAAGTAGAACGGTGGCAGTTCTATCTACCTAATAGATTTTTAATAGGTAGCCCCCACTACTCGCTAGACAGCTAATTTATTTTGGAAGACAAACATAAGTTCAAGATAAGACTAGCGATAGGCGCCGACGGAACTATTCGTAATCGGAACTAATGCTTTGTTAGTACAGTCGACGACAACACCTGTAGAATTTTTTTTGGCGGCCCTTCGTCATCATCAACCGATTATGTCGCCACCGAGGGGCACGGGTCTCTTCCCTGAGGAAGGTATAGGCCATACTCCACCACGGGGGCCAAGTCTGGATTGGTAGAGGCTTGTAAGACTAGTGTCAGGTCTTACTGTCAGAAGTTTTCAAGGCCTTTGACTTGGCTTAACGACTGCCATCTGTCAACGGCAGCCGACACCAACTGCTTAACGTGCCTTGCGAAGCACGGAATTGAATAAACGTCCTTAGTATGGCCGGTGCTTCCTTGGGGTTAGCACAACTCTGCTTCACATGTTTTCTAGCGCTAAAATGACAGTATAGGTATCATAATGAAGTAGGTTTTTGAACCAAAACTTTCGTAAGCACGGCACATTTTAACTTTATTCGGAAACACTTGCTTGATTTTTTGTCGAAAGAGTAAGGCCTGATTTACATTTGCTTTGTTTCATGCTTTTTAAGCAACATTTCCATAGAGATAGAATAGAATAGAGACGCCAATTAATTTTATCAGTACATAAGCAAATAATAAATCAGTAATAGTTGGTGGTATATTATGTACTTAATATTTTTTTTAACTACTTTTATAATACGTGGTGCGTAATAAAAACCATGAATCGGGTTACGTTTTTGTCATCATCATCATTCAGCCACAAGAAGTCCACTGATGGACATAGGCCTCCTCCATGGATTTCCAAAAAGACCGGTCGGAAGCGGCTTGCATCCAGCGTCTTCCCGCCACTTGGATGAGATCGTCTGTCCATCTTGTGGCTGGTCGTCCTACGCTGCGTTTGCCGATATGTGGTCTCCGAGAACTTTTCGGCCCCATCGGCCATCAGTTCTGCGTGCTATGTGCCCCGCCCACTGCCACTTCAACTTACTAATCCGCTGGGCTATGTCGACGACTTTCGTTCGACGTTTTTGTCGTCTCTATTTTATTCAACCTCTGTGGAAAGCATGCTTAAAAAGCATGAAAATAAAGCAAATGTAAACTAGTCCTAAGACCAGGTTTCGCTCTGATTCGCAGGGCTTAATCTTGGCCAAGGATTATCATCATTATAAAGTTAGAGCTTTTCATGAGCTTATTCTCAGTCAGTATACCCGGAATAAAGTTAATAATTATATAGTTATTTAAAAGTAGAGATTGTTAGTAAGAGCGGCTGGCGTAGTAGTGCTACGTGCCGGATAAGTTACAATAGCGATTTTGTGATAATTGTTTTGTTAGAGAATCTTTAGCGATAAATATTCTGTTAAAGAAACTGTTTTCACATCAGGATCAAATAAGTAGACTCAATAAATACCTACATAAGTACTTTTTCTCTACGATTTGTACCAATCATCGAATTTCCAGTTGCCGCATCATAAATCGCAAACAAACCAATGTACATGTACCAGACAATGAAAGAGAATTACCGAGTTGAACTAAGCGATTATCGACAAGGACTATTGTACGGTGCCACATTAACTAGCCGATCAACATATCTCTTATGCCGTTTGCCATAAATACGAAAGTTAAACGAAACAGATTAGGTGCTTCACGATGCAGCTGACTCTACATAGGCTGTTTGTTAAGCCCGCATTGGTTGGAGTAAATGCTGGCCGTTTCACGTGTTCGGCAGTCACAGTTGTTGGCGGGAAAAAAAAAGAAAAAAGTGCAGAAAAAACAAAATCGATGGTTGATTGATTGAAGTGACTTTTTGTTAAACCTACTTAGTTAATTGCTCGTCCTTTCTGCTTTCTTTGGATGCAGTGATTGAAGTCAATTAGGTAAGTGCCATTAAGCTTGTTATTAATTAATAACGTCTATAACATTATTAATAACTACTAACTTGTAGGTAACTTATAATCTGAAACTGGATACAGAACAATCCGTATAGTTTTTTTTTCTGGTAGGTATGTAACGTAGAAATTGCTATAAAAATGCGAAAAATGAGTTAAATTCCATACAAATAGTATATAAGTAGCTAAGTATTCTTATAGTCAAAAATACACTTAATAGATTTACTTTTTTCATGAGCTCTCCAATGAGAGCTATTTAATTGTTCATGTATTGTATACCTATTCGGTATAGGTACAGTTGACGTAAAATTGCTGTTTAGCACAAATGCATAACACTTGACTGGTGACTGTACACACGATGGCACATGTTTATTTTTCTTATTATTTTTTAAAGGCCTTATTTCACTAAGGTGCACTAAATCTGAAGATCTTCATTGCGGGTCATTAAGTACCTATCTACATATTATATCAAAATATCTCCGTCCTATAAAACTCGAGCGCCCTCCGATTCCGGATTTCCGGATTCCTCTAAAGAATTCCTTAGAGACTGTTTACTTAATCTGTGATTTTTTTCCTTGTAAAATCTCCAAAACAGACTATTTTAATTGGCGTTTATAGTGTTTTTTAAGGTTTATTTTTAATTATGACAGGAAATCTTTACCAAATCTAATGCTGCGTCCGTCTCATGACAAGAAGTGGACACTCACAAGATTGGACTGTGAGCGTTAGAATATAAGGATAATGGCGGGACCACACATTTTGTTAAACTGTAGGCAGGCTACAAGTGGTAGAAATTTCTTATCGCAGGTACGAATAGGTATGAAAAAGGTACGACATAATGTGAAAGACAGATTTCAAATCTCATGGCTTAAAAATTATGGTCCCGCTACTATAAGGCTCACGTTCGACTAGTTTACCAATTTAGTCTCTCAGCAAGCTATATTAAGCTGCTAAAATGCACGATATTGCTCACAGTCAACAAATCATATAATTTTTTAACACGTGTGTGTGTTGTATAACATAGTTTAATTCCGATTGGACTAATTAGATTTAATTAGATATTTTGGATATTAAAGCCAAACTAAGTTTGTAAATAATTTTGACGCTGCCGCGCGCTTCGAAGCTAGCTCTGCAAACATTAGCTCCGTTATTTACTTACAGATGAGACATCATAGCTACACCTATAATTTACATTTTTTTCTAACATCCGATGATAACACATTTTTTACCATAAAATAAATCGCTTCACAGTCGAGCGCACTTTGGCCTTCCGCCTCTTACCTGCTGACAATGACAACGAATGACATGTCATCATTGAATGGATCACATCTAATGTTAAAACAAGCCTTGATGATCTGCCTACATTAATTTTTAGGGTTTGGAATAGTTTTCTGATTAGATTAAAATACGTTACAAAATGAAAACGTCGACTGCCAGTTTCTTATTTGGGACGTAAGGATTCTAAATATACCACATGATCACACGCTTCTGAATAGGCGTTTAGAAATGATGTACCTAGATATAAAGAAAGCTGACAAACATACATATTATGTGAACCTTATATGGTTTTTCAATCAATCTACATCAATCAATAATAAAAATAATCAATAAACACATTTTTTTTATCAATTAATCAATCAACCTTTTATTCGTTTTGTATAACATAGGTGAAATTCGTGTAGGAGTTAAAGGTACCTAATTACGTTTTTCTGATCAATAATCTCAATACAGTACCTACGATAGTCGAAGCAAAAACGTCAAAAGTAAATTTTAGTTTTTCTTTAAATAAATAAGTTCATCGATTCTTTAACAACAAGAAACTCACTTAGGTTCCTTTTAAAAGGTATCAGCGAAAGACATTTGATGGTGTTCGGAAGCTTGTTCGTTTTTGTTGGCAAGCAAAAGTGGCTTTTTTGCAAAAGTGCTGTTCTATCTTGTTGAACGGTCAGTCTCTCTCTATTCCGCAGATTTCGGATATGAATACTGCCGGCTTTCATTAATTAACAAATCAGGATTTGCCTTTACAAACACTGCTTTTTCAAAAATGTAGAGCGATGGAAAAGTTAAGATTTGCAATGTTTTGAAAAAAAAAACTAGGTTTTAGGCCACACAATGCCCCCTTCAAGATTGTTTTTGTGCCTTGAATCTTGAATAAACCTTTTTTATTTCTATATTTAACATTGCACATAATTTAAAGAGAGCATTTCGCTTGGGTAGTTGAGTAAATAACGTAAGCTTTGATGATAAAATAAATAAGCCTAAGAGCCGCCCTTCCTATTTAGACTGAAGCTCTGCTAATATAACAATATTTTCCACTGGCACCATAAACTTTGCGAGCTCGATACTGTGGTATAAAATCTATAACTCCGAAATTTGTGAATATCAATTTCGACGTTAATATATACGGTAATTAAAAAAGTTGCCAAACACCAACTATAATTGGGGTGTATTGGTATATGCAAATTGCGCATATTGTTTGTGGTATTTTCGTAACGAGGTTGCGGGTCGATTCTCTGCGGCTTCCTGAATAGAACCTGCGACTTAGGTATCTCTTCATAGTTAAGCCTGTTATCGCTGGATCATCGAGGAAGTCAATCTGTACCATACGTAGCCATAAAAATATTACGTAATAAATAATAATATTGACATATTTAAACCACCATTTATTCATTATATTCTGAAAGAAATATACAAATGGCTGTACCATTTGTTTACAAAAACAAACCACTTGGCTCGGTTATTTAACTTCACTAAATACTTTTCTTCGCGGCTATTGTGGACAAAGCATTGTTTTCTATTTGCGTTGATAATGACAATGGGTTGATTTAATTTTTGCGATAATGGGGTATCCCATTACCTCATAAAAAATTGTCAATTTTGTGCCTCACGTTTTCTATTGAATGACAGAACTAAGGCAGTAGCATCTGCTCTGCGGTCACTTCACCTGTTTATTGTAGCTTTTGATTCGTTACTCAGAGATTGACTTTATCTTCTCAGGAAGTACTCAGGAGAACATGTCCAACTTTTAGATTCTTTAACAAACAAATTTCATAAAAATGCTGCAGTTGGCAAGAAAATGCAAAGTTAATACAAAATCATAAAAGCTATCAACTGATGTTACAGAGCACTTGGTAATTGAATAAGGTTGACAAAAAGAAATACACCACTATGCTCTAACCAACTAGGCTCAAACAAATCAATTGCATAACGAATCCATGGTCAGGTGCGCGGGCAGCGCGGGAGCACAGCGCGGGTTAAGGCAAAATCAAAATGGCGCCCACACTGTCCCTCTTCCGGCGGAAGTGCGGCCATTATGCGCATGCGCTCATGCGCACAGGCGACCGTGGCCGATGCTATTCATCGAAATCCCAGTAATAACACACCCTAATTATCATAATTTCTGTAAGCAATTCTATGGAGATTAGTTTTGTGGCAAACGTAAGTCATACCTATGAACTTCACGCTGTGTCCTAAATGGGGTACCCCATTTAGGATAAAATTACTACCAGATATCGTAAGTAGACGATCTCTGTGGCGCGACGGTTAGCGCATCTGCCTACGAAGCGAGAGGTCCCGGGTTCGAATCCCGGCTGGGGACACAAAAAAAAACAGATACTGGATGTTTACACGTTTCTAATGTTGCTGTCAAATCGTTGGTCGCTGTCTTGAAAATAATAAATCTGGAGTTTGTTAGTTTCTTCTCCACGTAATCTAGACTCGCGCCAGCGAGTCCAGCCAAGTTCTAGAAAAAAGGAACTGGCGACGCAGCAGCCGTGTGTAATATTACAGGAATCACTTCGAGCTACTTTTGACCCCTTCACAACTCTACAACTATTTAACCTACGTATATGAAATTTGGCACATTTTTTAAAGTCCATTATCTTGCCTAGAATCCAAAGTTTCATCAATGTTGCTCAAACAGTTATAGATATATTAACGTTTAAAAACAGGCATTTTTATGACTGACTGACCGACTCACTTATAGATCAAAAACCTAACCCACTTACTTCTTCAACTTCTAGATGACCTAGAAACTTGATATTTGGCATAAAGGTAGACTATTAGGCATATACAAAGGAAAAAATCTAAAAACTAAAAATTATTGATATTAATATCCTCATAGTATTTAGTTCCAAATTCTGCCAATAGATGGCGCTTTTTAATTCTATATCGCGGTATGGTTTGGTCTCAACCGATTCTATATAAGTAAACGACTTCCTATGTACGTTTCTCTGAATTGTAAATGAGTTTCTGAAAAGTCGTATGTTCGTAGCCGATTTCTAACCAATCGATTATCGGTTCTTTGGCAATAAATAACGATGTATTTTAGGTATTTATTAGTGATCAATACCAATAATCTCTGTACAAAAAGCAGTGATATCCCATCAAAAACATAAATGTGAATGATATGAGAGCCAAGTTCAATAGGTATTTAAGAAGAGACGTCGTTATCGACTTCGCCGACAAAAGAATTGAGATCTATATGAGTGCTGCCAAGTTCTCTGAAGAAAATCATGAAATTTTAGTTACGAGATCACTAGAGATGTAAATTGTTATTCAAGCTTAAGATTTGACTTGGCTAGTTTCACGTACAGGCTAAATAATATTTATTTAATGAACTCTACTTCGTTTAGTCATACGGAGGTTAGTGTACTTTCTGTTTGTATTGTACTTATGCTGTTAGGTTGATATCATACCTATGTGACTTTTCTGAAATTTGGTTTGTTGGTAATAACTAGCAGTCATCTCTAGTGATCTTGTAACTAAAATTTCATGATTTTCTTCAGAGAACTTGGCAGCACCCATATAGATCTCAATTCTTTTGTCGGCGAAGTCGATAACGACGTCTGTTCTTAAATACCTATTGAACTTGGCTCTCATATCATTCACATTTATGTTTTTGATGGGATCTATTAATTGTGAAACTAGCAACTTTGACGTTAACAAAGTAAACGTTTTGTCTGTACTATGAATATTTTATTTTATTTAAATTTGTTTCTGGTCCGCACGACATAGGGTATCCTAGTGTGGGGCCAGAAGCAATCTACGTGCGGATGTACAGGCTGGATGATCGTTAAGTGCACATCTTCACAGAAATGGGGTCGTCAGCCTCTATGCTGGAGACACCGGGCGGGGAGCTGCGATTGCCAGCAACTGGGCTCCGCTTTTCGACCTCCCAGCTGCATTCGCTCAACGCCTACGTTGATAACTTACACCAGCAGGACCAGATGGGTAATTATTGACTAATTGGGGTGCAATTACGTAAGACTCCACTGTACGGAGTCGTCTGATTTAGCCCTTTTGTTCCCGGTATGTCACACCACCTTAAGTCACACTGTTACATTCTGGGACTTTTTTTCCCAGTTATCTCATACTTCTACTCCGAACAGTCATATGCATTCTTATTTTGACTCTTTCAAGTTGTCTAAATGCTTAAAATAAGGGCTGGATGCTGCATGGTGACATACCTTGGCTCTTCAAGGGTGTTCGCTCAACGCCTACATTGGTAACTTAGATGGGGAATACCTATTTAATTTGATAATCATCCTCACAACTGCAGACGGGGCTCCTCTTCTCGAGCACCTGCTATACTCGTATTTGCTAAGTGATATAGGTAGGTAAGTTTGACCGACAGATATTATGAATGAAAATCCATTTAGTGGGGATGAGTTTGCCATAGACACACGAGAGCATTAATTTAGTTTGATTAAACAATAGAGACTATTACACTTAAATCCTATCCCGCCTGAAATTATTTGTTTAATATATTTGCCGACTATTCAATCTGTCCTCAAGTTAGTAGGAAAAAGAATCGACAAAATTTCCAACGGAAAGACGATTATTGGAATCATTATTAATTATTGCCATCTGATGCTATTGTAGTAATTATTCTATTTAAGAAAGTACCTAGATGTCATTTTATTGGAGGTTGCACGCGCTCAGGTATGACACTGCACGCTATGGAAACAATGTCTCTGTCCGTCATCAGTAATTCGGCCGCCACGATGCGTGGGTACTAGCATTTCCATTACAGGATACTGGATTGGAGGATTGATTTGCGGTCCGGCCTCTTTTAGAATCACTTTAGTTTAGATTTCAATCAACTTAGTTGTTGTTATAAATTTCGTTAATCAATAAAAAGTTCCAGCTAAAACGATGTTTTTTTTTTAAATACCATATAAAAAAAACGCATTTCATTTTCATTTCATTCTATAGGTAGTCTGGGGTTGTGTCGGAAAAAAATTGTTGTATTCCTAAAAAAGAATTGACAAAATTTTTCGAGTTTTTTTAAAAGTAGAAGTTAATTAGAAAAACATTAAAAACACGTCGAAAATTCGAAAATGTACGTTCCAAGACGAAGAAAAGTACGAGCAAATGCAACCTTTGCCGCCATAATCAACACAGACACGGGTTTTATGTTTGACATTCATTCACTCGCGCGTCGAGCGCATCTTGGCGCATCTGAGAAACACCCTAAGCAATGTACATTCGACAGCACGTTAATCTTCACATTTTAGTTGCAAAGTCGCCCGTAATGCAACGGAGTGCATGGGTGTATACCATGATGTGCTGTCGACTGTACACGCACACATAAGTGCCGCCGCAATACGTACACATTTCATAAATTATACTTCAATCGTGTGTGTGTGTGTGCATGAAAACAGGATAGTATGAAATGAATTTGTTTGGAAGTTTTAATTTTTGTCGTCGAAAAAAGTTAAGCAAATCCTTTAATGATCTTATACATATGTATATATATTTTATGTATACACTAAATATGACTACCCCTTAAAATGTTTGCGCTTGATTTGTTAGGACCTTATAGGTACATTGTTGATCCTTACGGTCGCGGCTAATGTTATGGATGTCCATTATTTATTTGTGGCCTCAACGGCCGGGACCTTTTAATCGTACCTACTGGAGGCGGAATGTTTACAGGCATAGGTAAATAGCTGCTGTTGTGGATGTACTTACTTGCGGAGATTCAAATCGACAGGTCGCATGTCAGAAGATTTGGAATATACGGTGGAGAGCCTGGTGCAGCGGATAGTCGACGGCGCTGGCCAGAGAGACCCTAGGTTCCGGTGCTGCCATCTCATTGCTCTGCACAGAGGGAAAAAAGTGAGTTACGAATAGCCCACTT
This sequence comes from Yponomeuta plumbellus, assembly GCA_947310845.1. Taxonomy (NCBI): domain Eukaryota; kingdom Metazoa; phylum Arthropoda; class Insecta; order Lepidoptera; family Yponomeutidae; genus Yponomeuta; species Yponomeuta plumbellus. The sequence continues at coordinate 21,067,543 of OX371203.1, forward strand.
ACACGACTCTGCTCCACCCGGCAAAAATAATATCATTCAAATAATTATGGGCTTTAAATATTGCTGTTTAGATATATTTTACATTGGCATCATAAATTAGCTGACAACTGACAGCGAGCTGTCTGCTATCTAAAGAGCAATATTTAAAGTCCATATTTGAATGATATTATTTTTATCGGGTGGGAGCAGAGTCGTATAAGTGGGCTATGACCTTAAAATTTACATGCGTTATAGGGCATTTCGACGGCAAAACTTAAGTGGAGCTGGGCTGGCCATGTCAGACGTATGGGCCCTGGAATTATTCTCTATTTTAAATTCTTTCATGTACCTATTTCTTCTAAAAAAGACAAACGAAAATTTACTTTTGAATTAAGCCGCCAAACGCTATCTTGGGCAATATGGCGTCGCACAGAAATTATGATATCCAACCAACGAACGTAAGAAAGAATGAATGACAGACGCCATTTTTACTGGCATCTGACGTCATCATAGAATCGGCCAATCCAGGCCGTTTTCGATACAATGGCTGCAGATACATTAAGTATCAAATTTTATCTTATGTTTTTTTACAAATAATAATTAATAATTGAAGACCGAGGCGAAGATAGTTCGACGACCTGACAAAATGTTTACCGGGGTGGGAAGAGTTGGCCGGGAACAGGGAGGAGTGGATATCTAAAGGGGAGGCCTTTGCCCAGCTGTGGGACACAGAAACGGCTAATAAAGAAAATAAAAAAATAGATTTTTTAGTTAAAATGGCTTAAAGTGGTTTTGAGACTCATAAAATTTATACGAATACGTATACATAATACAGTTTTTTTCACACTGTCAAATAGCCTATTAATGTACTGAAAAGTCAAGAATGTTGAGTCAATGACCCGACCAATGAGCTAAGATAAGATAAGATAAGAATATTCTTTATTGTACAGTCGACAGCACGTCAATCTTCACATTTTAGTTGAAAAGTCGCCCGTAATGCAACGGAGTAGAGTGCATGGGTGTATACCATGATGTGCTGTCAACTGTACCAGAAAAACACATACAAAACATAAAAAGATACAGTAGGTACCAACCAACCTACATACCTACCTACCAACTTGACCAGATGCGCTCTCGCTCCCTGGAGTACCTGGTGACGCTGGACGCCCTCCCGCCTCTCACGGCGGCGAGCCTGGACTGTTGCTTGCAGGAGGGTCCTCCGGGTTACGGGAAAGTCCGCCTGACTGGTCGACAGGCAGAAAAGTGGGAGGAGTTCCTCACTCCGACTGGATATTTGTGCAGGTATGAAAAGTGTAGCTTTCACGCCTATTCCAAGATTATGCATTGCATTGATGGAGTGACCGCCCAGGTACCTATAACACAGAGAGATAATAGACTACCTCTGTGGCGCAGCGGTTAGCGTATTTACCTTGGGGGCCATCCATAGATTACGTCACACGAATTTCATGATTTTTTTGACCCCTCCCCCCCCTCCTTGTCACAGCTGATCACATTTGTGAGACTCCCCCCTCCCTAGTGTGACGTCACATATTTTACATTGTAGATTTCTATTGGATTAAAACAGCAGTTTTATTTCCGATAGAGTTAGGAATAGATAGAGTTGCAAAAGTTTTTGTATTTTTCGTTGATAGTTCTAAGTTCGTGTTTTAACACTTAGATTAAAATATACTTTTAAATGTGACGTCACAAAATGTAAGACCCCCTCCCACCCCCTTGTCACACAATGTCACACTTCGTCGACTCCCTCCTTCCCCCTTAGCGTGTGACGTAATTTATGTATGGCCCCTTGGTAGGTGCGAGCGGCCCCCGGGTTTGAGCCCCGGCTGAGGACAAAAACCCCAGGCCTTCTTGGACGTTTACATGTTTGTGATGTCGCTGTTTCTGGCTCCCACACAGGGTATCCTAGTGTGGGCCCAGAAGCAATGTATATTACAATATTATTTATATTAAGGGATTAAGAAATACCTGTGTAATTTCCTTTTTTTTATAATAAAGTGTTCTCTATCTACATATTTCGCTCGTAGCCTGCGCTGCCTGAGTGATCTTGAACGATCACTAAGGTTAAGCAACATACGGAACGTTCAGTCCATGGATGGGTCACTGTCTATGACTAACGCTAGTGGCATTTTTTCCGAGCGATTCCGTGCCTCGCAAGGTACGTTAGCCGGCTGCCGTCGATAGATGGCAGTCGTTAAGACAAGTCAGAGGCCTTCCTCAGGGAAGAGACCCGTGCACCTCGGTGTGGCATAATGGGTTGATGATGATATCTATTAGATATATTTATCTACTAGCTTTCGCCCGCGACTCCGTCCGCGTGGACTTTAGTTCAAAATTTTGCAACCCCGTTCACTCCCCTAAGGGTTAAATTTAGAAAAAACGGCGAAACACGTGTTCAATCAATTGTGTTGAACAGTATTTATTTTAAGTTTCAAGAAAATTTGACTACATTTTTTATAGCTCCCATACAAATTTTGGCAACCCTTTTCGCCCCCTTCGGGGTTGAATTTTAAAAAATCCCCTCTTATTCCTTGCCTACATTATATATAGACCCTCTGTGCAAAATTTCAGCTTCCTAGATCCAACGGCTTGGGCTGGGCGATGATGAGTGAATGAATCAGTCAGTCAGGACTTTGAATTTTATATATCTAGATCTATATTCTCTTTGGCGGCAGAGGTCGATGTTGACCTGTTCTATGGTGGAATAACTGCGGTGAGATGTCTCCTATCAAAATTGTTTTTCAACCCTGTAAATTAATTGCTACCATAAAATAATCGATTGGTTACCCTCAGAGTAAGAAATAAATCCTTCTTACTCTGAGGTTATACCTATTATGTGACGTCACTTCGATTCCTTTTTGCCGCTATCTGTGGAAACTTTTAATGACTGTCTGTTTTTATATCTGCTTTGTAATATCATGTTTGCTTAGTCACTATTTTTCCTAAATATTAAATAAATAAATATTGCATTATTATTTGCAGGGACAAGATCATGGCGCGCTGGGTGGAGCTGATCGCGCGATGCGCGCACGCGCGCGGCGGCGGCGGCGGCGGCGGCGGCGGCGGCCCGCGCGTGATGTGCGCGCGCGCCGCGCTGCAAGCCAAGCCCTACCACTACTGCTACTTGGAGAGAGGCAAGTACAAATTGTCCAAAACACAAGAAACCGGAAGTGAAAGTTTACTAATTATTTTATTGAAAAATCTAAACATTTATTAAAGGATGATGGGCAAAATGGCTTGTTTATTAAATTAAAGGTCTATATACATACGTTCATTATCAGGTAGGTGCATACCAGAATTCGCTGTGTGGCTGGAGTTTTTCGAATCAGAAAAAGTTGATATTTTTGGTTATGAATAGAAGTTTTTGGCTTATAAAACCATTTTTTTGCTAATATGTAAACCACTTAATGCTACATCATTTACTGTAATAGTAAATGACCAACCCATTTCAGCTTATGGATGTCGGAAATCTGATAATTGTGTTAGGTACTTGCAGATCGGCTCCAAACCGATCATTAATTTTAATTCTCGTGAAGCGTGCTAGATGAGTGCGCCTGAGGCGATGCTACTGTGGAGACCTCTCCGCCACCCATGCCACGGATACCGATAATTATTGATCTGTTATAAATATATTATTTTCATTCTATAAACCAAAAACTTTTATTTTCCTACCCTAAAAATCTTAACTTATTATCTTATACAGGATGTAGCATTAGGTGGCTTACATATAAGCAAAACAAATGGTTTTATAAACCATAAAACTTCTATTTATAACCAAAAACATCAACTTTTTCTAAATAAAAAAACTCCAGACACACAGCGAATTCTGGCATCCGCCTGCCCGATAATGAACGTATGTAGACCTTTAATTTAATAAACAAGCCATTTTTATTGGAGGTGGGCCCACGCTTCATACATTTTTGCCCATCATCCTTTATTGAAACACAATACCTCAATTTATGTAAAAGGTTAAGTTTTTAATTTATACAGGGTGTTGATTTGTACAGTTTCGTCCGACTCAGGGGTGGTTATTTACATGATACTGAAGCAAAAAAATATGAAAAAAAAAATACTAAAAAAAATATTTTTTTGTATATATTTTTTGCTTCAGTATCATGTAAATAACCACCCCTCAGTCGGACGAAACTGTACAAATCAACACCCTGTATAAATTAAACTCTTAATAAAATTAAACTTTCTTACGTTCTTGGGTGGTTTATCGGGAAGTGACGTCATAAACCTGTGCGACGCCACATTGCCTAAGATAGCGTTATGGCGGCTTATTTAAAAAGTAAATTTTTGTTTGCCTTTTTTAGAAGAAATACACGAAAGAATTTAAAATGACCACTCCCTGAGGACTCCATGATCACCAACAAACAATATGAGATGGCTTTCAGAAATCGGTCAAATAGCCTATACTTACTTAAAATGTTAGACGTTGCATTGGGGCCGAATGTAGTGGAGAAAAAACTCCAGTCTGACCATTTTTTCTCAAATCACCTTAAATCTAATACATAAGTTGATACGAAATCTGTCTACCTAAGAAGCTACGTAAACTAAAGGTCAGCTCGGCTTTACAGATTCAGATACCAGAGGGAAATTACTTTGCTAAGAATTGTATAGCTGGTTGATCTCCTGATAAACAAAATAAAAAATAGCTACTTGTGCACAAAAGGTGAACTTAATGCTGTGATAGGCAAATAACATCATCACGCCACATGCCTTCACGTATCTGAAATATAGACAACTCCTCCCAAAGCACGTAGGAATATTATATATAAGCTAGTGTAAGACTAGAATAAGGGAGTTAAGAGACTGGAGTCTTAACGATGTATTAATTACAATGTGATCAACCGTTCCTGTTGTTTCTCTGCTGCGCCGCCGTCCTGCAACCACTCCCCCCACCACTGGGCATACTTCAATGCAACACGCAATTGTCCCTACAATTTAATCTATTAAATGCCCGCCCAAAGTGAGGCTCGGACCGCAATTAAGTTTAGCTTAATAGGACGTGTTATTTGGTGATTTTCCCCGTCCCGCCCGCATATGCCACGCGGAAAAGGCAGCAGCGATGGGATGGATGAGGGTTTTATAGTAACGTATTACATGGTATTACACACCCACCCCACTGCGTGGTCCTTCGGCATTGTACGGTACGGTGTGGCCTTTTTTTTAACCGACTTCAAAAAAGGAGCAGGTTCTCAATTTAAATGACCTACCTACAGAAATTGTTGAAAAGATCGTGAACCAAATAAGTGCTGAAATGCCCTAAAACAATACTTCTGGAGGTGATTAAAAAGTAGTTGTACTTGTAACAAAGAGTAACTAACCTCACAGATAAACCTACACAAGTTTGAGTGACGGTTTTTTGTATTATAATATGTATTTATGTGAAATTTCTTGAATAAATAATTTAAAAAATAAATAAATAAACAAACAAACATAAATTTACTTAAAGGCACATACACCGCTTCTGGCCCAACACTAGGATTCCTTTGTGTAGTAGGAAGCAGAAACAGCGACATCACGTCGTCTTTTTGACTATTTTTTATGTTTGTTTGGAGTCGATGTCTGACAAGAAAACACTACTACTTATTGCTGTTAGCAATAAGACCGCCTATTGTATGTTTTTAATTGTAAATTTTATTTGTCTCTGGTTTCTAGTATGCAATAAAGAATATTCATATCTTATCTTACTCCTAGCAATAATGCACCGACTCCGAAACTGACAATAATCCGCTACTTGACTCTTTTTTCAAGTAAGTCTTAAATGCTAAATATCTCTTCCAGTAGTCCAAAAAATATTTTAGTATATTTTTTGAGGACCTAAAAGCAACAAAAACATTATTTTAAAACGTTGCTTTGCTAAACAGCCAAAAACGCGGTCAGCCAGTTTTGTCTATGGTTTGAAGTCTTAGAGGTTTGTAAACAAAGTTTGACATTCAACATAGGTATAGTTCGTGCCACGAAAAAAGACGGCCTTAAGGATTTTACCGTGGGATTTGTTTGGTGAAACGATCTTTACCTAGTCCTAAAATCTGTTAGTGATCTGTGGGCATAGTGAAATAGCAGCGCAACCATGATTTAATCGAGTTTACATGAAAAATATATCAATTATCATTATTGCATTATTCGAGAATGCAAAAACACGTCAATAAAGACCGCCGGGAAGTCGCGGATTCGTGTACCCAGTGAAATAAACATACGAAAAACTTGGCTCAAACTTGCCGAGAGAGACCCCGATTCTTTATCGACTGAAACTTGGGTGTATTTATGTGAAGATCACTTTAATGTAAGTCCTGTAATATCAATGTACACAGAAACTGTTTTTAGCTGTAATAATGCTTGGTTTGATTTGGTTTGATTTTGGCAAATTAGTACTATCTGCTTCCACGAATCCAGCGTCCATGATTGCGCTTATCAATAAAATGATAAGACACTAACTGCACAAGAAGAGTTTTTGCAAAAACACTAAATCCAATCCAAATCACAATAGAACAGTGACAGATGTTTGTTTACAAACCAAAGGTGCTTTCAAGATGGCGGATAGTGTTTTCACCGTTCCGAATTAAAAGCGAAAAATATTTTTTAATTTGCAAATTTTGCCGCCATCCTGCATATTTACTCAGCAAAGTCAATATGTTTCAGTTTCTTAAGTTAGATACTACAGGAAATATCCATTTATCGCGTCAAATTTGATACGAGTCAAGTAGCGTATTATAATTACATTATAATAAAATGTCATCCTAATAATTTGATTAACTTTTAAGTTTTCTTTATATTAACAAATTAATCAGAGTATGTGTTGAGTTTTGAGGTAGGTAGGTACCACCTACCTACCTTCTTAAGTGGTAAACCCAGATTGAAAGTTAATTATTAAGTTGTAGGGGAATACGTAATATTTTTTTTTACTTTTTAGCCCATATTAATTAAACATAAACACGTCTGGCCCCACACTAGGATACCCCATTCACAATTCTATATTAACATTTGGATGGAAGACCTGGGGTTTTTTTTGTCCCCTAGCCGGTATTCGAAAACGGGACCTCTCGATGGCAGGCAGATGCGTAAACCGCTCCGCCACAGAGGTCGTCATATACGTCACGTCGACCACATGCCATTGAAAAACTATTACAGTCCTAATATAACTCTATTGAACAACAATACACTTTAAAGACTCAGCCCCGTGTTGCCGTTTATCCCAGCTAAATATTCAACATCAACCCATTATGTCCCCACCGAGGGGCACGGGTCTCTTCCCTGAGGAAGGTATAGGCCATACTCCACCACGGGGGCCAAGTCCGGATTGGTGGAGGCTTGTAAGACTAGTGGCTGGTCTTACTGTCAGAAGTTTTCAAGCCGCCCTGAGGCCTCTGACTTGGATTAACGGCTGCCAGGCAGCCCAGGCTACGAGCGATTCTAAAATAAATAAATAGTAGAATAAATATTAAAAATCAGAAATTTATTTCAATGTAAAGAATTTACATTCTGTTTGTTGAATGTCAATGCACAGAATGTAAATTCATAACGCTAATGTTATTGTTAGCCGCTGGCTTGGGGCCGATTGTAGTGGAGAAAAACGCAGCAAAAAAAAGCTCCACTCTGACCTACATACAGTGTGTCCCAAAAATGACACGTCACAGTGACACTGGAGGTAGACCTGTGTGCTTCGTGCGAGTTTTTTTAACTACCCGATCGCGTTAACGTAAACTCATATTCCATAGGAGTGACAAAGCGCGCCTGCTAGTTGTCTCTCTGTCACTCCTATACAAATTGCAAACGCTCTCGCTATCGAAAGTGAATGAAAAAACTCGCACTAAGGGCCCTGCTCAAGAGGCGTCGACCCAACCTAACATGACCTCAGTAAAAGTTGCACGGTTTTTGAGATAAATGGCCAATTTAAACTTGTTTTAAATTTTCACTTTTTTTAACAAGTTTAGTAGTAGCATTAAGTTAGATGGCTCTCGTGTTTGGTTTTTTTATTTTTGCTCGGTCACGAACTTGCTAACTTAAGATAGCATTCGCGGCCCGGCCGCCGCGACCGACTGCCGCCGCCGAAAGTGACTGCTGGGCAGCGCCGCCGTAAGCATTCGGATAGGCGCGACCGGTCACCGACCGGCGACTGCCGACGACGCCACGTGCAGTAGTCACATAGAGTCAGTGCTTGCGCGATTCGGTTGCGTATTATTAAAAAGAACGCTGTCTGACAATTTTAATATACGAAAGCGAAAACTCGTGGAGTAACTGCTTCAGAGTGCGTATACTGAGTTTTGTCATTCACTTTCGATAGCGAGAGCGTTTGCGATTTGCATAGGAGTGACAAAGCGCGCCATCTAGTTGTCTCTTTGTCACTCCTATGCAAAACGCAAACGCTCTCACTATCGAGAGTGAATGAAAAAACTCAGTATACGCACTCTGGACGAAGAAGGAGTTGATGAAATAATGATGATTTTACTTTCATCAAAAAGGAGTAGAATCGATTCATTGTATACGTCCAGAGCTGAGGAAGGCAGTTAGAATCATAAAGCCCTGGATATTTAGCAATAAGTTCCACAAAATATTCGTAGTTTTCTTCATTAAAAGCGAGCGAGCAGCGCTGCCATACTGCTACGGGAGCGGCTCGGCCTGGTCCCGCCCCCCGGCCGCGCCGCTCAGCCGCCTGCTTCGGACGGTGTGTCATACAAATCCCTATAAAGCAGTGCGGCGACTGCCCGGCAGCACTGTGCGCCCTCCTCGGCCTCGAGGGGGGTCGCTCATGATGTAGGTTTAGGGGTCCTTAGGACCAAACCAGCCCCAAGGTGGTGTTTAGTGGGTAGGCGCACTCTGCGAGTCCCACATTGGCAGCACGGCCGGGCCCGTGCTGTTATGCATGAGCATTCACCACCTCCCTCCCCCGTGTCTTCCGGAGGGTGCCCTTTATAGGGCTAAAAAAAAAAAACCCGGCAGCGACTGCCGAGCAGCGGCTGCTGGGACGCGGCAGCCTCTTGCCGACGCTTACCTTTAGCGTAAGTGCTAGCATAGCACTAAAGTTGTTAAAAAAAGTGAAAATTTAGACCAAGTTTGAATTGGCCATATCTCAAAAGCCGTGCAACTTTTGAGCAGGTCTACCTCCGGTGTCACTGTGACGTGTCATTTTTGGGACACCCCGTATAATGGAACTTCAATAACGGGTCTTTTATTATATTAGACTACCTTGCAAAGTATGTAAATGCGAGGAATCCATTTTCCCGGCATTACAGCAGCATTTTCGAGTTGCTCGGAAACGACAAAGTTCCGCTCCCCTTTGGCGTGTGTGAGGTACTTACTACACAAGAAGTTGATTAACTTTGCAATAACTTGCTTATTGACTTTTAATTATTGTTCGGTTCTACAAAGCATTTTATTGCGGGCTGAAGAAGCGGTTGAGCTTTCTATTTTAGTTTGAAACTACAATGAGAACTTTAGAACTGGCGATTCCGTTCTAATTTAAGTAATTACGGACGAAACCACTCTCGTGAATTCAAACTTAATTCTGGCTTGCTCTACACTGGAATTCGCTGAAAATTTTGTTATATCTACTCGACGTAAAATAAGAACAAAATGTTATCGGAATTGACCATGCTACATTTTTGAACAGAAAAATCGAAAACATCTCGAGAATTTTATTACACTTTCGGCACAATTTCTACTTGTCAGATTTGTAAATAAGTCTAGCTTTTTTAAGATATTCAGTTGACTTTCCTATGACGTCAGCGAAACAGTACGAGTATTACCTTACTTAAACAAAAAATAACCGGCCAGTGCGCCTCCTTAACTATTGATTTTATTTAGTTTTTTAGTATTTGTTGTTATAACGGCAACAGACAGATCATATAATGTGAAAATTTCAACTGTCTCACTATCACGATTCATTATATAAATTTTTCATTGATTTTAGACTTTATCTTAAAGCGATAAGGTTCAATTTGAAATGGGACCTATCATCCCTATGGCTTAATAAACATTTTCTTTTGTTGTTCGTTCGTGGTTCGTCTGATTTTGAAAGCTGATTGTATTTAACAGAATGAGTTCATAGTTTTAATTTCCGCGCATTGTTTGAGAAAAATCATATACAAACCTTGGCCACAACTAGGCATTGATGGACTCACGTATATGTGTCTCGGCTTCGCCTCGGCCCACATTTCCACGTTCGTCCATCAATGCCTCATTTGCTGGCCGCTGCGGTAATGTACTATTGTTTGTATTGTGAATAGTATTTTTGTAATTCGAATTAATATGAAATAAATTTATTGACCAAGTTAATCACAGTTCTGTAAGTACTTACAAAGTTACAATTTATTTACATAACTATACTCTGATTTTTTATTCCGTAGAATTCTGACATTTCATAAGTGTTTCTACTGAAAAAGTTCTCCACCGAAAAAGGGACAAATTTGATCCATTTGATGGCAATAAAAAATAAAATGCGACGTATTTTTTATGTTTTACCTAAAAAATAGGTTAATCTAAATATTTACTTACTGAAGTGACCTAATAAAAACATAACAAATATTTCAATATCACGAACAATATATCGAATTAACTTTAATTACTTTATTTTATTCCTTAGCTGGCATCACTGCCTAGTAATTTATGGTTTCGTAAACCTTTTTAGAAAAGTGAACTATGCCGCTTTTAGCTCTCTTAATAATTCATGTCAGCGATGATGATGATGATGAAGATAGTGATGATTAGATATTTTAATAAAAATATGTTTTCTTTACTCGTACTTTTTTACTGTTTGTGTGGTGAAAAGGGACACAATTGACACTCGCCTTAAATTCTCTTTTAATTTGGAGCTCCACACTTTATAAAATGGATACATTCACTAACAAATTAAATGTGTAGACTCAGATGTTTCACTCGTATTGGAATTGAAAAATGTGACCGGCTAAAAAAGGTTTCTAATCTCTGACATGTCAAAAAATGATAACTGTCAGAATTCTACGGAATTAAAAATCAGACTTTAGTTAAGTCCCTGACTCCTAAACGGATAGGGGGTCCTGTATCTTAGGAGTCAGGAAAGAAGAATCACGAATTTGATACAAAGCCGTTTCCGAACCAGCCTCCCAGCCTCCGCCGCAGCCGGAGCAGCGTTTGGCCATCGTGGAGGGGGCGGCCTGGGTGATGGTGCGGGTGGGGGCCGCGCAGGCCGAGGCCAAGGTGATGCTGGGGGTGCGGGCCGGCGGGGCCGCCGCCGCCGCGGCCTGCGCGCGCCCGCCGCTCACACACCCCATGGCCTTGCTGCACTACACTGCGGCTCAGGCGGTGAGTGTTATAGCTGCAACACACTATGCCTTGACAATTCGGTACACTATCAAAAATAAATTATTCGAAATGCTCGGAAACAAAAATTACAAAATGTTTCGGAAAATGTATCCCTTTTAATCATTTACTAATTATTACAATTTTTAAATAGATGAAACATAAAAAGAGTGCTCTGAAATGTGACGTCATAAGCAAGTATTTTCATACAGAATTCCGTTTTAAAAGTAACTCATTTGACATTTTGTCAAATACCCAATTATAAGAATTTCTTTAAATAGGGTATCCAATTGCAACTTAAAAAATAAAAAATAAATAAAACCTAAGCATTTTTTTATTTTTTCCATATTTTTTTGTCGATAAAAATAGGCCTAGTATCGCCCTTTTTCAAATGTAGAATAGAATAGAATAGAATAGAATGCCAAGTTACAATTGTAATAACCAAGGTATTTCAATTTTGGAGTACAAAGTTGATACTCATAAATAGTAATAGTTTGACTCTGACACCTGTGGTAGATGAGGATCTGTGATACAGGTGTCAGCGCCCTCTAGGATAAACGTGTGTACATTGTGATTCTTTATGTGCACTTTCTAAAGAATCACACTGTATACGAATCATGGCTACCAATGACATCGTACATTTGTGAAGTTGTAGCAGCAATAGCATTCGTTAACGGTAAGTGTTAAGTGTCGACGACCTCTGTGGCGCAGAGGTTGAGGGACTCCACACACGACGGCTATAAGGTAAGGATGTATATTATAGCACGATATATCTCATTACATCTTTCCATAGAAATCGTCAGGAGGCCACACACGACAGCTATAATATACATCCTTACATCTTCGTACCTTAAAGGTACTGAGCGGTACGAAGATGTATATTTACCTTTCGATACCTTTCAATACCTCCCAATACCTTTCCGTATATTACGATATATCTTCCTTCGTAAAGGGTGTTCAAAAAGTTTCTTGGTGATTCAAAAAACTCCACAAGGAGTCTTATGTCGCTAAACTACATAGGTATTCAGAGTCCTATCTCAAAAAAATCATTTGCTCCACATAAATTTGCTCCATATAAATAGTCTCGCTAAAGGCCGGTTTCCGAATTGAGAATTTTACTTAAATATTTAAATAACGTTCTGTCACGCTCTTTTCTGAGAAACTTGACGAGACAACACTAGAGTTGAATAGTTACTTAGCGAAATTCTCAATTCAGAAATCGGCCGTAAGCTACGTTTCGTAAGCCTGAGGAAGGTATAGGCCATACTCCGCCACGGGGGCCCAAGTCCGGATTGATGGAGGTTTGTAAGACTAGTGGCTGGTCTTGCTCTATGGCCTCTGACTTGGCTTAACGACTGCCATCTATCGACGGCAGCCAGCACCAACTGCTTAACATGCCTTGCGAAGCATGGAACCGCTCGGAATAATGCCATTAGCGTTAATCATAAATGGTGACCCATCCGCGCACTGAACGCGCCCTATGTTGCTTAACGTTCGTGATCGTTTAAGATCACTCAGGCGGCCAGGGCTGCGAGCAATTCTTCGATTCAGTCGATTGATACACCTCTTGCGGTTGACTGGTAGAAAATGCTTGTAGCATTAAGTCCGCCGCGTTGCCATTGTAATTTTTACTTATGTGCAATAAACGTATTAATAATAATAATAATTGATGACCTATGATGTTATAGATACCTATATCATAGGAAGTTACAACTTGTATATAGTGATGGAATATAACATTAAAGTTGCCTTTAACATGAAGGATAGTAACAAAAATCAATATACCTCAAGAAAAGAAAAAAAAGTGTAGCAACACAGTGGTCATCAATTTTGTAATAATATCATGCCTGTCCACTTACTGGCGATGTCTGATAATTCCGCATATAATTTAAACTCTTCGGAATTTTCCTTACTTTATATGATGTTCAATGCACATCGTTCTATTTTTGGCACATGTGCCAACGCATACGCGCATCAAAATCTCAATCATCTTCTGATGAACTACCTATCTATTAAATCTAGTAGTAAGTCGACAGATCCATAACACCCTGTATAACGCCTTAGCAGCCGGAACGTGTGTCGGTCGAGACGTATGTCAACGAAATGAAGCGAAATATACATTACGTTACCTGTTCCGTGTGTGATACTTTAATATAATTTAAAGCTATACCTCCCGGGATGTAATGTATATTATAGCAGTCGTGTGTGAAGTCCCTAACGCATCTGCGGGCAGGACTCCGGTCGAATTCGAGGAGGTGGCCAGCGTGGAGGAACTCAGCAAGGTGCCCGACGACTGGCCCCAGGCCTACACGGACGGCAGTAAGATCGAGGGTAAGGTGGGGGGAGCGGTCACTCTGTGGAGAGGCGGCGCTGAAGTCCGCACCAGGGGGTTCAGGCTCGAGGGATTCGCCTCCGTCTTCCAAGCGGAGATGGTGGCGATTTCCAAGGCTCTCGACCTCGTTGCCGGGGGACCCGTTCCCATCAGGGCGAGTATCCTGAGCGACTCCAGATCTGCTCTGGAGTTGCTCAGGAGCACCTCGCCCACACACCCGCTGGCCGTGAAGATCCACGGCCAGCTGGCGAACATACAGCAAAACGGGGGCCTGATCCGGTTTTACTGGATCAAGGCCCACGTCGGGATCCCCGGCAACGAACGAGCGGACGAGTTGGCCAAGAGGGCGGCGTTGTCCCGCGAAGACGCGGCAGCCTATGACCTGTATCCCGTCTCACACGCAAAACTGCAGGTGAGACGGGAGACGGTGGCAAAGTGGCAGACCAGATACAGTGAGTCTGCCACAGGCCGCGTCACCTCACTGTTCTTCCCGGACGTGGCATCGGCCCACAAAGTCCTTGGCAAATTCACCATGTGCAATGCCAAGGCGCAGCTCCTGACGGGGCACGGCGGCTTTCGAGCGTACCTCCACAGGTTCAAGCTCGCGGGGAGTCCGTCCTGCATCTGTGATGACGTGACTCCCGAAACGCTGGAGCACCTGCTGGAGGAGTGCCCCCGTTTCGGAGCTGCAAGGGCCGATTGCGAGATACTCCTGGGAGAGGCGGTGAGGTGCGAGGCATTCGCCGCCTTTATGGCCGACTCCAAGAGTCGAGACGCCTTCCTCGCCTTCGCCCTGGGCGTGACGCGCGCGGCCTCAAAGGCGAACGGGAGCCGGGTTTAACCCGGGCGACCCAAATACCATTCTACACAAATTGCACAAATGTATCTTGGCCAAGCGAGAGGGTTAGATTAAGTTGCCACCCATTATAGGACCCCGGCGCCTTGCTTGTGACTACTCGATGGAGTAGACAGAGATAAGGCGCCGGGGAACACACCCAATTTTAAAAAATGTTATTACTAAGGCAATTTTAATATATTTTAGTTTAAGCCAGTTTAATTTTAATGTTTATGACTTTACAATTTTATAACACCATTTTATTTTAAACTAACTTTAAGTTTAACTTTTAGACATTTTACCTTTGTAAAGCCCCGGCGCCTTGCTTGTGACTACTCTATGGAGTAAACAGAGTTAAGGCGCCGGGGAACGCACTTAATTTTAATGACATTAAACTGAAAAACTAAATTGTAAAGTATATTTTAATGAAATTAATCTGATTATAATTAATGACACTTAACATAAAATAAAAGGTTACCTTAGGTTCGACACTATGTAAATGGGTTTTGCAAAAAAAAAAAAAACAATCAAGGAATAAAAAAAAAAAAAAAAAAAAAAATAAAGACAAAAAAGATAAAGAAGACAAAAAAGGACGACAAAAAGAAAAAGACACACCCTGTATACGACAAAAAAACCCATTAGATTAAGATCAATTTATATTTATACTATAATTAGGTAACACTAATAAATTAAAGAAGATCCAATAAAAGCCTAAAGGTTGCCACATTATAAATAGTGGCAGTGCACCTTACTAAAAAAAAAAAAAAAAACTCATCTGCCTACCATGCGGGAGGTCTCGAGTTCGAGACCCGGCTAGGAACAAAAAAACCCCAGGTCTTGGATGTTTACATGTTTGTGATGTCGCCGTTTCTGGTTCCCACGACACAGGGTATCCTAGAGTGATGCCAGAAGCAATGTATGTGCCTGTATGTAAATGTTTATGTTAGGGTTGTTGGTATATTAACTATTATAAACTAAGCTCATAACAGATAATATACTATGGCCCGATTTATGAACTGAGAATTTACACCAAGTACATACGTAATTAACGTGCTGTCACGCTCTTTTCTAAGGAAATTCGACGAGACAGCACTACAGTTAAGTGAAATACTTAGCGAAATACTCAATTCAGAAATCGCATCTATGACTTGTTTTATGAAACGCAGCCTAACAGTTCCTTAACTATTGGTTTTAATTCTATGCACAGCAAGTAAGTTGCATGCATCGCCGTGCAGTTTTCACTGCAGCTGCAGAGCGTACGGGTGTTCCACATGCATGCGCCACAATTAATCAAGTTTTACCGCAACCGGGCGTTATTTGGCAGCCGAATTACTGTCCGGAACTTGCGAAAACATTGCCTTTCATGTCTGAACCCATTAGCTTCAACTTCACCTATGGTAATAGGTGTGAATAAATAGTACAAAGAAGGGGTTTTTCCTGGAGTATTGAACAAGTGTGGGGCAAGGGTCTATACATGTATCATAATCATCAACCCATTATGTCCACACGACGGGCACGGGTCTCTTCCCTGAGGAAGGTATAGGCCATACTCCACCACAGGGGCCTAGTCCGGATTGGTGGAGGCTTGTAAGACTATTGGCTGGTCGTGCTGTCAGAAGTTGTATGGAATCAGGTTTGCGGAAACCCATAACAGAAGAAAGACACGAACGCACCACCACTTGTGTGAGAAAAAATGCAATTTGTAAGCCTGAGGATGCCTCGTGTTAGAGGCGAAACGCGTCGCATTTTATCACACAAGTTTGGTGTCGGTGGTGGTGTGTTCGTGTCTTGCTTCTGCTTGAAAAAGTGGGAGGAAGGGCGGTGCATTAACTAACCGCATGGTGCTTGTAGGATTTTGGCGGAATTTAGCAAAGTAATTTTCACATTTTAATGTCAGAAGTTTTCAAGCCCCCCTAAGGCCCCAGCTGGCACCAACTGCTTAGCGTGCCTTGCGAATCACGGAACCGCTTGGAAAAATTCCACCAGCGTTAGTCATAGAAGGGTCAATCATCCATGCACTGAACGCGCCCTATGCTGCTTAACCTTCGTGACCGTTTAAGATCACTCAGGCGGTCGGGGCTACGAGCGACTTGTTGGTGGCGTTAATCTCAGGTCTAACTAGAACAACGTCGTGCGACCTTCAGGGTTTCCACGCAGTGGCGGTCGGCCCCCCGTCCTCCGTTGTCTGCCTGGAGCGAGGCGCCACGTGGCAGCTTTGGCACCCTGGCTTGGAGGCTGCTCTGGACGCCCACTACTCAGACCAGAGTACCGCGGGTCGCATCGCTGGTGCTCTCAACTCCTTGCTGCTTACCATGAGGGATGGAGTTGTTCAGGTAAGTTCTGCGGAGATAAAATAATAAATAATAATAATAAACTCGGCACCAGTCTCTAGAACTGGACCCACGTTTTGCCGAGTTTATTAGGTCCCAAACGTGACAAGTGACAAGCCTGTCGCCGTTATCCGGGCACAATTTATCAGCGAATGGTGTTGCTGTACAAATAAATGTACGTAACTAAAAGTCATTGGTACATGCGTGGTTCGAACCCAGACCCTCATGATCGAGAAGCAAGGGTCAACCCCACTACGCCACCACCGCGGAGAATACTTATATTTTTGGTTTTTTTTTGCTTTTTAAAAATTTTAAAAGCTTTTTTCATAAAAGTATTCGGCAATAACAAGATTGTTTGATATAAGTATTCTCGGAATGGCTTCTGAAATATATAACAAACTATGTAAGTCTCTGAGAGAACTCGATAATATCTACTTTTCTAAAAGAGACTTACTTAAGTTTCTGAGTAGTACCATCTAGTTTAACCACAGGCAACTAACGTGAACACTGTGAGAAACATGGGCTGAGTTTGTATATTTTTTATTTTTTTATTTTATTACTATGGAAAACCAACAGCTGATAAACAGTATGAAACCTATAAAACTAGTTCATCATCAATCAATTATGTCCCCACCACGGGGCACGGGTCTCCTCCCTGAGGAAGGTATAGGCCATACTCCACCACGGGGGCCAAGTCCGGATTGGTGGAGGCTTGTAAGACTAGTGGCTGGTCTTACTGTCAGAAGTTCTCAAGCCGCCCTAAGGCCTCTGACTTGGCTTAACGACTGCCATCTATCGACGGCAGCTGGCACCAACTGCTTAACGTGCCTTGCGAAGCACGGAACCGCTCGGAAAAATGCCACTAGCGTTAGTCTTAGAACGGTGACCCATCCAGGGACTGAACGCGCCGTATGTTGCTTAACCTTAGTGATCGTTTAAGATCACTCAGGCAGCCCAGGCTACGAGCGATTCACAGATTCACGATTCACGAAAACTAGTTAGTGGGCCAATTATAGCTTATCTTCGCCTAACCCTGAAAGCTTAATCCCAACCGGGCTGCATAAGTTTCAGCAACGTTTTTACAGGGTTCTCTGCGAGTCCTAAGCCGCTACGCCGCGTCCTGTGTCCTTCGACGTCGGATGGATCGATGTGGCCTCTACCAGCAAGCTTCGGCCCGCGGCTGCATCTCCACACACGCCTCACATCACTTCCTGCTTATAATTGACGAGTGAGTGTTATAATTTGCGGGACAATACTGGTACCATGCGACAATGGGATTGTCGCTGTACTGGGACAATGCGGGACTGGTACTATACAACCCGTCGGAAATATCTGTGCACCTGGCTTAGTGACGTCATGCGAACTGGAGAGATAGCAAAAAATGATGCGATTACGAAAGCAAGAAAAATACATCTGCGTCAGCGGTGGCGTTGGAAACGGTACTAGAAGGTGAGAACGGGTCGTGGTGCGGCGTAGCGCGAGGGGAAACGCATTCCAGCGGGGTGCACAGATATTTCCGACGGGTTGTAAAACTTTCGCAAGCACTACATATTGTAAATTTTTGGCCCGGATCAACTTACGTGTGTTTTTATCGGACGAGTCCGACCAGGTTTCGCTCCGTCGTCGTTGCTCGTCTCAAACATGACCAAAAATGTACATGTATTGTACTTGTTCCGTGGATTTGCTCAGATATATCTCATGCTTACTAAAGCGTCGCCTGGTCGGCTTTTTTTCGCTGACTGCACATTCTCTCCAACATCTGTGAATGCAGTTCATAATATCTGAAAAAGTTGGGGATGGTCTCCTAGGAACGTTTTCCTGTAACCATAACGATTAAGGTACCTGCCGTTACTGACCCGTCTCAAAAATCCACCCTGTATACTTATTACTAGCTTTCGCCGCGTGAACTTTAGTTCAAACTTTTCACGGCCCCCGTTCACTCCTTTAAGGGTAAAATTTATAAAAACGGCGAAACACGTGTTCGATCAATTGTGTTGAAGAGTATTTATTTTAAGTATCAAGAAAATCAGACAACATTCTTTATACCTCCCATACAAATTTTGGCAACCCTTTTTCCCCCTTAGGGGTTGAATTAAAAAAAAATCCGGTCTTATTCCTTGCCTACATTACATATAGACCCTCTGTGCAAAATTTCAGCTTCCTGGGTCCAACGGCTCGGGCTGGGCGTTGACGAGTGAATGAATCAGTCAGTCAGGACTTTGAATTTTATTTCTATAGATAGATCACTCGTGACTGTAGACCCCGTTGAATCCTTCAACGCCCCCAGGCTAATATCGACGTGCTCGCGGCAAGTGCCGGCCGGCTACGTGTGCGCGCTGGACCGCGCCAGCGTGGCGCGGCGCGGCGCGCGGGCCGCCGACGCCGACTGGGCCGCCGACGCCGCCTGCCTGCGGAGCTGGCTGCTGCATTTGCACGCCGAGAGCGCCACAGGTACGGGCGTGGGTGTTGCGTGCTTAGATCGGGTGATGAGTGCACGAGCGGTACGGTTTGAGTGCTGCGGCTTTAGGTCGGGCGCCGGGAGCGCGAGGAATACGAGTGTGGGTGCTACGTCTTTAGGTTGGTACCGAGAGCGCCAGAGGTGTGGGTGTGGGTGCTGCGTGGTTAGGTCGGGTGCCTGGAGTGATCGAGGTACAGATGTGTACTCCGTCTTTAGATTGGCCGCCAAGAGCGTTAGAGGAACATGTGAGAGTGCTGCGTCTTTAGAGAGCGCGAGAGGTATGGGTGTGGGTGTAGCGTGCTTAGATCGGGTGATGAGAGCACGAGCGGTACAGTTTGAGTGCTGCGGCTTTACGTCAGACGGCGAGAGAGCGTGAGGTACGGGCGGGTGTGAGCTGCGTTCTTAGGTTGGGCCCTGACAGTGCTCGAGGTACGGGTTTAGGTGCTGCGTCAGTAGGTTGGGCGCCGGGAGCGCGAGAGGTAGGGGTGTGGATGCTGCGTGGTTAGGTCGGGTGATGAGAGCACGAGAGGTACGGGTGTGAGTGCTGTGTCTTTAGAGAGCGCGAGAGGTACGGGTGTGGGTGCGGTGTCTTTAGGCTAGGTGCCAATAGCGCGAGAGGTACGGGTGTGGGTACTGCTTCTTAGGTCAGGCGCCGAGGGTGCTCCACTATAGGTCCACCGAGAGGGCTCCACTTTAGGGCAAACGCCGGGAGTGTTCCCTTGAACACAGTTGTGTGTGCTCCGTCTTTAGGTTGGCCCAGAAGTGAGAGAAGTATGGTTCTGGTTGCTCCAAGTAGGATTGTGAGTGCCCCATTTTAGGTGGTTGGGAGTATTTGAGGTAAGTTAGTTAGTTCTCCACTTTAGATCAGGCGGCGATCGGGAATGCTCGATGTAGGTTTATGGTACCATTTATATCATACTTATAAATTTATCTGCAGCCGAAGAAATCCCGCCCACGCCATCAGAGTCCCTGGAAGTGGTGCTGTTTAAGCGCTGGGAGAACCTGATGAAAGAAGCGAAGGTGTCAGGGGCGAGCGCTCCAACCTACAGCCGCCGCCAACTCAAGTACATCTGGAGGCTGGCCAGTGAACTACTTCTGCTCAAATCCAGGATCATTGTAGTGAGTAATAAGTGAAACTTGTTCTTGAGCACCAGTTCTGAGAAAAACACGCCTGTGACCACGATTTGGTAATAATTGTTTGGTCATAACCGTAGGCTTTTGTAGAGGTCATATTATTTTTTTAAATGTTCAATTAGTATTTTTTACCAGTATTAAAAAAAAAGTAGCTCACATACAGTTTTATGCTTACGTAGATAAATTGTGACAAATTATTTCGTATCAACATACATTGTTTTTCTAACTATAAATTTTCTCTATTTACGATAAAAATTCACAAGCATTTTAATGTTAATTATAAAAAATAGCTTTCGACAACCACCAAAAATAATTTAACAAAAAAAAAAGTCTTCTGCATCAAACAAACACAAAAAAATATTAACTTTTAAGCTAGAATAATCAACTGTTTGAGTTTTGACAACAAAACAAACATAAATCTAACAAAAATGCCTTCTGCATTAAACAAAATAAAAAAAATATTAACTTTTATCGGAGCCAATTGCAGTTCAAGGCAGTATTCTCGAAGTTGTTAAGGAGTATGTTTACCTCGGGCAAACCATACAGTTAGGTAAAAACAACTTCGGGAAAGAGGCCAATAGAAGAATATAGCTGGCCTGGGCAGCGTATGGGAAACTACGTCGAGTCTTCACATCGCCAATCCCACAGAGTCTAAAGACGAAAGTCTTCAATCAGTGCGTCCTAACCGTCATGACATACCGTGCCGAAACGTGGACACTCACGGTGGGACTGGTCCACAAATTTAAAGTCGCTCAGCGTGCTATGGAAAGGGCTATGCTCGGGGTTTCTCTGAAAGATCGAATTCGAAACGAGGTGATCCGACGGAGAACCAAAGTCACTGACATAGCCCACCGAATTAGCATGCAGTGTGCAAGTGGCAGTGGGCCGGACATATCACCCGAAGAACTGATAACCGATGGGGTAGACGAGTTCTTGAGTGGAGACCGCAGATCGGTAAACGTAGTGTAGGACGTCCTCAGACTCGGTGGAGCGACGATCTTCGCAGGGCGGCTGGCAAGAGCTGGATGAGAGTAGCCGAGGACTGTGGTCAGTGGCGTGCAATGAGAGAGGCCTATGTCCAGCAGTGGACAACCATAGGCCGATGATAACTCTCAGTCTTCAGAAGACTCAAAATAATTTTTGATCATCTGGAACCCATTCTGATGTTTTTTCTTCGTCGGCATCAAACAAGCAGCGATAAATCCTCCACTCATCACAACCGTCGGTCGAGTATCAATTACGGTCGTCGTTGTCGTCTCGCGGTCTTCTCACACTTCCCCTTGGGAAAGTGGAGGGTCGGGGTCAGGGCGTGGCCCTCTTTCCGAGGAATCTGCCGCTGTTCGCAACTACGGACAGATCAATGGGTGGCCTTCCGCCGGTGGTCTTCACTGGGGGTCGCAGGTGGTCTTCTTTATAACGAGAGACGGCCGTGGTCAATCACGGTAACTCCCACCCTCTCTATATACCAGCGGCGCGTACGCATCGAACGAAGCGAAAATCCATCGAGGCAGCAAACTGTAACTCCGTACTTACAATAAAATACAGGCAACTCATCTCGATATTTTACTGTAATGTCGTTTAGCTTTTTATGCCTCTGTAGGGTTTGTGTAAATACCGTGTTATACTTTTGATAAAAGTCCAGTTAGAACCTGTTTTTGGCAAATACAATAATGTGGTTCGATAGAGCTCGAAAAATAGTGTATGACTGCATCATTAACTCAAAAACGCAAAAAGTGGAGTTACAGTGTTATGCTTCTCAGGTACAGAACTGTTGTTTGGGCGCACTAGATGAAGATACTTGATTTAAGCTCTGAAGAATAGCCAAGGAGAAACCTTGGCATAGTTTCCAGAACAGTACCTATCTTAGCAGTTAATTGGTAAAACCTACTGTATTCCATGCTATTACCTAAGATTCTATTTATCTTTCAGGACAACCATAGCAATTTCCGGGCTAACCTAATCCAAGCTACCTCGATCGACCAAGAACCCATAGAAGACCTCATCCACATCCTAGCCATCATGCTGGACCAGGCCCGGGATTTATACCTGCAGAACAATTTCTCCCAACCCAAAGCTGGTGAATTCGACAGAAACATGTTTACGTACAGATCAAAGAAATGGAACAAGTTGAAGGATTATTACGACGCTTCATCAGCTTGTCTCATAGATGCTGTGAGAAGGGATCCTGAGCTGAGGAGAGAGGATCTATCCTCAGACCATACCGTAATGAAAAGAATCCTGAACTGGCTATACAAAGGCGCTAAAGAGGACAAGAAATACTTGGGACCGGTCTTGAAACCTTACTTAGATAGTCTTTACGTCAGTTCGCTGGAAAATTCCTGCTTTCTAGAAGACTTCGATTCAAAGAAGTGCAGCAAAGAATACGAAGGTCTGAGAGAGTATTGTACAGGAGTACATGATGGGAATGTGGATCCTTGTATGGGGTTGTTGGATGCAGCTAAGAAACTGGCTTGGGCGAAGGCGATGGTGGACTTTGTGGATCGGACAAGACATGTTGGTAAGTGGATTTATTTTCAAAGAAAAACTATCGTGAGCACCTTGTAAATGTTATTTTGGATTCATTTGTGATATTGTCGACATCGGTTGGGCATCGTCCCTAATCTTTGATTTAGCGTTGTGCAACATAGCAAAACCTCATCAGACTCGTCCAGTAACAATGTCGATGTAATCCGACTCAAGTGAAGCCAGAATTTTACATTCATAAAGGCTAAGACCAGTTTTTGAAGTGAGATTCTCGCTAAGTAACTAGTTAACTGTAGTGCTGTCTCTTCAAATATCTCAGAAAAGAGCGTAACAAAACGTTATTTAAGTGTTTCATCATCATAAACCCATGCATTATGTCCCCACCGAGGGGCAGGGTTCTCTTCCCTGAGGGAGGTATAGGCCAAGTCCGGATTAGAGGAGGCTTGTAAGACTAGTGGCTGGTCTTACAGTGAGAAATTTTCAAGCCGCCCAATTTCAAGTGTTTACTTACTTACAAACAACATACAGACGGAGCGTAGCTTTGAGGGTTTGGCAAACGTGATACGAATGGAAATGGAATTTATATTATTAACTTTATTCCGGATACAGATACACATAACCTGGTCTCTTCCGATAAAAAATCAAGTAAGTGTATCTGGTATAAAGCTAAAATAATGTGTAGTGCTTACGGAAGTTTTAGTTGGAAAATTGAATTTGTATGTGGATCTTGGTTACCCTTTAAACGTAAATTCAGTACGACCAACCTGACTTAGGAAAATGCTGCAATTGACTACAAAAAAATAACATTCTAATATTAACTAGTACGCATACTCCTCCGAAACGGCTTGACCGATTTTGATGAAATTGTATATGTATATTTGGTAGGTTTGAGAATAGGCTGTTATCTATTTTTCATAGCCTTAAGTGATATATTTTTTTAAATCATAATCCCTACAAATAATTTTATGGCGAAACAACGTTTGCTGGGTCAGCTGGTATAAGAACAGAGACCATGAAAGTTTCCGTTCCCTGTTTCCAAACGCTGCATATATCATCACAAATAAATTACGTAAAGGCATAAGTTCAGCTCCAGCCCAAAAGGCACAAAGCTGAGCGCATAGTATCGTGAAATGACCTATTTGCATTGCATAGCCTGGGAGCGCGAGCCTGCAAACTTGCGAGAACTCCACGCCTCCAGAAACTTTCCGTGGCTAAACGGGTTGGCTAAATAGGTCGCGGGTGGGCGCAGGTCATATTAGAATAGTCGGAGTGAATAATAGCTGGCACCTTCCAGACTGTTCGGCAGATTGGAGGGCATGGAATGAAGTTTTATTAGTAGTTATGAACCCAGTGTCTTTGACTGTGATTACAAAAATATGTGTAATTTAGTTACCACAGCCTAGGTTATGGCATAATTCTAAACTATTATCAGGATACACTTATTTGATTTTTTGTCTGAAGAGTCCGACCAGGTTTCGCTCTGATTCGCAGCGCTTGCGAATCGGAGCGAAGGTCAAAGTCAAAAGTCAAAGTCAAATATTTTATTCATAGTACAAATAGAACATTTACTTTATCAACATCAAAGTTGTTGCAATGCTGCAAAGCTGGTCAGAGACGAGCAACCGACGACGCGAGCTCCGTCTCTGGGGTTAGTATCAGATAATCATAAAAGCAACTGGTCTAGGCATCAACTCATCCTAAAATCATCTTGACGAAATTGCAACTAGACTAAAAAGTAAATCGTCTATGAAGCAAATCGTCAGAAATCAGTTAGACAAATTATTGAGGTTGCCCATGAAGTAACAGACCAATCACATTTAAATCGAATAGATAATAGGGCAGTAGACAATAGTTTTCTCACGAGCTGCTTCATAGACGATTTACTTTTTAGTCTAGTTGCAATTTTGTCAAGATGATTTTAGGACGAGTTGATGCCGTAGACCAGTTTACGATCATCTGATACTAACCGATAATATGGAACATGGCAAATATAGCAGCGTAACCATTTTGTAGAGGTCTTGTCTTCGTCGGCACCATACCTTTATACCATATGACAAGCGAGAACTTTCTTTTGTCTGTAGCGATAGCGTATCTGTAGAGAAATTGTATCCCAGCGAAACAGCGAGACTTGCAATATATCGAGTTTGAAATTCGCGGCTCCTTACCAATTCGCTCATTCAGCTCCTCGCGTTCGTGTCTCGGAATGCAAAGTCCTATCAAGTTGCGAGACTATAACTTGGCTTATAAGTTTATTGGACGACGTAGCACAGAAGGATATGATAGGCCATGTATTTAAGGTGATTTGAGGAAAGATGGTTAGAGTGGAGTTTTTTTTTCGCTACATTTTTCTCCACTACATTCGGCCCCAAATCAGCGCCTAACATTATAAGTGTGTACATTAACTTTCAGCAAACAGAATGTAAATTCTTTACGTTGAAATAAATTTCTGATTTCTGACTATTCCGCATGCCGACTGGAACTTACAGCTTACAGCCGTGCACTGTGCCAGACACAGCCTCTAAACAGCTAGACTATGCACAGCAGCATGGAAGAAAGCCAAGCGGACAACTTGAAAGCGGGAGCAGAGCTACATTGACCAAAGACACCAAAATGACACTACCAAAGCTGCCCACAAGCAGCTTGATTGAAGACAATGGCACTCCCTTTAGAACTGTAATTTTCTCAGATAAAATAGGTGTACGTTTAGGTACCAGGCTTCAGTACAATTTAAGGCAGCATGTAGAGAATCTATGTATACCAAACGCATCTTATGTTCAAATAGTCAACCGTCTCCTTAGCAAAAACTATGATAGAAATACAACTATTGTATTGTTAATGGGGAACAGCACAGGTGTAAAGGAAGTTGACTTAATAAATTATTATGAGTCCTTAGTAGCTCTGAAATTATGGAAAATTATAATCTGTGCTTTTCCCTACTCAAAAACTCTGTCAGATTCACAAAATGACCGGATAAATAAACTAAACCAGCTGCTGTACAATTTGACCTTTGGTCATAGAGACCAAGTACTTTTTTATGATACGAATAAATTTATTCGAAATTTTATTTTAACCAGGGACACAATGCATATGCCCCTCTCTTCTAAACGACTTATTGCTAAATTGTTGGCATTCAATGTTTATGACCCTATTATTGTTAAGACAATAGCACAGGGACCTCTAGATATTACAAATTGTAAGTTAGGTGACACTTGCCAGCCTCTGTACTCAGAGGTTGTTAAAAGAACTAGTGCTAGGTTAAATTTGACCGCTGATTTAAACTGCCAGCGCAGACCAAAGAAAAGCCCCACTTAAAAAACTTAATTTTAGTTAACCAGAACATACAGGGTGGTTTTTCTGGAAAGTTATTAGAATTAGAGTTGTTTTTAGGACAATATAGAGTAGATGTACTTTGCGTCACAGAGCACTGGCTACTAGAGACTCAAATGGTTTTTTCTGTAAATAACTATCAAATAGCCAGTTGCTTCAATAGAAAGTCTGCAAGGCACGGGGGATCCCTGATACTTACAAAAAATCATTTGAAATTTAAAGAACGGAAAGATATTTGCAGACTTTCTGTTGAAAAAGTAATTGAAATATCATGTGTTGAACTGTCTAGACACATTGTAGTAGCCATATACAGACCCCCTACCAGCGATTATAGTTTGTTTGAAACAGTATTGGAGGATGTTTTGAAGGTAGCCTCTAGCAGCAATAAAAAAGTCATAGTCTGTGGTGACTTCAACATCGACTTGAGGGCAGACTCCGCTTTAAATACAAAATTGACAATTAGTAAATATTTTTTCGGAGCCTTCTAGGATAACTGAAACTACTGCCACCTGCCTAGATAATATTTACTGCGACTGCGATTTTTCAGATTATTCTACAGTAAATTGTTTAAAGTCAGACCACAGCGGTCAAGTTGTTAATTTTGAAATAGATACGAAAAATGCAGAAACGGTTATCCTATGCCGGCCCGTAACAAGAAAAAAAATTAATTTCGTTTAAATCAGACCTAGAGAGTAGCATAAAGACTCAAGAAAGTTATCAAAATGCTAATGCTCATTATATTGAGTTATTCGAAGTAGTCTCAGGTAGTTTTCAAAATCTTTAAATTGCGCCAGCTAAAAAGCAATGACAATAAAGTAGGATTTAGTGAATGGGCAACGTCAGGTATCCGAAAGAGCAGAGACACACTCTATGAACTATATGACAAAAAGACGTGTACCTCCGACACCAACTTCATACAATACGTCAAAAAATATTCCAAATTATTTAAGGCCGTCTGCCATAAAGCTAAATGTGATCATATAAAAAATAAAATCTTACAATCACCGAATAAAATTAAAACAATTTGGACAATAATAAATAGAAAAACGGGTAAAGCAAAATTAGGAGAACGAGATATTTCGCTTAAGATTGATGACAAAATAATAACAACAAATGAAGATATCGCTGCAGCTTTCGAACAGTTCTTCACTAATATACCAATTGCAACCACAGCTCTGTTGAACTCGTCACCTGATCGTGCAGCAACGTTATTACAAGATCATGTCCCCGCGTGCGAACACGATTTCACATTTAATTACATTAAGCCTCATAACATAGTTAAAATTTTTAAATTATTGAATCTCAAAAAAACTGAGGACTTATGGGGTATGTCAGTAAAAATTGTTAGTTCAGTGATACATATTCTAGCATCGCCGTTATCAGAGATATTCAATATATGCGTAGGTGAAGGAGTATTTCCAGACCTCATGAAATACAGTAGGCTAGTACCTTTATTTAAAAGCGGTGATAAACAAGATCCAACAAATTTTACACCCGTATCAGTCTTACCAGTACTAAGTAAAATATTTGAGAGAATTATCTTGGATCAATTACTTTTGCATTTCAATAATTACAAACTCCTTCATAGTCAGCAGTTCGGTTTTACTAAAGGGCGGAATACAACAGACGCTGGAGTCATGTTACTTAAACATATTTTCAGTGGGAGGATCATAGGGATAGGAGGATCATAGGGATGCTGTAGGAATATTTTGTGATTTGTCAAAGGCATTCGATTGTGTAGACCACAAAACACTACTCTCAAAGTTAAAACATTACGGAATAAAAAATGCAGGATTAGATCTTTTAAAATCGTATTTAGAAGGAAGGGTTCAAAAAGCAGACATAAATCGTATTACATCATCGGGTTCACTTGTAAAAATGGGAGTTCCACAGGGATCTATCTTAGGGCCGTTCCTTTTCCTGGTCTATGTAAATGATTTACCGTTTATGGTACAAAAAATGTGCGAGATAGTGCTATTTGCTGATGACACGTCACTTATTTTTAAAATAAGGAGACAGGAAAATAATCTTGACGAAGCAAATAATGCTCTCTCGCACGTTCTAGATTGGTTTACTGCAAATAATCTATTGTTAAATTAAAAAAAGACAAAATGTATGAAGTTCACCCTACCTAACGTAAAATTAGTTGAAAATAACATTGTGATTGGAAATGAAAAACTAGAATTTGTTGAAGATACTGTATTTTTGGGCATCACAATCGATGCCAAGCTACAATGGGGTCCACATATTGTAAAATTAGCACATAGACTTAGCTCCGCAACATAAGCTGTAAAAAGAATCCGTGAACTTACTGACGTTGCAACTGCTAGGCTTGTTTATTTTAGTTACTTCCATAGTATTATGTCCTATGGTATACTACTGTGGGGCCGGGCAGCAGACATTGAGACTATCGTCATCTTGCAGAAGAGAGCGATCCGATTAATTTACAAGCTAGGTAGTAGGGACTCGCTAAGAGACTTTTTCAAAGAAACTAACATCCTAACAGTTGCAAGCCAATATATATATGAAAATATTATGTACGTTAGGAAAAATATTACAGACTTCGAAACACTTGGTAGCCATCATAACGTTAATACTAGGAATAAACATAAATTGTCATTTCCACGATTTAGACTTGCAAAAGTTAATAAAAAAATAAGCATAAATAAAATACTAAAACAAATTTTAAGTGGTCAGAGACTACTTGCTTACAATACTTGCGCGTGCGGCAGACGGCCGTCAAGGAGAAGAGTTTTATTTCCACTTGTATTGTAGTTTCTAGCTTAAGTATTTAAGGATTACTTTAGATTGGAGTCGTGCCACCCGCACGTCATTGAATGGCCGGCGAACCAGTAGTGTGTACAAAAATGTTTAAACGACTTTTGATTCCTCTTGGTCGAAAAATATAGTGTAGTCCTTATTTTGTCCTCTAGATGGCGTTATTATCATTTTAAATCGCAATAAGGTTATGCCTTCTGAGTAAGCATAATATATAAAATTCTCGTTGGATCATTACACGTTGCGTTGGAATTTAATAGTGCAGTACGCGTTTTATTTACCTTCGCAGCGACACCTTTATAACTCAAAATTGAATAGACAGATAGATCTGTATTCCGAAGGTGCAAATTGGAACAAACTAAAATCCTAAAACAGACTGAAAGTTCTTGACGGGAGGAAATAATTTTTTTTATAATCTGTTATTTCTTATGGATTTTCCTTGTCCGCCTTTCAAAATTGTTACAGTATTGTACGAAAATTTTAATATTTTTTTTATGTTTTAACTAAATCAACAAGCTTTTACCCAAATACGAAACGAAATCAAAGGAGGAGGATTTTTAACAAAATAAAAATATTTCCAAAAAAAATATTCTCTCCTAATCTTAAGCTAACTTATTGACGGATGTAAGCGGACGTTGTATAAATCCTTATTCTGTATCAGCACCAGCACAGCAGTCTGCGCCGGCTGGGGTGCTAACTTAGACACAAGTAGCTAACACCACTAAGTGTAGAGACAAACTTCTTGCGCTGCCTTTCCGGCTCGGTCTTCTTCTTTTACTTCATACTAGTGGGAGTTTTCAGTTAGTAATTTTTTAAATTTCCTTAAAAATAGTGACTGTAAAGGACTAAAAAAGAAGCTCAGTCACAAAGCAAATGTTTTTCCACTTTTATTGAATCTTGTATGCTTTCACCTGTACCGTACCCTTTTTACGGATCATATACGAATTACACAGTTTACGTCAGTTTCTAGTTGATATGAAATAGTTTGGTAGTAGGATATAAAAAGGGAATAAATAAATATAATTGGCCACAACTGCGGACGTTAAATATTCTCGCGTGGACATCACGAATCGACAAACAGGGACTGATATTCAGGGATATTTTAATATCAATAAAGGCTGTATGACGATGGCAAGAATAAAAAAGTGGCGTGCTTTGGTGCAAGGGACGATTGTGCTTATGCTCGACCCTTGAACATTTTTATGTAACGGATAAGAATACTAATTATTGGGCAAGCCAAGTGAGCTTCCATCAATTCTCGTGCGTTCCGCAGAATTTTGGCAAAATTTGGGCGCAGCTGATTTAGAAAGAAAGTAGTAGCTACTTTCTTTCAGGGTGTAGTTTAGCCAATCTGCCAAGTTTGCAATGAACTGGCACAGTGAGAGCCAAAAACGAGATGAAGCTCAGCCGGTGATTCAGAAACGTTCGTTAAAATATCTCCTGCTTTGATGCCTCTGCCTCCACCCACCGTTAACTCTTCTAATTTTGACGACCTCTGTGGCGCAGCGGTTATCGCATCTGCCTACCATGGGAGAGGTCCCGAGTTCGAACCCCATCTGGGGACAAAAAAAATCCAGGTCTTGGATGTTTACACGTTTGTGATGTCGCTGGTTCTGATTCCCACGACACAGTGTGGGGCCAGAAGCAATATATGTGACTGTATGTAAATGTTTATGTTGTTGTTAGACTTTTCCCCTATTCCGTAATAGTCCTAAAACGAACATGTTTTTTTGTGTATTTAATGTCTCTACAGACCAAGTTTGAATGCCATTATTTTGTCCTGGTCCCAAACTGAGATGTTCTATGGTGTGTTATACAGGGTGGCCGGGGGAATGACGTCAAAAAAAAAAAAAAAATTTGGTCCCTCGTGTCATGACCCCATGGGGTATCCGAATCACCCCCATGTATGTTCCGCGATTTTTCATAGTTTCGGAGTTATGATTTTTTTTCTGAATTTTTATGAATTTTCGCCTTATCAATTTTGAAAATTTCTAAAAAAAAAACTAGAAACTTTTTTCAATTACTTTTTTTTGTAACTGAATCTTCACAAGTTGTTCTTCTATGCATAAAATAATCAGCTTAAGGTAATGAATTATTAAAATTAACATTTTTTTTTCTGCCATTTCGTCTTTTCTTAGGTTATTAATGAACGAGTCGTCATCATCATGATGAATAAAAGTGGTTTTGTCAATAAAACACAGATTAAAAAATTTGGAAGCATTTTCCGTTTTACAGTAATTAATTTTGCGCGGTCCGTTCTCGTGGGTCATGGGTTGTAAATGCAGACGCAACTTTTTACCTGTAATAACAATAGTCTTTGAGGATAGGAGGCCGCCGAACTATTGCTATCTCTCTCACTCTCAGCGGTAAGAGTGAGAGGGGCAGCGCAGCAGAAGCGAACATAAAACAAGTTTGTACCTCAGTCGTTCTCACTTTGTGTTTACTGCTACACGTGTCTTCATTTTGTTTTACCTCACTGTCTCGCTTTGCCCGCGGATTCCGCTGCCTACTTATTTGACTACTTTGCTCGTTAATTGGACTGTGTCTTGCATACTGATTTGGACTGTTAAGTGAATACGCAGAAATGCACTATTTTTATGGAGTTGCACAAGGAAACGGCCTTGAAGCAGCGCGACTGTATCGCGAACAACTTCAACGTCGTGGTGGGCCGCAACCTGAGCATTATCCCGACCATCGCGTTTTTATTAACACGCACAATACCTTAATGGCAGGCCGCATTCCTGGCCAACGAGGCGATAGGGAAGGAATCCCTAGAGTTGACCCGGATCGCAGAGAAGTTGTGCTCGAAGAAGTTCAACGAAATCCTTCCACGAGTACCAGAGCTATGGCTCGTACTCTGAACATCCCAAGAACTTCTATCCAAGACATACTTCACGATGAAGGATATCATGCGTTCCATATCCGACGAGTCCAAGCTTTACTGCCTACAGACTACCAATTGCGCATTGATTTCTGCCAAACAATGCTACAAAAAGAACAACAAGATCCTGGATTTTTCAATAAAGTCATCTGACCATAAAATGGATTTATGGTCAGATGAGTCACGTTTTGAGCGCACTGGAATTTTCAATATTCATAATTACCACACGTGGGTGGTTGAAAATCCACACGAAATGAGAGCGTCGACGTTTCAACATCGTTTCAGCGTTAACTTGTGGTCTGGTATTCTCAATGGCGAACTGATTGGTCCATTTGAATTGCCGTCCAGATTAAATGGAGAAAGATACCGACACTTTCTGGAACATGAACTTCCATTATTGCTAGAAGACGTGAATATTGAACTAAGACGAACCATGGTTCTTCAAAATGACGGCGCCCCATGTCACTACGCAACGCAAGTCCGAAATTATTTAAATGAGGCGTACCCCAATAGATGGATCGGACGCGGCGGACCAATATCGTGGCCTCCACGCTCACCTGACCTCAGCCCCATGGATTTTTTTATTTGGGACTATTTTAAGGAAATATCATACGCCAGAGAAAGTGGGAGTGAACAAGAGCTGAGGCAGAAATTAACAGAAGCCGAACGTGTTGTAAAGGAAAACAGAGCAGCTTTTAGACGATTAAAAGATAATTTCCTACGTAGGTGTAGAATGTGTATTGCTTAAACATTTTTTTTACATTTTAATCTGTGTTTTATTGACAAAACCACTTTTATTCATCATGATGATGACGACTCGTTCATTAATAAACTAAGAAAAGACGAAATGGCAGAAAAAAAATATTGTTGATTTTAATAATTCTTCACCTCGCTGTCTTCGAAGGCCGAATGTACACAAAGTAGCTCGTTAAGCAGTACTTTTTTTAATGATTATGAAATCTGAGAGTCTTGCGCATTTCTGAGGCTAACTAAGAAACCATTAAAACATCTGTTTGGATTTTTAATTTATTTTTGAAAATTCAAGTCATAATTTACCGAACGTAAATTTCTGACTTTAGACCAACACTTTAATAACTTTTATCAAAGTTACGAAGCTGATTATTTTATGCATAGAAGAACAACTTGTGAAAATTCAGTTACAAAAAAAAGTAATTGAAAAAAGTTTCTAGTTTTTTTTTTAGAAATTTTCAAAATTGATAAGGCGAAAATTCATGAAAATTCAGAAAAAAAATCATAACTCCGAAACTATGAAAAATCGCGGAACATACATGGGGGTGATTCGGATACCCCATGACAAGAGGGACCTAATTTTTTTTTTTGACGTCAATCCCCCGGCCACCCTGTATGTAATGTCATCACTTTCACATAGACATAGAATTTACAATTAGAAAATTAAATTAATCACACAGAAAGAAAATACAGCTGAACTGAAGGCTAGATTCTTAGTTAAAATGATTGTTGAATCCGGCGGGCAAAGGAAAACCAAAAAGATGCATCAAAGCATCGAATGAAGCTGCTGGTTTTCCGACCCACTCTAAGTGACGCCATGAGCCTCGGTTCTGTGTATTGTATCATTAGTGCATTGTAGTTCAATTACTGTTAACATGGTCAGGTCACGTGACA
The DNA here is from genome assembly GCA_947310845.1 of Yponomeuta plumbellus. Taxonomy (NCBI): domain Eukaryota; kingdom Metazoa; phylum Arthropoda; class Insecta; order Lepidoptera; family Yponomeutidae; genus Yponomeuta; species Yponomeuta plumbellus. The sequence continues at coordinate 21,101,026 of OX371203.1, forward strand.
AGTTTTTTTAATTCCATCTACGCTTAGAATCACGAAAATGCATCCACGTGTTGTTATGAAGCGGCATTCAAATAAGATCGACGCGGTAATCCCACTGTCATTGTACTACAATATATTAGCAGAATCTAGTCCCTATTATCTTCCAAAGCGTACCGTGATTCACATATCGTAGGTAATATTCTAAAACTTGTCTGCAGCTTACTTCTCTGTAAGTTCTTGTGATACCTACTCGTATCGTGGGAGTTGGAATGAGAATCGAGGTGGAATTGCAGGCATTTGTAAGTCTCTCGGATGGAAGTGTGTCAGGCGGGAATCTAATCAAGCGAAAAGAAGAGGTTTTCTATCCAGATGGGCTGTTTTACATTTGACACTATATCCACAGCTCACTTGTAATATCTGGCCGGAAAACGAAATCAATCATTAGGCTGTCAGCATTGGAAGGATTTCTGAAGCAGCAACATTTGATAATATTACATTTATCGTTGTTTATTGAATTCATGAGTAGTCAATCAGGCAGGCAATAGGCAGATAAAATAGTTCTACGTAAGGATGAATTTAATAACACAAATACGAGATCCAGCTGATTCAGTCACTGGCCATTTCCTCAAATCATTGTTTGGTTAGACTTCTTTGGAACCCAAAATCCCACGCCCGTAGATAATAAAACATCCAGCTTCACCAGGTACCACAAGGGAGAGATCAAAGAAATCAAACTCCAAGATTCTATTGAAATTGACATTGAATTTCATGCAGAGTTTTGCCAAGCAAATGCTTGATATTATATCGCTAAGGTTCGAACCATATAAAGATTTCTATAGAACCCAAAACTGGTACCAAGAAAAAATAATAGAATAAGTGACAGTCAGGACAACTTAACCTCATTTTAGGACCCCCGCCCCATTCAGCCTGGGGCTAGCTGGCCCAGCGAGGCGGGCTCGCCTAGTCCCAATACATTGAAGTAGGTAACCCCCGCTGGCACATTTCACACTCGTTTCTATTGAATACGTTGTCTGATTCTTTTCAACTGATTTCAGGCGTTGGTCTTGGTTCTTGATTCATCATCGATGTCAGCATCGATGATGATATTTACGGCTTTTGGCTCTTGTCAAGATATAGAAGGATTATTTGTAAAATGCGCAATTCCTAAAATGTGTCAGATAGAGTTTATCATTTACTTTTGTAAATTTTTGCTCTTTGTTGATTTTTACATTTTCTTAAACAAACCCAGTTCCTCTTGGATACGAGGGTAGCATTTTACCGATGCGCAGCCATTGTTATTTAAGTACGTATGAGTATGCTTTCAGATTTTGTTTAAAGTGCGACTATCTTTTTCTTAACAGTTTTTCCAAACACAGAACTTAGGCGCGCGTAGTTCAAGTTAGGTCCCAAAAAGTTTTGACCGTTTTGTTCCGCTCACACAAAACTTCTCCTAACTATAATAAATATCGCCTAGCAACCATCCTACTTCTTCTTATGGTGTCTCTCTTACTAGCCAAGGTTGGCAGTCAGCTTCGCATATTTCTCTCTGTCTCTTGCAAGGCGGAAGAGCTCGGCAGCACTTGCGATTCCAGTCTACTCCCGTAGGTTACCAGGATTTCTTTCTTCACCCTACTTGTCTCTTGCCAGCGACTTCAACGACTCATCCTAAGTATCATCGTATAAGTTAACGAAAAACGTCTTTAAATATGGAACCTTTTACCCACAGAACTCCGTATAGTATTCCCCACGGGTGACGGCATGGCGGTGTCCTATCCGATGAAGCTGGCCTCCAAGTGGGAACACTTGTCAGCTCGGACGCTGACCCTCAACCGACGCGACAAAGCCGAGGCAAAGCTACGGCTGGCCAGACGATGTGTTTTGAATGCCTTTACAACTGCGCTAGTGGGGGAGAGACGGTGAGTTTGCCAGCTCTTTTTTTGTGAACGTCGTAGCTTTTAAAATAGTAGACAGTGCAATAATGTCTGGTAATCTTTTGCGTTATGACCTTCAAGGTCATAACGCAAAAGATTAAAAGAACAACTTAAAATCATTGTTATGGTGAGCCGGAATGTAGAATTCTTTACTAGGATAGCGAACATTATTTGGTAGAGATACGTTAAGAAGAAGTACCAACTGTTGAACTTAATTTGATTTGTTTTAGCATTTCGGATACACTTCTTTTGAATTTACATGAAAGCGTTAGACCTGGAATGTCTTGTACAAACAAATCACACAAATCTCACAGATTTACAAATCTCTGGTTACAATTAAAATTCTGGTTACAAAAATAATTCAACCAAATAAGCCACAACATTCACTTCCTTTCAGCCTTAGACCAGAAGAGATACCTCGCCACAGCAGCACAGATAAAATACTAGCCAGCCTCAAGGCTGGTCAATTCTGGAGGAATACTCCCAAACCCGATATAATCCCCTCCTCTTCGACCCAGGATCTCTCCGAATCGCCTCCCAAGGTCGTCCGTAGGAGGTCCAGACGACGCCGAGCACCTAGTGCCAGCTACACCTTCCCAGAGATTTCCATTACCAACCAAACTGACAAAACAACGCTCAGAAGAAAATGTCACACGTTGAAAAGTCTGGTTTATACGGAACCAGTGGAGAGCATCAAAGAGCTGAAACAACGGCCAAGATCAGCCGGGTCTACTGTTAGGAGCAAAGAGGCTATGACCAGGCCGAGCATCCTTGAGACTTTGGACTTCATTAATGGGGTGAAGGATGCTTTATGTGGTAAGTTACTCATTCATTTTGTAAAACAAGATCGTCCATATTATGTTAAGCTTGTCGTTGTTTATGTTACAAGTAACATCAACAATTCTACTTGAATTCTACTCAAATAATTTTGTATGTATGGAGTTTCATTGCTTGATCAAACCAGAAATGACGAGATCTGCAGAAAAACTTGAGTTATTAATAAAGCTTGAAGAGTAGCTCTATACCAATGGATGGGGTGGGGCACATAGCTCCGAGATCTGATGGCCATTGGTACCTACGGCAAAGTTGTAAATTGGTGACCGTGGACCGTACGACGCAACGTGGGCAGGCCCGCACCAGATGATCTGACGACCTGGTTATGGTAGCATGGAGTCGCTTGATGCGGCCGGCATCAGACTGGGAAACTTGGAAACCCTAAAGGAGGCTTAAAGGACTTAAGCCTCCTTTACGAAGTGGGCGATGAAAATGATGGTGATGTAGAATCAATTTACTAATGAACTTAGTTCGAAACACATTTTGGGGTCAGTTTTGATGGTGCAATATTTGGTTCTAGCCACGACATCACAAATCCATTCCACTCTCAATATCTTGAACAGTACCTTACAAATTCCGAAGTGTAACTCTCTCTTCTACACTAGTGGAGGAATCCGGTACGTCTGACATAGAAGATGCATCCTGGAGCTCGACGGACGACTGGCTGTTACGGCAGACGCAGCCACTTAACGTGTTAGCGCGACTGACAGCGGGGGACCACCTGCATCTGACGCTGGGGGACCTGATGACCGCACTGCTGCAGCGTGGGAAGTTTACTGTGAGTGTTCGGATGCCGAAATGTTTGGTTTTCACAACATCGGTAGGGTCTGACTCATTGCTGTTGCGATACTTCCTTAACCCTTAACCACCTACCATACGTCTCACAGACGGCAGCAAAGTTAAAACCGCTCATATTTTGGCGTACGAAATACGTCGGTCGGTCGACAACACATCATCCTATACACCCGTGCACTCTACTCCGTTCTAGGGCGAGTTTGCAACTAAAATATGAAGGTTGACGTGCTGTCGACTGTACTATCTACCTACTATATGTTTCAGTTGTAAACTTGAAAATCAATGTTGTCCGTCGGTAAATTGTATGCGATTTGATAAAGGACTAGTTTGAGTTGTTTGGACACCGCGAGAATATTGATCAACATAGTTCGCCCTGAACTACATATAGAAACCATTTAATTTTAAATTTCGTTTGCACCAATCAGATTTACATAGTTTAGACAAATTCAATATGTATTGTATTTAGTTTTTATTATAATGCAAGGACTGGTGATATCTACCGCTGTTGCGGCGGTTTTATATGGTATACAGGCGCCCACTAGGAATGTTTGGTATTTGCTGCGCCGGTAGGTACTGCAATGGCCAACTTGGCAAGAGTGCGCCGAGACGTGATGCCACGTCATGGTTTAATACGAACAGCTGTGTAGCTTGTAGATGTTTCTGTGATGGCAGTCTATCCCGCTATTGCCCTTACGCAAAGCCTAAATGGTGGTATCCGAAAAGAGGAAGTGTCTGGAGTGTGTCTACAGAGACTCCAAAACTTGAGAAACTCAACGTTTTGGAACCTCTTGCTTTGCAGAAGGAAAGTATTTGCTGATCAGCACCATGAAGGCAGCTGGACGTGATCGCTTCTGACCTCCATAGCCTACTACTATACGTTTTGTCGTAACATCAGCACTGACCACCTCTGTGGCGCAGCGGTTAGCGCATCTGGGTACCACGCGAGAGGTCCTGTGCTTTCCTGTACCTTCCCAAAGTGTCTGACGGGACCACGCAAGCGCTCGTCGAGGCTGGAGGTGCGCGCTTTTGTCTCTGGTAAGTGAAAAACTATCGTCGTGCTTCTGAGAGGCGTATGGTAGGTGGTTGTGTGATGTTTTTCATTGTTATTGTTTTAGTTGAACATGCCATTTCGTGACAGCATTATTGAGTGTTAGTCGGAGGAAGACGAGTCAAATGAGGAAAACATACCAAACGATGATTGTAGTGATGCTGAGTTGGATATTAGATTACAATATTTGTTAGAGGATAGCTGTGGATCGGACTCAGAGCTCGAGGAGTCACTACTGTAGAGAATAATAAAAGTACTTCAACAAAGAGACAAGAACAGCTCACTAGATAGCACATGGTACGTCGAGAAAGCAATGTAAAAGTTTAACGTTACATCAGAATCTCACTGCGACGTATTCTCAACTGCAATAATGAAACAACTCCATTATCAGCACTTCTAAGTTGCAGCAGTGCTGAAGAAAAACTGGAAGTCCGTAAAAAATGGACTCCAAAAAGAAACGCAGTACACAAAATAATGTATTTCGAATGTAAAAGCTCGATTTGCATTGAATGCTCTAACAAAATGAGCCTTCACTGCCGTGAAAAACTACAAGATTGATCGCCTGCAATTTTATTGAAGATTTTGTTATTCGATTGAAACCTACATTTTATAATATCTATTGATTACTGTAATAGTTAAAAGAATCATGAAAATGTTCCCACCCTATGTGGTTATTTTGTTCATCTATTTTTTAAAGTACGTCAGTTTTTAAGCTTCAAATAAGAAATGTTATTTGTTAATTGTGATTAAAAGTAGAAAAAAAGTACCTTCTTTGCTTTAATAAATACTTAGATACATTCTTGGTCCAATTTTAATTTAAAAGAACACCCTTCCCCCATTAAGTTTTACAAAAGGATGTCATTTCACCTCTGCGTCTCTGAGACGTATGGTAGGTGGTTGTGTGACAAAAATAGGTGGTAGATGGTGAAGGGTTAATGTATTTGGTAAACCTTTCTGCACTTCCTTTGTGCCCGACTATTCTTGCAGAAGACTTGCTAGATTCTACAGACGCTGGTGACTGGATTTTGAACTAATGAAATGTGAATAGTTTTTGAACTGAAACTTTCGTAAGCACTACACATTGTAAATTTTTGGTCCGGATCAACTTACGTTTATTTTTTATTGGACGAGTCCGACCAGGTTTCGGTCCGACGTTTCGTGTGAGACGAGCAACCGACGACGCGAGCTCTGTCTCTGCTCACCATGATTAAGCTCTGCGAATCGGAGCGAAACCTGGCTGGACTTTTGTCACCGATATTATCAATAGTCCAAGGAATCAAATTTTATAACAAACTACCTGACGAAGTAAAACAGTTTAACCACGAGGAAGTCTGTAGCGTACTTAGAAAAAACTTTATTAAGAAAAGCCATTATAATGCATTATAATTTTATTGAGTGATAATGTAATTTATTTGTATGTTTGAAATTTTATCAACATTTCTAATCAATTGGACATCATTAAATTCTGCTATTTTCACTTTGTTATTAATCTATTAGGTGTATGCGTACTTTGAAATTGTAAATGTAACATTTGTGTATCCATTATTATGTACTACATATATATTGACGTGTTAAAGTTGTTTTGAGTTGGTGAAATTTGGGTAATATTAGGGTTACCTAATAGCAGACAAGTCAAGTCTGCATCTGCTGCGTTTGGGGTGTGCAGAACGACGGATGACTTGGTACGGCTGCTGACGCTTATTCCAGCTTGAGTCACTGCGGGTTTTTCGGACATGGGACGTTGGATTTGGGTCATTGTTATTTAAACTTTCTGTCTTTTCAAGTAATATGAGAGCAGCTTCAGTATCTAACTGTTGACATCTCATCGTAGTGTAATTTTGCTTGTATTGCAGATTCTCCAGGAATTGTGCTCGTGGCTGGGCGATTCAAGTGAAGGTGCCCTATTTGCGTTACACAGACTGGCTCGAGCCGCCAGATCTAGAAGCAGTGAGCGACCTTCGAAGTAAGTGAAATATTAAGAGTAAAAGTAAGAAATGTTTTAATGAGCATTGCCAAAAACAATGTTAATGAAAACCATTTAATGAAGACACAGGGTATCCTAGTATGGGGCCACAATCTAAATTTTAATGTTTCTTTAACTTAATATTTGAAAAACTCCCGGAACCGGTTAGCATGCTTGCAATGACTAATGAAAATTATTGAGGAAGCGAAAGAGGTCTGTAAGCATAGTAGAAAGTGGAATCTGGTATCTGCATGAATGGATAATGTATGGAAATTCTCCCCTTCTTCAACCTATAGTCACCCAATTCTTAAAATAGTGTACATCTTTTCTACTATACGCCATTCATTTCGGTCTTGGGCTTTTCCTGTCACGTCAGACCAGATCAGTCCATCTCGTTGGTTGCCTGCCCACACTCCTCCGCCCATCTCTAGGTCTCTATTCCATCATTTGTCTTGTCTATGGCATAGGAGTCATCCACCCAGCAAACCACAAATCACCTAGTGAAGCCTGGTCAGCTAGGGTGATTAAACCACACCCCACAAACCACAAGGCTTGTGGGACGCCAAGCATGTCCCGGACGCCACCATTGGGAAGCTGGGAACCCTTCAGGAGGCCTGCAGTGACATCAGAGCACTGTTGGCCTTCTGGAAAGAGATAGGCTGGCTGGAGTAAGCTCACAGCCCTGCTACGTACAATGGCCCAACTATGAGGCCAAGTACGGAAACCCTAAGCCAAACTAACTAACTATGTCCCGGACGCGGGAGAGGGACGCCCTAATAATAAATGCATGAAATCTAATTTACAATTTACCAATTTATTAATTAACTCAATTTCAAATGTTATTTGTTGCATGTAATTAATTATTATTTAGAACAAATTAATAAAGGCTTATACATATTATTATTATTATATGGCATAGGAACATTTTAAGTGACACTAAAATTGTCCATAGCGCGTGGGTGCTGCCGGAAGCGGAGGCGGAGCGGGGCGCGCCGGCGCAGCGCTACCGGCCGCGCGCGCCCGACGACGTGTCCGGCGACGAGGCACCGCAGCCGCCACCGCTGCCGCGAAGTGCAGCCCGCGACCAGGTGAGCATTGGGTCCGGTGACGAGCACTGCAGGACGTGACCAGGTGAGCACTGTGTCCGGTGACGGGCACCGTAGCCCGCGACCAGGTGAGCACTGTGTCCGGTGACGAGCATTGCAGCACGTGACCAGGTGAGCACTGTGTTCGGGGACGAGCACTGCATGCCGTGACCAGGTGAGCACTGTGTCCGGTGACGGGCACCGTAGCCCGCAACCAGGTTAGCACTGTGTCCGGTGACGAGCATTGCAGCACGTGACCAGGTGAGCACTGTGTTCGGGGACGGGCACTGCAGGCCGTGACCAGGTGAGCACTGTGTTCGGTCATTAAGCATCGCATCTCGCAACCAAGCAAGCACTGTCTCCGGTAACGAGGCACCGCAGCCGCCGCCGCTGCCGCGAAGTGCAGCCCGCGACCAGGTGAGCACTGTGTCCTGCGGCGAGGCACCGCAGTTGTATGTTTGCTAGCTAATAGTATGTTAGCATATAGGTTTAAAAACAAACTTTTTTGACAAACCCCCGGAGGTTAACGGCTACGCACGGTCGAAATAAAATATTTATTCTGGTTGATAGGTTCCGCAAACATCCTCCGTAGACAAACAGTGGTTAAAGGGATCCAGTGGGCTAACAAGAAAAAAAATATACATCGAATTTGCAAAAAGTGTCCGTACAATCTCTCAATTATATTAACAGTGATTGATTGACAGTGTTGATTTTGAAGACCCCCGACAAAGAATATAGGATCACCAACCTGGGAATAGATAGTGTTTGTGTCAAAAACGGCCGTTTTTGGGGTAAATGCTATTTAGTTCTGTTCTGCCATGGGTCCTAAAAACCACTATTAACATAATTGGTAAGTAAACTACCTAAAGTATAATATTTATTTATTGCACAAACATAATGGTACATTTACAGTGAGAGATTGTACAGTGCCTGTTTGCAAATTCGATCTGTGAAAAAATGATATGATTTTTTCCTGGGTGTCGCTAGTGTTACTCAATGTTTCGCCTTAATGCCCGTTAGCTTTTGTTTTCCTTGCGACCCCGGGGTCCGTACGCCCTTCGTGTCCTATCTTCGTACAAATAGGCGGAAAAATGTCTCCGAAAATCCGTAGAAGAACCCGAGTTACTAATATAGCTCGGGAATTGCTCAGCCAAGTTATTTTTTCTACTGCTTCATACAGTAAGTGAAATCTATTTTTGACTTTATTGTCACGATAATTGATTGCAGCAGATTGCAGATTATTTAATTGATAGATTGATTGTTGGCGAGACGATCTCGACCGACACATGCCGGAGTGGTCTGAGGTGGCACAAGACGAAACATCTGGTCTGAGTTGGGGGAGGCCTATTGCAGATATTTATGTTATTTTGTGCTGTTGGATTTCCATATGAAGAATAATAATAAAGTGGCTGTAGGTGGGGCACATACCTTGGAGAGCTGATGGTCGTTGGGGCGGCAATGCTGTGAGCTGGCGACCGCGAACCGTACGACGCAGCGTGGGCAGGCTGTCCGCCACGACCTAAAGTCTGTTTTTCCATTCAACGCAAAAAAATAAAACCGTTAAGTTGACATCTCAATACAATCCAAAGGCTGTCAATGTCTGAATGTTGCTAGTACGCAAAAACCAAATAACCCCATTTTATTTCCAAGTAAAAATGTTTGGTGCTACGTAGGTGTTTTTTTAGGCTTTGCTCTTATGAGGAATTAAATTTTAATGTCTTTGATGTGATAAGGATTTTCGTCACACGAGTCTTCTATTAACGGTAAAAAAAATCTACCGGGTAAACCTATGCATTTTATACACACAGCGTCATTTTTTTTGCATCGAATAAAAAAACGAACTTTAGATTCTGTTAATGCATTGTAATACAATGACAACGGCTTAAATGTTAGTGCGCATACTCCTCCGAAACGGCTTCACCGATTTTCTTGAAACTTTACATGTATATTCGGTAGGTCTGAGAACAGGTTGTTATCTATTTTTCATGCCCCTATCTGGCAAAACAACTTTTGCGGGGTCATCTAGTTCTGTATAGAAATCTCTCTGCAGTTTTGGGGCGAACGGAAAGACCCACCTGTATGTATCCTGGTATTTATGTATCCTGGTTGAGCAATAAAGTGTTATCTATAAAGTTCGTCTTTTGGATACCCAAAAGACGAACAGTCGACAGCCATTCAACCTTTATTTCAACGAGGTTGACTGCCTCGTGGATCTAACCTTAAGGCGCATACATACCAAGTCAGAGGTCGTGGGTTCGATTCCCACTGGGGGCCTCCGTACATTTGCACAAATGGCCTCAGTCTGAGTCATCGTCATCGTCAACCCATTTTGTCCCCACCGAGGGGCACGGGTCTCTTCCCTAAGGAAGGTACAGGCCATACTCCACCACGGGGGCCAAGTCCGGATTGGTGGAGGCTTGGAAGACTAGTGGTTGGTCTTACTGTCAGAAGTTTTCAAGCCGCCCTAAGGCGCAGCCGGCACCAACTGCTTAACGTGCCTTGCAAAGCACGGAATCGCTCGGAAAAATGCCACTAGCGTTAGTCATAGACGGTGACCCATCCATGGACTGAACGCGCCGTATGTTGCTTAACCTTAGTGATCGTTTAAGATCACTCTGGCAGCCCAAGCTACGAGCGACAGTCTGAGTATTTTTCCATATTTGTAATGTCCTTGCTTGGTTACCATAGCACAGGGTATGCTAGTTTGGGACCAGGTCAAGTGATTGTATAGTGTGGAAGTTACACCAGTGGAATCTAATCAATTAAGTTACGGATGACTTTGCATCTGAAATGTAAAGGTTAATAAGCTGTCGACTGTCCTCACTGAGACATATACGTCTAACGCATCTCGAGCAGAAATCAGTGAGCTTTTCACGCTGATTGGCAAATCCTTTCAGTACGAAGGCGAACCTCGTTTGCATCGATACACTGTGAAAAATTAGGTTATTACGCCCATAGGAAAACTAGGTAGGATCCGTCAAGTGTCGAGTAGGTACACACTTGAAGAGTTAGAGCGGTTTCAGATTATCCGATCCGATATCGGTACGACGGTAGTCGACACCTGGTAGACGACACCGTATGCTGTTTTCACATAGGTATCTCTAATAAATCGTTCCGATACGTCGATTTGCTCGATAGCATCAGGTCATAATGGCAGACTATAACCTCGTGAGGCCCGACCTTGAAAAGAACAATTGATTTTGTGATCACCTGAGGACATTGGGCCTCACGAGGATAATAGAAAACTTTAAACTTCAACTTTATTTGCTGTGTCTGTTATATTTGAGACGCAAGAAAAGATCTGTCTACAGACAGTACTAGGGTGCAATTGCGTAAGACTTCACTGTATGGAGTTGTTTGATTTAGCCCTTTTGTTCCCGGTATGTCACACCGCCTTATGTCATACTAGGACTTTTTTCCCAATAGGTACAGTGCCACCATCTCATCTGTTCAGTTGATAGCGGCGCTAGTGGAGAATTTAGTAGTAACATTTAAGAAAACTACGTAGAAAAATGAGAATATTTCAACCCGTTCAATTTTATCGATGATATATCTATAAATCTTATTAAGTGAATAAATAAAACAAAAATGGGGAACAGGATTTACAATTAATTACTTAGTTACAATTTTACCCACCTGAACAGATAACTTGGTGGCGCTGTATCTCATACTCCTACTCCGAACTGTCATAGAACCTCTGTTGACAACCTCTGTGGCGTAGTGGTTAGCGCATCTGCTTACCATGCGAGAGGTCCCGGGTTCGATCCCCGGCTGGAGAGAAAAAAAAAAACTCCGGGTCTTGGATGTTTACATGTTTGTGACGTCGCTGTTTCTGGTTGCCACGACACAGGGTATCTTAGTGAGTGTGGGGCCAGAAGCAATGTATGTGCCTGTGTGTAAATGTTTATGTTATTATGTTTATGTTATTATATACATTCTTAGTTTGCCTCTTTCGAGTTCTCTAAATGCTTAACCCGATAGAGTGGAAAGTTACGTAATATAAGCGCTGTATACATATACATCCCATTGTGGAAGCTAGATATTCAGAGGGAGTATTGTTTTTACAAGCTACAAAACGCACCTACAAACGTTTAAATGATGACGAAGCCACGATGACAACAAAACTAAAGAAGCACAGAATGGCCGCGGATCATCGAGCTCTGCGCACACAGAGACGCACACAGAGAGATTTAAATTGTATACGTTATTATCGGCTCACGAGCGTCCGATGGCTTGTCGGAAATATAATATAAAATAACATTGGTATCGGCTATTGGATGCAGGCTATCGCCGTCCGACACCGCTATCGGATCGGATAGTGTGAAAACGCTCTAACTCGGTAGCGAGATAATATGATATCACACATAACAGGGGCTACTACACAAGTCCTCCACTGTATGGAGTTGTATTGGAGATATTTTGTTACTTTGGAGTTGTCAAAATGTTTAACCCAATGGGTCAGCGCTAGAAGGGCATTTCCACGAATTACGTAAATCCAATCGCTCCTTCACTCACTCACGAACTTTGTATGTAATTCCTTATAAATACGCGGAACGCCTCGGAAGCTATTCGGAATCGCGGATTTGCGGACGCGGACTCGTAGTTTGTTCGACTAACATCGGATTCCTTTGGTCAGCTCAACTCAACTCAACTTTGTAAACTCAACTCAGGGAACCGCATTAACTTGAAATAAAGTAAAGATATATGTGAGCTGTTGACTGAGAGTAGAAGGTATAGATTTTAATTATTATATCATCATGGGAACAAAATTCCCCAAGATGTATTAGAGTTGAGGCCGATGAGGCTTAAGAAATGTGCTAAGCACACTCTGTGCAAAAAAGCTCATTATAAAATCAACGTTTGCTTAGACGACAAATTAATAGATAGATAGATTAGTGGATTAATATTAAATGGATTCAGAAGAGAATTGTGTCTAGTGTTCAACACATCTATGAGCAATTATATTTAAGTTTGTTAATTCATTTAAAACTGTTTTGAAAAGAAAAATTGTGGAGTTTTTTTGCCTTCTTTTCCACGTAATCTATTAATAAAATTGTGAAACTAAAAATTTTGACGTTCATAAAGTAAGTATTTTGTTATTTTATTGAATAAGAACATGTGTGTGCAATGTGTGGCCCACGTAAGAGTAACTTTTTGGATTAGTCAAAGTCCGATTCGGACTTACCGCATTAGGATACATAGAAGTAGATTTGAAAGATATAACTTAGATCTACAAACGTTGTTTTGCCGGATAGGGCTATGAAAACTAGATAACAACCTATTCTCAGACCTACCGTTCATACATATAAAATTTTATCTCAATCGGCCATGCCGCTTCGGAGGAGTATGCGCAAACACGGTGAGTGGTGACACGAGAATTTTATATATTAGAAAAAAGATATAGTCTGTACCATGGAAAAAAAGAGATTTGATTACTCTACGCGAAGGTATACTTTGCGCAATTCAACTTCCTACTCGTAGTACGACGTGAAAGTTATATGAAGTTGTAGCGTCATCGATCAACGCTACACACGACTAACTACGGCCAGCACGGCAACTATTCGATAACTCGAGAACCAGTACAGTACTTTCTAACTCGTGTTATGTACTAGTAACTATTAACTGTTGTTGTTTACCGGGTAAAATTTTGCACCGCCTGAGGGCTTAATAAGATAAGATCATATTAATATCTATATTGAGCTCTAGAAAAAACACGGGAATAAAAAATACAATGCAAAAAACTTTATTCACAAAAAATATACGCAGTTTGTAAAAAAATATACACACGATGCCAGTCAATCAAATAAAGCACCTCGAGACACATCCGACCCAAATGTACACATGACACAGGCGGCATTACCGCGCTGCATAGCGAGCTATATCCTTTGCATCAGAATTGCCCCTGAGATATTTAGACATTATTAGCCCTTCCTTTGGCGGTAATTAGCATAACAATAGTTAAACAATGGCCGCGTGCCCGCAGCGGGCATTTGCCAAGCAAAGGGTTAGCAGATTATTAGACTATATTTACACACTTATATTCAAATACACTTACTTGACTTTTTACTGAAAGACTCCGACCGTTTCAATCTGATTCGCGGAGCTTAATCACGATGAGCAGAGACGGAGCTCGCGTCGTCGGTTGCTCGTCTCTGACTGGTCAGACTCTTCCGACAAAATGTCAATTAAGTGTATCCGGAATAAAGTTAATAACTTCCGAATTGTTGCTAAGTTAATAAAAATAACAAGATCAACTTCTTAATAATATGTCAATGACGTCAATTTCATCAATGCAATTAAACCAAGGCCCTTCCCCCTAATTCCCTTTCCGAAGTTTCGTCAATGTTGCAATTGCCGTGGTCATTGTTATACTGAACGTACAAACAGTTGACGACCTCTGTAGCGTAGCGGTTAGCGCATCTGCTTACCATGCGAGAGGTCCCGGGTTCGATCCCTGGCTGGAAAGAAAAAAAAAACTGGTCTTGGATGTTTACATGTTTGTGACGTCGCTGTTTCTGGTTCCCACGACACAGGGTATCCTAGTGTGGGGCCAGAAGCAATGTATGTGCCTGTGTGTAAATGTTTATGTGTTTATGTTTAGTATCTGTATCGCAAGTTATTAAGAAAATACAATTTGTCATCAGATTTCTCGACGGAGCTACATAGACTACGAGCCCCCGAAACGACTGCAAGACCTGGAAAACCACCTGAAAAACCTGGAAATGATGCAGACGAAACTCAACCTTAACCAGACGACCGTCTATACTGCCGCCTACCTCAACGAAAACTACACCGGTATCATCAACCCTATATATGACGAGAAAAAGTTACCCAGAGATAAGTTCCAAGCCAAGAGATCCAAGTCTCTCGGAAGAAGCTTCGGCTCCAAAAGACAGGGGCTCGATGTAACCAGGTATAACATCACGCTGGGACGCCAGGGGGGTAGGAAGACCAACGATGTGGTGACGGCCTACATGGGGACGACGGGTGAGACGGGGGTGGAAAGTAAGACCCATTTCTTCCAAAGATATAGCACGGCAGCCGTGGTCGGAGACTCGTATAAGTTGAGTAGAGTTACTATTGACTAATCAAATGAATCGATGTTATTTGAAATATTTATTTATTAAAATAACATTGATTTAGTTAATTCGTAGGTGCGATATTAGGTATGGGTTAGGTATGTGTGCACAGTTCAGTTAGTAGCCATACAAACTACTTTTTATTTAGCTATTTCTGATTAGGTACTAACACAAATATTTAATTGATTATTAAGTAAAAATAAAAATATACGTTAATTTTAATATGTATGAGCAAACTCGAGTGCAATGCTTTTGTACTTTGACTTTTCATTGACTTTGGAATTGTATTTATCAGTATTCATATCCCGCTTGTACCATATTTCTCACAATACAAAAATGTTAGTCTAATTGAATGCAAAAATAGGCAATATATTTTTAGGTAACGATAATTGCCAGGTGGCATTTTGTTTGAGCTGCAAGCCTGCTGTAAGATATCGAAATACCTGCAATATATTAATTGCAGTTACTTACAATACTAAAACATCTGTTACTCTATTTAACTGCAAAAATAGGTAATATATTTTTAGGTAACAATAATTTCCAGGTAGCATTTCGTTTGAGCTAGAAGCCCGCTGTATGATTTCTAAATAATTGCTGAAATTAGATTATTAGATTAGATTAGAACTCTTTATTGTACACACCAGAAAAACAAACAAATACATTGTAAGACTTATATATCTAAGTTTTGCTACTTTTATTTATTACTGCTCTGCTTAAACAATATTTCTCACAATACAAAAATGTTAGTCTATTTGTCTGCGAAAATAGGCAACATATTTTTAGGTAACCATAATTTCCAGGTAGCATTTTGTTTGACTTTTGATCAATCCGGACTAGGCCCCCGTGGTGGAGTATGGCCTATACCTTCCCCAGAGAAGAATACCGTGCCCCTCGGTGGGGACATAATGGGTTAATGATGATTTTGTTTGAGCTACAAGCCTGCTGTAAGATTTCGAAATACCTCAAATGACTGCTCTGCAAACACAAAATGCTATCTAGATTTTGTATAAACTTAAGTGATATAATATAATTTTGATTTAAGTTTTCACTACCTACAGTCTGTTAGCTTTTAGAATATACCTCGGGCTTTAGAGTAGGCTTCGGTTTTCGCCGAAAGTGCACGAGTGTAATACTACTTTCTGCTCTGTATAAGTGAAATTAAGTGTCATATTAGTAGTTCCGATTTCAAAATTAAGTGTCATATTAATTCCGATATTTCTATTACACGAATATATCCGATTCTCTCCGATAGTAGCCGAGGTATATTCTAAAAGCTAACAGACTGGTTAATTTTGATTCTGGTGCATTTTTTGGTACCGGTAACCCTAAACCAACCTTTTTCCTATGAACAGTAAGTTTAAGGAGCCTATATAGGTCCTACTATGGAGCAAAAGCCTTCTCTCAGAGAGACAGTATGGGGTTAATGGCCACCGGTGCCCACCGCGGATTGGTCATCTCAAGAGCAGAGGTATTGAGTAACTCAGACACTCAGATTTCCGTTTTCGTTGGGAGTTGGGGATTCATCATCATCATCATCATCAGCCACAAGAAGTCCACTGCTGGACATAGGCCTCCTCCATGGATTTTCAAAAAGACTGGTTGGAAGCGGCTTGCATCCAGCATCTTCCTGCCACTTGGATGAGATAGTCTATCCATCTTATGGCTGGCCGTCCCACGCTGCGCTTGTCGATGTGTGGTCTCCACTCAAGAAGTTTTCGGCCCCATAGGCCATAGGCCATCAGTTCTGCGTGCTATGTGCCCCGCCCACTGCCACTTCAACTTACTCATCCGATGGGCTATGTCGACGACTTTCGTTTGTCTACGGACCTCATCATTTGTAACACATTGTAACACATACGCTGCTATAACGTCACTTATAACCAAATGGTGTAATACTCGTATTTCAGGGGAAGCATAAGAAAATTCAGCATTCTATAACAACGTATAGTTCTTCTCGACTAAACGAATAAAACGATAATGAAGAAACTACAACTTTGAACGTCATTTTAAAGTAAAAGCAAACATCTCACTAATTACTATTAAAATAATATAAGGCCGACTTGCATCACTGACTAAAATCCATGTAACTTTTATAGTTAAACAGAATTTTGACAGTTCCGCCATATCTGTCAAAATTCTATTTAATTTAATGCTAAATGGATTTTAGTCGGTGGTGCAAGTCGGCTGAAATGTCTAAAAAATACTACCCTCCCAGAAGTGACGTTATAGCACCGTATGTGCGGTATGTACTTGATATTTGTTTTGTAGAGTCTCACAAGCGTGTTTCAATAAACCAAATTTAACAAACATGTGAACGTTTCAATTTATCGGATTTCGTTGTGGCTTTGCATGAACAAACAAACAAACTCAACGTCGAGCTTTTTGTGTATTTAAACCAGATGGGATATTGACCAACGCAAGTAAACATTTCCCTAAAAGTTTTCAAAGTGCCAATGGAATCAGGTAACGTGATTAGTATCGCTCCCCGCTGAACGTTTCAAGCCGTGGAGTCGACGTAAATAGACGGAAATTGTCAAAGGCATCCAAAGGTTAACAAAACAGTTGAGAAGAGTTCACTTCTTCCACTTTGGTAACCATGGTTTTGTATGGTTCAACCCATTATGTCACCACCGAGGAGCACGGGTCTCTTCCCTGAGGAAGGTATAGGCCATACCCCACTACGGGGGCCAAGTCCGGATTGGTGGAAGCTTGTACCTTCCTTCCTTTCATCTTCCTTGAGGAAGGTATAGGCCATACTCTACCACATGGGGGCCAAGTCCGGATTGGTAGAGGCTTGTAAGACTAGTGGCTGGTCTTACTGTCAGATAATCAGAAATCAGAAATCAGAAATTTATTTCAACGTAAAGAATTTACATTCTGGTTGTTGAATGTCAATGTACATAAAATTATAATGTTAACCGCTGCCTAATTTTCAAGCCGCCGCCCTAAGGCCTCTGATTTGGCTTAACGACTGCCATCTATCGACGGCAGCCGGTACCAACACTGCTTAACGTGCCTTGCGAAGCACGGAACACGGCTACGAGCGATTCCAAGGTATGAACTAACAAAAGGCCTCCAAACCATCCCTTCAAGACAGCCTTGACCTCCACGTGGAACTCTTTATGAAACGAGACGATACTCTGCTCGTTTTGGAATTACCTACACTTTCACTAAATTATAATAAAGCTTCTCGTCTCTCTAGATTTCCTTGTGTCTAATACAACATAAACGTTATAACCAAATTGCTCTAGTCCAGCGCCCTGTTTTCGCAGTCTTTCACTCCTCACTCTTTTTCCCACCATCTCTCTTTTCACCACGTACTTCACTCGCCCTTTCTCTCAACGCCTTCCGCCTACGCGACCACAAAAATAATAATCATAACTACCTAGTTATGCTTATTATTAATACTCTGAGTAGGTACCTACCTACTCAGAGTATTCGGTATCAAGACATGCATTCACGACGATTCGCCACAGAGGTTCCAGTCTTCGTGAAGTACATTACAATAAAGCATAATAAAGTGATATTGGCACGGCAATGAATATTGTTACAAAATTTATAATATTTTTTTTTAATAATAATCAACATAAAAATAAAACAATCCCACAAAGCCAGTCAATCGAATAAAACCACCCCGAGAGACACATCCGACCAAAAGGTACCCTGGATGACACTGGCAGCATTACCGCGCTGCACAGCGAGGGATATCCTTTGCTTTAGAAATGCCCCTGAGAAAATAGAAAAGAAAAAATATTAGTACAAGTTATTACAATATAGGAAATAAAATAGTGACGAGTTTGTAAAAGATCTAGACTTGTGGCTTCGGAGCGGGCGAATGGCATTTATTAGTTACTGGACTTAATAGCTTGTTGAATTGCACCACTGGAGCGGCGAGTCATAGCTAGACTGCCAGGCTGACCATAGGTCCGTGAGACATAGATGAGAACATATGAATATATGGTCACTTCCCTGAAGAAGGTATAGGCCACACTCCATCACGGGGGCCAAGTCGGCATTGGTGGAGGCTTGTAAGACTAGTGGCTGGTGTTACTGTTAGAAGTTTTTAATCCGCCCTAAGGCCTTTGACTTGGCTTAA
This sequence comes from Yponomeuta plumbellus, assembly GCA_947310845.1. Classification (NCBI taxonomy): domain Eukaryota; kingdom Metazoa; phylum Arthropoda; class Insecta; order Lepidoptera; family Yponomeutidae; genus Yponomeuta; species Yponomeuta plumbellus. Next base: position 21,119,836 of record OX371203.1, read on the forward strand.
CGACTGCCATCTATTGACGGCAGCCGGCACCAACTGCTTAGCGTACCTTGCGAAGCACAGGACAGCTCGGAAAACTGCCACTGGCGTTAGTCATAGAACGGTCACGCCATCCATGCACTAAACGCGCCCTATGTTGCTTAACCTTCGTGATCGTTTAAGATCATTCAGGCAGCCGTTGCTACGGGCGATTATACTTTTACTTATATAAAGATATTATTATATACATGCATGTCGTACAGTCATGTAATATTTAATAGATCATAGAATAAGCCGGTAGAGTTCCGAGAAGGCGGCATTATCTCGCTGTATGGCGAGGCTTAGTCTTTGGCCAAAGTAAGCACCAGCCCTCGGATCTCCAGAGGCGTCAACTAGGCGCGATGAATGTCCTTTAAGAGGAGTCGCGCCTCCGGGCCCCATGGCCCCAGAGTCTCTACACCAAAAGGTACAAATATACAGCCCTGACCTATTTGCTGTATATGTGTAAGTTTATTTAATGCACCATAGATTAAATATATGTTTTTAAATTTATTTAATTACTTTTGCACCCCCACCAACTCTTTCCTTCACCTCCTGCGATTGACTGGTAGAAAATGCTTACGGCATTTAGTCCGCCACATTAGAATCAAGAATGAAGAATCAGAAATGTATTTCAACGTAAAGAATTTACATTCTGCTTGTTGAATGTCAATGTACATACAGTTATGTATAGCGTTAGCCGCTGCCTTGGGGCCGTCTGTAGTGGAGAAAAAGGCAGCGTAAAAAAAAATCTCCACTCTGACCATCTTTTCTCAAATCACCTTAAAGCTAATACAAATCAAACTTACAAAATAATATATTGGATGTGTTGAACACTAGACACATTTATCCTCTGATTAAATTTAATATTAAACTACTATTTAATGCCATACGTTCTTGTCTTCTAAATAATCGTTGATTTTATAATAAGCTTTTTTGCAAAGAGTGTGCTCAACACAATTCTTAAATCGCGTTGGAGGTAACTCTAATATATCTTGGGGTATCTTGTTGTAGAACCTTATACAGTGCCCCATAAAGGAAGTATTAACTTTTGCAAGTCTAAATCGTGGAAATTATAATTTATGTTTATTCCTAGTATTAACGTTATGATGGCTACCAAGTGTTTCGAAGTCTTTAATATTTTTCCTAAGGTACATAATATTTTCATAAATGTATTGGCTTGCAACTGTTAGGATGTTGATTTCTTTGAAAAAATCTCTTAGTGTGTCCCTACTACCTAGCTTGTAAATAAATCGGATCGCTCTCTTCTGCAATATGAAGATAGTCTCAATGTCTGCTGCCCGGCCCCATAGTAGTATACCATAGGACATAATACTATGGAAGTAACTAAAATAAACAAGCCTAGCAGTTGCAACGTCAGTAAGTTCTCGAATTCTTTTCACGGCATATGCTGCGGAGCTAAGTCTATGTGCTAATTTTACAATATGTGGGCCCCATTGTAGTTTGGCATCGATTGTGATGCCCAGAAATACAGTATCTTCAACAAATTCTAGTTTTTCATTTCCAATCACAATGTTATTTTCAACTAATTTTACATTAGGTAGGGTAAACTTCATACATTTTGTCTTTTTTGAATTTAACAACAGATTATTTGCTGTAAACCAATCTAGAACGTGCGAGAGAGCATTATTTGCTTCGTCAAGATTATTTTCCTGTCTCCTTATTTTAAAAATAAGTGACGTGTCATCAGCAAATAGCACTATCTCACACATTTTTTGTACCATAAACGGTAAATCATTTACATAGACCAGGAAAAGGAACGGCCCTAAGATAGATCTCTGGGGGACTCCCATTTTTACAAGTAAACCTGACGATTTAATACGATTTATGTCTGCTTTTTGAACCCTTCCTTCTAAGTATGATTTTAGAAGATCTAAACTAATTTTTTTTTATTCCATAGTGTTTTAATTTTGAGAGCAATGTTTTGTGGTCTACACAATCAAATGCCTTTGACAAATCACTCCATGACTCCAGCGTCTGTTGTATTCCGCCCTTTAGTGAAACCGAACTGCTGACTATGGAGGAGTTGGTAATTATTGAAATGAATAAGCAATTGATGTAAGATAATTCTTTCAAATATTTTACTTAATACTGGTAGGACTGAAACGGGTCTAAAATTTGGTGGGTCTTGTTTATCACCGCTTTTAAATAAGGGCACTAACCTACTATATTTCATGAGGTCTGGAAATACTCCTTCATCTACGCATTTATTGAAAATCTGTGATAACGGCAAAGCTAGGATATTTATCACTGAATTAACTATTTTTACTGAAAAACCCCATAAGTCCTCGGTTTTTTTAAGATTCAATAATTTAAAATTCCTAACAATGTCATGGGGCTCAATGTAATTAAATGTTAAATCGTGTTCGCACGCGGGGACATGGTCCCTTAATAATGTCGCCGCACGATCCGGTGACGAGTCTAATGGAGCTGTAGTTACGATTGGGACATTAGTGAAGAACTGTTCGAAAGCTGCAGCGATACCTTCATTTGTTGTTATTATTTTGTCATCGATCTTAAGTGAAATATCTCGGTCTCCTAATTTTGCTTTACCCGTTTCTCTATTTATTATGGTCCAAATTGTTTTTATTTTATTCGGTGATTGTTGGATTTTACCTTTTATATGATCGCATTTAGCATTGGACTATATGTTCATTTTAAAAGTAAGTGCAATAAAGGTGTTCCACACCAGTTCTCGAATGGAGACCACATATCGGCAAGCGCAGCGCAGGACGACCAGCCACAAGATGGACAGACGATCTCATTGAAGTGGCGGGAAGGCGCTGGATGCAAGCCGCTTCCGACCGGTCTTTTTGGAAATCCATGGAGGAGGCCTACGTCCAGCAGTGGACTTCTTATGGCTAAATGATGATGATGATGTTCCACTCGGTAGCACGGGCGTTCTCTCAGAGAAGAGTATTACCGTGCGCCACGTGCCTATCGCGGATTGGCAATTCGAAGCGCTAAAGTACCTATGTAAGACAAAATGTAATGGATTGAGCGGCGTAGTGTGTTGAATTGAACAAATTGTTCTATAAAGAACTCAAATAAAAATTCACTGAAATCGTGATGCATAGATGCTAGAGCATTATTATGTCGGCTCGAGTCACGTTTTGGCTAAAACGTTTGGATTTGACGAAGCATGTACTGAATGTCATGACTGTTGACGTTAATCTCTTTTCTTCTTCTTCTCTAATTTATAAAATTCTCAGGTTATCGTGTTAGTGCGCATACTCCTCCGAAACGGCTTGATCGATTTTGATGAAATTTGATGTGTATATTTGGTAGGTCTGACAATAAGTGGTTATCTATGAGCCATCTCAAACAGGGCGACTTGTCGTCGCGTCTGACGCGCGCCTAGCGAGCGCGCGCGACTACCCTAGCTTGTCGTCGCGACTCCGCGACTCTGACGCCAAGTGTGCGGAGATTCGAACAAAATATATAAAATTGTCGGCCGTAGCCTGTCGTCGCGTCTAGTCGCCGAACTGGCGCTGTCACGTGTCGCCTAGTGTGCGCCTAGGTAATTTTTCGTCGCCGTAAGAAAAAAAAAGTACCTAAACGGCGAAACAACGTTTGCCGGGCCAGCTAGTTAAATAATAAACATAAAACATTCACATACATACACATACATTGATTCTGGCCCCACACTAGGCCAGCTTGTGTCGCGGGCTTCCTATGTTGCTTAACACTCAGGAACATCACGCTCTCGCTAAGCTCGCCTTTGTGCAGATCTTTTCTTGTGCAATAAATAATTTTTCATTCGTTCATTCATCACTCAGGCAGCCGGGTCAAGAGCGATTCTCGTAACGAAAACTTGTTTACGGCGACAAAAATATCGATACAACGAAGATGGATTCTTCGATAAAAGTGTAGTTATTGTATCATCCTGAAATTCAAGCGGTGGAGGCTATCAAAGTATCAAGTTACTACTTACATACCCCAAATACTGGGGTAGATTGTGAGTTACAGAATGGCTTACTTAAATGTAATTTACAGAAAAGCTTACTTAAATGTAATGACAACTTCTGTGACGCAGTGGTTAGCGCATCTGCCTATGCGAGAGGTCCCGGATTCGAATCCGGGCTGGGGACAAAAAAAAAACGGTCAGGTCTTAGATGTTTACATATTTATGATTAGGCTGTTTCTGGTTCCCACGACCCAAGGTATCCTAGTGTGGGGTCAGGGGCAGTGTATGTGACTGTATGTAAATATTTATTTATTTGATTAAGAATATTCTGGCTATCTTTCAATGTATTTATCTATCGACCTCAATAAAGCACTGGTCGATTTTTGAACTCGCATTGTTAGCTGGCAATTTATTATAGACGGCGGATTAGAGGTTTTTAATCGAGAAATTGAAACACAACATAAACTCGCATCACTCACTTTTAAAAAGTTTTTACTTATCTTCGATTATCAAGGAATCTGGAAGGATAAAATTAAGATAGAAAAAACCAAACTGTGAGTTGAATTCCTAACTCGGAAAATGTCACACAGGCCTTTACAAGTACTGAAGCACCTTAAGCGTCGTCGCTACTGTTGTTATATTGTAAAAACTGCTGTTTAATTGACTAAATAAATAAAAAATACATAAATAAACTTACGCCCGTTATCCCCGAGGGGGTAGGCAGAAACACCGATCACTAGAACTGGGCCCACGTTTCGCCGAGTTTATTTAGGTCCCAACGTGACAAGTGACAAGTGGCAAGCCTGTCGCCGTTAAATAAATACTTTTGTAATATTTTTGCAATTTGTTCTTTTTAAGCAAGCCAATCAACGGTCCAAATTTCAAACCTCCTGAAACAAACTCATATCTTGGCTGAGATCGTAAAAATAATAATTTCACTGTTTATTAGTGTGGGGCCAGAAGCAATGTATGTGCCTGTATGTAAATGTTATGTTATGTTATCAGTCTCTTCCGAAGTATTGGCTAAAATTCACACTATCCAAAGAAACTGCAACCTATGATACAACCTAAAAACCTGAAATTCAACCCGCAGATGATCAATGATGATGATAATCAATAGATCAGTCAGGGACGAGCAATAGACGACGCGAGCTCCGTCTCTGCTCACCATGATTAGGCTCTGCGAATCAGAGCGAAACCTGGTCGGACTCTTCCGACAAAAAGTCCAGTAAGTGTATCCGGAATAAAGTTCATAATGATTATCAGAAACATGACAAACATTGAAAACGCGCAGTCGAGGAGAGGATTAATAATTAAGTATGTAAATACATAATTTTTCACCCACTACCTTTTGTTTTTATATTCTGTGTCCTAAGATCCGACCCTTCTGTAGTTTTGTTAGTTTTTTATGTTTTGTAGAGCGGATCTGGTTGCAGCTCGTTTAATTTTTAATAATTTTAGTTACGACTTTCTGTGCAGTACTTTATATGTGGCCTTGAGAGTTAGTAGTTAAAGACGGTTTTTGAGAGAAATTCTTAGAATAAAGACAATCTAAAACACGCTGAATAAGGCATCTAGGTAAGTAAGGTTATGTTTCGATAGTACTTTGACTGTATTGCCATAATTCCCATATCAGATGCGACCCTACCGGCGAGCTACTCGAGCAAAGGGGATTGATAGATAGACTAATAGAAGATAGAATATTCTCTATTGTACACATAAATTACATTTATAGATTTTTTATAAATCGGAGTACAATTGGCGGTCTTATTACTATAAGCAATTTCTTCAAAGCTACCAAAGACGAAAACAAGAAAGAAATTAGAGACTGATAGTCGTGTAAACTGCGTTGCAGTTTGGCGAAATTGGCGTAATGTAGTAAGGTTTTTTTATTTCGAAAAGAAAATCAAAAAGAAGGAAGGCATAGGCCATACTCCACCTCCATTGGTGGAGGCTTTAAAGACTAGTGGCTGGTGTTACTGTCAGAAGTTTTCAGGTATTTGACTTGGCTTAACAACTGCCATCTATCGACGGCAGCCGGCACCAACTGCTTCACGTGCCTTGCAAAGCACGGAACCGCTCTGTAAAATGCTATTAGAATAGAATAGAATATTCTTTATTGTATGTACACCAGGAATTACACATGAGATTTGACAATAACATAGTACAGTAAAATTGGCGGCCTTATTACTAAAAGTAATTAAATTGACGGTGGCCCATCCATGCATTGAACATGCCCTATCTTGCTTAACATTCTTGATCGTTTAAGATCACTCAGGCAGCTGGAGCTACGAGCGATAAACTTACTTACACCATACATATATTTCAATAAATAGACATACATACATAATAACTATAAAATATTCTTGATCTTCTTCAAAGAATCAATATTGTATATAGGTGGAATTTTCATAGAATATACATAGAATTTCATAGGCGTGCAGGTTTGTCAATGGATCGGCACCGTTGTCAATGAACAGGATAGGCAAAGGCCAAGTGTGGCGGCGTCCAATCATTGTGCCAGCGGAGCAATTTGCCAATACGACTTGGTCCTTGCAAGGTCAGGTCAAGGAACGAACGTAGCAGCGACATGGCTAGATGAAACTCTACATAATTTGGTTCACCCAATGAAATGGATGCGTACTATATATTATGCGCGATGCGGCATAATAAGTCTCCGTACTGTAATAATATAATTTTTGTACTCTTAGATTAAGAAATACCTGTGTAACCTCCTTTTTTATGTACATTAAAATGTTCTCTATCTCTATCTATAATGATGTCTTCTGTAACGCAGTGGTTAGCGCATCTGCCTACATGCGAGAGGTCCTAATATTACTAATATTTTAAAGAGGAAAGATTAGTATTTTTGTGTGTGTTTATGTTTGTAATGAATAGGCTCAGAAACTACTGGACAAATTTTAAAAATTGTTTCACCATTAGAAAGGTACATTCTTCGTGAATAACATAGGCTTTATTTATTTTCAAAAAGCTTAGGGTTCCGTGCGAAATCTCGAATAATAACCCAAGGTGTAAAAAATTACTACCCCGGGAATTTTTCACGGAACTAATACTCGTATAGCTATTTCCCCGGAATCGTTTTTGCCACCCATGCGAAGCCGTGGCGGGTCGCTCGTTTTAAATAAATACCTTATAACTGCTAGACTTCAGAATCTTTTAGTTGCATATCAGTTTTGCCCAGTGCCACACACAGACCAATGCTTTTTCAAAGCTTGGCATGGCACCAAACCTTTTATTCCCAGTAGTTCCCGAATATACAGGATGTGGCGTAAAAAACAATAACCCAACAGCTTCCTCGATATTGTCTAATCTCTTGTTGGGAAAAGTAAAAAAAATCTTTTTGTCGTTGGCAAAAAAACTTTTTGAGGCGGTCAGTGGAAAACTTGTACAAAAAACGTTTTGTAATCAAAGAGGACATGGTTAAAGAAAAATAATCAAGATAGATCAAACCCGTCTCTACTCACCATGAAAAAATTAACATTAAATTTTGACGCAAGTTTCCAATAATGGCAAATATAAAAAAAAAAATTTCAACTTAGACGAAGTGCTTAAAAGGAGAATGATCAATTTACTATAAGAGTTCGTCTATTTTTGCGTCTTCTTGCACATTGATGAAACCAACGGTAAACTATAAGAAATTAGCTCTGGATTATGCAGGAAAATAATTATGAAAATATTAGATGGGAGTTTCGAGAAATCTTAATTTTGAGCCCATGTTTTGAGGTTATGACAACTTCGGTGGTTTGGTGTTATTTTGGATTGGCATTGACCCCTTTTAGTTTTAATTATAAACATAGGTAATTATCAGTTCGTTCCTTCCTTATTCTGAGGTTCGTTCCTACGGAAGAAGTTTGTGCTTTATGCCACAGATTATTTATGCTTTTAGCCAAATATGCAGGCGTTTACATACTGCGACTTTTTGCAGATAGCGTGTGTGTGTAACGATGGACGATTTGCGAGTGTATCCATGCACTAGCAAATCTTCTAAATCGCGACTAATGGGGGACAAAGAGATACCTAATGTTTAAGGGGCCTAATGGGGGACAAAGAGATAATTGCTGATAAGCATAAACAGTCTTAGGTCCTGCGCACAATTGAGACAAGACTATACTAAGCCCACAATGGCGGTTTATTTTAGTTATTTATTCCACATATTGTTCATACATCATCATCATCATCATCATTTCAGCCATTGGACGTCCACTGCTGGACGTTAGAATCTCCCAACGATTTCCAAAAGGGCCGCTTGGATTGTCCATACACATTACACATGGTCATTTTAACAATATACTACATTAACTAAACAATATCAAATCCACTAGGATCAATTTGCAAAAATAAAACCGTAATAAAACCGCTCGTTTGAATTCCCGTCAAAAACTCCCCGTTTGCAGTTTGCACTTTCGCAATGTAGTACACAGTAGGTACACCTTTTGCGATTTTTGCAATAATTTAATCTAATCTGTGTTTGTAATTTTTATTTTTTAATCCTCTTTATCTGCTAATAGCAGAATAGGCAAAGGACTTTCGTCCGTGCAGCCAGTCTGTGTTTGTAATCTGTACTGAGTGACTGAAGTGGGTTACTATTGCATGGACCGAGAATGTACGGCATGAGAATGTACAGCCCGGGAATTCGTGGCCAAATGACACCAATTATCGGGATGTGCATTCCTGCCTGTACATTCCCGTCCGTGCATTCCCGGTAGGACCAGCCCTGGAATCGGTGACCATTCGGTGCCTCGTTCACATCACAGAGAATACAATCAACTACGTTGTTCACATGGTTGATTGTATTCTCTGTGATGTATTCTTATATCTGTGATGATTGTATTCAGGTTTTGCGCGTTTTACTGGAGTGTGTGAGGTATTTCTTTTGGGATTCGTTTAGAAACGCTGATAACGCACGACCCGAGAACGTGCGGACGGGAATCCATGTACATGTACACGGATTCAATGGCTGTACATTACCGGGGCGTACGTTCTCAGGATGTGCATTCGCGGTACGTGCATTATCATCTCCCACTGAAGTTATACAATCAATACAGATACTTATTAATTTTTACTTTTAAACCCCTGGTTCTTTTATTTTATCAAATAGAACTATGAAATAATTTTTCAAAAGAATAAATTTGAGGTATAAATGCTTAAAGTGCAACGCAAAAGCAACATAGACTGTTTTTGGTCATTCTCCTTTATATACATATTTTGTAATACTTTGATATTTTATGAGTGATTCTGATTAAGTATTAAAAAATTTTCATGATTGAAAATTATAAACATTTGGAAATGGACAAATTACGATACTGAAGAAACGAATTCAGGTTATCTATTCTTTATGACTCAACCTGTATGTATTTTAACTCTTGGCATGAGATTTTATTTAAAAACAGGCTTTTGAGATCAAATTCGTTTGCGCTGAACTGAGTAAGGAACTCTTGTGGGAAATGCATGTTCAATGACTGAGTATTAAGAGCGTGCTTCAGCGCTGCAGTTCTATAATGTAGTTTGGGTTTAGTTTACGAACGGACGCTGCATAAAAGTTTTTATGGTTTTCCAATTGACACTGTCCTAAAAAAATCCTTGTGTTTTTTTCGGAAAAAATAGGCAATTTTGAGAGCTTAGGCCAAATATTTCGCTTTAAAAAATAAGAATCTGAGTTCACGTTACCGGAAATATGTCATGTACCCACGGAAAAACTTCATCAACTGAGATACTACGAGCTGTGTCATACCACTGCTCGATAATAATACACTTAATTTACGAAAACGTAGAATATTTGTTATTTTTGTTTATTTTACGGAATACGAAGGTGTCAATATCTTGACATTTTTCATGAAAAAAACTATTAAAGGTACTTTCATTGACGGATGTTAGAAGGTCGAAATAGTCTTACACAAGTTCACAAAAAATTCAAAACAATCTGTCAATATTATTAATTAATAATTGTGATATTATTCTTTGGCCGTATTCCTTTAAACTAAAGAACTATTTGTAGCTTTCTCAATATATCGGACAATCCCCGCTGGTTTGTATTACAAGAGCATTTTATAAGAAGTACCTGGGTGACCGAGCTTTGCTCGGTACTTTTTTTGTAATATAAAATATGTAATATACAATTAAAATAATCCTTTTTCAACAAAAAAAGAACTTGGAAAAAAAACATCATGACTCGAACCGGGTCTCTTGAAATCGGCCCCAAACGGGTCGCCCGTTTTCCCGTCAGAACTATCCCAATCTTGCAGGTAGACGCGAAATTTACCTCTGTATGTTACTATAGCCAATTTCAATTGCCTTAAAACACGGATAAAACAACTTTTCAATTAAACGCCCCCGAAAGCATCTGCCTACAAAATTTCGTGAAAATCGTTGGAGCCGTTTCCGAGATTCTGATTGTATATAAATATATATACAAGAATTGCTCGTTTAAAGAGTTAAAAAAATAAATTTTAAAAAGTTAAAAAAATGTTCTTGTGCGTAACAGACAGGTTCTGAGTCGTCTCGATTAGGTTCATGGGATCCTTAAGTATGTTTTGTTTAATTTTTTCTCCTATTTTCAGCGGTGGAACTTACATAATCAGCATCATCACCATCATCACCATCATCAACCCATCATGTCCCCACCGAGGGGCATGGGTCTCTTCCCTGAGGAAGGTATAGGCCATACTCCACCACGAGGGCCCAGTCCGGATTGGTGGAGGCTTGTAAGACTAGTGGCTGGTCTTACTGTCAGAATTTTCAAGCCGCCCTAAGGCCTCTGCATTGGCTTAATGACTGCCATCTATCGACGGCAACCGGCACCAACTGCTTAACGTGCCTTGCGAAGCACGGAACCGCTCGGAAAAATGCCACTAGCGTTAGTCATAGAATGGTCACCCATCCATGCACTGAACACGCCTATGTTCCTTAACCTTCGTGACCGTTTAAGATCACTCGGGCAGCCGGTGCTACGAGCGATTCCATACACAATGCGAAGCATTATTTCTGACAAGCATCGCCATCATTAGCAAATCATCAATTAGTGAATCATCATCTGTGATTCACTCCGGGTGGCTGTTGCTTTGCGCTTAGGTTGTGAGGTCTGTCAACTGCACCGTTGTGTCTGTGGCGTGGAGGTGGACGCTCAGGGCCGCCACGGGCTGCATTGTGTTCGTAGTGCAGGTAGAATCTCTTGGCACCATAGCATTAATGATATTGTTCGACGGGCTCTGGTTGCGGCAAATATCCCTTCTGTCCTTGAGCCTCCGGGCTTATGCAGAAACGATGGAAAACGTCCGGACGGCCTCACTTTGGTTCCGTGGGAGAAGGGTCGAAGTTTGTTGTGGGATGCGACTTGTGTGTGCACGTTCGCGCCCTCGCATGTCATAGCAACTGCCGCTGCTGCTGGCGCCGCGGCTGAACTGGCTGCAAGGCATAAGACGCAGAAGTATAGCCAGCTCATGAATTCTTACATATTTGTGCCGCTGGCTATAGAAACTTCTGGTGTATGGGGAGCGCAGGGCAGCGGTTTTATTCGGGAGCTGGGACGCCGATTGAGGGACCGTGGCATGCACGTTCGCTCTGGGGCATATCTGAGCCAAAGGATTTCCCTTGCTGTGCAGCGCGGGAACGCGGCCAGTATTATGGGGACTTTTGGTTCGGATGTGGCTAGGAGCGATTTATTTGGATAGAGTTTTTTTTTCTTTTCTTTAATTATTATTTTATTATTATTGTTATTGGCTTGACATTCTTTTAATTTAATTCTTTTTGACGAAGCTTCATTAGCAAACGTTTTATTTTGGGAATTGACATTTAATCTATTGTTAATCCTTCAGAATCTGATGCGCCTAGGGCTGGGGCCTATAGGGCTGATGAATAGTCAGTCAACACGTTAAGCGCGCTACGTCTCAGCGTCATTAGTCTGAGATTGGATCAATTGCGAGTGGCTACCAGGCGGTTGCGGCGATTGATACCTGTTCACATTGGTTCAAGAGAGTTACGTCCAGTCAGTCCCATCTGGAACCTTCCCTCGACTGATCTTGATAAAGATCGGCTTGTACTTTTACTGTGGTGTTTCTACAATGCAATTCCTGAAACACCTCGAACTGGTGCTCGCTCCTGAACGCCGAAAAATCAGGTCGGAAATTTTCTGACTATTGTGTCAGGCCTGGCTTACATTGGTTTATTTTCATGCTTTTTTAGCATGATTTGCATGCCATGGAGTTAGAATAGAATAGAGACGTCAATTTTTTTATAAGTACATAAGAAAATAATAAATACTACATGAAAACTCAGTTTCCCTCAGTCATTCTTCAGTGGATATTTCTCTTAAATCTTATTCACTCTCTCTTCTCTGTCTAAAAATTAAAGAACTTAGACAATAGAGGTCACAATAGATAACAGAATACAAACCTGATGTGCCATTGAGGATATTGACATGTTCACTTAGCAACGCCATGGTATAGCAATTAATTAATTTATTTTTATATTAAAAATACTCGATAATCGGAATTTTGCGGATATAGGTTGTCGACTCGGATCGACTAATTTTTCAATTTGATTTCGTCCGAGTCTACAGTAGACTGGAACGAAATTATTATTATAGATAAATCAATCAGTAGGGAATGGTTGGTTGTATGCTATTTATTTAGGATTTTTTGAAAGTGCTTTTATAATAATGGTAGGTAAGTCATAAATGGAAAGCATACGAAAAATGCTTTATGATTGTGATTAGGGACTGCCACTTACCACGATTCGACGATTCTGACAAATTACTTTTGCCTCATCGACGACTTTGCATGTAACCACTAATGAATGAAAATTAAATGGGTAATTCTTTTAAACACGTTTTTCAAGCGGCATCACCATAAAAGAATAGAAATCGAAAAGTCAGCAAGTCACTTTTTTTCTCCTTTAATCATCTATTAACTGCAATGAGGAAAGGTCTGTGATTAACTGGGTCATTGATTATTATTCGATTATCTTTATATTTTATGTCATAAAAAAAAAACCCGCGTTCTTTGATTTTCGTGGAGTGTCCTTTCCCCCGATCTAGTCACTTATGTAATTATATATTTTAAACTAAATGGTTTACGCTTACCAAAATCTTAACACTTAGTTTTAAGATGTTGACAATGCTATAAAAAATTAGACCGTAGTTCTAAAAGAATTAAATTATCTAAAAAAAATTAAAATGTAACTGTCCCGGGGCAGCTACTGATTTGCGTGAATCATTATAAAGCCACTTGCACATCTGCTCTCTATTGAATAGAAAGAGACGAGGCTACCGGAGTGAGTGCGTATTATTATCAGGGTGATATTCGAATATCCAAGCGCTTGTAACAAATTAATGTTGATTTATGTTTTAAGGGTTCCGTTTAATGTTGTGGATTTCAACAGGTAGGCTCATTTTAAGCGGGCCAGAACTCATTCTACGTCTAATAAACATTTAACATAAACATTTACATACAGACACATACATTGCTTCTTATCTTTCTTTCTTTTTTTTCTTTCTGATTGGTCGTTAGCTAGTCAGTGGCCTTATCGAACCGTAAGGTAATTACTACGTACAGTCGACAGCACATCATCCTATACACCCATGCACTCTACGTTGCATTAGGGGCGACTTTGCAAGTGAAGGTTGTCGTCGAATGTACAATATTACGAGTGTGACGACTTCTGTGGCGCAGCGGTTAGCGCATCTGCCTATCAAGCTAGAGGTCCCGGGTTCGAACCCCGGCTGGGGATAAAAAACACCCTAGGTGTTGGATGTTTAGGTACATGTTTGTGATGTCGCTGTTTCTAGTTCCCACGACACAGAATATCCTAGTGTGGGGCCAGAAGCAATGTATGTGTCTGTATGTAAATGTTTATGTTAAATGTTTATTAGATGTAGAATGAGTTCTGGCCCGCCTAAAATGAGCCTACCTGTTGAAATCCACAACATTAAACGGAACCCTTAAAACATAAATCAACATTAATTTGTTACAAGCGCTTGGACATTCGAATATCACCCTGATAATAATATGCACTCACTCCGGTAGCCTCGTCTCTTTCTATTCAATAGAGAGCAGTAGCTCTGTCCTTGTCCGACGTTTTCCCAAGCGCGCAGGCGTAGTCGCCAGTTTTCCCGAAAGCTGCGACCGGTTGAAGCTGCATAGGGTGAAATTTGATGTCACAGGAAATATAATAATTTTGTGTTTAGATTATTCCGAGAACGTTTTTTTTTCAATGTATGTACCTAATAATTCTTATACAGAAAAAAGTCGAGCAAATTTTGTCGAATTGGTCATTTTATAAAATGAGATAAATCCCTTCGAGTCTAAAAGTAATCTAAACAAGCAAACAGTGTATTAACTTCGTAATATTGAATTCAATAAGTAATACCACTTACTACAGTACAATCTGAAACAACACGAGCAAGTACTTATAAGACTAGTCTTCGCAAATCCGGGATCGTTTGTAAAGTAATTTGCAACAATAGTTACGCAAGAGGGGCGGCGCAGACTACGCAGCTTCGACCGGGGCTCGGGCTGCGAGTCTGCCTCTGGAGCGCGTCGGAACCTCCGGGATAACAGGATAGACCTCTCCGCTGTGCTAAAACTAACTAATAACGAAAACCCCTCAAAAAACCCACAAAAAACAAAAAACGTAAGGACGAAAGACTTTTCCTGCCAGCCAGTCCGTGAGTGACGCGAAAAGAAGGTTTTTGAACCGAAACCTTTTTCGAAAATAGAACTCCTAACCTATTTTTTTCTAACCGGCCAGTTTGTGAATGGGATTTTTGTACTGCCAAGGCAAGTGTGCTGTTTTTGTGCGTTTTAGGAGCCAGAGTCAAAATGGGGATTGTTCGTGGCAGCCGAATTTTGTAAAAGGTAAGATTTTAGATATACCCACCAACCGGAAACACTTTTATCTTTACTTTGGTACATTTACGATGGATAGATACATAGATACTAGTAAATATATCATCACACGTCTAAATTGAAAGTTTCCAAAAGAAAAAGTTACTGTCCTCCATGAATTATTCAATATAAGTCCGCTAACTCTTTATGTAAATCGAGTTACTTTTTTTCGTAGTCTTGTTAGACTGTATCTATATTCCTAGAATAAGCGAGAGGGGTCCGTGTTAGCTAAATTCCTTTCTATCCTTCAATTTGCATGGCTTAAGCTTAAGAGAGTTAGGAGCGTGAATATTCCAAATTCGAGGTTTGTAATAGAATTTTGTAAATATATATTACAATGAGAATACTTATTGATGTTGTAAAAATATATTTAAAAAGACATACGCTTCGAATTGACAGCCTCTTTTTTTTTTAAGTCACTCAGGTCCAGTTTTTTTTGACAATATTATTTTTCAAAATACCGATTATTAGAAGAATGTCCTGGACGTACTCGTAATCGTAAATTTTCGTAAATTAAATTTTTGAAACACAATGGTCATCTGATTTGCCTAATAGCTAACCACTAGTTTAACTTTGAGCAAACTAACATTCATCAAGAGCACTGACTAGTGCTCTTGATACAAAAAATGCCCTATGGAATGGTAAATATTATTAATTGATTTAAGACGACCTCTGTGGCGTAGCGGTTAGCGCATCTGCTTACCATGCGAGATGTCCCGGGTTCGATCCCCGGCTGGAGAGAAAAAAAAAACTCCAGGTCTTGGATGTTTACATGTTTGTGACGTCGCTGTTTCTGGTTCCCACGACACAGGGTATCCTAGTGTGGGGCCAGAAGCAATGTATGTGCCTGTGTGTAAATGTTTATGTTTGTTTATGTTTATGTTTATTTTTCATGAGTAAAAGATGAAAAATTGCCATGAGGCACTGTGGCTCGGCTTAGGTACTTCGATCAACTTCGCGAGTATTTTTTTCACATTGCAAGTGTTAATTAATGTACTCATGGGTCTTAAACTTGGGCCGATTCGATCAAACTCGATTTATACCAGTATAACTATTACGGGAATAAATTTAGTCCTTGAAAATTAATACGACATTATTTCCTATAACTTGACTTGAAATAAAGTAACAACTTAATTTAGTCGGAGAATAGTGAAAAGTCAAAGTGTTGTCTTGTATGTTCACAGATTAATTTGTGTACCTTCAAGACAACACTTTGACATTTCACTACAGCCTTGTTCTCACACTAGCGTTTTTCGAGCACCGTAGTCGCGCTCGCGTCGAGAGTCGTCGCGTTACCGCGGCCCCAGCGTAACGTTTTTTTTTGGCAATTTTTTCACAACTGTATTGGAGCTATCGATGGAAAACAGAATAATAAGACCATGTGATAGCGGCTCCCATTAATTCAACTACAAACAGAATTTTTGAATGAAGTTAGAAAAAAATGCCAAAAAAAAGACGGCCGAAAGGTAGATGGCCAGCGACGGCGTCGCTTCGCCGCGGCATCAACGTTGCGTCGACGCTGTGCGGACGCTGGCACGACGACGACGTTCAAAAAACGCTTGTGTGTGGCGTTTCTAAAATTTTGTTTGGTAGTTGCGTTGATATTTTTGACACTACTCCACCAAACTCCACCGTGTAAATATTTATTCGCGTACTAGCTGACCCCGCGAACTTTGTTCCGCCTTAGACGCCATAAATGAGCAGATTTTTGATTTTATTATATTGTTTATCAATAAAATAAGATTGACAGAAGAATCCGTTATAAACGTCATTTTTTTTTTCATCCTCTTTGACTATATTTGCAGCACGCATTCAGTCAATTCTATGTCAAATGTCTTAAGATTACATTAAAAAGTTTAATAATTTTATATGGTGGTTAAAAATTTTAAATTTTCTAATTTTCCGCGCAAATTCCTTAATTTTTTCTTTCATAAGAACCTTCTCCTGATAATAACGAACAGAACAAAAAAAGAATTAGCGAAATCAATCCAGCCGTTCAGGCGTGATGCCGTGACCAAGGGAAATAGGGATTCATTTTTATATATATAGATTATCCCCTTCTCCATACTTCTTTTTTTAATGTTGCCATGTACACGAAATGAAAAATCATATATAGAATAAGGCCGACTTGCACCACCGACTCAAATCCACTTAGCGCTAAATTAAATAGAATTTTGACAGATAGTGTATGGCGAGACTGTCAAAATTCTGTTTAACTTAAAGTTAAATGGATTTAAGTCGGTGGTGCAAGTCAGCCTAAGAAGTAGTTTACTCAAGAGTAAAAATTTACTCTTAAGTTTGGTCGAATCGGCGTACCAACTTCTGTATTAGATTTAAGGTGATTCAAGAAAAGCTGGTCGGAGTGGAGTTTTTCGCTGCCTTTTTCTCCACTACATTCGGCCCTAAGGCAGCGGCTAACATTACAGTGCCACCATCTTATCTGTTCAGTTGATAGCAGCGCTAGTAGAGAATTTAGTGGTAACATTTAAGAAATTTACGTAGAAAAATGAGAATATTTTAACCCGTCTCTCAATTTTAATGAAAATATATCTATAAATCTTAGTAAGTGAATAAATAAAACAAAAAATGGGGAACAGGATTTACAATTAATTAGTTAGTTACAATTTTGCCCATCTGAACAGATAACTTGGTGACGCTGTAACAATACGAGTACATTGACATTCTTAAATTCTTTACGTTGAAATAATTTTCTGATTCTATTTGTTTTTTCTTTACTTTCAAATATCTTCTGATTTCTGATCATATCTAGTTTCATAACTCTATAGTGATTGGAGGCCGTTTTTCCTACTCCTGCCTATGTTTTCTATTAGATCCCACTTCTGTTCCTTTAGAGACTCTCAATGTCGATAAAGCGTAATAAATTGCTTTTCATATTATATTTTTTATTGTTGTTGCTTTTACATACGTTCACGGGGCTGTTACTCAAATAAACGCTCGGCTGTAAAACATTGAGTCATATTGCGATGCAATAAGGGTTATAAAGGTTTGAACGACGCAATATTAGCGGTAGCCAATCGCGGAAAATACTCATGAGGGATGATTCAAGTTATGTGACGACGAAAAACAATAACATGGTCCAGGCAACGGGATAACATACAGAAAATTAATACAATATCAAACGATAATGCCAAGTCAGATACCTTAGGGCGGCTTGAAAACTTCTGACAGTAAGACCAGCCACTAGTCTTACAAGCCTCCACCAATCCGGACTTGGCCCCCGTGGTGGAGTATGTCCTATACCTTCCTCAGGGAAGAGACGCGTGCCCCTCTGTGGGGACATAATTAATTTAATAACCGTCCGATTGGAAGCGTCCGGATGGCCTGACTTTGATACCCTGGGAGAGAGGGCGGTCCTTGCTATGGGACGCTATACGTGCGTCTGCACATTCGCCCCTTCCTACTGAGCGTCTACCGTGTTCACCCCGGGCGCTGCAGCTGAAGAGGCTGCAAGGCTGAAAGTGCGGAAATATTCGGCGCTTTTGGGCCAGTACATGTTTATGCCACTCGCAGTCGAAACTAGGGGTTCGGGGAGTACAGGGGAAAGCTTTTAGGAATCTAGCTGACCCGGCAAACGTAGTTTCGCCGTATAATTTATTTTTTCATTTAGGGCTATGAAAAATAGATAACTAGCTATTCTCAGACCTACCGATTATACATATAAAATTTCATTAAAATCGGAGGAGTATGCACACTAACACGGTGACACGAGAATTTTATATATTAGGTAGGTCGCCGCTTGAGGGTCCGTCGCTATGACTGCCGCTCTGGGGCCTATCTTATGCAGAGGATTTCCCTCGCAGTGCAGCGAGGTAACGCTGCAAGCGTAGTGGGTACCTTTGCGGTGTCTCGGGCGGCTTATTTTCATTGTGTTTGTGTAAGTGTGTCCTTTCTGTTGTGCGTCGTTAGTACAGTAGACAGAACATAATGGTATACACACCCATGCACTCTACTCCTTTGCATTACGGGCGACTTTTCAACTAAAATGTGAAGATTGACGTGCTGTCGACTGTACTAGTTTTCACAATTATGTTTGACGAAGCTTTTTTCTAATGTATTGTATTTTAAAATTATATTGCAGTTTTTTTACCGTTATTATACAACATAGATAAACATAAACAACAACAAACCATAAGGTTTTGTGTTTTGTTTTGTGTATTGTGTCGTTTTATAAGAGCCATTGCAAACAGGGTGACTTGTCGCCGCGTCAAGTCGCCGCGTCAGACGCGACGTTGTCATTTGCTTCTGGCGTCTTGTCGTCGCGACTCCGCGACTCTGCCAAGTGTGCGGAGATTCGAACAAAATATATGTAAACAGACGGCCGTAGCCTGTCGTCGCGTCTTTTCGCCGAAGTGTCGCTGCCGCGTGTCGCCTTTTGTGCGCATCATCATCATCATCGACCCATTATGTCCTCACCAAGGGGACGGGTCTCTTCCCTGAGGAAGGTATAGGCCATACTCCACCACGGGGGCCAAGTCCGGATTGGTGGAGGTTTGTAAGACTAGTGGCTGGTCTTACTGTCAGAAGTTTTCAAGCCGCCCTGAGGCCTCTGACTTGGCTTAACGACTGCCATCTATCGACGGCAGCCGGCACCAACTGCTTAACGTGCCTTGCGAAGCACGGAACCGCTCGGAAAAATGCCACTAGCGTTAGTCATAGACGGTGACCCATCCATGGACTGAACGCGCCGTATGTTGCTTAACCTTAGTGGTCGTTTAAGATCACTCAGGCAGCCCAGGCTACGAGCGATTCAGCGATTTGTGCGTGCGATAGGCTTAGTGAATTTTATTCTTCGAAATGAAGGACGAAGGCACCTAGTACTACGTGACCTAGAGCGGTCCCTAGCTGTACGTACAAAGCCGAGATCGGGTAGCTATGTATGTACCTAATAGTACAACGGTTGCGCTCGCAGATGCCACAGTCAGGCTGTCACTTCAAATTGCATGAGCCGGTGAGCATATTTAACGCGGCACGCACGAGACAAATTGCGTGACACGATGGAGGGATTGGCTGGAGTCGAGCATATGGTGCACGGTCTGATGACACCAACTTAATAGGCTATTTGACAGTGTTAAAAAAAGGGTTATCTTTTGCATGACCTCTAAAATGAGACCACAATATGTTTTTCGCCAATTCCCCACTCTGCGGATCCACCAACCGATGTCACGGTCGCAAACGTTGTTGTTGTGATTTCAGCTGCATATTTTCCAGTCTCCTTTGTGTGGCAAATTGCGGGCGCAATCATTCTATCATAGCTTGTGACGTCAGCGTGGTAATAGGTCGGGTGGTTGCCGTTTTCGTGTGATAAGTTTTGTTATTGCCGACACTTAGGTCAATAACGACCCTGAACTCGTCTGAACTTAGGGGCTATTTATCTGTAGTAATTACAGGAAGATCTGGCCTACCACTCCGGGATACAGAAAATAATAAAAAGATAATAGGTATAAAAAAAATATAAAGAAATTAAAAAATGAAAAAGTCAAAATTAATAGTAGATTGTTCACCAAGGGCGCAAACAAAATTTTTGCGTCAAGGTTGTGAAAGGTTGAAACACTACCGAGACTAAAAATGATTTGCGACCGTGTAGAACACTCTGCTTTTCACTACCATCTGAGAGGAATGAAAATGCGTACAAACTTGCGTTCCAATTTCAAATATTAGACAATTAGGTACTTAGAAGTTTTGCAGCAAAGAGTTTGGAAGTTCAGTAAGTAGTTCCAAACTCGGTTTTAAAACTTATTGCTTGGGTTGGAGCGAAATAGATATAGGATGAATTCTCAAGTGTGAAAGAGAAGTCCGACTTCTTAGTAAATGAGTGGATTAGTATATAAATGAAGATGCATCTTAGCTTCAACAACAATAGCGTGTTTTGAGTCCTAAATTTGGGCATCAAAATGCATTATTTCGAGCAGATGAAGTAAAAAGTATTTATTGAAAGTGACAATTATTTAACTACCACAAGTTTTACAATATTTGTTATTTAATTACCACAAATTGCCTGCCACACAGTTCCTAGCCAAAGGAACTGCGTTATCATGTTCTCATTACAAAATCCTATTTCACTTTCATCGAACGCACTGCATTTTTTGGCCTTATTTTTACAATGCTAGGGTTTGGTTCAATTGGGTATTTGACAGGATGTCAAATGAGTTACTTTTAAAACGGAATTTCGTATAAAAATTCTTGCTTGTGACGTCACATTTCAGAGCACTCTTTTTATGTTTCATCTATTTAAAAATTGTAATAACTAGTAAATGATTAAAAAAAATACATTTTCCGAATCATTTTGTAATTTTTGTTTTAATCGAGCATCTCAAATAATTTGTTGTTGATAGTGTCAAATACCGTATAGCGAGCGATACATTTTTAATAATCGAAACAATAGTTAATGCCAGTTGTTAAATGACAGAACTGTAACGTGCGAAGAAACAAAACGGCGTCAAATTTAAATCGTGCACTCTTATTGGCACACCCTTTATATAAAATTCTCGTGTCACCGTGTTAGTGCGCATAGTGCTCCGAGACGGCTTGAGCGATTTTGATGAAATTTGGTAGGTGTATTCGTAGGTCTAAGAGTAGGCTGTTGTCGATTTTTCTATACTCTATCTGACAAAACAACGTTTGCCGGGTCAGCTAGTCTTATAAAATAGGCTCTGACAAAAAAAATTGTACCTAATTGTTAAGCCATTCTGCTTAATTTACGCTTCTATAAATAATACATATCCAAACAAACACATTACATCAAACACTCTGAGAATAAATAAATTAAATAACCTTTCACTTAAATGTTTTTATAACCCTCTAAGTGCTTACCAGAATTTTCTTAAACAAAATAGCTCATTGCACCTTATACAGGGTGTTGATTTGTATAGTTTCGTCCGCTCAGGGGTGGTTATTTACATGATACTAAAGAAAAAAAATATGAAAGAACATTTTTTTTAGTGAAAATTTTTTTTAGCGCGCGGGCGCACTCTCCCGCCTTACCCCCCAAAACCCCCGCCGGACCTGTCAAGTGCAAACGATAGAAGCTATTCCATATAAATTCATGATATTTTTTTTATATATTTTTTTTGCTTCAGTATTATGTGAATAACCACCTCCGAGTCAGACAAAACTGGACAAATCAACACCCTGAATAATTAATATGCTGTACAAAAATAATAGCTGATTGATTTTGAAATGTTTGCTGGCCATGAGTTGCTGATCAATTCGCTATTTCTGCTCACAAAAATACCTATACTATGCGAACCATTTAAATAACACCCATTATTAAATAGCAAAAAATTGAGCATATGAAAATGACAATGCATAAAATAGATTTACTTACGTGCTTTCATCACAGTGTTTTTAATTGCTTTGTAAATTTCTGATAGTTTTACATTATATTTCTAAGTGTTTGGATGCTTCAGCTACATCTCGCAATGAGCCGTTTTCAGAAGAACTAAAAAAAAATCTAACTGTCAAAGGAATGCAATTTTGGACCTCAGTCCAAGAGCCATCATCAAATAGGTCTCAGCGAGATGAATAAAAGTTACTATGACGCCAACAGCCAAATATTTTTCCTTCCGGAGTTATATTGTATTGAAAAAAAACTAACATTTTCAATACAATATAACTCCGAAAGCCGCTTTAATTTTTTTACGACCTCTGTGGCGCAGCGGTTTGCGCATCTACCTACCATGCGAGAGGTCCCGCGTTCGAACCCTGACTGGGGACAAAAAAAATCCCAGGTCTTGGATGCTTACATGTTTGTGATGCCGCTGTTTCTGGTTCCCACGACACAGGGTATCCTAGTGTGGGGCCAGACGCAATGTTTATTAGTCGTATATAATAGGCCCTGGACCAGAAATGTAGTAATGGAGTAGACATTCTCGGCTTTAGTAGTTATAAATTGTCTCTTCTATTCAAAGGTTATTGCTCTATGGGCTGCGGTAATGCCCCGCGAAACTATTTTCAATAGTCATTTGTTTTATTTACGAGCCCCGCCCTTGGGGTCGACGTTGAAGTGAAATAGAACCTGCTTCGCGGCTTTCCTGAGCTACTTGATTCAGCGTATGCTATACAGATAATACTTAAGAGACTGCAACAATTCACTTGCGCCACAAAGGAAAGAAAAGCATATTTTTATACAGATTGAACTTGCAAAAAGTGTAAGAAAAAAAAACTAAAAAAAAAGAAACTGAAAAATATTGTACATTTTTGGTCCGGATTAACTTACGTTTATTTTTATCGGACGAGTCCGATCAGGTGGTCCGGACCAAAAATTTACAATGTGTAGTGGTTACGAAAGTTTTAGTTCAAAAACTGAGAAATAAAAAAAGTTTATCGGGGATAAAATTAATAACGTGCTTACGAAAGTAAGTTTAGTTAAAAGAAAGTATCTGAATAATATCTCAATCATGTTATTAGTATTTTTGAATATAATTTAAATAAACGACTTAGATGGCAGCTATCCTCAGCTCTACTCAAGGTACACAACCAATGTGGCTCCGTGCAGAATGACTCAATAGAAAGCAACCAGACATTTCGTTCCGCCTAGTATACTTTACCAGAATATAAGGAGCTTCAAGAATAAGCGGCATTTGATAGAAGCTGCCACACTAGAAAACACCAATATACATGCAATTTGTCTGACGGAAACTTGGATAACGGAACCAAAGATTAATCTTCTGCAACTAGATAACTACCAAGTAGCATCATGCTTCTGCCGAACGAATAGAGAAGGAGGTGGAGTATGTATAATGGTGAAAGATTATATGGACTTTAAGGAACGCAAAGACATACTACTCAAATCAAAAGAATTTGTCTTCGAAGTTTGTGGAGTAGAGTTACCAAAACTAAATTTACTCTTAGTAACACTATACTGGCCAAATAAGAATAGAGACCCAGATACATTCTTCGCTTCCCTTACTCATCTTTTAGAGAGCATAAGCTCAAGAGATAAACAAAAAAACGTTATAATTGGTGGAGACTTTAACATAGACATGCTGGAAGATAGTAAATTGAAAACTACGTTGTTGAATCTTTTTAAGAGCTTTAACTTCACTATACGTATAAACGAACCAACTAGAGTGACTCACAACACATCGAGCTGCATAGATTTAGTTTTTTGCAATAATCATCACGATAAAAATTACTTAAACACTAAAACGAAGGATTATGGGTTCTCAGACCATAAGGGCGTGTTAGTTAGCATATATGCACCCGAAGATGTAAAAGATATGAACGTTCCCTGGTATACAGAAAAAAGAATATTTTCTGCGCCGAATATGAACTCATTTAAGAAGGAATTAAAAAAAGTTAACTGGTCCGCTTACTTAAGCCCTTCACAAAATGCCAACAGTAACTATAACATGTTTTACGATCAGATTAGACTTATTCTAGAGAAAACAATACCTAAATGCACAATAAAAATAAAAAGTAAAAGACCAAATACATGGCTGACTAAAGGCTTAAGGATTTCATGTAAAAACAAACGTTTATTAAAACATCTTGTTAACCAAACAAGTAGTATGGTTTTACTAAACTATTACAAAAATTACGAAAAAACGTTGAAAAATATTGTCTCTACTTCAAAAAAAATCCATTATTCGAATAAAATACTAACATCAAATAATGTGACGAGAACTATGTGGCAAGTAATAAAAGAGCGTTATAAAAAAAACACGAATAAATCTAAAAAAAACATCCAACTAGTTATTAATAAAAAACCCATCGATGACCCCCTAGCTATTGCCAATCACTTTAATTATTTCTTCAGCACAGTTGGCGCCCCATCGAAGGATAAACCTAACCCACAAGGCCGTCCAGTACACTCTACCACGGAAAACTCAATATTCATTAACCTTACTGATCCAGTAGAAGTGTCCAATATAATTAAAAAATTAAAATCTAAACGCAGTTTTGGATTCGATGAAATCCCGCCGGTACTTGTTAAAGAATGTGCCCCAGAACTTGCCGCACCCTTGTCATTTCTCATAAACCAGTCGATTTCAGAGGGAATATTTCCAGACCTATTAAAAAGAACAATAGTAAAGCCACTTCATAAAAAGGACAACTGTTTTGATAGCAATAATTATCGCCCGGTAGCTTTACTACCCACATTTTCAAAAGTGTACGAATCCGCAATGTACCAACGAGTTAACCATTTCTGTGAAAAGTACAAAATTTTTCACGACAGCCAATACGGGTTTCGAAAAGGACGGTCTACATCCCTGGCTGTGTTTAAGTACATAAATAGCGTTCTAAACATTATAAATAATAAGGAACATGCAATAGGCATACTGTTGGATATGTCAAAAGCTTACGATAGAGTGCTTCATGACATCCTTCTCAAAAAGCTACATAGAATTGGAGTTCGGGGTATTGCCCAGCGTTGGTTCACTTCTTACCTCGCAAACCGTGAACAGTATGTAGATATAGAACAACACAATGCAGTTACTGGTGAAATCTGCTTCAAAAGATCCTCTAAATTATTATTAAAACAATCAATTCCACAAGGGAGTGTCCTTGGCTGTCTCTTGTTCCTGATATACATTAATGATCTGCCTGAACAAATTAATACCCCTTGCACCCTATTCGCAGACGACATATCTCTCGTATTACCATGTCGGGATAGCATCGACCTTGTAGACAAACTAAATTTCAACTTAAATAAAGTAACAAACTGGCTAAACGATCACAACCTCTTAGTAAATTTTGGCAAAACCAAACTCATAGAATTTAGACCTTATCAGAAACGCCCCTTAAATATTAGTTACATATTTGATAAAAACCCCATAGAACTAGTAGATTCCTATTGCCTTTTAGGAATTACTATAGATAGCAACCTACATTGGAAGCATCATATAAAGAAGATTGCCAGCAAACTATCAAGCTTCACATATGCTCTGACAGAGATAAAAAGAACTGCAAATACCAAAAGTGCGCTATGTGCTTACTATGCATATGCACAATCCTGGCTGTCATATGGGGTCCTCCTCTGGGGCAACAGCACGGATTCAAACCAATTACTTATACTACAAAAGAGATGTATTCGAATAATTGCAAATATTGACACTATGACCAGTTGCAGGCCATATTTCGTTAAATTCAATATTCTTACATTACCATCTTTGTACATATTAGAAGCTTGTTCATTTGCAAAAAATAATATGAATTTATTCCCCACCTATACACGCCCAAAAATCTTAAGGCCAAACAGTAGATTAGCAGCATGCTCATCAAAACTTCATTTAGTTACCTCTGGCCCACAGTCAATGGCCGCGAAAATTTACAACTACTTACCTAAAAATATCCAGATAATAGAAAAACCAAACGTATTCAAAAAAGCTCTTAGTCAATACTTGAACGAAAAATGTTACTATACCTTGAAAGATTTTATCGATGAGCATGATAGTAATATAAGATTGTAAATAAATTTTCATTGTATAGTTGGTTATAATTGTGTATATTTATGTATAGAATATGTACCTACATTGTAAATAGAGTTTAGTTTAATTTAGTTATAAATATAACTTAATTTTAGCGGCGCCCTTGCAGGGTCCTTGTTTAGTTCTAGTTTTTTTAAGTAACATCTTTTATACAACAAGGTAGCTCAATAAATAAATCTAAATCTAAATCTAGATGCGATAGCTTCCTGGTTATTTTAAGAGGTAACCCCTCGGCTCGGCCTCTACCAAATTTGGTAGCGGGAACTGGGAAGCGAAATTAAACCTCATGTTCATTAACCAACGTTCTAAAGTCGCTTGGGTCAAGGAAAAAAAAACATTAAGCTACCATATCTACATTTATTTATAACTTCGTAATTATTTTTAGTAAACGTACTTGATCTTAATGTTTTTTCTGAGAGAACGGTGTTATAGAAATGTTTATCTTTATTAGAAATATCCCCAATAACAACATAATTTCCCCTAGATTTCCTCTAATGCGCCCTACGGGGGGATGTATATCGCCCCGCAGTCTGTAGCGCTCGCGGGGTTACTCCTGACACTGACAATCAGCGCTGAAGGCTTGACCCTCAGCATCATCATCATCATCAACCCATTATGTCTCCACCGAGACGTACGGGTCTCTTCCTTGAGGAAGGTATAGGCCATACACCACCACGGGGGCCTAGTCCGGATTGCTTGTAAGAAGTGGCTAGTCTGTCAGAAGTTTTCAAGCCGCCTTATGACCTCCGACTTGGCTTAACGACTGCCATCTACCAACTGCTCAACGTGCCTTGCGTAGCACGGAACCGCTTGGAAAAATCCCACTAGCGTTAGTCATAGGATGGTCACCTATCCATGCACTGTACCTACGCGCCCTATATTGCTACGAGCATATTGAAAAAGAAGAAAAACATTCACTCTCGCTGACTCTCTTCACTACCAAAGCGACGATGTGTACCCACGGTCTAAGAGGATAAGGTTCTACAATAAGATGCCCCAAGTTTACGACGCGGTTTAAGAAGTGTCTCAAGCACATTTCTGTGCAGAAAGGCTTATTAGAAAACCAACGATTATCTGGAAGATAAGGATGTCTTACCGACGATAAGGACGACCTCTGTGGCGTAGTGGTTAGCGCATCTGCGTAAAATGCGAGAGGTCCCGGGTTCGAATCCCGGCTGGGCACAAAAAAAAAGAAACCCAGGTCTTGGATGTTTACATGTTTGTGACGTCGCTGTTTCTGGTTCCCACGACACAGGGTATCCTAGTGTGGGGCCAGAAGCAATGTATGTGCATGTATGTAAATGTTATGTTATGTTATGTTATGTCTGTTGTTAAACAGTTGATTCATATTAAATACATTTAGAGGAGATTTTTAATTTTATTTTAATAAATACTGATAATTGTGTCTAGTGGTCAATAAATGCATGAGTAATATTTTAGAGTTTGAAAGTTCGTTAATTAAACGAAGACTGTTTTGAAAAGAATAAATGTGGAGCTTCTTTGTTTCTTTGTTCGTTTCTTCTCCATGTACTCTATTTATTGTGAAACTAACAACTTGAAGTTCAGTAAACATTTTGTTTAAAATTTGAATAAAACATTTGAATTTGAATAAATAGATGCGTGTCTCAGGCCTTATTCATAAATGAATACACGTCTACGCGGTTATCTTTATTGATAAGGTATTGACCCTGCTGCAGATTAAATAATACGGCGGCGGCTGCGGGCGGCCGTAAGCGATACGAGGATTATCCTCAGTTATGCTAGAGATTGTGTACTTATATTCTCCTTAGGGCATGTGTGGAGTGCGGTGAGACGGATTTCGCTGTCGTTGCCCCCCAATGTACCACAATTGCAGAACCTACATCCTTAAGATGACTATCATCTGTTGAGATGAAATATATTCAAAATATATTTTAAAGTTACAAACATACATTACCAAAATATATAGGTATTACGGCTACATTATAAAAATGTACAAAAAATATTACTTTACTAGCTGTGCCCCGCGGTGTTACCCGCGGTTCATCGATTTTCCCGTAGGAATAAGATATTTCCCCGCGGTAAAACGTAGCCTATGTTTTAATCCAGGGTATCGGCTAACTCCATACCAAATTTTATTAAAATCCGTCCAGCCGTTTCAGCGCTAAAGACTGACAAACATATAAACACACACACAAACTTTCACGTTTATAATATTAGTGTAATACAAAAAATACAACCAAAAACAAAATAAGACTGAAATCGCTGGTCTAGCCGTTAAGGCGCTTAATTACCAGTCTGAGGGGCATTTGTGCAAATGTACGGCGGCCCTCAGTGGGAATCGAACCCGGGACCTCTCGCATGGTAAGCAGATGTGCTAACCGCTGCGCCACAGAGGTCGTCGTAGGATTTATGAATTATATAAAAAATTGTCATTGAAAGCGCCCGAGGCGCGCGTACGATAGGCTGCATTTCGGACGCTCTTTAAAATTGTATGAAGTTCTATGCAACGGATTACATCAAGCGTCCGCGTTATGGTGCGCGCGTCATACGCGCGTACGACGCGCGCCCCTCTTTCGCGGGTTAGAAAAGTGTACCTACTCATCCTAGCATAATGAGCCGTTTTCAGAACAACTAAAAAAAAATATTACGGCAAAGGAATGCAATTTTGGACCTCAGCCCAATAGCCATGCGTGATACATCATAAAATAGGTCTCAGCGAGCTGAACAAAAGTTACTATGACGCCAACAGCCAAATGTTTGTCGTTTCGGAGTTATATTTTATTGAAAATGTTAGTTTTGCAATTGCATTCCTTTGACAGCCGTAATATTTTTTTTAGTTCTTCTAAAAACGGCTCATTGACGTGCGTACGATAGGCGTCCAACGCTCGCTCGACGCGCGCCCAAAGCGCAGTGTTCCGGGCGCGCGCCCCGGCCGCTTTCTATGACTAGTCCCTAAGGCTGACATTCAGAGACGAAAACTAAGCAAAGACTGGTCTCAGAAATGTCAAAATCACAACATTTCGTATTCAGAATCGAATCTTAGCAAGTTTAGTATGAAATGGTGCTTAGCTAAGTGTAAGTAGTGAATATCGGTGACTTTACGTGAACTTAGAACTGTCACTTCTAGGCCTTTTGTTCACAGACTACTCCAAACGTAGTTTCACTGATGTTCTACGAGCCTTATTTGTGGGATTCTTTTATTAACTCTGACATATATAAAATTGTATGATGTTGTCCTGCTCTCGTGTAGCAATGTCAAATTTAAAAAACCGGTAAGAACTACATCACTAAAAAATTATAGACAATATAGATGACTTTCCTAAGTACTGTGAATACGAAAATTACGGCGCTTTACTAAGTACGACTTTAGGTTATTTTGCTAAGACTGATCTAAGTGTGAACTCAGGATTCGTCTCTGAATGTCAGCCTAAATGAGGGCTTTTCAATGACAGCTGTCAGTTGAGTTCATTAAAAAAAAACTAGATGGCGCTGCAAGAAGACCAAAATGTCATCATGTTTTTAGGTCTCTGATTTTATTCGTTATTAATCTGTGATAGTCTAAACCTCTCTTCTGTATGTGATCTATACTAGACTTTGTTTTGAAACTGTTGAAACTTGAAAGTTATCGAAGTATTTTTACTTTGTTTATTACATACGTAACTACGTGAATTGTGTCTTTTCTCATGACTAGCCCATGCATAGTGCATTTTTGTCAAAACATAGGACAGGCACTACAGGTAAGGTAAAGTGATGTTATGACGTCAGTACCATCTATCGGTAATTTGCGGTACTATTTTTTTTGACGCTCTGAAAAGCCCTCATTTTGGAAATAAAATGGAGTTACGAGGTTTGCGACTTTAGCCAATGAATGACGTCGCACGCAAGAAACTGTGTGTAATTTAAGCCCGGTAACTCGCGAAACACGAGAAACACTTCCTGTAATATATGAGGAGAAAGAAACACTTCTCGTACATAATGTAAGGTTTGCTACATTATGCCCGAGATCGCTAAGCCTCCGTCCGTGGGAAAATCTTACGAACGGAAGCTTAGCAATCTCGGACCGTGGGAAAATGCTTTGCTGTACATTGTGAAAAACTGGCCCGAAATCGAGATTATGGTTTGAGTTGTGAGGTTTGAGTTGGGTCTTACATTATTTACATAAATACAGTACTGAATGACTAACTTGTGACTAGTATCGCTCGTAGCCCGGCTGCCTGATGGATCCTAAGCAATCAGAAAGGTTAAGCAACATAGGGCGCATTCAGTGCATGTATGGGTGACCATCTATGACTGATACTAGATACTATACAGATACTATGGTGTAACGTTTTGTATTGTACTGTCGAGAAGAGAACATGTTACATATAAGGACTTTCAATGTGTGGGTGAGGTGTCACCATACTACATGCAAGGCAAACTAAGAAACCGCTAATGCCTTTCAGACCTTAGTTGACCTCATTCGCTGGGAACACGTTTGATATAATTATACTTCGCTTCGGTTCACCGCGATATACATAAGCTATCTAAATCGGGCCTCCGACACAATGTCGCTTGAAGGTGAGTTTGTTTATTAAGTTACTGAGTTTCTAGTGAGGTCACTTGAGTAACTAGGTAGAAACGTTAGTGGACATATTTAAGGGGCTTCAAAGAGCACCATCATCTTCAAAGCTCATATTTGACAAATAAATATGTTAATCTTTAGAGTAACACTAGCGCCGCCGTGGAGAAAAAAATCATATCTTCCTTAACCCCTTAAGTCCCTCTACCTAAAAAGCCTTCAATCAAAACAAAACAAAGCAATAAACACTTGCAATGTAAAACTTTACGTTTTAATATTCTTACAAAAGCAAGAAAACACTAATGCTGCGGCCAGACACACGGACGGCACCCGTTCACGAGACTTGCCTACACCGTAGGTCAGAAGATGATGCGTCTAAAACAAAATGCTTACATAAAATTATAAAACATAGGTTTTATCATATTATGATACTAAATGACAACCCGGCTTCGCTCAAAATGTAGACTTCCTCTTCGTTTCACCAAAATAGACCATAGAGTTCACAATAACACCTGTGACACGTGGTGACGTGACACCAACGCAACATTGGTGACATTGACAAGTTTACTTCGCAACGATGCCCTAACAGGGCTCATGTTGAGGACTATACTATTTACTTAATAAGACCTTTGTACCACATGAAGCAATAAATGATTGAACTTGAACTTGAACTGACTTCATTTTTATATTGAAAATACTCGATAATCCGAATTTTCCGCCTATAAGTTGTCGACTCGGATCGACAATTTTTTTACGCTCTTCAATTTGATGTGAATTTCGTTCGAGTCTACCGTAGACTGGTACGAAATTATTAATATTGAAGATGCGGTTGAAATAAGGGTTATTTTCCCTTCAATGGGGTTATATGAGGTCAGAAAGTGGTTAAAATTGGCTGCCCTGTAACGAAGTATCTAATCTTATTCGAAAATGAGTTTACTTGTAAATTGAACGTCGAAACAAAGCAACTCCATCCCTGGCGGCGAATACGACGTGACAAATAGCTTTTAGGGCTGCCACCCGCACGCGGGGTATAAAAATAAAACAGCGATCATTCTCATTTGAATGACTTTTGTTTTACTTCTTTTGTTCTTTCCTCAGTCAAAAGCAATTCTTCATCGTTATTTCTTCTGATGATTTCGAGTTTTCTTGACAGAGATACTTACTGTGTTGTGCTAATTGGCCTGGTTTTTTTAAAGTTACTGAGTCCACAAAGAAAAATCTGAAACTCCGCGAAATGAAAGAGTCTAAGAAAAGCACGATAAAATGAAATAAATCAAAATCAAATGAAAATTGTTTATTTAAAAAAAGGGATTTACTACCCGAAACCGGCGTGCGTGCATGCAACGACTAATGAATGTGATTTGTCACGATCGTGGCAGGTAGCAGTCCCCGGTCTCTGCCTACCCCTCTGGGATACAGGCGTAAGCTTATGTAGGTATGTTACTTAAAAAAATAACAAAAATATAAGTAAAAATGACAACAATCGTTTGGTGCTAAATTTATTGTACAATATTCTTGTCGTTGCACCCTGCCTCCTAAACTAGGCGAAAGAGCACGGTAAAAACGCAAAACACTTTCCTTCCTTGTCTTCCATAGGGGTAGCCAGCGCCTTCATTTCAATCTCAGCACGTGTCTCTCACCTCATCCGCATTCAAAAGACGCGACACGGTTGCTCTATGTGTGTTTACGAACAAAAGGGTCGTGTGGCAACCCTACGGCCGTAAAAGTGCGTTGTGCCGGGTGCCGTGAGCTGAATAATCGATTTATAAACACTTTGTCGGTGACGGAAACATCTCGCTACGCTCACTACCGGCCCCGGCTCACGTTGTGATTATCAGTTGCCTAATGTCCTTGAGTAGAACAATTAAAAACAAAAAAGACACCCTATGAAAAGAAAACCAAATATCTTCTTTGTTTTTCCTGGTACAATAAAAAATATTCTTATCTTATCTTATCT
The DNA here is from genome assembly GCA_947310845.1 of Yponomeuta plumbellus. Lineage (NCBI taxonomy): Eukaryota > Metazoa > Arthropoda > Insecta > Lepidoptera > Yponomeutidae > Yponomeuta > Yponomeuta plumbellus. Next base: position 21,152,627 of record OX371203.1, read on the forward strand.
TCTTCTTCTTCGGTCCTTTAACTCCTAGGGGAGCATAGGGCCTTAACCACAGATTTCCACTTCTGACGGTCGTTCGCGGCAGCTTCCAATACCGGCAAGGATCGAAAACAAAAAGTTTAATTATTGTTCTAAAATATTATCCCGAAAGTACCTACCCAAAAACGACGTGCGTGCATGCAATGACTAATGATAAATCACAATCAAATCTAAATTGTTTATTTAAAAAAATGGATTTAGCACCCTTAGCCGGCATCCTTGCATGCAACAACTAATGAATTTCGATGAAGCGAAAGTGATTTGTCAGGATCGTGGCAGGTGGCAGTCACTGGTCTCTGCCTATCGCTCTGGGATACAGGCGTGAGCTTATGTATGTATGTAAAATATTATCCGGATTTTAGCCGGAAGAGTCCGACTAGGGCCTCGATTCTGTTATTGCACATTGAATTTAGATTCAATGTATTGCATTACAATATGATGAATACGATGATAGATATACGGCCGAGTCACGTGATGTGTTTTTTCATATCATTGACGCCTAGATTGGTTAGCATGCGTGAGCGCTTAAGGCTGCTGTACACGGGTAGAGTAAACGGTAGAGTAGAGTGGTAGAGTACTAACTATCCTATCAACTGATCAGTTGATAGCGGCGCTAGTGGAAAATTTAGTAGTATTATTTAAGAAATGTACCTAGAAAAATGAGAATATTTGAATCCGTCTTTCAATTTTAATGAAAATATATCTATAAATCTTAGTACAAAATTTAAACAACAAAAAATTGGAACAGGAATTTAAAATTAATTAGTTAGTTACAATTTTGCCCACCTGAACAGATAACTTGGTGGCGCTGTATAATATTAGCCGCTGCCTTGGGGCCATCTGTAGTGGAGAAAAAGGGAGCGAAAAAAAACTCCACTCTGACCATCTTTTCTCAAATCAACTTAAAGCTAAGCTATTTATTCACTTACTAAGATTTATACACATATGTTCATTAAAATTTAAAGACGGGTTAAAATATTCTCATTTTTCTAGGTGAATTTCTTAAATGTTTCCTAAATTCTCCACTAGCGCCGCTATCAACTAAACAGATAAGATGGTGGCATGTAAGATGGTCAACTTGCTTAATGACAGCGAACAACACAAAACAATTTTTATTCGAATGCTAAACTCCTTGTCAAAAATGTCGAGCAATCAAATCTCAAGGAGTTATTTGCACAAGGAGTTTGTGTTTCGAGTATTCTTCGCAAAAGGAGTTTGTATCGAGTATTTTTTGCGCAAGGAGGTTGTATTGCATTGAGATGGAGGTTATTGGAGGTTCAAACACCAATTTAGTGATTTAAAGGGTTTTTATTCACGACTAGCTGTCCCGGCAAACTTCGTACTGCCAAAGTTTTCGTAATTTTTCCATATTTTCTCACCATTTAAACCTTCCCTGAAATTGTAGAAATATAAAAAACCCAAAATCAACCGAAGCTGTTCTCGAGTTTCCGTGAGTCTAACGAACACCAATCATTTTTTTTATATATTAGAAAGAAGAAGATAAGAAGAAGATTACAGACAGTAATACACGCACACTAGATGGGTGAAGGGACCATTCAGACGCTGCAATGCCTGCGACTATGTTTTCATTGAATTATTGAGTAATCCCTGCACGACCGCGCTCTACCTAACGATGTATGAGAATTCGAACGCTAATAATCTATTACACTATGGTTAACAGCTGACAGTTGGTAAAAGTGCATAGAAAAATCTACTGTCAGCTTTTAATAGAAGATTAACAGACTGTTAGCATTCGAAAAACCGGGAGTAACTCAAACAACGTTGTCTGGAAGGCAAGATAAAAAGTACCCGAAACCTGCATGCATGCAACGACTAATGAATGTCGATGAAGCGAAAGTGATTTGTCAGGAACGTGGCAGGTGGCAGTCCCTGGTCTCTGCCTACCCCTGTGGGATACCGGCGTGACGTTATGTAGTAGGTATTATTATTTCTCCACAGTTGTACTTAAATAAAAGTTGTACTTCAATATTCAATACGATGATTAAATACGACGACTTCTGTGGCATAGCGGTTAGCGTATCTGCCTACCATGCGAGAGGTTTCGGGTTCGAAACCCGGCTGGAGACAAAAAAAACCCAGATCTTGGATATTTACATGTTTATGATGTCGCTTTTTCTGGTTCCCACGACATAGGGTATTCTAGTGTGGGGACTGAAGCAATGTATGTGCCTGTATGTAAATGTTAATTATCTATATTGTTTATTTGTAAATCATCATTATCATCATCAACCCATTATGTCCCCACCAAGGGGCACGGGTCTCTTCCCTGAGGAAGGTATAGGCCATACTCCACCACGGGGGCCAAGTCCGGATTGGTGGAGGTTGTAAGACTAGAGGCTGGTCTTACTGTCAGAAGTTTTCAAGCCGCCCTAAGGCCTCTGACTTGGCTTAACGACTGCCATCTATCGACGGCAGCCGGCATCAACTGTAAATATTGCGTCGTATTTGTAAATATTTTGTTTTTTTGTTTCTTCCAGTGTGCAGTAAAGAATATCCTAATCTTATGTTAAGTATTGATAATTTTTAGAGGTATACGGGGATCTTGTTATACCTTCTATTGTCTAAAGCGACGAAGAGTAACCTTGATCTTGCCCAACCAACACGCACACACATACTTATCAAAATCTACCAGCTGTAACACTTGAGCACACAGCCGTAGAGGCTAGTGCTCGTTTCCACTCGACGAGCCGTGCCTAAAACAGCCGTTGACGGGTTCTAGCCAGCCTTTATGGTCTTGCCGAAAGGTCTTGAAGGTTGTAACGTATTGGAGTAGGATTTTGGGTAAACTTGACCTACTATTGGCTATATAAGGTCCTAACAAATCAAGCGCAAATATTTTAAGGGGTAGTCATATATAGTGTAATAATACCTTTGAGCGAAAAAAATAATAAGAATATTATAGGATTTGCTTAATTTTTTACTGCAACAAAAAATAAAACTTCCAAACCAATTCATTTTATATCATCCTGTTTTCATGCACATACACACACACACACACGATTTAAGTATCTGACGGTAAACAATGCAAATTTTTGACATGCGACATTTATGACATGTGTACGTAGTGCGGCGGTGTGGGTATGTGTGCGTGTACAATTTTAAAGGCTGTTTATTTAGTATGGATGATCGATTTATTATTTGACCTATTATTTCTAATAATAATTGTTTAATTGATGTATTGAACATTTTAAATTGTTATCTATTTTTTACTCTATTGGCCCTTAAAATATTTGCGCTTGATTTGTTAGGACATTATATACGAAGTGACTGAAGGATACAGTCAAAAAGGATCTCAGCGCACATAGGTTGAAATTTTTACCGCCTACTGACATACCGCATACTGACTTATTGACATTCAACAAACAGAATGTATATTCTTTACGTTGAAATACTGATTTCTGTTACAATTGGCCATGCTGCTTATTTTTGATATACGTTTTTTATATATTTTTTTGAAAATATTGACCATTTTAAGAAACAGATTTCGGTATTTTTGAGTTTTATTTATTGTGTAATTTTTATATGTCTTTTTTTTCTATGTCTTTTTTAAATATTTTCAAACGTTTTAGTGTTTGTGACTTCATCAGAGCATGATTTAAGAGACGGTCTTGGCCGACATTCCGAAAGAAAGAACAAAATGTAATTTGTATTTTTTTTTGTAAGGCAAAGTACCTATTTCATACCTACTTACACCGTGTTTGCTAACGTCTTAGAAAAGTCATTTAAGGTCGAGGCTTTTTATTGAATAGCTTAGAAAATATAGATTTACTAGCTGTGCCCCGCTGTTACCCGGGGTTTATTAGGGAAAATAAATTGTTTTACTGTTAATACACATTAACAGTAAAATAATAATAAAAAAATACTATTCATATTTTTAGAAGCAAAATAATTTAAAGAGCATCGGAAAGACCAATTTACAAAATTTCATAATGATAAGTTAATCCAGGGTGTCAGCTAACTCGACACCAAATTTTATAAAAATCGCTCCAGCCGTTTAGATGTGAAGAAGTAACAAACATACACACTTAAAAACTTTCGCCTTTATAATATTAAGAGTGATTTAAAAATCTGATACCTACATAGAAATTTTACTGAAATCGTAATTTTCGAAATGGTTGTGAGATTTCCGTTCCTGTTCAAAAATGTATCGTGGCCAATTCGAGAACGTAAAATAATATTTTGTTAAGGTTGCATGCCAAATTCTAGCAAATTTTCAAACAAATATGTTCACTATTTGGAGCACAAGCACGAAATGGTTTGCGCTTCATTATAAATGTATCAAAACACAGCTGGGATGCAGCAGTCAGCATCAGGAATGTAAATCACGTCAGTGAGGAATGTAAGCCATAGCACTTGAACGAGAGAGACAGATTGCTTGATTAGGTTCTTGAGTGACTTGCGGTTGATTACAAGTGTCTCCATAATATAAATTCCATCTCCAGCATTTACGCCTCTGGGATATAAGCATGAGTTCGGCAATTTTCATTAATTTGACTGCCTACCATGCGAGAGGCCAAAAAAAACGCCCCAAGAAGTAAAACAAACAATCGTAGGGCTACATAAAATGCTAAATTAGCCGAATTTGAACCCCATTGATTTATATAACTCGATTATAACCAAGTAAATAATAACAACTAGTAATTACGATTGAAATGTAAACCAACTTAAAACGGCCTAATAAAGTTGATTTATTAATTTTGTTCCTAATACACTTTTTTGATAAAGTTGACAATGTATCGTGCTTACAAGGCTTTAGTTCAAAATTGGCCTCAACTTTTAGCTAAGATACACATAAAAAGAAGCTAAGATCTGAAAGGACGCATACTTCTTTCTTTGAACGTCCCTGGCCCGGGCGCTTATGTAAATATGGGCTAAATAATGACAAATAGTAAATGTTATTCTGATTCCGTTTAAAAAACCCCGGGTTTTGGATGTTTACATATTATGTCACTGTTTCTGGTCCCCACAACACAAGGTATCCTAGTGTGGAGCCAGAAGCGACGTATATGCCTGTATGTAAATGTTTGTTTATGTTTCTTTGTTTAATTAAAGAAAACAGTATCGTCGAAAGAAAATCACCGACCGGCAACAACTTAATTCGACAACGATGCCTATAAAGCTGACGAAATACTCTTAATAACTGCACTTCAGTCTGAGAACACAAACTTTTCCATGCCACACAATTCCTTTGTCTTTAGCTTTTAATTCTATAGGGACAAGGGGGATTGTCGCCTGTGTTCCGGTGGGTGGCTTAGCTTGCCCCGTCCTGCCGAAATAGGGTAATCAAGCTAAATGATGGCCCATTCGCGCATAGGGCGAGTGCGCTAGAGATGCTCTGTCTCATTATGCGGAGTTTCTGCATCCGTTTAAATTCTCTGCTAATTTTAAACGGAGTTTTAGCCTTAAATTTAATTCAAAACGCAAACGAGAAAGAGGCAGTGTCAATATAGAAATTTCGTAAGTAATCTTAAATGTAGATCATGGCTTGGATCTGAAGCGCATAACCTTGGACATGTTTCGCATAGGTATTTATTTGCAACTATAGCGAAGGCAGTACTCAATAATAATAACTTTTAACTATAATTTGTTATACTATACATAAGCTTAAGCCTGTATCCTAGAGGGGTAGGCAGATACCAGGGACTGCCACCTGCCACGATCCTAACAAATCATTTTCGCTTCATCGATATTCATTAGTCGTTGCATGCACGCACGACGGTTCTGGAACCGTAATACCTGGGTATTAACTTGGCCTTTGCTAATAAATTTGGTCGAAGTATGTTTAAAATATCATACAAGTTTATTTTTATAAATATTTAGTATAATCTGCTATAAATTTCAATAAATCAGTTCCGTTATGACTTTGAATAAACAATTAAAACCATTGTTATTGTGAACCGATCGGCACATCAAATATTTTACAAGTTAAGGGTGGCATGCTAATGACTTTTTCTTATGAACTACAAAAGAACGGATAGATAGAGAGAAAGGGATAAAAAAAATAATGAAAATGAAAATTGATTTCAGTCATATACGAGTATAATCGAAGTATATATTCGTGTGAAAAGTTATACCTAATATTTTATAAAATATATAAGTTGTGAAATATGAAATATTTTATTCAATTATCTTAACTATATTCGAAATTTTTGACAAGTCCAATTGTTGTAACTTATACAGACGTTAACAATTCAAATATATCCGCATCCGCATCCGTTCAGATCTTCGCAAGTCGCAGTGACAACCACACGGCTGTTGCCCGTGGCTTATTTAATGCCTTTATTTTAATTAGAAATAAGTCTTTGTCGTGAACAGTGAACGTTCTAAAGGACAAAGGTTGTAGACTTCATGTTTAAGTAGGATATTGTAAAAAAATACAAAAACTACACATCAAGAGAATGAGGGCTTTTCAATAACAGCTGTCAGTTCATTTCATTTAAAAAAACTAGGTGGCGCTGCAAGGAGAACAAATGTCATCACTCAGGCGGCCGGGGGTACGAGCGATTCCAAAAAAGAGGTCGTGGGTTCGATTCCCACTGGGGGCCGCCGTACATTTGTACAAATGGCCTCAGTCTGGGGGTTTTTGCTGTATGTTATATCGTTGCCTGGTTACCAATGCACAGGGTATCCTAGTATGGGTCAAGTGGTTGTGTAACCACTCACTAACCGTGAAGGAAAACATGGTGAGGAAACCTGAGTGTCTGACCAGTAGCCAATCGGCGGTGGGCACGCGTGGTGATTAAGCCCATACTCTCTCTCTGAGAGAAGGCCTGTGCCCTACAGTGGGCGTATTAGTAATATAACAAGAACAGAGTGGATAAGCGACAGAGTTGCCACCTTGGTTTTTGGAAAGGGGCAGTCGGACAAGCTAAAAAGGGCTAGATATAGCAAAAGAGGTACTAAAAAGGGCTAAAAATAAATACAAATGCAAGTTTTTTTATATGATACGTATTAAGTAGGTACTTCAGAAAGCGCATTCTTTTATCAAAATTGAGTTACCTATCTTAAAAATCAGAATATCCGACGGAATCTTAGGTATTATCTGAGGAAGAAGAAGAAGTTGATGGCTTATTGACATCAGCGTTCTTAGCCAATTTGGAAGAATATATACCGAATTAGTGAGTGTTTCATAACTTCGTAATCGAGGCGCGAAGTTATCGTATCGCTTGAAAAGGGCTAGATTGCTCTTTTCGGGCTAAAGCATAGAGAAACGAGTTCACCGGCAGTAAAAAGCGCTAGACCTAGCCCGAATAGGGCTAAGGTGGCCACACTGATTAGCGACTATCTAGGTTCGGAAACCAGTACAATTATTTGCAATAAACACCTCAAGCTCCATCAAATATAAACGACCCTCATTTCAGTTAGCTAAACCGCTCCACCAGAAGCCATATAAAAATTATCACCCCATTTCACGCCACGCCCGCACAAGCCTTCGGCGGAGCCCTGCAGATTTCCCTGGAGGCCTACGGGAAATTGACGGGCCTGCGCGCGGAACTAATTTTTTTAAACTTCACTTAAGGTCAATTTCGGCGTACGCAGACCCATTAACTCGGTACAGACGACAGCATTTTTTAGATTTTTGAACTCAAATTTTCGTAAGAATTAAACATTGTTAACTTTATTCCGGATACACTTACTTGACTTTTGTCGGAAGAGTCCGACTAGGAGACTAGTGGCTGGTCTTACTGTCAGAAGTTTTCAAGCCGCTCTAAGGCCTCTGACCTGGCTTAACGACTGCCATCTATCGACGGCAGCCGGCACCAACTGCTTAACGTGCCGAACCACGGAATCGCTCGGAAAAATGCCACTAGCGTTAGTCATAGACGGTGACCCATCCACGGATAGAACGCGCCGTATGTTGCTTAACCTTAGCGATCGTTTAAGATCACTCAGGCAGCCCAGGCTACGAGCGAACGACTTTGAGTAAACAATACATATTTGCGCGGTTTGAAACTAGCCGTTTTCACACCTAAGCTCGTGAGACACCGAGGCGTGAGATCTGTCGACGCGCCACATCGACGCCACGGGGGACCGGAGGGCTGGCGCGCACCTCGCCACCGTCAAATTGAAAACTTTAGGTTTTTTTTATTACAATATAACTCCGAAAGGACAAACATTTGGCTATTGGCGTCATGGTAACTTTTGTTCAGCTCGCTGAGACCTATTTTATGATGTGTCACACATGGCTATTGGGCTGAGGTCCAAAATTGCATTACTTTGACAGCCGTTTTTTTTTTTTAGGGCTTCTGAAAACGGCTCATTGAAAATTGTGCTAAGTATTTATTTAGTAAAAATCGAAAGGTTAAGTCGCAAGGCCGGTTTCTGAGTTGAGAATTTTCGAGAAATTTGACGAATTTGAAAAATTACTCAGAAAACTTACTTAAGTATTTACTTAGTGAAATTCTCAATTCAGAAACCGGTGATTAAGGAATTGAAGGATTATTAGATTTAAAGAATTACAATTCGGAAAAATTTGGAACATTGTATATTTGTAAGTTTGCATCAGGATTGTAGAGGTGGTCTCGGAAATGACTAAGGGTCGCTTTCCGAATTGAAAATTTCACTAAGTAACGTTCTGTCACGCTCTTTTCTGAGAAATTGTACGAGACAGCACTACAGTTAAGTAGTTACTTAGCGAAATTATCAATTCAGAAACCGACCCTAAGTCTGGCCACCTAAAGAGAGAACGTCACCACCAGTCTGGGCTCCCTGCCGCGGCACACTGATTTGGGCGGGCATTTTACTTGTTGATATAGATTACTTTTTAGGGTTCCGTAGTCAACAAGGATTTTTTAGGACCCTGCCTCACTAGGACGCCATGGCGACGTTGCCAGCTACGTATCCAAGCAGTTTGTATTGAATGGCGATGTTGCCAGACCGTCGCCAAGTGAGTTAGTCACCATAAATTTCAATATTAACTGCTTGGGTACGGTCGCTGGCGACGTCGCCATGGCGTCCTAGTGAGGCAGGGCACTTATACCTATGTAATCTCCTTTTTATGTACATTAAAGTGTTCTCTATCTATCTATATATCTATCTATCTATCTATAGTTTCGCCATGAATGGTTGATTGTAGAAACGTAAAAAAACAGAGCGGTAAAACATTATATAATGAACTTAAAAGAAAAAATATGCGAAGCTAAGAAATGAACAAAAAAAAACGACTAAGTAGGCTTTACATATTAACGATTAATAGCCAACTTATAAAAGGAAAACTTAGAAAGAAAGAAAAACGTTTATTATAGCAACAAGATACATCACAGAAACAAAATAAACAGACAAGTAACATAATATAAGAAACACAACAGATAAAAAAAAACAAACAAATTAAAACATAACAAATGATATAGTCTGTGGTACATATGTCAACTTCATTGAAAATTACTTTGATGACGTTGTTAGTTCTTTAAAGCAGATTAAAAACTGCTATTTCTACGGAACCCTGCACTGTGCGCGGTTATTGTGTACTTTGACTACAGGTAAAGATTTTATACATACTTATACTTTATTTCTTTACTGGATGAAAACCCAGCTTCGCTATCATTTCCTGACTAATGAATGTCGATGAAGCGAAAGTGATCCGTAGGAACGTGGCAAGTGGCAGTCCCTGCTCTCTGCCTACCCCTTTGGGATAAAGGCGTTAGCTTATGTATGTAGGTACGTGAACTATGAAATTGAAATGAAAATTCTAAAAAAAATCGTGAAATTTCTAGGCTGGCTGGAAGAAATTTCTTTAGAAATAAGTCCGCCTTTGCACATATTTTTATCACAAGCCTGTTATTAAAGTTATATTATGTATTTTTTTTGTGCAATAATGTGTAATAACAACAACTATGGAGTATTGTAAACTTTTAGTCCGGATCCACTTACGGGTATTGTTTTATCGGACGAGTCCGACCAGGTTTCGCTCCGATTCACAGAGCTTAATTATGGTGAAAGCGAATCGCTCGTAGCCTGGGCTGCCTGAGTGATCTTAAACAATCACGAAGGTTAAGCAACATACGGCGGGTTCAGTCCATGGATGGGTCACCGTCTATAAGTTAAGCCAAGTCAGAGGCCTTAGGGCGGCTTGAAAACTTCTGACAGTAAGACCAGCCACTAGTCTTACAAGCCTCCACCAATCCGGACTTGGAGGACATAATGGGTTCCGGCCTTAAATGTCCTGGACGTGGACGCCGCTGCGGCCCAGCTGAGGGGGTCGTTGACCGAGGTGTGCAACTCAAGCATGCCTAGGTCTCGTCAACGGCCCCCCCGGCGCGCCGTCTATTGGTGGTCGGAGGAGTTGGCGGGCCTGAATCTTCCCCCGGCCCGTCAGGCCCGGCTTCCATCAGCCCGGATCTTAAGCGGACTGTCGCCGCGCCTGCTGAAGGCGGCGAGGGCCCTCTCATAGCTCATGCCGAATCTGTGAGGGCCGAGCGGGCGATGCCGGCGGCTGTGACCGGCATACTGAAGAGCATGGCCCTGTACGGGGCGCCCATCTGGGCGGACTCCCTCCAAAGGAGAGAGAATGCCACCGCCCTTCGGACGCCTCAAAGGGCCATCGCCCAGAGGGTGGCGCGAACCTACCGGACGGTTGGGTTCGCGGCCGCGTGCGCTCTGGCGGGCACCCCGCCTTGGGAGCTAGAGGCGTGGGTGCTCGCCAGAGTGTACGAATGGACGGCGGGGCGAAAGGCGCTCGGGGAGCGCCCCGCCCCTGAGGTACGGGCGGCCGTTCGGCGGGAGGTGAGGGAGGCAATAGTCCATCACTGGACGGCGGAACTCGCCACCGCAGCCTTCGGCCGCCGAACCCTGGACGCGCTCGGGCCGGTCCTGCAAGACTGGCTCGAGCGCTCGCACGGTTTCCTCTCTTTCAGACTGGTGCAGGTGCTGTCCGGGCACGGATGCTTCGGATCGTACCTGCACCGGATCGGGAGAGAGGAGAACCCGGGGTGCCACGGCTGCGGCGCGGCTGACGACACGGCGCAGCACACCCTTGAGGTGTGCCCGTCGCTGTCCGAGCGGCGCCGCAGTCTTGTCGCCATGGTTGGGCCGGACCTCTCGCTTCCCGGCGTGGTAAATGCCATGCTGGGGAGCGAGGAGGCGTGCACGGTGGTCGCCTCCTTCTGTGAGGACGTGATGTCACAGAAGGAGGAGGCGGAGCGCGCGCGGGAGAACGATCCTCTCGTGCCGCCGCTCCGCCAACGAAGGAGGGGCAGGAGAGGGCGGATTCGCAACCGCCCCCTCTCGCCCCATGGTGATGAGCAGCGGGCGACAGGTGCGGGGGCGCCCTCGTCCGCATTGCACTGCTCATCACCGCGTCGTATGGGGACGACCGAGCACTCCCGGTCGTCCCCGGGCCCCTCCCCGTGAAGGGAGGGGCGCGAGGGGCCCGCCGTGTCTAGGCGGGCAATCACCGGCGGGGGACTGGAAGAAGTGCCAGATTCCCAGACCCCCGTCTCCAAGGCGAAAAGGGAGTGCCACTGGGTTGTTTAGTGAGTATACCGGGAACCACTTTCCCGGGGAGTCCCACATACTCCTTCCGTCCCCCGACGGGAGGAGATGCGTAACGCATTGTTCCCAGCGTGAAAAAAAAAGGACATAATGGGTTGATGATGATTAATCATGGTGAGCAGAGACGGAGCTCGCGTCGTCGGTTGCTCGTCTCACACTAGTTTACAATGTGTTGTGCTTACGAAAGTTTTAGTTCAAAAACCATGGAGTAAATATGAAATAACTTTGAAATAAACATACTATTATTATATTGTTCAGTGAAGCGTAGCTATTAGCTAAGTGGTCCGTAAACTAAAATTTCAACCTTGTTACTTAATGAAGTCACGTCCTTTCAAACTAAGTCACGTTTATTCAATTATATTTTCAGCTTTGTGTCTCGCAATAACTTTCAGAACTTCTTTTAGGTGGAAAATCGAGTTTGATTTCGGTGTAAGATACGTGCCTCTGATTTTATATCTTTTCAGTTGTAAGAAAACTTTCACTGTCTTTGTTAGGGACATTATGAGGTCATTATTAGGGACAAGCATTAGGGCAATTTAATTAACCAGTGGCAGTGCAAGTAAAGGCCTCGTAATAGAATCTATATAAATAAAATTAAAAGTCCTGACTGACTGACTGACTCACTCATCAACGCCTAGCCCAAGCCGTTGGACCTAGGAAGCTGAAATTTTGCACAAAGGGTCTATATATAATGTAAGCAAGGAATAAGACCGGATTTTTGAAAATTCAACCCCTAAGGGGGCGAAAAGGGTTGCCAAAATTTGTATAAGAGGTATAAAGAATGTTGTCTAATTTTCTTGAAACTTACAATAAATACTCTTCAACACAATTGATTGAACATGTGTTTCGCCGTTTTTCTAAATTTAACCCTGAAGGGAGTGAACGGGGTTGCAAAATTTAACTGTCAATATTTAAAATTTAAAAGTCATTAACTGTCTAGCAAGCAAATTTTTGATGTGTAAGGGACTCCACACACGACGGCTATAAGGTAAGGATGTATATTATAGCACGATATATCTCATTACATCTTTCCATAGAAATCGTCAGGAGACCACACACGACAGCTATAATATACATCCTTACATCTTCGTACTTTAAAGGTACTGAGCGATACGAAGATGTATAATTACCTTTCGATACCTTTCAGTACCTCCCAATACCTTTCCGTATATTACGATATATCTTCCTTCGTAAAGGGTGTTCAAAAAGTTTCTTGGTGATTCAAAAAACTCCACTAGGAGTCTTATGTCGCTAAACGACATAGGTATTCAGAGTCCTATCTCAAAAAAATCATTTGCTCCACATAAAGCTCCATATAAATAGTCTCGCTAAAGGCCGGTTTCCGAATTGAGAATTTCACTTAAATATTTAAATAACGTTCTGTCACGCTCTTTTCTGAGAAACTTGACGAGACAGCACTAGAGTTAAGTAGTTACTTAGCGAAATTCTCAATTCAGAAATCGGCCGTAAGCTACGTTTCGTAAGCCTGAGGAAGGTATAGGCCATACTCCGCCACGGGGGCCCAAGTCCGGATTGATGGAGGCTTGTAAGACTAGTGGCTGGTCTTGCTCTATGGCCTCTGACTTGGCTTAACGACTGCCATCTATCGACGGCAGCCAGCACCAACTGCTTAACATGCCTTGCGAAGCATGGAACCGCTCGGAAAAATGCCATTAGCGTTAATCATAAACGGTCACCCATCCGCGCACTGAACGCGCCCTATGTTGCTTAACGTTCGTGATCGTTTAAGATCACTCAGGCGGCCAGGGCTGCGAGCAATTCTTCGATTCAGTCGATTGATACACCTCCTGCGGTTGACTGGTAGAAAATGCTTGTAGCATTAAGTCCGCCGCGTTGCCATTGTAATTTTAACTTATGTGCAATAAACGTATTAATAATAATAATAATAATAATAATAATTGATGACCTATGATTTTATAGATATACGAGTTACATAGGAAGTTACAACTTGTATATAGTGATGGAATATAACATTAAAGTTGCCTTTAACATGAAGGATAGTAACAAAAATCAATCTACCTCAAGAAAAGAAAAAAAGTGTAGCAACACAGTGGTGATCAATTTTGTAATAATATAATGCCTGTCCACTTGCTGGCGATGTCTGATAATTCCGCATATAATTTAAACTCTTCGGAATTTTCCTTACTTTATATGATGTTCAATGCACATCGTTCTATTTTTGGCACATGTGCCAACGCATACGTGCATCAAAATCTCAATCATCTTCCGATGAACTACCTATCTATTAAATCTAGTAGTAAGTCGACAGATCCATAACACCCTGTATAACGCCTTAGCAGCCGGAACGTGTGTCGGTCGAGACGTATGTCAACGAAATGAAGCGAAATATACATTACGTTACCTGTTCCGTGTGTGATACTTTAATATAATGTAAAGCTATACCTCCCGGGATGTAATGTATATTATAGCAGTCGTGTGTGAAGTCCCTAATATGTGAAACATCTAAGTTTGTGGCGTCGCTGTTTCTGATTCCCACGACACAGGGTATCCTAGAGTGGGGCTAGGGGCAATGTATGTGCCTGTTTGTAAATGTTTATGTTTGTTTTATTTTTGGTCTTAAGAATCGTAGAATCGATTCCACAAATTAGGAAACAAGAAGAATTATTTGTCATTCCTAACACTAACCTAACACATTTATATCGTGATCTATCGCAGTTCTTACGATGTTCCTAATTTATCAGTCATTTGTTAATGATTTCTTTAGAAACTCAATTCGTAAGTAACAGGTATCACATTATACATTAATGAAATAGCACCGGTCGCAAGGCTGAAAAAGGAAAATTGCTGCTTTATTAAATATTGAGATAGTGGTTATTTAGCAAAAACAAAAGTTACCTCAATTTTGACAAGTTACCAAGTTGCTCCATACCAAAATAATTGCAGGAACATTACAATCCAAAAATGTGTACACCATGTGTTTCATTCAGAAAAAATAAATCGATACTGTTATTCTTACAAAAAGGACATAGAAGCGGACATGGTACATAAAAAAAGTGCCCATCTCTGCTTACTCCTCGGGGAAACTGGCATGAGTTTATGTTCTGTTATCATCGCAATTCGTTTATCAATTTATGTAGAACACCTTTGTAGTTAGTGGACTGTATTTATGGAGCTGATGGTAAATAAAAACCGATATAGCTAATTTTTAACTACATTAATATAGGACAATAAACCGCGTGCGAGAGCGGCAAAGCACGAACTCTTGGTAACAATATTGACAACATTAGAGATTTAGAATGTAAATCAATGTTGCCACAATAAAAGCAAAATTAAACACTATCTATGTTGCGAACAATTTGTCTTTAATCTTCTTCACTTAGGTTTTTTATTTGCTTATTAATTTATTTTACGCGGGTTGTACTACGTATAGTGAATAACGTTTGTTTTGCTTAATCAGTTGGGTTCTTTGAAAATAACTTTTTAAAGCCACGCCAGTCGGCCCACCGAAATTTCTACAGGTTAACGATGGTTATTGAAACTTCTACGCGAGTTACTTCAACTGAGAAATGTTACTGTTCGGAGATACGGCACCAGTCAGTCTCATGTCAAAAATGTTTGTTTTAGCTTGGGTTTGGCTGGCGACTGGCGTAGCCGTCGTAGCAAAGTGATACGTAGCCGGATCGCTACGAAGCTCTACGGCGTAGCGTATTTCAGTCGCGAGCTGGCTGGGTTTTAATAATGTAGCCTTGAAATCCGAGCTAGGAGGGTTTTAGCATTTACGATGTAACCCATTAACAATGTTTCCTCCGCTACTAGGCTTACATTTTAACGAGGGTTTAACAAAAATATAATTTTGCTTTGAGAAATTAATAATAGCACCGGCTTTCTAAGTAGCCTCTTGAAGATACAAAGATACTTTTTTCTGTGAGATGTAGTCTTCGGTAGATTGAAATCTTAAAAATAAAAAAAATAAAAATAAACTCACGCCCGTTATCCCCGAAGGGGTAGGCAGAGGCACCAGTCTCTAGAACTGGACCCACGTTTTGCCGAGTTTATTAGTTCCCAAACGTGACAAGTGGCAAGCCTGTCGCCGTTATCCGGGCACAATTTATCAGCGAATGGTGTTGCTGTACAAACAAATGTACGTAACTAAAAGTCATTGGTACATGCGTGGTTCGAACCCAGACCCTCATGATCGAGAAGCAAGGGTCAACCCCACTACGCCACCACCGCTTTGAAATCTTGAAATCTTCTATTGGAAAAATTGTCAATTGTTGTCAATTGTCGATGAAGCGAAAGTGATTTGTCAGGATCGTGGCAGGTGGCAGTCTCTGGTCTTTGTCTACCCCTCTGGGATACAAGCGTGAGCTTATGTATGTCAATTATTATTTGATTTTAGAAAAATCTAAGTTTTCATAAACCTTATGACTCGATTAACGAGTACCTAGACATTTAATCTATATAAATAAAATTCAAAGTCCTGACTGACTGACTCACTCACTCATCACCGCCCAGCCCAAGCCGTTGGACCCAGGAAGCTGAAATTTTGCACAGTGGGTCTATATATAATGTAGGCAAGGAATAAGACCGGATTTTTAGAAATAAAACCCCTAAGGGTGCGAAAAGGGTTGCCAAAATTTGTATGGGAGGTATAAAGAATGTTGTCTAATTTTCTTGAAATAAAATAAGATAGATAGGTAGAATATTCTTTATTGTACTTATAAATAACATTTACATATTTTTATAAATCTAAGTACAATTGGTGGCCTTATTACTATGAGCAAAATGAATACTCTTCAACACAATTGATTAAACACGTGTTTCGCTGTTTTTCTAAATTTAACCCTTAAGGGAGTGAACGGGTTTGTATAATTTTGAACTAAAGTCCACGCAGACGGAGTCGCGGGTGAAAGCTAGTTTTGCTATATTAGGCTGAAATGAAATCTGCAAAATGAAAAAAAAAAAAAAAACATATTTAGCACTTTTTCCTTCAAAAACTACTACAAAAACCGTCTTCAGTAAAAAAAATCTGGTAGATCCTAATATCATATCGGATGCATCCATCTCACTTATGCGATCGAGGAACTCTCGATAAAGCCTCAAAGAGGCTCCGAGGGGGCTTAACGACCGGAGTTGAGGCTAAGCGGGGCGATCGATCGCGCGTTATCTGTGAGAACGTGCAGTTCAGATGTGCTGACTCAAGATGCATTATTGGTAGTTATGTAACCACTATCCCTCTACTAGAGAGTTACAGAACGAGGTTGGTTCGTTGGAACGTTCCTAGTGGCATATTTAGTTACATAACTGCATAACTGGAAGTTATGTAACCACTATTCTGCTATTGTATTCCCAGGGAGGTATAGAACGTATTTCGATTGATTGTTTCGTGTGTGTGATTTGAATGTGAATAATCAATTTAATTAGTCTCTATTTATGAAAACTTATAAGCTTTTTATTGTATACTAGCGAACCGCCCCGGCTTTGCACGGGTGGCAAAAACCTTTCCGTGGAAGTAGCTATATTAGTTCCGTGGAAAATTGGGTAGTTTTTTGACTGTAGTAGTTTTTTCCACCTTGGGTTACTTTATTCGAAATTTCGTACAGAACCCTAAATTTTTGGAAAATTCAATATAGCGTATGTTACTTACCAAAAATGTAGCTTTCTAATGGTGAAAGAAATTTTAAAAGAGGCTCAGTAGTTTCTGAGCCTATTCATTACACACATACCTACAAAAGTAGAAATCTTTCCTCTTAATAATATTTCTTAAGAAAAAAAATTCCTTAAGGTTAAAATAAAATAAGCTCACGCCTGTATTCCAGAGCCTTTATTCAAGTTTCGATCATTAATAATGATCGTCTTCTTAAAGTACCTCTCCGTCACTGGAGGTGGGCAGTCAGCTCTTAACAACGTTCTCTGTTCAGCAAATCTGAACAGCTCCTCAGTCAACGCCCCATCTTTCGATGTATATTTAGTGTAGTGATCCAATTTAGTTTAACCCTTAAAGTCGCAGTATGTCGTACCTAAGAACATTTTATAATATTGCGACTTTAAGGCTTAATAATTATTAATTTTATTTACTCAAGCTTTTCTTTTAGTATTCCTACCGTTGCAAGTACAACAAATAGACTGAGAATTAACGGTAGGTACCTTAATTATGTTAAGGTTGTACCTGGATCCTGTTAATTTAGTAATTAATTGTTTTTATCTTAATACCCAACTTATGTCAACTAATAATTATTGTATAGTTGCATGATCCGAAACAAATATTTGTTAAAGTTGTGCTTACCAATTAGTGGCAAACATGCATGTTCTACTACTATTATTAATTAAGTTAACCATAATACTTTTACATGATTTGCTGTTGGTGTGCCTTATATATAGATAAATAAATGTATACGGAGATTAGCACATTTGTGGACGGGAATCGGTACATTTGTACACATGGCCTCAGTCTGGGTGGATTTTCGTGTTTGTAATGTCACCTGGTGACTACAGTACAGGGTATCCTAGTTTGGGACCAGGTCAGATGATTGTGTTGCGTGGAAGTTATAGTTATTATCTTATTAGATCACTGTATTTTTCCAGCGCTTAAAGCAAAGTAGTTAAACCTCATTGAAATATAGCAAAGAATTGTGCCAAGAAAAATCTATTAGCTAAGTGAAGCTAGCTCCTTTCCCAGCAGTATTTGTTTAACATTTTAAGACAGTTTTTAAGCTTCCGCGGAGCTATAAATAAGGGTACTTCTTCACTCAGTACTTTGTCGCTGTCGGGTTGGACCGCGTAGAGTTTTACTTTTCCGAGCGTTGTATTTCACCACTGGTCACAACATAAGTGCTTGTCCACACGAGCGTGTACAGAGCGTATGCGTTAAATTATGGATTGTGTAAGTATGCTGGTTTTTCTGTAACTAGCGACCCGCCTCAGCTTCGCACGGGTGGCAAAAACGTTTCCATGGAATTAGCTATATTAGTTCCGTAGAAATTTCCCGGGGTAGAAAGTAGCCTTTAAGCTTGTAATATTATTGATCATGATTGTAATTGATCATGTGCCTAGATATTAAATTTGTTATATCTCTGACATGAAATATCCGATTTCAAAATTCAAAAAGCTATCTGTATAAAACCCTAGGCAGTATCAGCATGACTCAGCAGTCAGCTGCCTATTGCAGCAGCAGAGATACACCGCGACCATTGTTTGGAAATATTTTGTTAAGTACTTGCTTTTGTAGTGTTTCAATGTATTAAATAGTCAGTATGTCTAATGTTTTGTGTAACTGTTGCTGTAATAAATATTTTTTCTTCTTCTTCTTCTGTATGGACTTGATCATACTTGTGGCCATTGTGGAAGAGCGGGTTTCCCTGGCACAGGTATTTTATACTTACAAGGGAATCCCAGCAAAAGTGTATGTTAGAATAGTTTTAGCTGTATAAATAAATATTTTGATTTTTTTTATTTTGATTTTGATACTAGAAGATAAAGTAATTTATTTGGATAATTTATAGGATTTATTTGGATAAGGATAAGATATTAAATTTGTAGGTGCTTAACCATACTTGAAAATAAATGATTAATAATGATTAAAAATTATTAATAAAGGTACAAATAATATGCCAACGTTGGCAGAAGAAGAAGAAGAAGAAAAATTTATTATAACAACAAAACACACGCCACAAAACAAAATAAATCCAAAAATTAAACCATAAAATTAGTACAAAACAAAGAATCAGAAGAAAACAGGAGGAAAATAAAGATCACGGCGTGTCACTGCTGTTATAAATGGCAGCTGACTCAGCATTATGCTGAAGGACAAGCCTTCAGCGCTGATTTTCAGTCAGTGCCAAATGATACTCCGCGAGCGTGACAGACCGCGGTGTAGTACAGCGATGAGAGATTTAAAAAAACTTAATACTTATGTACAGAATAGATTAAGTACTTAAAATAGTTTATTACCAAGAAACAGACAAGACTATTAAGTATAAATTAATTAATAAATATAACAATAATATATATGGATAATGTAATTAAGAAGGAACCAAAATACATAGAAATATACAGAGAAATATTATAGATACAGCACTTCACAGTCCCGCTATGCGATTACAAATTCATGTCTGTAGTTGCGGCGAAGGGTTTTAAGGGAAGGGAGGGGTGGTTAAGGCAGGGAACAGGGAGGAGTAGATATATAAAGGAGATGCTTTTGCCCAGCAGTGGGACACAGAAACGGCTAAATAAACAAAAATGTTAGTTCAATGTAATGGGCTACTTGCCCTAAAAAATGTAATTAGTCAGTCTTTTAGATTATTCAAAAATAAGGGACGCGTATTTTTTTATTTGTAAATTAGACCAAAAATGACAAAGATATAGCCCATTAAAATTACGTGTGATGTCACGCCGTGCTGCATTTTTTAGCACGGAGTGACGTCACACGTAACTTTAATGGGCTATATCTTTGTTTTTTTTTGTTTAATCGAAAAAAGAAAAAATACGTGTCCAACTAAATAGAATTTAATTATTTTGACCCTGGAAACTACCCTATCTAGGCCGAGTTTTCTCCGACTTCCGTGCGAGCCGGCACTAATCTTTATTTGCCCTCTTTTTTATTGGACGGAAGCGATCGTCGTTTGTCAAGATACGTCTCGTGTTTGGCGGCTGTTAGGTGTTTTTGTGGCGGGAAAAAACGGTTATCTCGAGCAGCACTCGGGTGGCGTGGGTGCGGCAGACCTTGAGATTGGGGGTTATTGGTTCGAGTGAAAAAAACAATACCGTGGCCCGTGCTCACCACTGCTTACAATCGTTTTATCTGTAGACGGCGGTCAAATTTTAAGCTAGGTTTACAACATTTGACGACCTCTGTAGCGCTACAGTTAGCGCATCTGCCTACCATGTGAGAGGTCCATGGAACCCTGGCTGTGGTAAAAAATAACCCGAGGTCTTGGATGTTTAGGTACGTGTTTAAACATAAACATTTACATACAGGCACATACATTGCTTCTGGCCCTACGCTAGAATACCCTGTGTAGTGGGAACCAGAAACAGCGACAGCACAAACATGTGAACATCCAAGACCTGGTTTTTTTTGTCCCCAGCCGGGATTCGAACCCGGGACCTCTTGCATGGTAAGCAGATGCGCTAACCGCTGCGCCACAGAGGTCGTCGTTTGTGATGTCGCCGTTTCTGGTTCCCACGACACAGGGTATCCTAGTGTGGGGCCCGAAGTAATGTAATGCGCCTGTATGTAATATTTATGTTTATGTCATTATCGGTCTGAAGAATCGTAGAGTCGATTCCGAGACTTAGGAAGAATTATTTATTTACCTTCGAAATTTCTATCGTGATTTGTTGCAGTTTTTACGATGTTCTTAAACTATCAGCTGTTTGTTAATGATTTCTTTGGAAACGCAATTCGCAAATAGCACGGTGTCAAATTACCTATACATAAATAAAATTGCACCGGTCGCATGACTGAAAAAGGATGATAACCAAGTAATACATTTATATTTTACTGTTCTGTTCTGCTACTTTATGCTAATTTATGCTACACTATGGATGTCTGTTTTATCCTAAATAAATCATTACTATTGATAACGCTCTGAATAGCTCATAGTTCCGGCTGCCTGAGTGATCTTAAACGATCACGAAGGTTAAGTAACATAAGGCGCATTCAGTGCATGGATGGGTGACCGTCTATGACTACTGCTAGTGGAATTTTTCCGAGCAGTTCCATGCTTCGCAAGGCACGTTAAGCAGTTAGTGCCGGCTGCCGTCGATAGATGGCAGTCGTTAAGCCAAGGGCGGCTTCAAAACTTCTGACAGTACGACCAGCCACTAGTCCGGATTGGTGGAGACTACTCCACCAATCCGGACTAAGCCTCCGTCATGGAGTATGGCCTATACATTCCCCAGGGAAGAGACCGTGCCCCTTGGTGGGGAAATAATGGGTTGATGATGTAATAACGTTCGGTTATCTAATAGAGGTACTAATTAGCGACTCTATTCCGGAGTCTTCCTTTGTTTATCCTAAGCAATACAACCCGCCGTTCCCGAAATAGAAATTTTAGTAATTCCAGAAAGTGTAGCTCTTAGGAATTCCTTCAAGTCATCAACTACAAAGCGCCAGTGTCAAGACAGTTTAAGACAAGCGAAATAGTTTCCGTATAAAGAAAATAATCTGCAGACCGTCACAAGTTATTGATGTAAATCAAACGTAATATGACAACCTCTGTGGCGAAGGTCCCGGTTGGGGACAAGAACCCAGTTATTGGATGTTTACATGTTTGTGATGTCGCTGTTTCTGGTTACTACGACCTAAGGTATTCTAGTGTAGGTGAAAGAGACAAATCTTCTTCGGGTTAATTCTTTCAGTGGGACAATACTTGAAACCACAGGTCTGAGGTTGAAACGTTTAATTGAACCTTATTGAGGCGACCTGTGTGGCGTAGTGGTTAGCCCATCTGCTTGCCATACAAGAGGTCACGGGTTCGAACCCCGGTTGCGGACAAAACACCCAGTTATTGGATGTTTACATGTTTGTGATGGCGCTGTTTCTGGTTCTTCACGACACCAGGTATCCTAACTTGGGCCCAGAAGCAATGTATGTGCCTGTATGTAAATGTTTATTACTATACTAGCCGCGTTACCAACTGAGTCGTAGGGCCTTAAACGTCAATAGTGATAGGAATGTGCAACGCTATCGATCGATATGTGCTTATAACCATCTTACGCACATCACTATGCATCTCCATAAGGCCCACAAGTGCAAGCGAGATAGACATAGTGAAATAATTTATGGCCCTACGACTCAGTTGGTAACCCGGCCACTATAATTTAGACTTGCAAAAGTTAATACTTCCTTTATGGGGCACTGCATAAGGTTCTACAACAAAATACCCCAAAATATATTAGAGTTACCTCCATCGCGGTTTAAGAATTGTGTTAAGCACACTCTTAGCAAAAAAGCTTATTATAAAATCAACGATTATTTAGAAGACAAGGATGTCTGGCATTAAATAGTAGTTTAATATTAAATTTAATCACACGATAAATGTGTCTAGTGTTCAACACATCCAAGAGTTTTTTTTTTAAGTTTGTAATTTAGGCTAAGACTGTTTTGAAAAGAATAAACGTGGAGTTTCTTTGTTAGTTTCTTCTCCATGTAATCTATTAATTGTGAAACTAACAACATTGACGTTCATAAAGTAAATACATATTCTATTTGTATTGTGAATAAAATATTTTATTTTGAATTTTTGAATTTAATATAAAGTATAAACCTAAGAAAAAATCATACTAGCTATCATCATCAGTCCACCTCTGCCTACTGTTGGGTATATCACTTTATCCCACCATTCTTTGCCATCCATGTCTCGCCATTTGCATCCACTAGCTATACTTGTTGCAAAAAAAACTCTGTTTCCGAGGGACCAGTCAAGGTCGTCTATTATTCGTGACCTAAAGCCCGCACCCGGCTCAGAGGTCGTTACGGAAGGCAAAGTGTCCCTAGTGCTTTCGCGGACAAGATTAAAACTCCGATTCTTGGGGCCTACTATCGATTTGTTTTTCTTTCCAGAAGTTATGTTATGTATTGACAAAAATCCAGGGCCGAAGGAAACCTGGGCGCAGAAAAACATTGTGGCTCCAAAATCTTAGAAAGTGGTTTAGAACTCTTCCAAGCCGCAAAATTGCGGAATAAAGTAGATACAATGATAGCCGACCTCCGATACGAAATGGTTCCAAAAGAAGAAGAAGAACATTGTCAAAAAATTAAATCTAATTAGTTTATCAACGTCCTTTTTTGAATGATACCTCTTTCACCTCCTATTATTGTCATTCAGGCCACTTTTTGTACTCTATCTTTTGCGCAATAGAGAATTAATAATAATACCAAAGTGCTATTTTAGTAGGTACCCATTTTTAATTTAGAGTAGATCATCCGTTTACGAAGATCTAACGTGTTAGCATAGTACACAATTTAATAAAAATATGATAATGATAATACAATACTATAAAACTGATACCCACGATACGGGGACTCCTACTGTGGGTCGTCGTCGTCAACCCATTATGTCCCCACCGAGGGGCACGGGTCTCTTCCCTGAGGAAGGTATAGGCCATACTCCACCACGAGGGCCAAGTCCGGATTGGTGTGGGTGCCGCTGAAAAATATACACAATTTTTTACTTTTTTACATTAATTTACACTATGAATAAAAAGACGCTCCAGCACTAAGATCCGCAGTACGCACTTTTGCCTGTCTACCCAAGTGTCTTAAAGTTTTCGCGCTCCTTGTTCGCAGGTTGGCGCCCAGAAACAATAATGAACTGACCGAAGCCCCGAGCTGATGCGGAGCTTGAGAAACAAAATTAAACTTCCAAGAAAGAAGCAAACAGAATGAAACTCAAAAGGACTACCTAAAACCCAGTGCAAACAAAATGACTAACGTTAAAATCAAGTTAATGTTTTTCGTTCTCAACGCGCTGCTGACAGCGGAATTTGTGGAGGCGCGGCCTTATAATGAAACGCTTCACAATAATACCTTCTCAGACATCGTGCTAGACTTCTCAAGAAACAGCACCGACGATGATTTCCACTTACCGGTGGACCCAAACTCAGACACGCTGAGAGTGGCTTCCGACGTCGAGACTCAAGAGCAGACAAACCAGAACTCAAAAACAGAGATGGAAGCTATCGTTAACGCTGAGCAAGACAGAGACGTCCTGATCCTAACGAAGAATAACTTGAAAGAGCCATCGAAGGTCCTAGATATACCTACAGACGACGCGGTGGCTCTTGAAAAGCAACTGAATACGTCGAGTCCGTTGCTGGAAAAGATCATAGACTCGGAAATGGGTCGTGAGGAAACGTTAACGGACATACAGCTCAGATCAGACATTGAGTTTGGAGAAGAGCTCCCCAGGTTTGAGTTCTTGATATCGGGGAAGATAAATGACACGAATGGCAATGCGAGTGTCCTCAACGGTTTGAGCAGTGGCGAAATTAAGGACAGGAATTCCAGTGATCTAGTGAAGAAGACGGATTATGTGGAGCTGGTAGCTCTTGGGAAGAACTCGAAGTTGGGCGAGAATAAGAGCGCCAACTACTTGACTAACGTCACTGGTCACGAGGTGGACGACGAACTGGAGCCGGACACAAGTAAGTGTTTGCATTTCATTGATTGACACCATGAAAAGTTGTTTCGTGAATAAGAGAAAAAAATTATTTAAAAACAGGAGAAAAAATAAAAAAATCAAACAAAAAAAAAATTATATATTTTTTTCTTTCCATAATTAAATGAATAACACTTAGTGCTCGCGAAAGTTCTAGTTCCAAAAGAGCCTGAATTGAACTTTGCTAGAAACGAGATTGGAGATATGAAAACTGCCTCTGGTTTCCTCTTTCCTGACATGATCATACAGTCTGTTAGCTTTTAGAATATACCTCGGCTACAATCGGATAGAAGCGGATATATTCGTGTAATAGAAATCTCAAAACTAATATGACACTTAAATTTACATAACTTTTCAAAATAGTCAATAAAAGTTTTAAACAGGGCGTAGTATTACACTCGTGTACTTTCGGCGAAAACCGAAGCCTATTCCCGAGCCCGAGGTATATTCTAAAAGCTAACAGACTGTAATTGATAGATAGATATATAATAATTTATTAAATTACCACAACACACAAAGATATACAATAGACAGGCATAGCATGCTAACAATATTATTCAAAGTAACAATATAATAAGTCGTAATAGAGATATTTTCCTTGTAAGTATGTGGGTATAAGCACTCCTCAAATTATGATTAGCTGTGTATTAAGTGTTATGGCAATGTAAAAGCTACCCAAACTCAGCATATGCTTTAGTTATTGCAAAGCAATGGCCTGTAGCGCTGGTTTGCAGTCGGGACCTACGAGTAAAGAGACGCAACGAAGGCCATCGCTGAGCTCTCTTTCCTTGCCATAATTTAAAAAACTAAAAGTAAGTAAGTAAGTAAGTAAGTAAGTAAGTAAGTAAGTAAGTAAGTAAAGTTTATTTCTCACCATAAAAACAAAAACAACAAACAGCGTATTACGAGCCTTGAGGGCTTTACAAAATCTCTTAAAGGCTATTGGTACAGTTATCAATTCAGCTAATTGCCAAACTAGGTGGTCCTGTATTTTGGCAAAGTGACTGTTATGTCACGTCTGTTATGTTATGTCTGTGTTAAGCACACTCTTTGCAAAAAAGCTTATTATAAAATCAACGATTATTTAGAAGACAAGGACGTATGGCATTAAATAGTAGTTTAATATTAAATTAAATCAGAGGATAAATGTGTCTAGTGTTCAACACATCCAAGATATTATTTTGTATGTTTTATTTGTATTAGCTATAAGGTGATTTGAGAAAAGATGGTCAGAGTGGAGTTTTTTTTTTCGGTGCCTTTTTCTCCACTACAGACGGCCCCAAGGCAGCGGCTAACATTATACATAACTGTATGTACATTGACATTCAACAACCAGAATGTAAATTCTTTACGTTGAAATTCTTCTTGATTCTTGATTCTTTTGGAACCATTTAGTTATTAAAGTTAGGCATTATTTTACTGTACTTGTTGACACCAGCCAGAACATACCACTGATATCTCTCATACACATGAAAACCAACACAATAGAATTATGGGCAAAAAGGCTTCAAAAGCGGTAATTGTTAAGGTTCCGTCCTCGTAACCCTATTGCCTCGTACCCAGAATGCTCCAAAAGAAAAGATCGTGAGTGATTTACGTGAATTGGGCACAGTTATCGTGTGAAAAGGAACACATTCGTTTGCAAGCCATCAGTGCGGAAAGCTGGCTCTCGCACCAGCATTCCAAGTAGGTATTCGGATTGGTGCTGGACCCACTGCAACCAAGTAATTTAAAAATATATAATAAGAAGCATAAACATTTGCAAACAGGTACATACATTCTTTCTGGCCCCACGTAGGGTACCTTGTGTCGAGGGAACGAGAAACAGCTACATCACAAACATGTAAACATCCAAGACCTAGGGTTTTTTTTGTACCCAGCGTCGCACATCTGCCTACCATGTGACCTGGGCCTAGATTTTACTAATGCAATGTAGTACAATGACAACTGCATTAATATGGCGATTTAGTTTCAATACCGCTTCTAGTCTACGCGAGCTACGTATCAATAATAGGTTAGTTTCCAGGGTCAAAATAATTAAATTCTATTTAGTCCGTATTTTAGATTATAAAAAATTATTGGACACGTATTTTTTCTGTTTTCGATTAAATAAAAAATAACAAAGATATAGCCCATTCAAGTTACGTGTGACGTCACTCCGTGTTAAAAAATGCAGCACGGCGTGACGTCACACGTAACTTTAATGGGCTATATCTTTGTCCTTTTTGGTCTAATTTACAAATAAAAAAATACGTGTCCCTTATTTTTGAATAATCTAAAAGACGGACTAATTACATTTTTTAGGGCAACTAGCCCATTCTAGGCGTCAATGAAATTGAAAAACTGGTCACGTGACCCGACCATGTAACTGCAATTGAACTATAATGCACTAACAGAATCATGCCCCTGGATGATAAGGTCGATGGTAGGCAGATGCGCTAACCGCTTAGCTACAGAGGTCGTCAAGGCATATAGGTAATGTCATTTCTAAGGCTGTCGTCGGCTTTTGTCGTTTCTTGTCCTACCCACTAGCGTTACCAAAGAAATAAATCGACGGGTGAAAGTCTATTTGGTTTCAGCGACATTTTTTTAATTTTTTGATAAATCTAGATCAAAAGTCGCAGAAAAATCTGCAGATTTCAAATATATAAATATCTCAACTTAGCCAAAAAATGTCGCTTAAACCAAATAGCCTTTCACTCGTCGAAATCATCTTTCTTCGGATTTGTGTTTCAACTTTGAAAAGGGAAAATCTGAGGGCCGAAAGAGTCTCCTACCCTTCCCTTGCCGGCTTCGCATAATTTACGCTCCGGGTACTCGTTAATTTAACTGAAACGACCTTTCACGTGAGGATCAATTGGAGATTCTTTTCTCCGGGAGCCAGTTCTGGGTCAGTACCATTAGTTCTCACATCAAAGTCAAAATTAGATCAATAAGGAAGACTGCGACTTCTTTGAAATTGAAAGATCACAGTATGAGCTTGAGTTTTTATGAGCTAACAACGTGGACAGATAACTTCTACTATTTTATTTTTTCGGGATTTTTATTTTTCTTTGACCAGTCCTTTAGCTTAAGTTATTCAATGAAAAGCCTTGACGTTAAAAATTACCTTTCTATGACGTCAGCAAACATAGTATGAGTATGACTCCCTTGCCTTACTTAATATAAAAAAAAATTGCAAATTACATTTGTATCTTTTTAATCGTGCTCTGATGACGTTACAAACACCAATTTGAAAATATTAAAAATGGATACAATGAACAGAACTCAAAAATACTTTTTTTTTAGCCCTATAAAGGGCACCCTCCGGAGGACACGGGGGAGGGAGGTGGTGAATGCTCATGCATGCACAGCACGGGCCCGGCCGTGCTGCCAATGTGGGACTCACAGATTGCGCCTACCCACTAAACCTAGGGGCTGGTTTTGGTCCTATGGACCCCTAAACCTACATCATGAGCGACCCCCCTCGAGGCCGAGGAGGGCGCACAGCTCAAAAATACCAAAATTAGGTTCTTAAACTGGTCAATATTTTCAAAATAAATAACATGGCCAATTCTTTGAGAATGAGGCGGCTTGCGCCACGATTGTTAAATATTTTATTTAGCGTAGTTCAGCGGCCTTATAAACATATTTAGGTCAGATGTAAAACTATACAAACACGTCACATTTAAATAAATTAGCGACTAAACTCGTTTAACGATTGCGGTGGAAGCCTACCTAAGTCTCAATTTAGCTTTAGAGCTTTACGATAGAAGCGGCCAAAAGTGTTGTCAAAGTCAATTTTAACGTGTAGAGGCGTGTAGATAAAGGCACATAGCGACGAATTTCAAAGGGTGGATTTATAAAGTCTTAACTTAATTACTCAACCCGATAAACCCGACATGCATAATGATTCTATCTATCTATCTAATCATCCCGTAAATAGAGCCCTCTGTTGGGCATAGGCCTCTTCTCTTTCACGCCATCCCATCCGGTCCAGTGCTAGTCTCGTCCAATGTGTCCCAGCCGCTTTCACAATGTCGTCGGCCCATCGGGCTGGTGGTCTGCCCACCGACCGTCAACCCGTTCTTGGCCACCACTCAGTGGCTACCTTAGTCCACCGGCCGTCTTCCCGCCTAACCAATGGGAATATCGACGTTTGGCACACGATCCTTGAGTGTGATGTCTAACATGGCTACCCCATATCTACCCCTTTGCGCAACTTGAATTTTCTCCATATTGCCTTTCTTGAGGGTCCATGTCTCGGCACCGTAGGTAAGAATGGGTAGTATACATTGGCTTTTGGCTTTAGGCTTTGTGGAATTCTGGCTCTAAAGACATCGTCCAGCTTGCATAATGATTACGACTCTTTAAAAATTAGACAGATTGTTTATTTACACAGAGGTAGTCGGTTTGATTTCAACTGGGGGCCGCTGCTTATTTCTACAATGGCCTCAGTCTGGGGGTTTTTTCATGTTTTTAATGTCTTTGCCTAAATAGCCAACTTTTTTAAAATTATTTATAAGAGACTTTATATTAAGTGGTTAACAAATCATTCGCCAACTGCGTGGGAGGTTCTTGGCGAATTAGACTCTCGATGGTGTGGTGCTCAGCCACCACCACCACCTATGTATTACCAGTAGTCTCTCATAAATATATTTTTTTAAAGTATTTGAGCTCGACTTTATTAGCAATAATAACTATAACTTCCACACAAAACCATCACTTGGTCCCAAACTAGGATATCCTGTACTGTGGTAACCAGGCTAGGACCTCTTCTTCTCTTTCTTGGTAGCTAAGCGCCTTAAAGGGTAGACCAACGGGGCATAGTGTAAATTCATGAGCCAAAAATAACACCCTCCGGTTTCTGGGTCAAGTTCAGCCGCTGTTGAGCGACACAGTACAGAGACCAGACAGAACTTTACTAAGTATATTACAAGTAAGGTTGTATACCTATAACACAAAATTAACACTTACGTCTATCCTTTGAGGAGATAAGCAGCGATAAAGCCGAGTCCTCACGATCTCAGTCTCTTCAATCTTAGCGCAGCGAACTGAGACTGAGTGATCCAAAATATCTACTCGGGTAATGTACGTACCTTGTGCACCGGTGATCGAGTACCTGATGAAAACAGCTAATATTACCCTCCTATTGTGGGGGCTATCGCGGTTAGGTCAACCCGTAGTTGTATCACGTTTACTGACTGCCGTGAGAGCTCTTGTGATAAGGTTAACCCGTGGTTGTATCACGTGTGCCTGCCGCCGTAGCTCTTGTGGTGAGGTCAACTCGTGGTTGTGTCACACGTACCTACCGCCGTGAGAGCTGTTGTAGTAAGGTCAATCCGTCGTTGTATCACGTTTAACTACTGCCCTGAGAGCTCTTGTGGTAAGGTCAACCCGTGGTTGTATAACCTTTATGTACTACTGCCAGAGCTCTTGTGATAAGGTCAACCCGTGGTTGTATCACGTGTGCCTACTACCGTGAGAGCTGTCACGTCTGTGTCAACCCGTAGGTGTGTCACGTGTACCTACTGCCGTGAGAGCTGTCGCAGTTTTGTCCGTGTTCTCAGGTTTCACGGACGTGCAGACGCTGTTCTTGGCGTGCTTTGCGACGCTGCTGCCTCTCCTCGCCGTCCTCTTCGCCTTCCTTTGCGTCAGGTAAGTGAAGTTGTAGTGGAAGTAACTAAAAACTTCATTTTTTTGCATAGAAAATAGACTTTTTTAACATGATTTATTTTTTACATTTACATACAGGCACATACATACATTGCTTCTGGCCCCACACTCGGATACAATGTGTCGTTGGAACCAGAAACGGCGACGTCACAATCATGTAAACATCCAAGACCTGGGTTTCTTTTTTTTTGTCCCCAGCCGGGATTCGAACCCGGGACCTCTCGCATGGTAGTTAGATGCGCTAACCACTGCGCCACAGAGGTCGTCTATTTGTCAAGTTACTGAAAACCATTTCAGAATTTTTGTACTAACCAAATATGAATCTGGTTGTTCGAAGCAAATAAAATTATTGTTATTATGTTTGAGTGCTCAGAAAGTGATAATTGTATCCGGAAGAAAATTAATTATTAGTTAGGGACATTGGTAGAAATAGTCAACAGCACGTCAACCTTCACATTTTAGTTGCAAAGTCGCCCGTAATGCAACGGAGCAGAGCCCATGGGTGTTAATGATGATGAGCTGTCGACTGTACATTTTTTTATTGACGAATGAGCTGAACTAAAACAAACTACTTGGTCATATTTGGCGCCAAATCCCGGATATTCGGCGTAATGCCACAGAATACATAATAGTACAGGTACAAAAGATTCACCCCGCAAAATCAATTAAAGAAAAAGGGACTCTAGCAGCGTAACAATTAGGTGCAATTCAGATCGCACGGCGCTAATAAAGCTACGTTATATTTACCTACATGTTGCCTCTCTTTCTACCGCGTAAATCTTACCTCTTCTGGCGCCTGAATTCCTACCTATTTGCTACTCTGGAGTGGTCACCACGTTACGCTTTTGATACCGACACGCGTAGTGAAACAGGCCTGGTATTACTGCCTCAGTCCAAGATTTTTCACTCCTTTGACAAACCGTCTCCTCTGATATATGGTTCATTCTAGGGATAGGTACTGAACATTCAGGGGCGTACTCGAATTAATTTAAACTTCTCCCACACGTTGAGTGCCCCCTGATGGGAACAGCTAATAAGTATTGTGGTGCCGAAGCGGAAAACTTTTTAATTGAATCCCCTGCGAGCGCGACTCGCGACTTTCATGAATGCAAAGCGAAAGCGACGGCAGAGATCGCAGTTTTGAATTTTAATAAATTTGTAGATATCTGTATGTTTCATAACCCAATGGAACGGAGGACGTGACAATCGGAGAGAGGGGAGAACTGAAATGAATCGCCGACCTAGACTTTTAGTCAATATCATCATCATCATTATCAACCCATTATGTCTCCACCGAGGGGCACGGGTCTCTTCCCTGAGGAAGGTATAGGCCATACTCCACCACGGGGGCCAAGTCCGGATTGGTGGAGGCTTGTAAGACTAGTGGCTGGTCTTACTGTCAGAAGTTTTCAAGCCACCCTAAGGCCTCTGACTTGGCTTAACGACTGCCATCTATCGGCGGTATTCGGCACCAACTGCTTAACGTGCCTTGTAAAACAGGGAACCGCTCGGAAAAACGCCACTAGCGTCAGTCACTGTCACTAATCCATGTTGCTTAACCTTCGTGATCGCTTAAGATCACCTAAGGGGGCCGGAGCTACAAACTACGATCGATTCTTGTGTATGGTAAAGATAGTGAATATTCTCCGCCGAAATTGGCTATATCAGTCACCTGAGAGCACATGAGAGTCACTTTCAATAGTCAGATCCCAGTCGCTGTGGCTGAATACGGTCGGGATTGTCGGGGGAATATGTTTAAGCAGGTTTTCCCACTTTTGCGAGGATAGTGATTAATGTTTTATCCCCGGTTTCTCAAACGCTAACAGTCTGTTAATTTATTGCTAACAGCTGTCAGTTGTCAAATTTGCATACAAAAAAACAAGTGACAGCTGTTAACAGTAGATTAACAGATTGTTAATTTCGAGAAACCGGGGTTTAGTATTGCAAGTTGTTGATTGCATTATATAACAGATAGGTGCCTCATGTATCTGACCATGAGAAAAATACAGACCTAAGAAAAAAATACGAATCGTTTTTTATACCTAATACTATACCAGTCGGTATACGATTAGCGGTATTGTCACTTAGAGCGAATGTAGTCCAATATAGTTATATAAGTATATAACATAACATTTAACATTTACATACAAGCACATACTGCTTCTGGCCCCACACTAGGATACCCTGTGTCGTGGGACCCAGAAACAGCGACATCACAAACATGTAAACATCCAAGACCTGGGTTTCTTTTTTTTTGTCCCCAGCCGGGATTCGAACCCGGAACCTCTTGCATGGTAGGCAGATGCGCTAACTACTGCGCCACAGAGGTCGTCAGACTCGTAATATTGTACATTCGACGTCAACCTTCACTTGCAAAGTCGCCCTTAATGCAACGTAGAGTGCATGGGTGTATAGGATGATGTGCTGTCGACTGTACGTAGTAATTATCTTACGGTGAATATGATTACCTATATTGTTTTTTGTTGAGTTTGTGCCAACCAAAAGGTCGGCACAAACTCGAACCTAAGTTAGCTGCTAACATGGTCTAATTTGTTCATTGTTGATCAAAAACCGTTACCTCAGAACAAGTTTTTTTACAACAATTAGCACTAATGGGATTTTTTTTCCCACTTGTCCTACTTTTAATTGTCCTACCGAATAGTGGAACAGAAGAGGGAACATTTTTTTCCCAATAGTTCTACTATTATTATTCAACACAAAAATATTCTAAATGAAAAAATATAGGTCACCGGAGAGTACACTATAATTTTCCTTCAGTAGAACATGAATAAATAATCTTCAGGATTCCCTTCATTATCGAAATATATAATCCATTTATCTATACTTGACATTTTTTTCAGACTTTAAACGACACTAAATCAAAAACCTTTAGCGGTAGAAAACTCGAAACAGTTTACAAATTTAGTGCTAGCTAGTACTAAACTTGCAAACGGTATCGAATTTTCTACCGCTCAGTACCTTCAGTTTTTAATTCAGTGTCGTTTAAAGTCCAAAAAAATGCCAAGTATAGACAAATGGATTAGACGTTTATTGCGCCATGGACGGCCGCATCTTTTTTGCGTTAACTCCGAAGTTTGACTTATTTACAGCTTCAAGGGACTGTAGACTAAAGTAGGTATATGTTTCAAATCGATACCTCTAGGCGTTCTCGACCGGACTGACTAATAAGCGATAAACAAACATAAACATTTATGTAAATGTTATGCCTTGCATTGTATGTGCCTGTATGCACAGGCGCATACTTTGCTTCTGGCCCCACACAAGGATATCCTGTGTCGTGGGATCCAGAAACAGCGATGTCACAAATATGTAAACATTCAAGATCAGAGTTTTTTTGTCCCCAGCCGGGGCTCAAAGACTACAAGGATTCCGTTTTTTCCTTTTTTGTGGACGGATCCCTAAAATTTGACTTTCAAACTCCATAATAATACTCTTCTTTAATAGTTCAATCGACTGTATATCTATCTCAAAACTGGTGTAACAATTTTTCACCTCACTCAGGCCGGCTAATTCAATTTCCACTTAAATCCCCATCGAACCTTTCACCAACTGGATCATTTACTTTGCCGCGCCATTATTTACCTATAGGCAAATCGCGTGTTCACCAAATGAAAGGAGCAAGATTGATCACCGCGGATCCTTCCGCTAAATGATTCCACTTCGAGTTTGTAATTAATGCTCATCCCGGCCGATATCGCTCCCACGAAGTCGTTAGGCTTGTTTACACACGTCAAGTACGCAAGTAAAAGATTAAAATTTATCTTTAACTTAAACATACCTGTAAACACGCCGTAAATAACTCTTTTTACTTTATATATATATTTTATTTATTCAAGGAAAAAAAAAACGGAATTCCTAAGCTTTTCCCATATAAAGGTAATCAATCAATTTAATTTAAGGAGTTAAGATTTAGAAGTTTAGTACTAAAAAATTAATAAAACTACATTCAACCTTTACCTAGTCGCTGGATCCGGCGGTGCACGTTCGGAAAGCTAGGAAACCCATGAGGTCTATGTCCTGTGGGCGTCAAATGGCTGAGGGAGTTGATATTTTTTCACTATAATATAAGTGGTCAGGCAACTTATTTAAGACAGGTTACTATTAGCGCTTTCTATCTGACATATTGCGCGAGCAAATATGTGGAGGAAATGCAGGGATTTTTGTAATCACAGAAATGTTTATCTTGTTTTCATATTTTGACGACCGAACAAAAAATCATTAAGTGGTAAGTATAGCTCAATACACTTTATTTAAGTTATATAATTTAAGATGCGATTTTTTAAAATGCTTTTATATTTTAAAAAACATAAAAAGAACAACCAACAGCCCTAGATACGGGAAACACAGGGAAAATACAGAAAACAGGTTACTATTTTTTCAGATGTTAGAAAGTAAAATATTCAAGTAGCCTTACTACTTTCACACAAAACACAACCGCTAGAGTATCTGCGCAGCGCGGGGAGGCAGGCTACTAACAAAACAGATAAACACACCTGATTCCACTTCACTTGTTTACTTAATCGTTGACTAGCAACTTATTACAGTGGAGCTTTTTTATTATTGGATAAATTTTAGTTACCTACTTGTGTACTTAACGAGTGTACTCGTAAACAAGGCATCAGACTGAAATTGCCGCCTGTTCCGCTCCAGTTGTCCCGGCTGCGAAATGTTAAATATCAACACAAGTTTAGATAGTCGACGTTCGGATTACATTCATCATCATCAGCCCACCTCTGCCCACTGTTGGGTAAAGACTTATTCTCCATCTATACATCGTGGACTCCCACGCATCCACGGGCTCCCTGTTGACTTGCCCTTAGGTATATTACGTGACTTTTCACTATATCGGGTTAAGCATTTAGACAACTCCCAAAGTGTCAAATTTTGTACGTATTTGACAGTTCGGAATAAGATAAATCAGACAACTCCATACAGTGGACGACCTACATAATGGCACCACTGGCCACATCGTCCGACAATCGGGCTGTTCGTGTACCGTCTGACCGCCGCTCGCTTCTCGGCTGCCACTCCGTTACTGAATGTTTCGCTTATTTTATTACCACACATAAAATATCAATATATTAAAATTCAATATTATGTACAATATGTATAATTCAATTTCTTTTTTTTCTAATATATAAAATTCTCCTGTCACCACTCACCGTGTTAGTGCGCATACTCCTCCGAAACGGCATAGCCGATTTTGATGAAATTTTATACAAATATGTGGGTAGGTCTGACAATAGGTTGCTATCTATTTTTCATATCCCTGTCTGGCAACCCAACGTTTGCAGGGTCAGGTAGTTTAAATGTTAAACTTACTACGAATAACGCACACTAGGAAGAACACACACACAAAACATAACAATAATAATAACTATATATAAGAAGAATCGCTCGTAGACTGGGCTGCCTGAGTGATATTAAACGATCACTACGGTTAAGCAACATACGGCGCGTTCAGTCCATGGATGGGTCACCGTCTATGACTAACGCTAGTGGCATTTTTCCGAGCGGTTCCATGCTTCGCAAGGCACGTTAAGCAGTTGGTGCCGGCTGCCGTCGATAGATGGCAGTCGTTAAGCCAAGTCAGAGGCCTTAGGGCGGCTTGAAAACTTCTGACAGTAAGACCAGCCACTAGTCTTACAAGCCTCCACCAATCCGGACTTGGCCCCGTGGTGGAGTATGGCCTATACCTTCCTCAGGGAAGAGACCCGTGCCCCTAGGTGGGGACATGATGGGTTGATGATGATGATAATAAGAATAGCTGTCCCAGCTAACTTCGAACCGCCAAAGTTTTCGTAATTTTTCCATATTTTCTCACCATTTCAATCTTCCCTGGACTCCCACATATATAAAAAACAAAAATCAGCTAAATTGGTCCAGCCGTTCTCGAGTTTCAGTGAAACTAACGAACAGCAGTCCATTTTATATATAAGATACATTGCAACCACAATGCGTTGATTACTTAATCTACCATCAGAAATACCTACAACTTACATCCCTTATCGGATATTAAGAGATCTCGTGTCGCCCAATCGGCGTTTCCCTAAGTAATTTCGAAGGGATTTGCCGATCGGATAGGGTCGGCCGGTCGCGGGTTCAAACACGTCATCGTGAGGTAGCCTTTGAATTGACTTTGCCGAGATCGGCTTAAAGAACAAGCCACTTTTTTCTCCTCGGTGGAAAACGGTCGCCACTAAGTACAATATAAATACAAATGGCTTATTGACACGAGAGATATGTACATAACGTTACGTAGGTATAGGTAAAGAGGTTTATGCAAGTATAAAACAATAACGTCTATAGAATCCTTTCATAATAACAGTTGATGTAAGTCCGAACACAGCTTAAATGAGAAGCTGTTACCAATCTTCCTACTTACGTCCAAAATGCACCTATACAGTATACATAATTACGAAACGCGAGATCTTGGTATGTTTCGGGTCACACGCATGCAGCGGTGTTCATCGCGCGTGAGTGCATACGGGCGTCGCGTCGGATCAGATAGCTAGACGAAAATGGGAATGTATCTTCGTCTTTTTGTTACATTGTCATTAGAAACTAGTTTGTTATTTTGTATCAAGGCTAAACAAGGACGAGGACGTAATATAAATAACTACCTACAATCAACAAAAACTTTCGAAATACTTTGTAAATGAGATGAAAATATTTAAATGTGGCAGTCTTGAATTCAAAGCACAAGCGTCAACCCTGTCGCGCTTACTTCGTTCGACCGACAGCAGGTAGTTACATCCAGCGGACGGTCAACATTGCCTACTCGTGTTATTATACTGTGCCGCATTGGCGCCAAATTGAGCTTACACAACGATGGCCCCACGTCGGGCGCCAAACTAACATCCGCTTTAAAAATGCACGCAAAGGCTGGTGCACAACAACATCGTTTGATGGCATAAGCTCGCAAAATGAAGGCTTAATCTGCCCCCGGACGCGGTGAAACTGGTTTCCACGGGCAAGCCGATTCATAACGGTTTATTTTTCGCAAACTTTTCGTTCTGCAAATATCGGTATAGCCAGAAGTGCAGTTCTGTAATAAGTTGAACCTTCTATGGCTGTGTAAAAGGCCCATATTAGCATATCTTAGGCAAAGAGTCTTTCTCATTGAGCTGCATGGTAAGTCCGCCAGTACCTTGGGGACATTTGCGGCAGATATGGCGCGTAGTATCTATTAATAAATTAGCTTTCATCATCATCATCATGAACTAATTATGTCCCCACCGAAGAGTACGAGTCTCTTCCCTGAGGAAAGTATAGGCCACACTCCATCACGGGGGCCAAGTTCTGATTGGTGGAGGCTTGTAAGACTAGTTGCTGGTGGCTTGGTCAATGAACAATATGCTAGTTGCCCTAAAAAATGTTAAAAATGCCCTAATGACACGTATTTTTTTATTTGTAAATTAGACCAAAAATGACAAAGATATAGCCCATAAGAGCGGGTACATACTAGGCGTTTTGAAGCGCGCGCTTTTGTAACGCGCGTTGTAAGAACTATGAGGTCCGATTGAAGTGTACACATGCAAACGCGCGCTTACTGCGCATGTGTACACTTCAATCAGACCTCATAGTTCTTAGAACGCGCGTTACAAAAGCGCGCGTTTCCTAACGCCTAGTGTGTACCCGCTCTTAAAGTTACGTTTGACGTCACGCCATGCTGTATTTTTTAGCACGGAGTGACGTCAACACATAACTTTAAGGCTATATCTTTGTTATTTTTTGTTTAATCGAAAAAAGAAAAAATACGTGTCCAATATTTTTTTCTAATCTAAAATACGGAATAAATAGAATTTAATTATTTTGACCCTGGAAACTACCCTATTGTGCACTTAAAAAACTAAAGTCTCTTTTATATTTTGACGAAAAATATGCCGGGACGGTCTCATCACTAAAACAATAGCTGAGTTTTGCGAGAGGGGAATTGAAACTGTCCTTTTGGTGCATTTATTTTATACCTGGAATCCCTGGCAAGCTTCCAGCGATGAGGTAATTTAATCCCCAATGAACACTACTCAAATGCTGCACTTTTACTTAGAATGGCTTCTTCTGATGCTGCTCCTGAGTTACTGAGGAAATCATAATATTACAAAATCTATATAAATAAAAATGAATCCCTATTTCCCTTGGTCACGGCATCATGCCTGAACGGCTGGACCGATTTCGCTAATTCTTTTTTTGTTCTGTTCGTTATTATCAGGAAAAGGTTCTTATCAAAGAAAAAATTAAGGAAATTGCGCGGAAAATTAGAAAATTTAAAATTACTTAACCACCATATAAAATTATTAAACTTTTTTAATGTAACCTTAAGACATTTGACATAGAATTGACTGAATGCGTGCTGCAAATATAGTCAAAGAGGATGAAAAAAAAAAGACGTTTAAAACGGATTCTTCTGTCAATCTTATTTTATTGATAAACAATATAATAAAATCAAAAATCTGCTCATTTATGGCGTCTAAGGCGGAACAAAGTTCGCGGGGTCAGCTAGTACTAAATAAAACACCAGTAATAGGTATTTACTCTTTATGTTTCGGTTTTTTGACGACCTCTGTGGCGCAGCGGTTTGTGCATCTGCCTACCATGCGAGAGGTCCGGGGTTCGAATCCTGGCTGGGGACAAAAAAAAAGAAACCCAGGTCTTGGATGCTTACATGTTTGTGACGACGCTGTTTCTGGTTCCCACGACACAGGGTATCCTAGTGTGGGGCCAGAAGCAATTTGCATTGAGGAAGGAACTTTGCGTTGGTGTAGACATGACATGTGGAGACGATGAAGAAAGAAACACAGAGGAAACAAATATGTCGAGCGAATGTGAGTGGAAGGGCCAGTAAGGGACGCCCCATACTTCGACCAAATAGGGGATTTATTAGCAAAGTGCAAGATAAAAAGTTCCCGAAGCCGGTGTGCCTTCATGCAACGACTAATGAATGTCGATGAAGCGAACGTGATTTGTCAGGATCCTGGCAAGTGGCAGTCCCTGGTGTGGCCTACCTTTCTAGGATACAGGCGTGGTCTTAAGTATTACTACGTGTTTTGTATCTTGATTAGAACTCGGTATGTTTGAGATAATGGATATAATCAGCAAAAAATAAATACGCGCGCACGCAGTCCCGCTACTTTTGACAGCAGCCAGAAGAGAGAGAGAAAAACCACAGACTAGACAAACTTAAAATTAAAAAATAATGAGCCGTTTTCAGAAGAACTAAAAAAAATATATTACAGCTGTCAAAGGAATGCAATTTTGAACGTAAGCCCAATAGCCATGTGTGATACATCATAATATAGGTCTCAGCGAGTTGAACAAAAGTTACTATGACGGCAACAGCCAAATGTTTGTCCTTTCGGAGTTATATTGTATTGAAAAAAAAAAAACTAACGTTTTCAGTAAAATATAACTCCGAAACGACAAACATTTAGCTGTTGGCGTCATAGTAACTTTTGATTAGCTCGCTGAGACCTATTTTATGATGTATCACACATGGCTATTGGGCTGAGGTCCAAAATTGCATTCCTTTGACAGCCGTAATATTTTTTTTTTAGTTCTTCTGAAAACGGCTTATTGAAACCGTAGAACGTCGACGCGTCGGCGTGAACACTATGTATGTATAGTTTATAAATTCAGTTCTTCTGAAAACGGCTCATTGAAACCGTAGAACGTCGACGCGTCGGCGTGAACGACGTGAACATAATGTATGATTTATAAATTTAGCTCAATTTTCAATTTGAGTCTTTATAAGGTAACCCTGTGATTCCAAAATCCAATAGTTATCTCTCTGTCGAACGGAATCAGAATTAAATCGTTCCCGGACAAGAGCAGTTATTTGTCTGGCCTCTTGATATCAATCCGGGGACCCCGGAGGGTTGTGCGAGCGTTTTGTCGCCCGTCGCCGCATGTGGCAGGCGGGATATTGCTTTTATTAATTGCGTGACAAACGTGGCATTTCAATAAGCTGACTATCTCGTTCGTCTTTCTAGCGATTCTCTATGGAAACTTCTGTACTTTATTTGTACAAATAGCCTTAGGTTTTAGTTATGTATTTTTTTCGCTGCCTTTTTTCCACTACATTCGGCCCCAAGGTAGCTCCTAACATTAAATGTAAGTGTGTGTACATTGACATTCAACAAACAGAATGTAAATTCTTTATTAGGTCAACCAATCGCATGCGGCAAAGCACGAACTCTATGTACAATAGTGACAACATCAGAATATAAAACAATTTTGCACTAATAAAAGTATGGTAAAATCATCTAATCATCGAGGCTTTAAGGCGACTTGAAAACTTCTAACAGTAAGACCAGCCACTCGTCTTACAAGCCTCCACCAATCCGGACTCTGGCCCCCGTGGTGGAGTATGACCTATAGCTTCCTCAGGGAAGAGACCCGTGTCCCTCGGTGGGGACATAATGGATTGATGATTATCATGAAAATCTTCTAGTATGTCGCAAACAACCCTGTAGCTTCGAACCAAAACTAGTAACGTTATTTACCAAGCGACTAAATATATATATTAAATTGAATAATGACACTAATTGGCTTGTGATAGAGAGTAAATGTAGAGTAATTACAAGGTACTGAGCAATTCATTTAATAATACAGAGATGTTATATAATAATGCGAAGCCAACCAAAGCCTGATGTTGCTAATTGTGTTCGACATTATCATATTTCGACATTATCATATTTTATTTCAGTTGCGAGATGGGGAAGGCCTCGCAGTGGTACACAATTTATTCTACGTGATATGAAAATGGGCTATGTCCAGCAGTGGACTAATATTGTCTGATGATGATGATGATGAATATAAAAATAATGATGACGATATAGATAATTATTATTATCTACTTTGTTATTGCAATTTAGCGCTGTATAAACATACCCTGCGTCCTTTATTGGTTTTAAATGATTTAATTATGAACGGTCAAAACCATTTCGAAAACTATGCTTTCACTACAATTTCGATTAATCATATTTCAAAAGAAGTCTACATTTATTAAGATATTCAATAAAAAGCCTTGACCTTAAATGACTTCTGTGATCTCAGCAAAAACAGTACGAATAAGAATAGATAGATAGAATATTCTTTATTGTATGTACACCAGGAATTACACATGAAATTCGACAATAACATAGCACAGTACAATTGATGGCCTTATGGTTGTCTGTAGAAAAAGATAAAGAAGCTAAATTACGGGTAGTCGGTGCAACTAGACAATATTAAACAAGATATTTCTATATCTAATGCACATACATAAACGGTACATGAATATTAAATAAGTATAGAATAAACGTAGTTATTAAATAAAAATAATATAATACGTAGGAGATGAAAGAAAACACATACTTACATAATACTAGAGAAAAAGAAAAGAAAACACATACTTAAATTAGGGAAAAGGCTGTGATAGTGAAAGAATTGCTAAAGAACCTCGTCGAGTGACTTGCGCAATCGATTCTGTTCGGATCGTAAAGTGCGACTGATCATGACGCAAACGCCAAAATTGTAGAAAAATATTAAAAATAAATCTCAAAAATACCGAAATTAGTTCCTTAAAATTGACAATATCATTTTCGAAATATATTACAAAAACATATCAAAAACAACTTCTTCTTCATGGCCAATACGAGTGTTAGCGTGTTACCACAAAACCAACGAGGCAGTTTGAAATGACAACATCCACGTGTTTTGCAGATCCATGTGCCGGCGCTGGTGCCCCGGCTGCTGCAGGAAGGTCGAGGAGGCGAGCGACTCGGAGAGCAGCGGCCATAAGCAGGAGAACAGTCATCCGGTGAGTAATAAACCTAGAGATTTCCAGGTACTGGGACATTTTTCACTGTAACCTAGGCCGCCACGATTCAGGCTCGACCTTGTGTGGTGGTCACTAGAAAACTCTTAGCTATAAGGTAAGGTACTACAGTTAATTCATAGGTTTTATAGAAGATGTAATGGTGTTTGTGAAATTTCTGATTCTGATTCTGACCTATAGCCTGGATACTATTTCATAGACTTACAATACATGGTTCATGGTTATAATACTGTACCACTGGACAGAGTGGAGTTTTTTTTTTTCGCTGCCTTTTTCTCCACTACAGACGGCCCCAAGGCAGCGGCTAACATTATACATAACTGTATGTACATTGACATTCAACAAGCCGAATGTAAATTCTTTACGTTGAAATAAATTATTGATTCTTGATACCGTTTTTTCTTAGTTCTACGCAATACGCTTAGGTCTGGCAATCTCATTCTCCTGAGAATTATATCCAAGAGTAATGTATGTCCACTTAGGTATATTATCTGAGAGAAACTGTTGATACCTACTACGCACGCGAGGGCCTTCAACCTCCAAAATACGTAACTCAATAGTCCAGATACGCGGCCAGATAAAATCATAAAATAGTCAAGTGTTACTGGCCGTAGCGTGGATACAACTTCGAAGATAAAAGCCTGATAAAAGCCCTTGGCAGTTAAACCAATTGAACTATTGATTGGCTTACTTTCAATAGTTTTTCAATATTTAAAATTCTGGTGATTTGAGAAAAGATGGTCAGAGTGGAGTTTTTTTCGCTGCCTTTTTCCACTGCCCCAATGCAGCGCCTAGTATTATAAGTATGTACATTGACATTCGACAAAAGATGCTTATGGCATTAAGTCCGCCGCATTGTACTATATTTTTAACTTAAATGTAAGTGCAATAAAAGTATCAATAAATAAAAAAATAAATAAGTAAAAGAATGTAAATTCTTAGCGTTGAAATAAATTCCTGATTTCTGAAGGTATAATCCATGCTGAAAAAATGCGAGGGTTTTTAGACGGGTATCCGTTATGGACGGAAGTTTAGGGTAAAGGAAAGGCTTAGGACATATTTGCCAAAAGGATATTCTCAATCTTGTCTATCTACTTATTTTAGACTCCCTAGATGACCGAGGGAGAAAAATACGGCTACGGGTAGACGAAATATATTATCTACTTGGTTGGTTGGCTATTCTTTGAAATCCGGCTAAGTGCAGGTCGTACTTGTGCACGAATGGTTCCGTAAAATTATTTGTATAAAACTAGCTTACCCCGTAAACTTTCTATCACATTTTCAATTTCATCGTTCAAACGTTCCCTGGCCTTTCATAAATATAAAATAAAAAAATCTTGCCAAATCGGCCCAGCCGATTCCGAAATTAACAAACAGCAATTTTTTTATTTATTTATTAAAGGTAAACTTATAGGTAATAACCAAAGAGGCATTAAAACCATAAACAAATCAGTTTTAAACAGCTGAAACCAGTTGCAATGCTAATGCA
The DNA here is from genome assembly GCA_947310845.1 of Yponomeuta plumbellus. Classification (NCBI taxonomy): domain Eukaryota; kingdom Metazoa; phylum Arthropoda; class Insecta; order Lepidoptera; family Yponomeutidae; genus Yponomeuta; species Yponomeuta plumbellus. The sequence goes on from OX371203.1 coordinate 21,196,302, forward strand.
GTTTGCCCAACATGATAACTTTAATTGAAATTATACATGAAGTATCAGCAATTTATTTTTATATAGAATATTCGAATATTTCGAGCATCTACCTGTGGCTGTTATTAATATCTGTTATTAATACAATAAATGTATTTTTTAGCCCCCACGTATATATTTATTTATTTTAATTAAAATATTTATTTTTAAAATGAATATACAAATTAATTGACCTCTCGAGCTAGATTAACTCAGCAGTGCACCGAGGACATATCGGACATCTGCATGCATGACATTATAATGGCTCTCAAACGATTTAAGGGCTACGAGGCACCAGGTGATGACTGAATTAAAGCTGAGCTTCTAAAAACTGGAAGAAAACCGGTTCTTAGGGTTCTCCAAAATTTATTTATTCCGCCCATATCGACGACGAAACGCCAGAGGCATGGAACTAAAGTCTGGTGATACTTTTCTTCAAGAAAGGTCATAAAACCTCATTATAGAATTATAGACCCATCTCATTTCTGAGACATGTCTATTTAAGCTGTTCTCGAGAGCCGTTACGAATCTTTTCGCACGCAAGCTCAATGATTTCCAGCCTTACGAACAAGACGGTTTCCGAAAAGGCTTAGTACGTTCGACACCTACTGATGCTGCGGCAGATTATACAGAAGACCAAGGATAATCTTCCACTATGATTGGCGTTCGTGCACTACGAACAACTTTCAATTCGATCTTGATACGGGCGGTGCTTGAATCTCTCCAGCAGCGGTGTCAAATCGATTATCGCTATATCGAAGTGTTCAAATGTTGGTACAAAACGTCACTATGTCAGTCTGACTACAGGATCAAAATATGATTTCTATTCATTTCTTGCGCGGAGCGAGGCAGGGAGACTGATGTTATATCTCCGAAATCGTTTACTGCTCCAAACTACGTATTCAAACTTTTGGACTATGAAGGACTATGAGCATTTTTGGATTGTTGCCAACAACAAAAATGGCGGGCACATCTCTCACCTTCGATTTGCCGATTACGTATGGACGGGTGAAAGGCTATTTGTTTTAAGTGACATCTTAAACTGTTAAATTGTTTGAAGCGCCAAAAAGTACTCAGATATTTTTAAAACCTAGCTCAAAAGACGCAGAAAATTCTGCAGATTCCAAATATATAAATATCTTAATTTAGCCCAAAATGTCGCTTAATACAAATAGCTTTTCACCCGACGATATAAGGTACTTTACCGTATGGGTACGGGACCCTAAAAAAAAGAACGTGAATATGGTAAGAACGTAATAAAGTCAATCCAAAGTGGTTCATTCACCTACTCACATTTGGAGCTTGATTGATTTGAAGGCCTCTTATGCAATAGCAAAGAGAAAATGGAAAATGTTTGAGACGTTTTGTAAAGGAAATACAGGAAAAATATATTATTCGTAACCACTTACGTTGGCAGCGTCCCTTCAGAATTTTAAACAGAGTGTTGAAGACTCGTATTAAGTATAGCGGGGAGGCTAGAATGCAATCTTGCACTTTCCTTTATTGATTCCTGCCACTTCTCGACCCCTTAGGGAACGAAATCTACTTACAACTCCGCTTCTCCGCAAGAGAACCCGTTTATTGTGAGCGCCTGAATAAAAGCTATAAGCAAAAACATTTGAACGGTTGTTTCTTGCTCAAACTGTATTTGCAGGCGTTTACATCGAGGAATAAATCGGAAGCGCACCCTCTTCGAATGAAATATTCACTGTAAAAACGTGTAGGCATTCGCCATGGTATGTGATTGTCCCTTTGGAGTCATAACTCCTAGGGCAGTGGCAGGCAACTCGGACGTATATGATTATTCCTATGAATAACGAAAAAAGTTGGTGTTGCCAGCGTTGTTTGAATTATTCATGGATATGTGTGGGTCGCCCTGCTTCACTTTGTAATAGTGTTGGGTATTTTTCGTGATAATAATACGCCTAGGCCCTATTCTAGAACAAAGGTCTGATTATAAATTATGTTTACAGCAAACATAATTAAAGTTAACATCCCAGGGGCCCAGGCAATATTTATTATTAGCGCGGCTGTATCACGATTTCATGTACCGGACTAGTTCGGAATATTAAATGCTATGTCGGTATTATATTATTTAGTTTTGTTTTGTATTTAGCTCCGGCTTTAGCCCAATTTTAATGTTGATCTTTAACGGGGAAAAGAAAACTTATTGCTTTATGGCTCAACTAGGATACAGAATTTTATTATATCTAAGTAATAGTATACAATTGGCGTTCTTATCGCTTAGAGCGATCTCTTTCAGACAGCTTATGGATGGAGATAATTGCAGGAAGCACATAGTCGGTAGGTATGGATATTTAGGAAAAATATATTGACAAGTAGTATAAGATTTAAACAAAATAAGTTCTTAAATAAGACGACCTCTGTGGCGCAGTGGTTAGCGCATCTGCCTACCATGCGAGAGGTCCCGGGTTCGAATCCCGTTTGAATCCCGTCTGGGGAGAAAAAAAGGAACCCAGGTCTTGGATGTTTACATGTTTGTGACGTCGCGGTTTCTGTGTCCCACGACACAGGGTATCCTAGTGTGAGGCCAGAAGCAATGTATGTCATCATCGGCCTACGGTTGTCCACTGCTGGACATAGGCCTCTCCCATTGCACGCCACTGAGCACGGTCCTCGGCTACTCTCATCCAGCTCTTGCCAGCCGCTGAAGATCATCGCTCCACCGAGTCTGAGGACGTCCTACACAAGCAATGTATGTGCCTGTATGTAAATGTTATGTTATAATTACGTAATATATGACGTACATACACACATACTGAGGTAATAAAATACATAATTATATACCTACAAAATAAATACATTTTATGCAACAGTTTTACAGTTTAAGAGTTCCGTAAATTGACTACCTGAAACGCCTGCATTGGGATGAGCGAAGACTATGAGAAGTATAACGAAACTCGAATTGCTCTTTGAGATCAATATCATTATAGTTAAGTACCTATATCTTACCCGAGATTTGTCCCTAAGCATTGTTTCTACCCGGGACTGCCACCTGCCACGATCCTGACAGATCACTGTCGCTTCAGCGGCTTTCATTAGTCATTGCATGCACGCACGCTGGTTTTGTTTTTTTTTATCTTGCTCTTTGCTATGCATCCCCTATTTACCCGAAGTGTGTCCACCTGGGGCGTCCATTAACGATCCATCCACTCACATTCACTAGATACATCTACACACCTCACATCAAAAAATTGAAACTCGAGTTTTATGATTCTTTTTCTATAGGTATTAAACAAAAAAAAAATGCCGTTAATTGCCGATATTATAAGGTAAAGCTTAACGAATCATCATCAACCCATTACGTCCCCACCGAGGGGAACGGGTCTCTTCCCTGAGGAAGGTATAGGCCATACTCCACCACGGGGGCCAAGTTTGGATTGGTGGAGGCTTGTAAGACTTCTGACTGGTCTTACTGTCAGAAGTTTTCAAGCCGCCCTAAGCCCTCTGACTTGGCTTAACGACTGCCATCTATCGACATAGGAGCCGGCACCAACTGATGCCACTAGCGTTAGTCATAGACGGTCACTCATCCATAAACTGAATGCGCCCTATGTTGCTTAACCTTCGTGATCGTTTAAGCTTAACAAATATTTAGCTTCAATTTAATTTAAATCCGATGAAAAATTTATTTGTTTCGTCAGTCTCTCTACCTTTGTCCACTCCAGTGTCCCCTTTCGGTCGATAAAACTAGAAGATTCTTTCATCCCGTTGATATGGACACTCAGGAAGGATCGAGACAGTCTTCGTCAAACTGTTGATTGTATGTAGCGGAAATAGACGGAGTTTCTCAATAAAACTAGAGTCGTAATAAAACTATTGTCGGTATAAAACTTTTGTACTGTCCCAGATTGTAGGCTCGACTAAACTACAAAGGTTCTGTTTCTGCCTTAAGGCGATCTCCTTTTTTGCAACAAAATATTAATTTGATAATTGTGCAATTTTGCCATTTTATTTAGGGCGATCACGAAGGTTAAGCAACTTTTTATAATTTTCATACATTTTCCCATGGGAATAAGATATTTACCGCAGTAAAACGTAGCCTATGTGTTAATCCAAGGTGTCGGCTAACTCCATACCAAATTTTATTAGAATCGCACCAGCCGTTTAGACGTGAAGAAGTAACAAACATACACTCTCACACACTCACGAACTTTCGCCTTTATAATATTAGTGTGATAGTGTGATGTGATTTTTTAATTTATTCTTTTTAATTGCACACATAAATTAAATTTACAGAATTTTTCTTTTGTTTGATTTTTATTTTTCTCTTATTGCGAATGCATCTACTCAAGCGCGTGTTACGAAAGTGCATTGACTCGCGATTTAACTCACACCTAACTAAGATCTACCGCGTCACACAGTAAACATAAAACGAGCTACAAAACAATAAAACTCGGTCCAAACTGCATTTTTGCAGCCATCGCACTTTAGAGAAGCCATACACTTTTAAGCTACTCTTGTATAGACATCCCTTTCTTAGCAGTGTGGGGGACAGAGAGACGAGATGTAGAGTTGTTGAACTATTGAGACACGGCCGATTTTGGCAAATGCTCTATGTAGAGTTAAGGCGAAGGTATCGACTGATGATGACTGAAGATTTGAAGAAGATTTGACGACCTCTGTGGCGCAGCGGTTAGCGCATCTGACTACCATACGAGAGGGCCCGGGTTCGAATCCCGACTAGGGACAAAAAAAAACCAGGTCTTGGATGTTTACATGTTTGTGATGTCGCTGTTTCTGGTTCCCACGATATAGGGTATCCTAGTGTGGGGCCAGAAGCAATGTATGTGCCTGTATGTAAAAAAATGTTAATATTTTCGAACAGTTCCAGTCTCCATTACATTAATACATTGTTTTACGGTACTCAAAGAGTAAAACGGACCTTATTAATAGGACTCCGTTGTCCGTGCGTCCGTCCGTCTGTCACCAGGCTGTATCTCATGAACCGTGATAGTTAGACAGTTGAAAATTTCACAGATGATGTATTTCTCCTATGCCCTATAGTGGGACGTATATAGGCTGCTTCCATATCACACATTATCAACCCCCACCACTTTATGTCCCCACCGAGGGGCACGGGTCTCTTCCCTGAGGAAGGTATAGGCCACACTCCACCACGGGAGCCAAGTCCGGATTGGTGGAGGCTTGTAAGATTAGTGGCTGGTCTATCTGTCAGAAGTTTTCAAGCCGCCCTAAAGTGCGGTTTTATGGCTCGTCGGTGAAGAAGAATAGAAGAATTAATATGAACCTACAGTGAGAAAAAAACAAAGAGTATATAGAATAGATTTGCGCTGTATGTCGATGCACCAGAAAAAAGGCCTCTAACACAGTATTAGCTGAGGGTTTGCACCCAAAGCACTGATTTTCAGCTAGGGCCTTCCGGTGACTCAGGGAGCATAACGGAACAAACACGCACTCACATTTGAGGCCATTTTATCGCTGCACAGATGTCTGTGTACCCTGCGTCCCTTATTGTTCTCAAATAATTCTGTGTTTTTGTTTAATTATTTTGTTTATTTTTAAATGACTGTTATAATATGTATGTCTTTGTGGTGTTAAATAAATATTTTTTCTTTCTTTCTTTCTTTCACATTTAAACACATAATTGTACATACACATAGCATCAAAGTGAAGATACTTGACAAAAGGTTCGCAAACCCTGTTGCCCAGGTCAGAATCTGTAGACCCCCGAAATATGCAATGTACATAACTATACATTCTTCCTATCCTCTAGTACTTACGAATAACGATTGGCAACACCCGTTCCCGCGCACACACCCTCCAGAACCAACACATACGCGGCTCACCCTCACAACGGTACCCTCTATTTAGTTATAGGACGTACGCACAAATGACGTGCGTTCAGAACCACTAACTTTTTTTCTACAAATATTTTGCCCATTTTTTCTCTAAAATGATCAAGATATCCAAATTGACTCCTAGTTTAACTTGAAACATTTTTTAAAATTTTTAATGATTTCAAGAGTGATAAGTGCATTTGCATGTTCCATTTTCCATGTTTGTAATGTCCTTGTCTGATGACCATAGTACAGGGTATTCCAGTTCGGGATCATGTCAAGCAGTTGTGTGGAAGTTGAAAAGAAATATGTATTTTTGGGCAATAAATAAAAAAATAAAAAAACATTTGCTCACGCCTGTATCCCAGAGGAGACTGCCACCTGCCACGATCCTGACAAATCACTTGCCTGCCTGGGGCGTCCTTTTCGGCTCTTCCACTCACATTCGCTCTATATATTTGTTTCGTCAGTTTTTCTTTCCTAGATGTCCAAACCAACGCAGAATTCCTTTCTCAATTGCTAATACATTTATAATTATTCTGTGTTTATTTAAATATAAAAAAATGTTTTGGTTTCACATAACTTCTTAAAAAAATAAAAAGACAGTGATTTGTCAGGATCGTGGCAGATGGCAGTCCCTGGACTCTACCTACCCCTTTGGGATACAAGCGTGAGCTTATGTATGTATGTAACTTCTTAAAACGCACTTGTTCTTAGCGTATTCCCCCAATTATTGCAACGTATTACCAAAATACGAGCGCGGCCCTCCCTTGCCCTTTGCGCGCATGTGTGGGTGAACTCTCGCGCAGTTTTTTAGTTACTTTTATTTATAAGTTTCGTGTTTCCATGTGTGGGTGTGTGCAAGTGTGCAAGCCGGTTTTTGGCAAACTAAAAGTACTTTTAGGACAGCTATGGGCTATAGAATGCGATGTGGATGTTCGAAATGTTCGTTATAGCTATCATGGACGTTAGTTATGGTATTATTGTGCGGGGCGGGTTTCTTTTCTTACGTACCGATAACTAACTTAAGTGATGTTAATCAGTACCCTTGAAAGTTTTGAACGGTAGGTATGTTATTTTTGTGGTTTGCCGGGTTACTTTTGAGTATTGACATCTGCCAACATGTTTTCTAATAATTATGGTTTGTGTCATTTGTAGTTGGTATTTGGGCAATTCAAGTTATTAATTTTATTCCGGATACACCTACTTAATTAAAGTTAATAATGTGGTGCTTACGAAAGTTTTATTTACTTAAAACATTCTAGTTATAAAAACGTCACTTTGTTCTTATTACTTGAGTGGTCTAATTTATTACTATTATTTTTGTACGTTGATACAGACGCGGACTATTTTAAAGTTCTATGGAAAATGTTTTTAGTGATTTGCAACATGTAAGTGTAATGTGTATGTATAATTTATTTCAGGCAATTAAACATAAACATTTACATACAGTCACGTACGCTGCTTCTGGCCCCACACTACGATATCCTGTGTCGTGGGAACCAGTAACAGTGACATCACAAACAAGTCAACATCTAAGACCTGGGTTTATTTTTTCTTCAGACGGGGTTCGAACCCAGCATCTCTCTCATGGTAGGCAGATGCGCTAACCGCTGCGCCACAGAGGTTGTCAATGCATGAGAAGTCTTATTAACAATGGTGGGTTATGCTATGATGGTCATCATCAATGTGGACGGTCAATCAGAATTTTATACGACCTCTGTAGCGCAGCGGTTAGCGCATCTGCCTATCATGCGAGAGGCCCTGGGTTCTAACCCTGGCTGGGGACAAAAAACCCAGGTCTTGGATGTTTACATGTTTGTGACGTCGCTGTTTCTGGTTCCCACGACACAGGGTATCCTATTGTGGGGCCAGAAGCAATTTATGTGCCTGTATGTAAATGTTTATATAAATATAAATGCCTTAGTAATAATTTTAATACCTATGAAACAACTGAGCCAAGAGTCTGAAAAATAATGGAGCAATAAACCTTCAGAAGACTGCTGGGAAATTTCCAAAAGTCTTTCAAACTTCAGCCATAAAGTAGACCAAAATGTAGCTGAGGCCATAATGTATTCACATTGAAAACCGTTCGAACTCGCTATCTGCTATCTGTGCCCAATAAATTCTGGTTAGAGAAACTGCACGAGTACCCTTAATGAGTGAAAGCCCTGCGACTGGAGTTTCGGCTGCGTTGGGGTCTACTCAGAACTTGCTGGCCGAAGGACCGACAATATTTTTTTTTTCAAAGTAAAAACAAAATTTTTACTTCATGAACGTCAAAGTTGTTAGTTTCACAATTTAAATAGTAATAGTGATTTATAAAAAAAAACACTTGCCATATGGCAAGGATATATATCCTAATACACATATTTGACAAATATAATTTACGTAGTGTGTAGGATTGTAACGGTCGGTGTCTGTACTAGTATAAATTACTGTATGACAGAAACCAGCGCCTTCCACTCAATAAATGTAGCTGCTTAAATTACGTTTGTTCAAATTAGATTTATTAAACAATACATTAATGTGTCTTGTCTACGTTATAACAAAGACAAACAATCAACAAAAAAATACCTAAAAAAAATAACTAACCGATTTTAATGCAGTTAGGAGTTGCTCGGTATCATCGTATTATGACAATTTCTGCAACCAGTCTTCGATTTTAACCTTACGCTTTATCGTGTTCAGTGAGTATGTGTTGTTAACTAGCAAATGACAATATTGAGCTAACTTAGGCACCGATTGAGGATCACTCCCTCATCACAACGCTGAGTTAAACGCTTTTTACCATAAGTTGCCCCGTTAGTAAGTAGCAGCCGCGGGTGGTGGCAGCGGGCGGGGGTCAGAAAGCGCAAATTCTCGGAACGGAACCGACCTTAGTGTGTGAAAGGTTACGTTAGACTTAAGGCGGGCCCTCAAGGCGCAAAACCCATACAAGCATACTTTACTTTACTTTACACTTCATTGCACACGAGACATTGAGCATACTTTGGTTTTTTTTAAACTTAAAAGTTTTTTAAAATAATAAACAACCTCGAAAGCCTTTTTGGGACCGTGTGAGATGGTATTTGGGGGAACATCTTCCCTCATCTCCCCATACAACATCGTTTCGATAGCCAGTGGGACGAACAATTTTGTATAAGCTCACCAGACTATAACTGCTTTTTATTTTTACTTTCAATCCTGAACACGATCATACGCTGAACTGAGATTCCAAAGCGAATTGGTAAAGTTTCATTCCGATCTGACGTTTGTGAATAAAAATCAAAGTACATTTGCCTAAGAATTGTTCCTCCCAGCCCTGTCTTTAAAATATTAAAAAATCCTTGAAAGTATTGAAAAAATTTAAAAAATATTACCTTTGCGAAAAATTTGCAATTTGAAGAGTTCAATGACTTTGCTGTTTTAATAAATTAAATATCTGCAGAATTATCTCCGCTTCACAACATCACAAAGGTATATACTTAAATTATTTCAACAGAACTAATTTAATAACAGAACTAATTTATTAATTAGTTCTGTTGAAATAATTTAAGTACATACCTTTGTGATGTTGTGAAGCGGAGATAATATCAACGGAAGCAGAATATATTGATTTATGAATGAATTTCGAATGCAGAAAAACAAAACATAATATGAAAAAAAAAAAAATTGTAAAACACTCAGAAAAAATATTACTAGATCATAAACTATGAGTATGTACTATAAGTAGTCGAATAACTTTTCTTTATTCCCGAGAATGTATGTTTTCAATAGTTTCAAGGTAAAACTTCGAAGAGCCGCCTTAAGGTGAGCGAGTGTGAAATTCGTGAAACTTGCTGACGTTGCAACGTTACCCGATTAATGCTTGTCGTCTTCTGGAATACTCCATCAATGCCTCTCGCGAGAATATTAAGAAGACGTTACGCACACAGGATGTTGTACCAAATTACTTTGTAACGATATATTTTCTTCCCCAGTACTTAGAGCGAGGTTAATGAGAGCGCTGAACAAACACCGCGAATTCCTCATCCCCTATTTATAACTAAAAACTCGTTATGTTACATACATACGTACATACATATTATTATTATCTATTATCTTATCAGAATCGCTCGTAGCCCCGGCTGCCTGAGTGATATTTAGCGATCACGAAGGTTAAGCAACATAGGGCGCGTTCAGTCCATGGATGGGTGACCGTCTATGACTAACGCTAGTGGCATTTTACTGAGCGGTTCCGTGATTCGCAAGGCACGTTAAGCAGTGTTAAGCCGGCTGCCGTCGATAGATGGCAGTCGTTAAGCCAAGTCAGAGGCCATAAGGCGGCTTGAAGACTTGTGACAGTAAGACCAGCCACTAGTCTTACAAGCCTCCACCAATCCCGAATTGGCCCTGGTAGTGGAGTATTGCCTATAGTTTCCTCAGGGAAGAGACCCGTGCCCCTCGGTGGGGACATAATGGGTTGAAGATGTTGAGCTGAATGATGATGATAATGTATTGTATGTATGTAATGTATATGCAGGATTCATTGTATTTTTTTTTTTATTTATTAAGGAAAACAAACAGTAGTACAATGACAATTTAACATAATTACTTAATTATTTAAAGTGTTGCATAATTGTACCACCAGCACCGTTAACCACAGATTAAATTAAATTGGAGAAACAAAACAGAAAACTTAATATTACGAATGTTCTTGTGCCTTTTGAACGCTAACCTAAACTTAAACTTAAACTTGAACTTGAACCGTGCATTGCTCGCATTCAGACTGTTTTCGTTTAGGATGGTTTAGTTTATGTTATCCCAAAATAATTTTGGGGATAGCACAGAAGTAAAAAATACTGATGAACTAATAAAATTTCAGAAAACCTACTGTTTCATTTCAAGGCATTCCATGGCCAGTGCACGGAATGAGGGGAGCGATAACGAAAATATGTCTAATTTATTTAAGTGGGTATTGTACGTCTTAACTATTCTGTTCAAGGGGGCCCTTTCGCCCGCGTTTGTTCTGCAAGGATCCGTCATAAACAAGTAGTGGGGGTACGATTCTTGTATTCTCTTTGATTTACTGGGTATTTTGAAGAAAATTTGATTAATTAACTGGCTGCAGTCAAAAGCATTATGGCATAACTTGTACAGAAAGATCAAATACAAATTCAAATTCAAAATTCAAAAATTTTTATTTCAACGTAAAGAATTTACATTCTGCTTGTTGAATGTCAATGTACATACAGTTATGTATAATGTTAGCCGCTGCCTTGGGGCCGTCTGTAGTGGAGAAAAAGGCAGCGAAAAAAAACTCCACTCTGACCATCTTTTCTCAAATCAACTTAAAGCTAATACAAATTAGGTATGAGTGTTCGTATACCAAGAATCTCAAGATCCATGAGTGCAATAAATACTTGCAAAGTCAAACATCATTTAATATTCTTAAAAGGTAATAAAACACCAATGCTGCGGCCAGACACACGGACGGCACCCGTTCACGAGCGTAACGCAGAGGTCAGCCATCACCAGTCTCAACCATATTAGAGGGAGATAGGCGACCCAGCCACCGCGCCACCATTCGCATGGCCTTTGGCAAACTTGTGTGATAAAGTTCTTGTCAGTTATAACTCATCAAGATGATCTCGTCAAGAAGAAGTCTTCGGTTTTTAAAAATGTAATGTAATGCATGGTCTAAAAATTTTCACTCGTTGCGAGGTACGTGTTATTCCGAATTGTTTAGTAGTTAATACGAGGGTCGATTAATTCAGTTGTTTTGCTTGTTTTTTTCATGAGTTTGGCAATGAATAAAGGACGACTGACATCGCCACGTGAACCTGTCCAGAGCCCAGTGAGTCAGCCTCGGCGAACACCTGCTAATTAGAAACCAACCGATGCCCATAATAAACTGCAAACCGCTTGTAAAACACACTCTGGCAGGGGAAAGTTGAGAAAAACATACATAACTTCGAATTGCCAATTGAAAAATGTTATAACAATGTGAAGCATTGTTTTCAATGAATAATTGCGAATCGCTCGTAGCCTGTACTGCCTGAGTGATCTTAAACGATTACTAAAGTTAAGCAAAATACGGCGCGTTCAGTCCATGGATGGGTCAACGTCTATGACTAACGCTAGTGGCATTTTCCCGAGCGGTTCCGTGCTTCGCAAGGCACGTTAAGCAGTTGGTGCCGGCTGCCGTCGATAGATGGCAGTCGTTAAGCCAAGTCAGAGGCCTTAGGGCGGCTTGAAAACTTCTGACAGTAAGACCAGCCACTAGTCTTACAAACCTCCACCAATCCGGACTTGGCCCCCGTGGTGGAGCATGAGGAAGGTATACTTCCTCAGGGAAGAGACCCGTGCCCCTTGGTGGGGACATAATGGGTTGATGATGATGATGATCCTTGTCTTCTAAGTAATCGTTGATTTTATAATAAGCTTTTTAGCGTGAGGTTATTGGTTCGAATTCCTGCTGGGGACAAAAAAAAAAGAAACCCAGGTCTTGGATGTTTACATGTTTGTGACGCCGCTGTTTCTGGTTTCCACGACACAGGTTATCCTGGAGTGGGGCCAGAAGCAATATATGTGTTTGTATGTAAAAAAAAATGTTATGTTGTTTGTACAACTGGCCTCAGTCTTTGTGTGTTTCCGTGTTTGCGATGTCCTTGCCTGGTTACCATAGAACAGGGCATCCTAAATGATTGCCGACTTCCGATTGGAGATAGCACCGGAAGAAAAATAAGGGTATCCTAGTTTGGGACCAGGTCAAGTGATTGTGTTGTGTAAAAGTTCATCATCGTCATCAACCCATTTTGTACCCACCCAGGAGCACGGGTCTCTTCCCTGAGGAAGGTATAGCCCATACTCCACCACGGGGGCCAAGTCCGGATTATTATAAAACTAAGGACATTAATATGTTAGACTGATTGATAACTGAAAAGAGAGAATGGCTTGAGAAGTTTTTTAATGTAATCTATATAAATGTCGCTTGTAGCCCCGGCTGCTTGAGTGATCTTAAACCAACACGAAGGTTAAGCAACATAGGGCGCGTTCAGTGCATGGATGGGTGACCGTTCTATAACTAACGCTAGTGCCATTTTTCCGAGCGGTTTCGTGCTTCGCAAGGCACGTTGGGACGTTGGTGGCGGCTGCCGTCAATAGGCTTGAAAACTTCTGACAGTAAGACCAGCCTCTAGTCTTACAAGCCTCTACTTATCCGGACTCGGCCCCCGTGGTGGAGTATGTCCTATAACTTCCTCAGGGAAGAGAGCCGTGCCCCTCGGTGGGGACATAATGGGTTGATGATGATATAAATGCCGCTGCAAGGCTTTAGTTGTATTGTGTGGAAGTTTTTATTACTATAATAATTGTTATTTTTCGTCAAGAATCACAGGCTAACATTAGCATTATGAGAACATCAACATTTAACAAACAGAATTTAAATTCTTTACGTTGAAATACATTTCTGATTTCTGATTTCATGCGTTGTGAAAACACTGTAAAATGCTGAACATTTCTTAGTCGGGAAAAACTTTTTATCTCAAATCTTCGACGGCGAATTATTCAGTTCGGGTGTCGGGCATTGTCTCGGAGGCCCTTGAGGTTAACGTTAACCCAAATACTGCAGCCTCTTTGTGCCTACCAACTCTTTGTGCGTCTGTGCGCTCTAACGGTAATTCAGGTTTCACCCAGGCGGCAAGGACACGGCAGATCTCTTCCGCGTTCAGCCCTCAACAACGCGAAGCGTTTTGAAATAAAACATGATGACACTATGCCCAACTAATGCCCGGTCCCCATAACCTACCAGCCAGCTACCACTAGTTAAAATGTTAACTAGTGATAGGCCACCCAATAGAAAAGAAAAACTGAACATTTCAATATCGCGTTGACTGCTCTGTCAGCTATCTGTAGATATGTTATTGGGACCGGGTATAAACAGTTGGACCGCCAAATATTTAACTTTTGACACCTCAATAAAATTTAGTGGTGTTCTATGAAGTTACCCATTCGATTTTTATTATGTCCTTTCTTTGAATTCATTTCTTCATCCGCAAATGATACATAATCTTAAATAGTTTTTTGTGTTTGAACTATACTCCCTTAATTTAGTGTATCCTAGTTTACTTTCATTATGTGTAATTGTAGGATTTAAGTTTCGTACGTGATTCTATAAAAATAAAGATATTAAAAAAAAACTACAACTAGCCGTTTCTAACACAACTCCAAAATACATAATTTTAGAGAAAATTTGAAAATTTAAAACGACCACTAAGTTTAAATACAGTTTTATTTTTTTATTTCACTGTAACCGCCGGTTTCTCGAACGCTAACAGTTTGTTAATCCATTGTTAACAGCTGTCAGTTGCTAAAATTAAGTGCATACAAAAAAACAAACAACTGTCAAAACTTCACTTTTTTATAAATCACACCAGTATAATTATATTTTTAACGGTGCAAGCAAATGACAGTGACATAGGAAAATGACACTTAGGGAAGAGCACGCCGTGTTTCGGTGCAGTTTCACCATCAGTACCCGCGGTGATTGGTTGCAGTTTCGCGGAATTGAGGTTAGGCAATGTTGATTCGGGGATTAGCTCGCAGTGACATTGGCGGATGTTTTACATTCGTGCTTGCTGTGATTTGGAGTAGCTTAGTAAAAGCCCTAGCTGAAAATCAGTGCTTTGGGTGCAAACCCTCAGCTAATACTGAGCTAGAAGCCTTTTGTTCTGCTGCATCGATATACAGAGCAAATCTATTGTAGATACACTTTGTCTTTGTTTTTTCTCACTGTAGCTTCATATTTCTTCTACTTTTATCTAATAATTGCCTTATTTTTCTGTATTTACTTTTCTTATATAATTATGTGTGTCTTATGTGGCGTAAAATAAAAGCTTTTTCTTTCTTTCTTTCTAAAATGATAGCGTCCCTGCTGTATAGGATTCGCGGCGGTAGCAATAGTTTCCTGAGGGTTGTTGCAGTTAAGGTCGACTATCCCTTCTGGGTGGCAGCGCACATATAGTCCGACAGCAAATTCAATGCCGACAGGGTATAGGCCATACTCCACCGCGGGGGCCTAGTTCGGATTGGTGGAGACTTGTAAGACTAGTGGATTGTCTTTTTTTTTTCTTGCGAAGCACGGAACCACTCGGAAAAATGCCACTAGCGTTATCACTCAGGTCAGTCAGTCAGTCAGTCAGATCACTCAGGCAGCCGGAGCTATGAGCGATTACTCTCGACTCTACCGCTCGACGTTAGTAGTCATCTAAGCTATACCGCTTGTAGTGGGGGGTGAAAGATGGTATTTTATAGTAAGGAACAAGCTTTGAATTTAATGTGTCTGCGATTTCGTTTCATCATCTTAATAATAATAATACAATTAATAATTTATTTCTTAATTTTTATTACTAATAATTATGAGATAATTTAGACCATATTTTTGGAAAGTAAACTTACATCAAGATGGCTAAATATGTTAAATACTGCAAGCGAGATAGAATGCTCTACTTAAGTGCAGCCTTAAGTGCGCGCGCGCTGGATGTTGGATTCAATGTCGTTATTAGTGGGCATTTTTCAAGCTGCCAAAAATCGATTTCGCTCGAGAATTCCCCACGGCTACGTTAACATTATAGTTACGGCGCCGGCCGTCAATTCCCGTTGAGGGACGGCCATTCACTAGGTACGTGAGATCAAAATATTGCCCCGCAAAGTAAACATAAACATTTACATACAGGCACATAGACTACTTCTGGCCCAACACTAGGATACCCTGTGTCTTGGGAATCAGACACAGCGACATCTCAACCATGTAAATATCCACCACCTGGGTTTTTTCCCCAGCCGGGATTCGAACCCAGGACCTTTTGCATGGTAGGCAAATGCGCTAACCGCTGTGGCACAGAGGTCGTCAAATCGACTATCGTAGGTTACAACCTACGATAGTCGTAACCTACGATAGGTTGTAACCTACGATAGTCGTAACCTACGATAGGTTGTAACCTACGATAGTCGTAACCTACGATAGGTTGTAACCTACGATAGTCGATTTGACGACCTGTACACAGCTGTACACAGCTACGATGTCTTGTGAGCACATGAAGAAGTGGAAAAATCTACTATATTAGCGATGCGCGATTATGAATGAAATTATAAGTCGACTAATCTTCTACTTACTAACGTTCGTATTCGACTTCAATATTAGTTATCACTAATCCTGATAATCGAATGAAACCACTAATTAGTAACCACTAACCACTATGTCAAATTGTATTCTGTATTACTTACTGGGGGAAAAAGGACGGTAATTTACGCGTGAAATTTCGTAGCTACACACAACGTTTTATGATTTTACTTTTAACTCCTTGATATAAGGTTGAATTTTGCTTTTGCTTGAAAGTGGAAGCAAGCGATAAAACATTGAACCCCGAATCGTTCCGATTCATGACGGAAGCGCCCGAGTCAACCAAATTAGTATGCATCTGCTTGAATGATTCCCGAGTCAGTCCGAGTTGCGGCGGAACGACACGAGTCGACGACGAGTAGTACGGTTTACTAGTATTAGCGGTTAGGCTACAGAACGTTAGTTACTAATCTGGATGTCTAATTCGACTAAGTCGAATGATTGCCATAGTCGAATGATATCATTAGTATCATTCATAATCGCCCATCTTTATACTATATGTTGTGTATGATCTTATTTTTCTGCTGTCTCTACTTTCCCAATCGCGATACAAGGGCCCCGAGCGCGGGCTTAACGTTTTCACGAATTCCAACTGCTTCGCCAAAATCGACGCGTAAGTTGGCCAATCACTAGAACGAAACATTTTGCGTCCGATCGAGTAGTGAAAAGTTTTTTATTATGTTTGTCATTGGTTTTTTTGTCTGTTTTAGTTTTGTAAATATTACCTGCCTACCGTATACTACTCTAGGGCCGGGCAGCAGACATTGAGACTATCTTCTTCTTGCAGAAGAGAGTGATCCGATTTATTTACAAGCTATAGCTAGTAAGGATTCTACGATTTGGACTTGAAAAAGTTAATACATAATTTATGGGGCACTGTTTAGAGGGTTCTGCAAGATTCCCCAAGATAATTTACCTACGATGCGGCTAAAGAAATGTGTTAAGCACACTCTGTGCAAAAAAGCTTATTAGGAAATCAACGATAATATAGAAGACAATTTAAAGAGCCCGTTTCAGAGTTGTAAATCTTCACTAATTACTTAAGTAACCTTCTGTCACTCTCTTTTCTGAGAAATTTGACAAGACAGCACTAGGTTTAAGTAGTTACTTAGCGAAATTCTCAATTCAGAAATCGGCCCTCAGTCAGCTGTCGTCGACAAAACAAAATCTTTGTAAATCTTTTCATTGGTGCAATAAACGTCAAAATCAGTGAGCGTCTTGTTTTGTTGTCCCTACATTTCCGATCGCGATATAAAGGGCGGGCGCGCTTCGACGCCCATAATTTACAGTTTTCACAAATTCCCGCCATCGCTGGCCCTTCGCCGTAATCGGCAGTAAGGCGCAAGCCAGATAGGGTTTTTTTCCCAGCCGGGGTTCCAACCCGGGACATCTCGCATGGTAGGTAGATGCGCTAACAGCTGCGCTAACAGCTGCGCCACAGAGGTCGTCGTAAATGGGGTGTGCTGGCAGAGCGATAGTGTTCTGTTGGGGGTCACCACTATAGGGAAGAGCCAGGCAGATCGTATGCTTGGAAACGGCTGGTCCAATTGTCGTTCGTCGGACGTTGTATTTGCCGTATATCATGTGTAACACTTTGATTGCATAGTGCCGGAATATCGGAGGTTAAAATGCGCGCGCAGAGTTGACAAGTGCACACTACAATTCCATGACTGTCGCATCACTAAAAAAGATGGCCGAAAACGGAATGAATGCTGTACAACGTCTATGTCTGGCCTGCGCCTTGGTTCAGTGGATTGAGTGGGAATGAATTTTCCTAAATGGAAATTGGATCCGTCTGGATTTAGATTCAGGACTTGGTGTTACCGGTAAAGAGGGTTTCCTTAATTGGCTACACATATATTTTAGAATTCAGGTTTATAAAGCCTATCCTTGCTACTGCGTAGCTATTGCAACTTTATTTTCTTTTCTGTAATTCTTTTTTTTAAAATTTAGTGTCATGATTGGCCATGCTACAATTTTGAACATGGACGGAAATCTCAAAATAATTTCGAGAATTTTATTATGCTTTATGTACAATTTCTATTTATCAGAGTTTAAATTTGTATTTGTATATTTTTTAAGATATTCTATAAAACTCCTTGAGCTAAAATGACATCTATGAGGTCAGGAAATACAGTTTGGGCATGAATCCTTTGCCTTACTTACAAAATAATATAAATATTAACATAACATAACATAACATTTACATACAGGCACATACATTGCTTCTGACCCCACACTAGGATAGCCTGTGTCGTGGGAACCAGAAACAGCGACGTCACAAACATGTAAACATCCAAGACCTGGGTTTCTTTTTTTGTCTCCAGCCGGGATTCGATGTGGCTTTTTTTGGATGTAGGCGAAATCTGTCTCTTGAATCATCCTTTTGTGACATCGAAAACACAAAAATTTCAGAAAAATGTTAAAGACTTAATAATTAATAAAACTCAAAATACCGAAATTCTTTTCTGAAAATGGTTAATATTTTCTAATAAATTATACAAAACATCCACAAAAAAAATTTGCATGGCCAATTATGTTTCTATGTCATAGTTAGAATGACTTCTTATTGCTAAGTCATAAGCTAAGCTATAAAGTCATTTTAGCGACATGTCACTATTTTCTAGAAAATTAAAATAAACCTTTAGACAGTTAACTGCCCGGATATAATACTACGAAAGTAACCAAAATATACAAGTCTAGCAGTTGCAACGTCAGTGAGGAACTAATTTTATTCACTGCATAAGCATATACTTGTAGTCATGTTACATACAATAGATAAAAAAATATTGCATGGCATTTTAAGCTAGCTGTGTGGTGGTACAATAATTACGAGTATATTGTATGATCCATTCCTGTAGCTATTTTAATTCAATAACAACAACTTTACTACCAAAGGAGCCGGGGATCTCTGGGCCCAATTGTAATAAGCTGAAATATGGTTTAAAAAATGCGGTATTTTTTTCTGTTTCAAAATATAAAAAATCTGCTCAATTCACAATCTGGGAGACGAGAAATCTTAAAAACAAGTTTATTGCACTGATGAAATAGAGTTTCGATTACTATAATCGATTTCTGTGAATGATTTCAAGAATTATTATTGAACATAAAATCACTCTCATCAAATGATAGATTCAATCAAAGTGAACAAAATCTACGGAATAAATTATTATATTGTCAATAGTTTACAATAAAACAGAATATTAACTTTAAAATCGATTCTCGTAGATTCTCGTTTACAGATCGATTTATTACCTACTTTTTATGTCTGTCAAATGTATTTAATCTGTGCTGACAGTGACAGCTCCCGGATTGGTCTATGATCATGATGGGTCACTATATTACACGGAAGGAGAATTTACGGCACGAGAATGTACAACCCGGGAATTCGTGCCCAAATGACCATCTATAACTAACGCTAGTGGGATTTTTCCGAGCGGTTCCGTACTTCGCAAGGCAAGTTAAGCAGTTGGTGCCAGCTGCCGTTAATAGATGGAACTCGTGAAACCAAGTCAGAGGTCTTAGGGCAGCTTGAAAACTTCCGACAGTAAGACCAGCCACTAGTCTTACAAGGTTCCACCTATTCGGACTAGGCCCCCGTGGTGGAGTATGCCCTATAGGTATAGGACCGAGGGGCACGGGCTTTTCACTGAGAAAGGTTCCTCAGGGAAAAGCCCCGTGGCCCTCAGTGGGTTTATAATGGGTTGATGTATCGCTCCTCTACACCTAAACTCTGATCATTTGGATTGACTTGTCTAGTGTAAGATCCAGCCAGATCAGGACGTCAATCTATTGCGACTCATAGCCTCGATAATGTCACGCACTAGATCGAGCGTGTAATGGCTGCGAAGTGAATGATTTACGCTTCATGGAAACGAGGCACCACTCTGTCGTGTCTATGGCTGTACACGGATTCTCGCCCGTACCAATTTTATACAGCCTGATATGATAACGCACGACCCGAGAACGTACGGACGGAAATCCGTATACATGTGCACGGATTCCGTGGCTGTACATTACCGGGGCGTACGTTCTCAGGATGTGCATTCGCGGTACGTACATTATCGTCTCCCATCATGATCACCGGACTACCTACCTACTCGTCTTGTTTCGGTTATCGTTTGCGTATTTTAATTATATTCCTCGACCAGTGCTTTCGCTCTACGGACTTCTAGTATATTGTTTAACTTGTACGACTGTGGCATACCGACTTATCGATGTAATACACTGGGCCGACGAGTTTTAGAGGATGAAATGACACAAATCCTTGTCTTCCCTGTCTTTTAATCTATTTGTGAGTTTCGTTACATTTTCCCACTCAATACAATAAGAACTACAATTAATGTAATAAATAACTGTCTATCATATGATTATAGTTATAAAATCAGCTGTTAAGTACCTATAGGTTATTGTCAATTTGTTGACTTTTTACAATCACAAAAAAATCCTTTGGATTGAAAAGGAGACGGAAACGCTTCCATACATTCTTGGGCCCAGATGTAAAAAGACGAGAGTGGTGTCAATAAACAGTTTATATATTGTCAAACCATCTTTGAAAATTTTGCGGATTTTAGCAATCTGAGAGCAAAGTTAAAAGAGATTTAGTAAAAGTGAGGCTATGTCACAAAGCTCCGGATGTACACGTTAAGAAGCAGACGTTTAACAAGCTCGCCAAGTCCTGCAAGAAGGTTCTACAGAAAGCTCGCTTCCTCCACGTTGGTCGTATCGGGGCTAGACTTGCTTCGTACCTCTCGGGGAGTAAAGCATTCTGGTCCCTCGCCAAGTCGGTGGAGGCGAATTTCTGTCGCCCATCATTGCCGCCGTTGCTGAAACCTGACGGTTCGCTTGCCCACACTGCGGGAGAGAAGGCGAATTTGTTCGTTTCTCTCTTTGCGGAAAATTCACGTCTTGATGCTGGTAGTGCAGTACCTCCCTCGATAAGTGGATGCGAAACTCGGATGCCTGAAGTCCGTATCCACCAGATTGAGGTCCTTAAAGCATTGCGCTGTCTTGACGTGAATAAGGCCTGTGGTCCCGACGGTATACCAGCAATAGTGCTAAAGGCCTGTGCACCTGAGTTGTCTCCTGTACTAACACGCCTGTACCGCCTTTCCCTGATGAAAAATCAAGTTCCGGAGTCATGGAAGCTTGCTAACGTGCAGCTTATGCCCAAAAAAGGTAGTCGTGCCGACCCGTCGAACTATCAACCAATTGCAATCACCTCCATACTGTGTAAGATTATGGAGCGTGTATTGAATATCAAGCTCCTCGCGTACCTAGAAGGTAACTATCTCCTTAGTGACCGAGAGTATGGTTTTCGCCGAAATCGGTCTACTGGGGACCTTCTGGTGTACGCCACGCATATATGGGGCGAAGCAATGGACAAGCACGGAGAAGCTCTAGCTGTGTCGCTCGATATCTCCAAGGCTTTCGATAGGGTTTGGCATGACAGCCTCATTAGCAGGCTACCTGCGTACGGAATCGCGTCTGGTCTGTGTTCTTGGATCTCCGACTTTCTGAGGAATCGGTCAATTCGTGTCGTTGTGGACGGTTGTTCGTCGGACTCGATGACGATTGATTCGGGTGTTCCTCAGAGGTCAGTACTCTCCGCGACACTTTTTTTGCTGCATATCAACGATCTCGAAAGCCCGGTACATTTGGGTACGCAGACGACAGCACAGTCACGGAGAGTTACGTATCCAACGCACGGACCAGTAACGCCGAGATTGAGTCTCTCAGGGAAGCCATGGTAGAGCGCACGAACGAAACCTTGAGGGCCGTGTCCGTTTGGGGCGATGCCAACTTGGTTAAGTTCAACGCCACCAAAACACAGGCGTGTTTATTCACTGCAAAGAGGAGTCCATTCACATCGACTCCTACTTTCCAAGGTGTGTCCGTACCGCTAACCAATCACCTTGAGCTGCTGGGTTTGGACCTTTGCTCTAACCTAAACTTCTGCCGTTGTATTGAGTCCAAAGCGAAGACTGCTGCCAAGAAGCTGGGGATCCTGTTTAAAGTGCGGCGGTATTTCACACCGGGACAGCTCTTAAATCTTTACCAAGCACAAGTCCGCTCGTGTATGGAATACTGCTGTCACCTCTGGGACGGCTCGGCCAATATCAGTTAGCTGCTTTGGACTCCGTAGAGCGTCGAGCGCGCAAGCTAATTGGTGATGCTCCCTTGGTTGAGGCCAAACTACAAAGCCTCGAACACCGACGGAAGGTGGCCTGTTTGGCGGTATTCTACAGGATACATTTTGGAGAGTGCGCACGGGAATTACACGATCTTATCCCGCCATCTCCTTTCCATCACCGGACATCCAGGAGAGGGGAGCGACTTCATCCTTATGTTGTGCAGACACCTTTTGTGCGCATGAAGCGTTTCGCCTCGTCGTTTCTAATGCGCACCGCTAAGGAATGGAATTCGCTCCCTTCCTCTGTTTTTCCGGAAAGGTACAATTTGGGTGTCTTTAAGGCTAGAGTGAATAGGCTCTTACTGAACCAACGAGGAACATCGTCGGCTCCATCTTCACTTACCATCAGGTGAGCTCACGGTCAATCGTTGGTCAGTTTTTAATAAAAATAAAAAAAAAGTTTTAATGACAACGAAACTTTTGTGAAATTGCATTCATACATTTGAGGCATATTTTTGATTGATTTTATTGATTGATTAAACATTTATTTGCATCTGCTTACACACACATTACAACAGTTGAAATAGAACAAAACATTTTTTACAGCATTGAGAAAACAAATAAAAAACAGCAACAAAATTAGGCAAGGCAAATGTAACAAATTGACAGTGTAACAAATTGTGGGTGTGGCAAATGCAAAGAGGCTCTGACTCAGCATGTGCTGGAGAGGCAGGCCACTCCAGCGCTGATCTTCCGTCAGTACCCAGTGGTGTGCCGACGTGCAGCACTCGGACAAACGACACTAAATTAGTCATTAAGTTGGCATCAATTGTATAATTCGATATCATATTATAAATAATTGGTGATAGCATAATCGTAGTTAAATTATATTAAATAAGTAAATACATAAATTGAATTGAATTGAATTAGAGATAAATGTCATTGTGATGATAATAATAGTTTAGATAGTAAAATAACGAATGAGTATTGTGCATGCTTCGTGACAACGAAGTAATTAGCAACAATTTAGCATGTCCTATGAAAAATGATTGGGTTATTTAATTATAAATGTCAAAAATATAAATATTGTAGAGATTTATCTCTTCTGCAAATCCTCGCAATAAAATACGACGACTTTTATAATAGAAACATTTTAATGATAAAGCGTGCTGCTTGCGCAAATATAGTTTTTACACAGGAAAAAAAACAAAACACAATCTACCTATTTATAAAAGAATAAGTTTGAAGTAGCAAGGAGCTTTTTGGCAGGCGTAAACATATTCCCCGGCCTTGAAATATGAATTTCAAGCAATATTAATTGGAACTGCATATACTGCATATATAATGTATATATAATAAAAGTAGAATTTAGTTAATCATATGCAAATCATAGCTAACACACCAAAAACTTACAAAATTATATACACTCTACATTTAGGAGGAACATTAAATATACATAAAACTAATTTATTTGTTCTGGAAATAGAGGACAAATCTTGACAAAGGGTCTTCGGAAGATTCCAGTTGCAGTGCTGACATCAGCGACGCGCGCAACGTTGTCGGCTCCGTGAAATAATCTTGTAACTCTGAAATGTTGCCTTATTTGCTCCAGCCGTTGATGCCGTTTGAGGCTTGTAGGGTTGCGGTCTTCCAGGGCAGGTGCAGGCAGCGACGTGAGCGATCGGCCAATCAAGAAGTGCCCCGGGGATAGGAAATGATAGTCGCCGGGAGAAGAAGACAGAGGACATAAAGGACGACTATTCAAAATAGCTTCCACTTGTGCCAAGAGAGTAGCGAGTTCCTCAAATGTAACATAGGTATTGCCAATGACCCTTTTAATATGAAATTTGGCTGATTTTACGCCAGCTTCCCATATACCCCCGAAATGAGGAGCGTGCGTGGGAGAAAAAACAAATTTGATACCTTCTTCGCCAGCAAAACCAGATATTGGTAACTGATTAGATTTAATAAAGGTGCCTATGTCTCTGGCAGCGCCAACGAAGTTTTTTCCGTTGTCGCAAAAAATCTCCTGAGGTTTACCTCTACGTGCTATGAAGCGACGCAATGTTGATAGAAATGCATCCTTTGTAAGGTCTGAAACCACTTCTGAATGTATGCACTTATATCTAAGACAGACAAACAAACACATCTGTGATTTCACTGTTCTCGCGCCTCGGCCCCTTTTATTAATTGTAAGTATGGGACCTGCAAAATCGATGCCCACGGTTATGAATGGGAAGTCAGCCACAACTCTCTGATTAGGAAGATTTCCCATAATAGGCTGAAGCGTTTTGCCTCTCAATCGAGTACAGACGACACATTTATGACAAGTTCATCGCGCAACGTGCCTACCGTTAACTGGCCACACATACTCACGAAGGCATGCTAATAACAATTGAGGACCTGCGTGCAAATGCTTTATATGTTCATGGGCAAAAATAAGCTTCGTGAGTTGGTGCGATCCATGCAACAAATTAGGATGCTTCTTATCAAAATTGTAAGTAGAAGCATCGAGTCTACCACCTACGCGTATCAATTGATTTTCGTCAATGAATGGGGAATATTTTAAAATATCTGACTTGGGGCTCAGGGGCCGACCATTTAGTAAAGAATCGTATTCTTTGGGAAAGGCCTGACGTTGTGCAATATTGCAAGCTAGGTTAAATGCACTAATAAGCTCTTTTAATGTTATAGGGCCGGTTTCAACTTGTTCCTTTTTAAATATTTTTGCATATCGTTGAATATATGCAATCGTTCTTTTTAGTGTAGTTAATTTGGAAAACTTGTCAAAATCTATAGGTGATTCATATCGGGTTTGACTGTCAGCTGACGTATGCGAGTATAATGCGCGAGTATCTTCAGGTAAATCACAATCACGAAATTCATTAGGGGAGGAAGGCCAGTCAATTTCATTTTGGTATAAGTATTGAGGGCCAGACCACCAAATATTGCAATCCTGAAGGGAATTAGGACTCACGCCCCTAGATAATAAATCAGCTGGATTGAAAGCCGTGGGAACGTGTCGCCATGATGAAACCTGAGTAAGCTCAGCAATTTCTTCGACCCTAGTGCAAACGAAAGGTTGTAATTTGCTAGGGCTACCGTGTAGCCAACCTAGAAGTACACTAGAGTCGCACCAGTGATAGCATGTGCCAATTTGGCATCTCAATGCATTGGTTACAAATTTGCTAAGACGAGCTGCTAATAGTGCCCCGAATAGCTCAAGCCTGGGAATAGTAGTAGGCTTGATAGGCGCAATTTTAGACTTCGCGCAAAGCAAATGAACCTTGACTTGGCAATTTTTATCTACTGATCTTAAGTAAATGCACGCCCCATAGGCTTTGAGAGATGCATCGCAGAAAGAATGAAGCTCTATGGTAGACGGCGAGTCACATAACGCCAGTCTTGGTGCTTTAAGGGAGGAAAGAGCTGAGATAGAAGACTTGAAAGTTTCCCATTCTTTTTTCAATTGAGGAGAGACAGGTTCATCCCATGTAAGCTTTTCCTTCCATAACTTTTGTATAAGGAGCTTGGGGATCACTGTGCAAGGTGATATAAGGCCCAAAGGATCAAAAATCCGGAAGGACGATAATAGAATCGAGCGCTTCGTAATTTTTTCTTCACGAGGATTGGAAATATCAACAGACACGTGAATCTGGTCAGTGTTTGGGTTTCATTCGAGGCCTAAAGCATTAGATGAATTACTCAAGCATAGATTGCCACTCAGATTCACGTTGGATTGTGCGAGAATGGAAGGCTCATTCGATCGGAATTTTCGCAGATTAAAACAGCCTAACTTCAAAGCTGCTGTTACTGAATTTAGAATGTGTGTCAATTGCTCTAGATTATCAGCACCAGTGATCAAATCGTCACAATAAAAATCGTGTTGTATTATTTGTTTTATAGATTTATCCGCACATTCTTCTCCAAGCTGCCACAGACACCGAATGCTCAAATAGCTGGCACTTGTGAAACCGTAAGTAACGGTGTTCAATCTGAGCGTTTCTAAAGGTAAGGACTCGTTTTCTCTCCACAAAGTTAATTGGAGGTTGCGATCCCGTTCATCAAGCATCACGCAACGGAACATCTTCTCAACGTCGCCAGTGAGGATGTATTTGTATTGCCGGAATCTCAACAGTATGGAAAAAAGCGAATCCTGCAAATTGCTTGGACCTGTGAGCTGAAGGTCGTTCAAGGAAACCCCAGAGGACGTTCGGAGGGAGGCATCAAAAACCACTCTAAGTTTGGTTGACTCGCTATCCATGCGAAGGACAGGATGGTGACATAAAAAATATGAAACGTCTGGCTTAGCTACTTCAGAAACAGAACAATGGCCCAGAGCCTTATACTCGTTAATAAAAGCAGCGTATGAAGCTTTCAGCTCTGGCTGCTTTCTGAAGCGCCTTTCAAGATTTAAAAAACGTTTTTTAGCAATCGGATACGAGTCGCCTAAGCAATCGGGGCTGTCAACCAAAGGCAGCCTAACCGAAAAATGACCCGTGCTAAGTCATTTGGTATTGGTCAAAAAGTGTTTTTCACACTCTCTCTCACTTTCAGATAATCCCGGCTTTTTAACAGAGGTTATTTGTTCGCATTCCCAGAACCTCGTCAATTGGGAATCGATCTCTTCCAGTTGTGAACTGAAATTTGTATACGTCGTGCGATCGTCTGAAAAATGAGTGAGTGTGTCTGTAATCGGACCTGCGATCAACCACCCTAGTTGGGAAGACCTTAGCTTTGGTGAATTTTTGCCAAGATCGATTTGCTTGGAGCCAAGAATATCCCAGAAAATGTCAGCGCCGAGTATGACGTCCACTGGCGCCGGTTCATTAAAAAGGGGATCGGCTAGTCTGACTGAGCTGGAATGGTAAGTAACTCAGTACTAATTTTGTACTTCGGTATGTAACCGGTCAAATTAGGCAACAACAAAAACGTCAGTGTGGCCCGGAAATCTTTTTCCTTCGATAAAATTTGTGCCACGCAGGACTCGACGCATGGACTAGTATTGTTTCCAATACCTACAATCTTTACGTTAGTTTTCTGTGCCTGTAATCCTAATTTATCCTTTAGGGAAGCCGTCATGTAACTAGACTGGCTCCCACAATCAAGAAACGCACGAATTGATTCAGTTTGGTTCGTATTGGGATTATACATGTCGATTATTGCAGTGGACAGTATAATCTGCTTGTTTACATGGGAAACGTTGCAATCGGTTGTCAGAGCATTGGTAGAGAGTGACTCTTCTACGGAGTTCTGTACTGGAATAGGCCGATGCAGTAAAGTATTGTGCCGTTTCTACATGAACCACAAGGTCCGAGGCGACATGCGCGCTTGCGGTGACCTGGCCGAAGGCAGTTCAAACATAATTTTCGATTGAGTGCTTCAGTAATACGCTCCTCAACGCTCTTCGCTGTAAAAGATTGACAATCGTACACTCTGTAAGATCCGTTGCAATAAGTGCACACGGGAGTGGTGGTGTTTGCAAGCGCAGGCGTTTCAGAGTCTAATGACGCAAAGGATTGTGTTTGTCTATTAGTGTGCATTACTGAGCGAGAATTCGATGATTGTGATTTTGAATTGCTGTTTAAATTGTTATTAGCAGCGTTTGTATAGTTCGTATTTTTTGGTTGCAACAACTCAAGTACATCCGCCCTACTCGATAAAAACTTGTCGAAATCGTGAAGAGTCTGCTCATTGTCGCCAAGAGAGTTGCGGTGCTATTCCCATTTTGCAAGAGTTTTGCTATCTAATTTAGACGTAATTATATGAATGATTAAAATGTCCCATTTATCCGTGGGCTGACCGAGGCTCGACAACGCTCTTAGATTTTTGTTGACATGATCAACAATGAAACGCAGTGCCTTGAATGACTCACGTTGCATTGATTCGATGCTGAGCAATGATAGTTGATCAGCTGCCTTTTGTTGTCGTAGCGGTCACAAAGTAGGCGCCACTTGTTTTGGTAATTAGCTAGTGACACTTCAATGTTAGAAACCACGCGAGCAGCATCTCCCCGCAAGTAGGAGAGTAAATAATGAAACTTGTGTATTGCCTGTATGTGCTCATTATTGTGTATAAGTGACATATAAGTATCGCGGAACTCCAGCCAGTGGAAATAGGCACCATCAAATTTTGGTATTTCGATTTGAGGCAATTAAAGCCATGGTTACATTGCAACTGTGGGGCATGTGACGGAGAGGAACGTCCAGACTCGTATGTCTCAGCTGACTTAGGAGTCTTGTGCCTTGAAATTATTTCTTGCGATAGGGCAATGGCAGAAATAAAGCTATCTTCAACTAGGATCCGTTCGTCCATCTCATTCTCCACAGCTTCCGAATTTAACACCTCAATCTGGGTTTGCACGTTGTCAAATGTACCCATGAGCGTTTCTATTTGACTGAGTTTTAGTGAAAGTTCGGTTAACTGAATAGAACTCAGAATAGAAATATTTTTTACGAGTTCGAGATGATTTTTAAATTTGGTCAAACGCCCTTTAATGGAAGCTCGCTTGGTAACTAACTCTTTTAAGCTAGCCATAGTTGTATAAAGTTTGTTTAATCGAAGGAATCAAAGTGATAAAGTTAGATCTCACGCAAACTCCTCAGGGCCGCGGCCGCGGCCGGGCGCGCAGCGTGGTGTCACACGAACAGTTACGGCCGTAGGTATAGTAGGTGCCGCCGCGCCGGTGCGGGAGTATGGGAAGCCAACGGGTCGCGTCGGTGCCTGAAAACAGTTCGGCAGATCTCTTTTTACAACTTATAATGTTTTACTTTGAAGTCCTAATCAGATGCAATAGTAATTGTTAACAGTGTCTTCATACAATTTTAGAAAAGACAAAGAATAGACAAAGTATGTAAATACTTAAATAAATCGTAAATTATAGAGCAATTACTGCATAAATTGAAAAATAATTGCTGAAATATTGAAGTGATAGCACAAACAGGCACTATTTGCAAGAACAAAGGTATGGGGCTCGGATTGGATGGTGTTGGGATGACACTTATCTTGGATTGGCCTTTCGCGACGCTGTTTCTTGATCGCGAAGACTCCTGACAAAGCGCTCCTGTGGCTGAGGCTACTAGCAGCTGGCTGGGTTGTTCTATAGTAAAGTTAGCCGGCCGGTTCCTTCAGCTGGACATCTCCTTTTGCCAATTGTTCCAGTTTTACCTTCTTTCTTCCAATATACGGACTCCAACTGGACGGTCGACGAATAGACGGACGCAAAATAGAAGCTCGCAGAAATAGAGCGTCATCAATTTTTCGGTCGCCAAATGTACCGTTTTCAACTTTTCACGGTAGTCACATGTACCGTTTTTAACTTGTCACGGTCGCCACATGTAGAGATTTATCTCTTCTGCAAATCCTCGCAATAAAATACGACGACTTTTATAATAGAAACATTTTAATGACAAAGCGTGCTGCTTGCGCAAATATAGTTTTTACACAGGAAAAAAGACAAAACACTATCTACCTATTTATAAAAGAATAAGTTTGAAGTAGCAAGGAGGTTGCGTACTTTTTGGCAGGCGTAAACAAATATATTAGAATTACATTATACATAATTGAATAATTACTAAGAAATAAGTCCTATGAAAGATAATTACGTTATTTAATGATACATGTCAAAAATATAAATAAATTAGGGTTACATAATAATTGAATTGAGAAAATAAGTAAGTAAATTGGGTAAACCCGAGCGAAAGCGCGTACAAAAGATATGAAGAGGTAGAGTTATTTGGTTAATGAGGGACTAACTTCTGCGACTCAAGGAGAACTTTTTTATATTTAGCTTTGAAGCTAGCTTTAGAATTAAGCTGTCTTAAGGGTGGGGGGATGTCATTCCAGCACTTGGTGGCCTGAAATCGGAAGCTACCACGGAAGGCGGCAGTACGATATTCAGGCACACCAAGCGGATTCGAGCATGCCCTGATTTTGTTGCGGTCACCCATCATAGACCAACGCCAAATTAATGTTTCAAATAAATAAGCTGTTTTTTTTGTCTTAATAATTCCAAACAATAAAGTTGCCATAAAAAGTTTCATCCTGTTGCCCATCTTCAATAAATCCGCATTATTAATAAAAGGTGTGACATGTGCCCGAGCGGGTATATCATAACAATAGCGAACGCATGCGTTTTGTACCCGTTGCAAAAGCTTGTAAGTCTTTGCAAATAAACAAGGACCATAGGCAGTCAAAGCGTAGTTTAGTTTGGACATTATGAGTGTATCGCAAAGGAGAACCCTAGTATTTACACTCAGAAACCTGCGTAATGAGTATAGGATTCTAAGTCTAAAGAAACAGTACTACCTCCGCTACGTGCTTCTCGAACCTAAGGTCACTGTCCATTAACACGCCCAAATTTCGCGCCTCATCAACAACCTCAAGACGGTTTTTCTTATTGCCAAATTCGATTCCGAAACTAATATTTTTCGAAACCAACGAAACTTTTTTAAAAACTATATAGGTATTTATGGGACAATTAAATGTAGGTAGGTATGACACTTTTATATTTTTTATTTTAAGTTTATTCATTTTATTACAGTGACTAAAAATGTAAGATTGTGCGAGTCGAGAATAAAATATCAGAGGACTTAAAATAGACCGCATAGCAATCTCAATAGTAACCATTGTGTGTCGATGAGAACTGCATCGTGCAGTTATCTTTTTGTAATCCTACTATTAGGGGCCCGGCTCGAAAAGTAGCTGTCAAGCTACCCAACCTTCAATCTAATTTTTTATTAGAACCGTTGATATAAAAATTCGCAGCCACAAAACTCCCATCACCACTTTTAGTATCTTCAAAGTAACAGTTTTATGATGCGCGCATGCCAGTACTCCCTGAGGTGATTTAAGCCAGTGGGTGGCGGAGGGGGGAGGGCCTGGATCGCAATTGCAAAGCGAGCAAAACTCCCGCGCCGGCCGCAGCCAAAAATCTAGTCAAACTGGCTCCTATAGAGCAACGCACTGCGTTGCCGAATTGGCCCACGCGCACAGAGATGCAGTGGAGTCGACTCTACATTTCATCCCTCTAGGTGGATGAGAGAGTTGACTCCCGACTCGAATTCCTTTGGCTCTTGGATTCTTTTAAGCTTTTCGAACTAAAACTTTTGTAAGCACTACATTATAAATTAATAGTTGTTTTCTAGGTATAAAACCTATTATGATGGCACGTGTCGCGCTTCCTTTGGCGCTAAAATGTCACAATTTTACAATTAGAAAAGAATAAAAATATTAACATTTAAAACCGCAATTAGCATCGTTAGACGAAAGTAGAAAATAAAATAACAGATAATTTACTCATAATATTTTCGTTCCCATACAACATCCTTACAACTAGTTTTTGTTAAAGAGAATTTTCAAAAACGTACAAATTTCTTACGTCATATTTGTCTGCCAAAAAATAAGATACAAAAATTGAAATGTGTATAAAATATTTTATAGCTTTAATAGTTCCGCCGTCCACTTAGAGTAGTAGATTATTTTAACACAGGCATAGACTGTTTTACTTTTAAAAAAATCGGAGCGAGAGACAAAGAATCAGCTTAAAAAGGATTGATACGTTTCGTCGAACATACAGTATCGATATGACCGACTGGTTATTAGCTGTCTAGTCTAGGGAAACTCTTCCCATACCATACGCTCCCGTGGGATAATGATGTGGGAGTGCATTCTCCATTAACAGATTATTTCAGTTGACAATACAACAGATAGCTGAAGCTATTAACTAAATTGGTTAGGGAACAAAAACCGCGCAGGTTGCTCCATCACACCCATGTCTTCCACGTTAGATAGTCATACGCGGCAAGTAGGTGCATCTAAAAACTGCAGGCGGCCCGGCGCGAGCAAAAAAACTCTGCAGCAGCCCGAAAACCGTGCGGACGACGACCGGTCGTTGAACCTGCGCCGGCGCACCACTTAGGATGCGACCGTGGGGCCTATTTGACACTAAAGCAAGATGGGTACTTATGACCAATTGTAGTTTCACATGAAGGAAACAAATGAATTTGAACTTTAGTAGGATACAGGTAAGGTAATACATACGTGGATTGTCACACAGGTAATAAAAGTAGAAAGAGGGAAAGCGAAAAGGCAAAATAGTTTTCGATGACATTTTTAGGGCTTGGTCCGCAACTTGAGCGTAATCAAGAACTAAGTGGGTTTTTAAATAAGTCTTGATTTGTTCAAGTACTTACCTCTTTAACAAAGAATTATACAGAAATCGTATACGCGAATTAGCTGCGTGAGCGTGGCGCTGGCAACACCTGGTCACGGTTCATTAGTGATCGGAATTCGGCCGCGCGATCTTTTTTTGCTCCTCTTCTTTGAGAGTGTACAAAAATATTCACACTCGAAACTACAAGTTGAAAACTCATAAGAGTGGCAGGATTTGGCCTCTGAAAAGGGGTATTTATAAGAGCCGCAAAGCCAAATAAATAAATTGTGGTTGAGAAACCAACGAATTAAAAGTGCTGGAGAAAGATTCCGCCTTAAAAGTAACAAAGACCAAAGCAGAGATGATTATCAACTTTCGCTAGAGGTAATTGTACCAGAAGAAAAAAAGGCAGACGATATGTCTTAGAACGAATTTAAAAATAAAGAAGATTATTTACCCAGGAAAGTTTGGTACGCTACTGACTTCTATTAGTAATAATGATGGGCAACATTGAGGAAATGTTCGGTAAAAGAAAGGATGTAGCTATTGTAGCTATCATAGACGGAAAACCTGTTTGCTTTGGCAAGCACTAGAATATAATGGAGAGCTGATAGCTCTTTTCTCTAGTTGAGAAGCAGAATGAGAAGGGCAAAGGAAAAGTTTTTAAAGTACAAACTTGAAATAAATTTACTATAGATGAAGTCAGTAACACTTGCGAAAATAATCCACCTTCATTCAACAGGGCCAAATTAACAAGTCACAGAAGTCCGAAACCGATTTCCTAAGACGCACACACAGAACCGATATCAATAAAACTAACACACCAAATTATGTCAGACCCGCTGCAATGAATAAAAACAAGGAAAGCATAGGTACCTCAGAGCTCAAATGAGCCTGGTTAGTGCAAGGTACCGGTATGTGGGTGTAAGGTGAACGATTCGTCAAAGGCAAGTCATTAGCAACCTCCGAAAATGCGTCTCGACAAATGCACAAGGGTATTTTATTCTGTTTGTGCAATGAGTCTTGCCGGATTTAGTTACTTCTTGAGTTAACGTTAACATTAATAATGAAGGAAGAAATACGACTTCAATCCATTACATTTTTGGGTAACAGCTAAATCTAGTGGGTAACATTTTTCTATGGAGAAGTGGATGTGGCGGCGTTTAGCATTCCTAATCATCGTGTTAGGTACTATTATCTTAGGTCCTTGCCTTTTCAATCCAGTTTGACTAATTCAGTTATCGGATTAATTGATTTTATTGTGTTGTACGTAGATACACCTACGTATTTTCCATACGGAGTCTCTTTCAGGACCATATAAATTCTGTGACGGAGGGAAAATACGCCAAAGTACACTTATTTACTGTGTAATCACTAATCATTCTTGTTTCTCTTTCCAGATCAAAACTCCAAACGAGTCAACCGCTACTGGAGGCGAAACCCTGGATGCTGACGGCGACACTCCGGCTTCTAACGGCTCTATCATCACCATGACTTTGAAAAACAATCATCTTATTGTGGAGACTGAAGAAAGAAACGTGAGTTAAGCAGTTAATATTATGCTTCTCAATGTAGACCAATAAGTATGTCCAACTAGTCGTACATGTCTAACATGTCTAACTCTACTGTAATAAAAGTGTCCGTCCGTTTTAGCTAGGCAGATTTTTTTCCTGACGTGCGTGTATTTATTGATGACATCCCTTTTTTTGCATTCCAGGATATAACCAAGAATGGCCGCGAAACCAAAATGAAATACTCACCCGATAACGACGGCATCTTTGTCGTTGAGGTCCAACAATCAGCGCCTTACAGGCCAAGTCTCAAGTCACTTCAAAACTCCCCTCCTCACGACCCTCAAATTTCCACCAACCAGGCCCTCATACACCGGGTCCCTGAGGAGCTGGAGACAGGAGTGGTGACCACTTTTACTGAACTAGAAGACCGAAGCGAGAGCGAAAAAGCTAAAGGTCTAGCTTTATCTAACACAGGGCTATCAATCTCTGATTTAAGCATGTCGTCAATTGGCTCCCAAAATGCAAGCTACTCCTATGGAAATCAGATCGGCTATGAGCAAGGTCCGTTTGGATATCCTGTCTACGCCGGATATGAGGTACCAAAAGAAGACATAGGTGATGGTATAATCCACGACAGCTCTAGAGAACCGCTTCTATGTAAAACCCCGACGGATCCTGACAAGCCGGTCGTGACAGCTGCTATATTCAAGCAAGATTCTATCATAGGCAATGACGCCTTGCAAGGTCCGGGTTACTGTATCGAGGGTTCTAGTGACGGCCCATTACTATCCGATGTTCAAGCTAGAGAAGTCCGTCTTCAGCTTATTCACGATCATATGGAAAAAAAGCTAGAAAATGGTGACGCTATCCCATATGAGGAAAAGATTGAGACCCCGAAGAAACACTCGATTTTGAGTCGAGCTGACAGTTTACCGAACAGAATACTAGATGAAAAAGCACCAGAACCTATAATAGATAAAAATGCAGTTATGAAAACAATAACAGATGAAGACGAAGACGAAGTTCCAACTAAAGAAATGTTGAAAGGTAAAAGAGCTTCGCTACCTATTATAAGAACGGAAATGTACGAGTCGGTAAAAGACGCGATCCTACCTCACAGTTCTCCAATGTTTGAGAAACTGAGCAATGATATGTCACCTACGGAGAATATAGCCGACCTTCCACCCCCGATGATCACTATAACTGAAGAAAGTGAACCTAACTTTAAGCCAGATGAAGATGGTAGTTAATAAAAGAAGCTTCTGACTGGAATATAATATTATAGATGATTTCGAAAATTTGTAAAATGCATTTTGTGATGTAGGCAAGTCTAAATAAAAAGCTTTTCAAGGTGACTCTAGTGTTAAGGATAGAGTATTTAATATCCAAAGATATTTTTCTGAATTTGTATGTAACTATTATACAGAATTAATTAAAAAGGGTTTTGGTAAAATATTATACAGCAAATCTTAGACGGGGTTGGATTGACTTTATTTTAAATTCTCATCTAACTTCTCTACAGAAAATATTGTAGGGTGGTTTTTTAGCTAGCGAAAGTTTTAGTAATATCTTAATACTTCTAGCTCCACTGTCATATTTACTTTTTTTTTCGCAGTATATTAGATAGTACATAGATACATAATCGGCATGTCCCGCTATTGCAAGTTTCATCTCCAAATCATCGTCTTTCATTGTCAGATTAGATCATTGGTAGTTTATGGGTGTCAAAGTACAGTGTGTAAATCGGTAACAGCTTTGTATCATGCATAGCATCTTTATCGAAGTAAATAACAATAGTAACTTTATATACCTACTTATAATTTCATATATATTCCAACAATGCTCTGTAGCTTATATTATGTTGATATATTTTTCGTGATCGTAGGCTAAGTTTTAATGTAAAATAGGTTGTTACTTTGTTACCGCAAGACGGCAAGTGAGATATGCAGTGGGGTTTCAAAAGTGCTGTAATGAAACAAGGAAGGCTCACGGAGTACTATCGAGTGTTTAATTACTGTTCAAGAAACTAGATTCTTACCACGGTATGAGTAATTTTGAACTAATATTTTCATAAGCACTACACATTATTAACTTTATTCCGGATACGCTCACTTGGTTTTTTGTCGGAAGAGTCCGACCAGGTTTCGATCTGATTGGAAGAGTTTAATCATGGTTATTAGAGACGAGCTCGCGACGTCGGTTGCTTGTCTCTGTCGTCACTGACGTCGCAAGCTCCGTCTCTACTCGCCATGATTAAGCTCTGCGAATCAGAGTAAAACCTGGTCGGACTCTTCCAACAAAAAATTGAGTAAGTGAATCCGGAATGAAGTTTACATCGGTATGACTATAATTGCTTTTTTCTTTCAGTTCACGATATTTCGGCTCCTTCCCGGCAATACGATCGTGTAGGGTAGCAATGAGCCGTTTTCAGAAGAACTAAAAAAAAAAATCTAACGGCTGTCAAAGGAATGCAATTTTGGACCTTAGCCCAAAAAAAAAACTAACATTTTCAATAAAATATAACTCCGAAACGATAAACATTTGGCTGTTGGCGTCATAGTAACTTTTGTTCAGCTCGCTGAGACCTATTTTATGTTGTATCACACATGGCTATTGGGCTGAGGTCCAAAATCGCATTCCTTTGACAGCCGTTAGATTTTTTTTTAGTTCTTCTGAAAACGGTTCATACGGGCACTTCATTAAGGTCAAATGTTGTCAACGTGCGACTGGGAAAGTTGTAAAAACTAAAGGTTTACTGTTCATAATACTCTTTTTGCATAGTCTATCAACAGGAAACTGAAGACAGACAGTGTGCTGTTCTCTGTACTCTATGTAATAAATGATCCGGTCAATTTCGAATATCATTATAGAACAAAGATTAATGATGATTGACGATCGATTCGTTCGATTGGCGACGTTCAAAAACTTTTAAGTTTAAGAAATTTATTCGTTTAAAGAGCATTTAGGAACTTCTTTGGCATTCCTTCTTGCATGCACATTTCTATGACATTGATGAATTGAGTACCTACCTATACTTTTTAAAGGTGTCGTCTGTCACGGCACAATAAAATAAAATTACGGACCGTTTAAGCATAATTTAATTTCTATTTACAGTAGACAAAGTAAGTGAACTCTAACTAGTTTGGCGAAGAGCGACTTTACAACAAAAAAGTAAAGAATGACCTGCTGTGGACCATAATAAGATTGTTCCAGTTGTTAAATGTCACTTAAGCGGGAATCTTGTATGAATAACCTTAGTTCTTGGAAAAAAAAGAAATCCTTAGCAGTTTTTGTATCTGGCAATATTAAAAATAAAAATAAAATAAATCGGACTTTATTCATCACTACATGTGTTTTACAATTGAAATACTTACAAGTTTATAAAGTAAATGGGTACACTTACAGTAGACAAATGTGAATATTGGAACGATCCGTCCGTCGTTGTGACAGTCGAGATTTTAGCGGGAAACCGGTGGTTGTTCGACGATGAGTTGTATTATTTGATTGTGAATATATTTAACACTATGAGACTAACGGCCGATTTCTGAATTGAGAATTTCACTAAGTAACTACTTAACTCTAGTGCTGTCTCGTCAAATTTCTCAGAGAAGCGTTACTAAAGTATTTACTCAGTGAAATTCTCAATTCAGAAACCGACCCTAATCCCTTAGTTTGATTCTTTGAAACAAAAACGTTTTTGAGAAAACTAAATTATGTCTAAAAAATTCATCCACGTTTGGTGACCAATCACAAAAAAAAAACGCAAAACGGAATGCTAAGGAAGTATTGGTCTTAAAGCTGGTTTCCGAATTGAGAATTTCACATAAGTAAATTCTTAAGTAACGTTCTGTCACGCTCTTTTCTGAGAATTTTGACGAGACAGCTCTACAGTTAGGTAGTTTAATTAGCGAAATTCTCAATTCAGAAACCGGGCCTTAATAGTTTATGTCACATTATAAAATTGTAAAAAACTCCTACCTACAGGTCGGAATTTGGATTTCGAAAGTTATTTCCTAGAATCAAGGTGGCAAAGGTAGACTCGTAAACGCTAAAGGTAGAAATAAGATTTTGTCAAAAGTTTGTAAGTACATGAACTTAGTGTAAAGTAAGCTGTTTTTTTTTTAATACGGCATAATATTTTAAAACCAGGAATTGACATTCGTTACTTTTAAAGATATTTCGTTATCCCACTCACTTTTCTCGTAAATGCTTTTGGCAAAAACTTTACCCTACTATCTTTTCATTTATTTCTATTTTTGACATTATGCCGTCCTGATATCTATGTTTAATCGAAAAACAACGTGCCAAAAAATTATTTATGAAAATATAAAACAATAAGGTTGTATGGTTAAAACCATTAACAAAATATAACTATTATTACTATTGCGTAGCCATTATTGCCTATGTTCTCAAGTTTATCAAATAAGTTTACGATTACTTTGTTTCGTGTTACTTTTATAAATAAAATCTAAAATAATTTGTAAAATATTACAAAGTTCGTTTTATTGTAATCGAAAACACGTCGCGTTCTCTTTACTTGCTCTCTTTGCTTTCACTTCATCTCTTTTCAAATCGTTGCTAATTTTCATGGTACCTCTTGGTATTAAGCCCTCAAGTCAAGAAACTCGACGAAGATGGATTGCGACGCAGAGAGGGCTCAACGTGATGAGATTAGTACGTTATTGTATCAATGTCAATTAAATCATGTCGTTAAAGTCTACTGTGTATTGAAATTGGAAGATTATCGTCGGAAAACCCTTTTAAGAGCACTCGTGCTACATTTGACACATTACCTTGAATGGCAATTTTGCAATGAGTGGTGATGAAGTGAGTGAGTACAAGATGACGATTAGAGAACAAAGAGTGGAATAAGTGAAAGAGTTTGTCTTATTGGGAGATATGAAAATCGTGAATGTGATATAGAAAGAAGAGTAAAGGAAAAATATCTTCAAAAGAGCTAGATTGGCAATCCGTAAGTATCAGAACGTATGGTAGCGAAACTTGGGTATGGCTAAAAATCAAGAAAGTAGGATTAATACAGTAGAAATGAGGTCCTTGAGAAGTATGTGTGGTTACTTTGAATGACAGGATACGCAACAGTGTAAAATGAACTATGTCGGTAGGTTGCTTATTGAGTGCATTTGAAGGTGGAATTTTAGAAAGGCTGAAAGATTTACCAGCTCCATACCTCGGCGGAAGCTTCTTCCAGCTTACTTTCTTATGTATGTAAATGTTATGTTATGTTATCCTACTTTCCACGGTCGCCCACGGTGAGTTGAGTATGTAACCTGACTTGCCCTTATATTTCGTAATCGTATCGGATGAAGCATTTATACAACTCCAGTGTCAAAATGTATGTATTTGACAGTTATGTTAAGAGCAGGCTAAATCAGACAACTTCATATAGTGGAGACTTACATAATTGCACCCCTGACGACGTTCCAAATCGACTGGCAGATTCGATAAAGTTACCTAAAGAAAACCTTGTTATGTGTAGCCAATGCAACCAACGAAAACTAACACTTAATTTTTATGGGAAAACTGAACAAGAATGTTATGGCAGAAAACACTGTATGCACAGTAGACACTGGAATGAGCCGTTTTCAGAAGAACTAAAAAAAAAAGAAGAAACGAATGGCTGTCAAAGGAATGCAATTTTGGACCTCATCCCAGTAGCCATGTTTTGTTCAGCTCGCTGAGACCTATTCTCTATCTATCTATCCTTAGACAGCCTTTCGTTTTTTTTTCGTCTGAAAACGACTCATTGAGGAAGGATTGTTTCGGTTTGAATATTTGTGAAGAGGATGAAGGAAGAAAGAGTGACTAAAAAAATATATCGACTGAATGTGGATGGAATGGCTGGAAAAAAACGCAACATCGACCAAATAGGGAACTTTATAGCGAAGGGCAAGATAAAAAAATGCGAAAAGTTGATAAAGCGAAATAGAGTGCGACAAGTGAGTCGTGGCTCAAGGCTTTGGCGGGAAATTTAAAAATCTTTTAGTTGATAACCCTGCATATAGTCTGAATAAACCATCTTGATACTTTTGCTTAACTTGATATATGTTTAATTAGTTTGGAGTCGCCAATGAATTTTGTCCAAACATAAATAAATATAAGCAAAACGAAAACATTAACTACATCAAAACCAACATTTCCACTCCACCAAAAACAGGGATAATAAAGATGCACCACATAAACTGTTTATAACATTTATTAATGCTGAACCATAATCAAAATCTGATTCATATCTTTTTTCTCAACATCTTTGAGTTCTTTGACTAAGTCTCTCGATCTGACGTTTAACATTTTCCTCATCCGACAGACCTTACAACAAGAAATAATTCATGTTTGTTTTAAAGCATTATTACTCGTATGTACATACTAAAACATAGGTAAAATTATGTTGAATAGAAACAAAAGTTTTTTTATTGTTTAAATCTAGGACGAGTATCAAACTGTTTGGGCTATACTACTTGCAGCTGAAATACCTAAGTTTGACAGTCAGA
Source organism: Yponomeuta plumbellus (assembly GCA_947310845.1). Classification (NCBI taxonomy): domain Eukaryota; kingdom Metazoa; phylum Arthropoda; class Insecta; order Lepidoptera; family Yponomeutidae; genus Yponomeuta; species Yponomeuta plumbellus. The sequence continues at coordinate 21,236,595 of OX371203.1, forward strand.
GTGTGGCCATATGAAGAATTCGAAATAAATCGCGTCCGAGGACTCGCTTGTCAGACTCTATGACTGTCGTTTTAAAATGACTAGCACCCTCGTTAGGAATTGTAGTGATGAAGCACATGTGAAGCACACAGCATCTATCATCGGAATGGTGAAACTTATAGTTCTACCAAACACAATTATTCAATGAACGTTCCAAAATAAAGAAGAACTTACCCGTAACTGTTTAGTTTAAGGAAATTACAACAGATGGCAGCACGTACGTACATGCTGCGTTTAAGTTACCAGCGCCATCTCTTGGGTGGCGCTAGAAGCTCTCGGGAACAGGACGAAGGGGAGTAATGTAGAGATTTACGTTTCAGTAAAAAAGTTCTTTGTTAAGTTCAGTGGTACGAGGATAGAGGGCCTTATTGCAATGGACGATTTTTTATTGGCACAAGGCACAAAATCTAATCACTTTAAACGAGCAATTCTTGTATATATGTATGTATATATATAATCAGAATCTCGAAAACAGCTCCAAGGATTTTCATGATATTTTGTTAACAGAGGGTTTCGGGGGCGACTAATTGATCCAGCTAGGTTTCATTTCAAGAAAACGTCGTTTCAACCATGTTTTTGGGCAAAAAAATAACTGCTACCCTATAAAAACGTAAATATCGCATTAATCAATAAGGTTGTCGTAGCCCAGGTGGGAAATAGGACGATACCTTAAGCAAAAGACCCTGGTTCGAGACTTGTGCATGAAGTTTCTCTTTTTTTTTAAGCTCCTTTTTTTGTGTGAAAAACTATTATTAGGAGCCCTATTATCAACGCACCTAATTCGTATCCAAATATATTTTCTAAAAGAAATACAAGAAAAATTCCAAAAAACATGATTTACCAAAAAAATACCGAGCAAAGCTCGGTCATCAAGGTACTATGAGTAATATGAGCTGCAGCGAGCGACGTTGTATTATATTAATTTTAAGATTCTTATTTTTAAATTGTTTACTATAAGTCTGAACCTGTAATTGGCTTTCTGTATCCGTACACTATATTCTATTTTACTGTAATAGCTGTTGGTTCACCATAGATCTGTAAATAAATATATAAATAAAATGTGCGAATTTTGTAACATAGTACATACATGCATACGCTCACGCCTGCATTATAGTAGGGCATTGTAGGCAATTAAACAAATCAATCATTAAATCAATCATTCCTGAGGAAGGTATAGGCCATACTCCACCACGGGGGCCAAGTCCGGATTGGTGGAGGCTTGTAGCTGGTATTACTGTCAGAAGTTTTTAAGCCGCCCTAAGGCCTCTGACTTTGCTTAACGACTGCGTATTGACGGCAGCCGGCACCAACTGCTTAACGTGCCTTGCGAAGCACGGAACCGGTCGGAAAAATGCCAACAGCGGTCACCCATCCATGTCCTGAACGCGCCCATGTTGCTTAACCTTCGTGATCGTTTAAGGTCACTCAGGCAGCCGAGGCTACGAGCGATTCGTGGTGAATTGGTGATTACCATTTTATATCTCATACTTATGATTAATTACCATACTCTCTCTCTCTGAGAGAAGGTTTGTGCCCTACAGTAGGACGTAGGCTTTACAATAAATTAAGTTAAGGATAAAAAAAGTTTGATAATTTTAGGTACCTTTTCAAAGAAAACACTTTTGAGAGCATTCAGTTTTGGGGTTCCGTACCCAAAGGGTAAAATGGACCCTATGACCTCTTAGTGCTGACCTTGAAAATAACAATAGTTTTCTATTGTTATTTTGTCGACACTGGACTGAGGAGGAACTGAGACTCCGCTGTCCGTCCGGTCTGTCACCAAGCTGTATCTCATGAATCGTGATAGTTAGACAGTTGAAATTTTCAAAGATGATGTATTTCTGTTGCCCCTATAACAAGAAATGCGTAAAAAAAAATAGAATAAATTAAATATTTAAAGGGGCCCCATACAACAAACGCGATTTTTTTTGCACGATATTGATACCGGCAACAGGTAGACGCTTGAAATATTCACAGAATATCTAGTTATATTATTAACTTTAAAAAGAAAGAACAAAATTAATATTAAAGGGGGACTTCCATGAAACCAAGTTGATTATTTTGCACGGAACCGGGCCTAATTATAAATAAAGTTAAAAGTATCATGCCCGACAGATAACTTGGACATTGTTGGTCTTCGCCGAAAATTTATATTACAACTTTAATGTATGTAACGTAATTACAAATTTATTGCAACGTAATCTCTAAATATTCCGACTCAATCTGTCCAAATGTGATGATGATGATGATGATGATGGCCTCCTCGTCGTGTCCGACGACAGCGTCGACAACGTCGTATCACTGCTTCCTGGCGTGTGCTCTAAGGTGACTGGAACATCCGAACTTTGGGGAGAGGAAAGGGAAACGCAACCCTGGCGGACAGTACTTGCGATATAGGGATGTTCTCAAGCGACATCTTAAGGCCTGTCATCTCTAAATATTCCAACTCAATCTGTCCAAATGTACCTAGTAGTTGTTACGAAAAGCTGCAATCCTGAACGAATATAGTTGGCGGTTTTTTAAAGCACTATAGCTAAAAAGATACACTGAGCTGTTTCTTACCCAGTGACTAGAAATTGAGAGACAAAATAAGAAAAGTAATGTTAGTCTTTACTTATACAGGGCTACAGGGAAAGTCGTACACAATATTAAAGGAGGTTATTATTTAGGTCATTTCTGATGGATTTTATTCTATTATATAGGGTCCGAAGTTAACCGATATGGAGATATTGACTTTTAAAGATTTAAAAACATATCAAATTTTTTGGCTTTTTGATTGATTTTTTCTTAGAATAGAGCTCATAAAGTGTTTTTTTTTAATATTTTTAGTTAAAAGACATGTCAATTGATAAAAAATATCAGCAAAAGCTGCACCTACTACTAACAGCTTTAAAAAACTGCTCGGCATCGGTTAGAATTAAATAATTTTTCTCTAAATATTTTTCACATTGAAGCTCTTAAAAAAAAATTTACGTATGGAACTTATTCTGCAAATAATTTTAAAAACTTCTACAACTCTTTAACTATTCAAAAAGGTATAACATTTAATAGGTATGTGCATAAAATTTTAAATTAATGTTATTTGAGTAGGCTCTAGTGATAGTACCGACATAACTGAACTTCGATACAAAAAAAATCTTTTTACTTCTTGGCACCTTTAAACTATGTTAAAAGGTCAGATAGGGTTTTTGGTGCTCTGGAGACTTGCTGTCTCAGGTGTTCGGGTACCTATTTCAGTATTTCTTTTTTAGAATATTCTAACTATTATTTTCGTGTTAGTCTGCTCCTGTGATTCTTCCGTGGTAGAAGTGTTATGCAAATGATTTGCGTTTCAGAAACTTCTACGTCTTTTTAGGTATTAAAAAAACGTATATCACTTGCTATTACATCGGAATCGGATCGTTAGCCAAGTGTCACTTAAGGGCACAGGCCTTCTCTCAGAGAGAGAGTATGGGCATTAATCACCACCCGACCACGGATTGGCGCAAAAAAGTAATACTCGTAACAATCGAAATTAAATCATCACAATCAGGTGGCCTGGTCTTCAACTAAAAGATCAATTTTCTGTAGCAAATTTGATTACGGAACTATTGTACTTTGTTCAGCAATGCCTGAGAATAATTCGATCGAGTTACCTAGAGCTAATTTTGGAGAAGTAGTTAAGAACGCAAAACAGATACCAAGAATTAAAAAGATAATGCAAAAACTATCAATAAAACTCAAACTCAAATATTTTATTCATAGTACAAATAGAATATTTACTTTATGAACGTCAAAGTCAATAAATTCAAGACAATTAAGTGCGTGGTCAAATTAAATCAATTCGAAATTGCTGTTAGCAATAAGTCTGCCTATTGTCTATTTTTTTAAATTTTAACTTTGTCTCTGGTTTCTTGTATGCAATGAAGAATATTCTTATCTTATCTTAGTCAATTCAGGTATGAAAAAACTTAGTGCGATGTCAATTACAGTTAACACTGAGGCATTTTACCTTACAAATGAGACGAACGTTTGTGAAAGTTCCAGCAAGAGCACAACAATGCGATTGTAGTCATAGAAATTTGAAAAAAGGTTAATGCTGCTGAAAAAAAGTGCTCGCACTGAAACAAAACAACAATTAGAACAAAGCGTTGAAACAGAGGAAAGGTAACAAAACCATTGTTGTGAGGCGAAAGCCGACGTGGAAATTTTCAAGCTTCCTTTTAATACGGTCACGAAGAAGCTCTCTAACCTGACCGAAAAAAAAAACCATTCAGATAAAAAGCAGCATTACGGGACATCACCGGCAACTACCCTCATGTGAACGCTATTGATTCACTGCGGATAATTGAGTACACGCGTGTCACCCGCCCCCCTCGCCTCCGACACACATACACACACCTCATTTGATTACAACGGAAAAAGCGGGAAAAATCGAGTAGATGCGCTGCAGTAATAGGCCCGTCGCCATGGCAACCGATATTAACGCGAGAGGGGGTAAAACACATAAATAGATTCGCACATAATACAATTCCATACGTCGCACCCCCTCTCCCACCGCCCACTCATTTTTGTACAGTGTTAAAACTCCTAAAACCACCCGGCGCCCGCGCCCCCCTAGCGCGGGAGGCTCATGCAGATTAGCTAAAAACTACGCATTTTTTACCCCACTTTAAAGGGATCTTTTTTCCCATCTCGCCCCTGCGCTAACTACCGAAATGTGGGTACTTTGTGGGGACTCGGGGGCAGAGCACGGAAAAGTTTGTGTTTTAAATATGTCCAAAGGCAAGAATTAAAGTGGCGGTAGGAGGCTGCACACTCCCTTTCACGTTCGCTCCGATTTACTGTTTCCGAATTATATGTGTGTGAAATGTTCATTATTTTCGGGTGTTGAGATTGCGTCGTTATTCTGAGGAAATGAAGTATGAGGAATGTATTCCGTCGAAGCGTTCCTTGAGACTTGACCTTAATTATTATTCAAAAGGAGGAAAAATAAGGTTGTAGCGAAGAGTCTATCATGACGGATCTAGTAAGAACGAAAATGCCTAAGAAACCTGCTGTTTTTACTCTATTATATTTAATTTGCACGACAATACGTACTATGCAAGGCATAGGGCTTCAGAAAGAGAAACAGTGAGTGGGCATAATCAGGACGCGTCTAACGAGGTTGTGATACCTCGTCTACAAACCTGTTTATTAGTTTTATATTTAGGCTATTTACTTCTTTCGATTCCGTTTTTAATTTTCAAAATCAAATTATTTATATTTTGTTTATTGTTCACTTTAATTGTCATGGCATTGCCTGGGTCATTTTGATCTCAAGTCTTTGAAGAGACAGCACGCCCAGTGCCTTATTTTTTAGTAGCTGTTGCTGTTGAGTAAAGTGTGTGCAAATAAGATAGGGATACTTTTAGCGCGTGCGAAAGAGCTTTCATACTAACTTCGCAACCCCCTCTTGCCCCCCTTAAGGGATGATTTTCGAAAAACTACTTTATAGATCTTCCATAAATTTTAATGAAGGAACATCACATTGAATTTCATTCGAATAACTTCAAAAACGGCAAAGTTTCATACTAACATTGCACCCCTCTTTTCTCCCCTTAAGGGATGATCTTTAAAAAACTATTTTACACGTGTTTCATAATTTTACATGAAGAACTTTTGTACCAAATTTCATTTGAATAACTTCAAAAACGGCAAAGTTTCATACTAACTTTGAACCCCCATTTTACCCCCTTAGGGGATGAATTTTCTACAATCCTTTCTTAGTCCTCCCCTACGTTACAAAGGAAACCATTAAGCAAAATTTAAAGTTTCTAACCCTTATAGTTTAGGCCCTGCGTTGATATGTCAGTCAGTCAGTCAGTCAGCTTCTCCTTTTATATACAGTGTGAGTCTTCATAAAGTGCACGTATCAAAAGGGGAAACTACACCCCATTTCATCGACGGAAAAAATAAAAATAAATATTTGTATTTTTAATGATTTTTTTAAAATTGTGAGTTGCACCTGTTGACCCTATTTAGATAAATCGTCATAATTTTTAATTAAGTGTGTTATCGCAGTGAAATAAATTTTGTGATGATGTCTAATAATAAGCCGTACCCATAAAGTAAAAATATCCAAGAAAACTAACCCTATAAATTTATAATTAAGTGAAACTTGAAGAAAATCTGTATTTTTTTTCATCATTTTTGCATTTGTTTTACAATTTCTCCTAAAATCATGCTATTGACCCTACTTTTTTTTCATTTTAGCTTATTCTACATGGCATTAGCTTTCTAAAAGTAAAAATTGCACGTCTTTTACTTAAATAATATAAAGCTACAACACGATATACTCACTCACTGACTGACTGATTAATCATCTATATGTTTTCTCGGAACCGGTGGGTTCTAGAGAAAAATGTTGTATGAGAAAAGTGTAGAGAAGGTACGAATTACAGCCATCCTATGAAGCCGATTTTTGAATTTCGAACGCGTTTTCTCATACAAATATGCTATTTCTGTTGTTTACCGACCGATTTGGATCAAATTTTGATAGAATTTTTTTTGGTTCATCCGATTAAGAAAAAAAATTGGCGAAATGGCGGCCGAGCTATAGCCTCCCGAAAATCGGCCATTTTTTGACCTCTGCGCAAAAAAGTCCGCAGCCAACTGGGCGCTTGCTGGAGACATGTTCTTAACGGCATCCGGTTGTCGAAGGACCCAGGTATACCAGAAAAATCCGACATTTCGAGATTTCAAGATGGCGGCTGAGATATTGATGAGTGAAGTTGACCAATTTTCTATGGGGATTTTTCACTGAAAATCCACTTTTAGTACTGATTTCAGTACAAAAAATGGGACAAACTTGCGAGGCCGAAGGCCGAGCTCCGCGAAGCGGGCACGAGAGACCCCGTCGAGGCGAGGCCGAAGGCCGAGCGCCGTCCAGGCCGAGGCCGAAGTCTGAGACGTTCCGTTTTCCGGCGGAAAAGTGACAACGCAAAAGCCAGACGGGAGAAACTTGCGAGGCCGAAGGCCGAGCTCCGCGAAGCGGGCACGAGAGACCTGCCGCGGCGAGGCCAAAGGCCGAGCTCCGTCCAGGCCGAGGCCGAAGGCCGAGACGTTCCATGCTCCGGCAGAAAAGTAACAACGCAAAAGCCAAAGTGGACAAACTTGCGAGGCCGGAGGCCGAGCTCCGCGAAGCGGGCACGAAAGACCCCACAGTGGCGAGGCCGTAGGCCGAGCTCCGTTCAGGCCGAGGCCGAAGGCCGAGACCACACGTGTTCCCACGCGTCAAATCCCAACCAATAGTGTCTAGCGAGGCCCTAGGCCGAGCGCCGCGGAGAGCGAAGCTCGCAGCGGCTGGGGGTTGGCGCGCGTAAGCGCGCAGGGGGCTCGCCCCCTAGTTACTTAAATACAATTTCTTAAATCAGTTTAAAAAATACAGTTAACTGAGTTAGAGCTGGAGGATGATTAAAACAAAAGTATTTTTCAGCATAAATCATTTATTTTCTTTGACAAATTAAAATCAAATCAAATTAGTGATTATCCTAATGCATTAAATGTTCAAAATGACCACCCTGTTGTTGCATACAAATTGTAGCGCGAAGCAAAATTTGCTGCGTTGCCCTTTGAATCATATCGAGATCATTTCTAATATCACTGGCCACTCGCAAAACCCTTTCTTCAAGTTCCGCTTCTGTATTAATGAGGCTGCTGTACACCCTTTGTTTCATGGTCCTCCATAAAAAATAGTCCATGGGTGTGAGATCGGGGGAACGCGCCGGCCACCCAACTGGTCCTTGTCGACCAATCCAGCGACGTGGATAATTTTCATTTAAAAATGACCTGACGATCAGCGCATAATGGGCGGGACATCCATCCATTTGGAGCATCATTCTGTGACGGGTTAGTAGTGGCACATCCTCCAACAGCAACGGCAGTTCGTCTCTCATAAGTACGAGAAATCTCTCTCCAGTTAAAGTTCTTGGGAGTATTATAGGACCAATGAGAAAATGGTCGATCATTGCGGCCCATACATTTAAGGAAAATTTAACTTGGAACGTAGAAGCCCTTTTCAACCTAGGGTTTTCACCTTTCGGGCACCACCGATGTAAATTTCGGCAATTGACGATGCCATCTCTTGTAAATTGGGCTTCGTCTATCCACAGAATCGTTTTAGGGAACTGTAGATTGTCTCTTGTTTTTCTTAAAATCCATGCAGACATAACGCACCTTGGACGCGAATTCACATCTTGGTGTAAATGCTGCACCCTTTGATAGTGGTATGGATGCAACGCTGCTTTTCTTAAGATGCGCCAAACTGATTTCTGGGACACGCCATGACGTGACGCCAAACGTCTCGTACTGGTAGTCGGGTCACAAAACAAATCATCCAAAATTGCTTCTTCGATAGCAACATCGATAATAACACCTGGTTCGCGGCGATTCAGAGGTACAAAAAGTCCAGCGCTAGCCAGTCTTCTATGGACTTCTTGGAAATTACGTTCTGATGGCACGGGGCGTCGATTTGGAAATGCAGCTAGATAGGCTGCGCAAGCAGCTCTAGCACTCCCTCGGTGCATTCCATAGTAATAATGGATATCGGCAATGTGTGCCGGAGGGAAATCGCTTATACGCGGCATGGTGACCACAAAGCAAACACGTGATACGTAGGACAACGAAAACTGATAACGTTGGTAGGAGAAATACAAATAGCAGCGGCGAAAGGTTCGGAGCGACTGGCTAGGCTACAAAGCATAACATTCAAATTGTTCTTCAACAGGCCCCTCTTCCCCTTTCGTACTTCAGCCCGTGTGCCTCTACAATGACTCACCAAAAAAAAGGTCTCTACCTGTGATAAACAATGGTGTGTAGCAAAACGATGCGCATGGGCGTTTTTCAAACGGTCATAAAAACTGTTGTTTTTGAGTAATAAACGTGCAATTTTTACTTTTAGAAAGCTAATGCCATGTAAAATAAGCTAGTATGAAAAAAAAGTAGGGTCAATAGCATGATTTTAGGAGAAATTGTAAAACAAATGCAAAAATGATGAAAACAATACAGATTTTCTTCAAGTTTCACATAATTATAAATTTATAGGGTTAGTTTTCTTGGATATTTTTACTTTATGGGTACGGCTTATTATTAGACATCATCACAAAATTATTTCACTGTGATAACACACTTAGTTTAAAAATTATGACGATTTATCTAAATAGGGTCAACAGGTGCAACTCATAATTTTTAAAAAATCATAAAAAATACAAATATTTATTTTTATTTTTTCCGTCGATGAAATGGGGTGTAGTTTCCCTGATTTTGATATGTGCACTTTATGAAGACTCACACTGTATATAGATTACATATTTTTATTACTTAAGTATTTAAAGTGAAAAGTGAACCAGTGCAAGTTAAATTCAGTACGAACGTTATTAGGTACCTATTCCTTAAGTTTCTGTACTCCAAAAGCTTATCTTCAACGAGGCACAATCGTAAGTGTTGCGTGTTATTTTTTACGTAGCGTTAGCGTTGTGTGAAGTTTAGTTTTAAAAATGTTCCTTTTGTCATCAGGTGCCTCTACTTTTTTAACAACAAAAGTCTAAACACCCTACGAAGTCTTCTAATTTCACGTTGTGTGACACGCGTGTCCCAGATTAACGCCTTAATCGGTTTGCGTATAATTATTATGATAACTATAAGATAAGATAAGATAAGATAAGATAAGATAAGATAAGATAAGAATATTCTTTATTGCACATAAGACAAACAAGAGACAAATAAGAGTTACAATTAAGGAAATATATACAATAGGAACTATAGCTAACTGACATCTTCACCAAGTCCGAGCTCAACTCGAATTAAGCAGTGGATTAACGTATAGACATCTGTCTTTTAGAACCACTTATCTGCCAAGCCAAAGGAAGGAAGGTACTTTAATAACCGCACGCGAAATGCCCAATATTATTTGTCCATTAATTCCGGATAAACCCTTTTCCCTAATTCCCTAGGAATGCCCTCTATGCTTGTTTTATTATAACGGTTTCGGATAGGGGCCGAGAGCGTAAACGGTAATTCAGAAGCTCAGCTCGGCAGTTGCGTGTATCATGTCGCGATTTGATAGATAGAGATAGATAAAAAAATATTCACATTTGTACACACACATGTACAGGAATGACACAAAAGATTTTTAACGTTGACTTCACATTTAACTTAATTCATTATTTGACTTTGACAAAAGTGATTTTGACATAAGTACAATATAGGCTACACCGTTCAGACACAGATACTTTATTTGTTAAATATAGTTATACAATACATGCATGATTTTATAGATATTGAATGTGCGCTATGTTTAGTCAATAAGGCCTAGAAAGGTTTCAAAGAAAACTAAAAATAATATTCTTGTAGACACGGGCACTGCCACTATAAAAAAATTATTAAAAATCGGCAAAGTATGAATGAACAAGATGCAGAGCTACACAATTTTTTGTGACGCAATGATCAAGATGTAAGACCCACAATTTATTTTGTTACTGAATGAACAAGATGTTTGGCCACACAATGTTTTGTGACGCAATGGTCAAAATATTCTGCCACACAATTTTTGGTGACGCAATCTCCAAGATGTAAGGCACACAATTTTTTATGCCGGAACGAACAAGATGTTTGGCCACACATTTTTTTGTGATTTTGTGACACTTTGACCAAGCATTTGGTCAGTTTCGAGAACTGCACGGTACTTCTGCCTCTGGTTGTTTAACATTTAGAGGAATTATTTAAGGGTAGGCAGGGGTAGCCGATCGATGTCACCCGCCGGACTCGTTAGCGCCGCGAATTACATTTTTATGCCGCGATTCCTTTATGTGAGGGCCGAATTTATTAGTTTTCGACTATGGACGTTAAGCTTTTGTTTTACTGAAAAAATGGTGGGGGACTAAGTGCAGGGGGATTAGGGAGAAATTGGGTCATCGTAGGGCAGGGCGATGTGCTTGGAGTTTTTGAGCCCTTTTGAGCTGGTTTATTGGTTTATTCTTGCTGTATTCACTGGCCCCCAGTGGGAGTCGAATCCACGGTCTCCATGGTAATCAGACTCATACCGTTAGACCAACGAGGCAGTAATGTTTTGCTGTGACGTGACGATTCGAAGTACATTGTAAAACCGAGTAATCCACACTTAACAAGTAGAAATTTATGATTGGCTGTGATGTGTGTAAAGTAAAGTAAAAGTAAAAATAATTTATTTGCTAGAACACGGGTACATAACATGTTTTTAATTTATGCTTAAGATCCTTCATGTTTTACCTTTCGGTGTGCAAATGTTGTTGCTGGATCGCCTAATTTAAAATTTAAATATTATAATATGATTTTTGGGTAAAAACGGGAGCCTATAACTAAGCCTCAACTATCCGCCTGTCGCTATCTCATGCACCGCGATAGCTAGACAATTAAAATTTTCACAGATGATGTGTTTTTTTTACGCTACAGCAACAAATACTAAAAATACAATAAAATAAATATTTAATTTTGGCTTTTATACAACAAACGGGATTTTTTGCCGTTTTTGCTCGATATTAATAACGGCAACTAATATTTATTTGTAATTTCACTTTGAAAATACATATTGAAATAAAATCAATATCTAAAAGGGGCTCCAATACAGCAAAAGTGAGTTTTCCCGTTTTTTGCTCGATATTAATAGCACATTAGCATGTACACATTATTAAATTCAGATCAGTTTAATTATTATTTTGGTGTCACCAAACTACACTTTGTGAGGTGCCACTGCTCCATCCGCCACATGACCGGCTATATCTGCTAGTCGTCATATCTGCCAGCTATATTTCAGGCGTTTATTATTAACTAGCTGTTGCCCGCGACTACGTCCGCGTGGGCTTTAGTTGAGTAAAGAGCTTGAAAATAAGATAGGGATACTTTTAGCGCATGCGAAAGAGCTTTCATACTAACTTCGCAACCCCCTCTTACACCTTTAAGGGATGATTTTTGAATATATATTTTACCTGTGTTGCATGACTTTCAATGAAGGACCTTCATGCTGAATTTCATTCGAATAACTTCAAAAATGGCTAAGTTTCATACTAAGTTTGCACCCCCCTTTTTCCCCCTTAAGGGATGATTTTTAAAAAACTATTTTACACGTGTTTCATAATTTTAAATGAAGAACCTTCGTACCAAATTTCATTCGAATAACTTCAAAAACGGCAAAGTTTCATACTAACTTTGAACCCCCATTTTACCCCTTTAGGGGATGAATTTTCAAAAATTCTTTCTTAGTGCTCCCCTAGGCTCCCTAAGAAACTCCCATGCCAAATTTCAACCCCCTAGGTTCAGTAGTTTGGGCTCTGCGTTGATTCTAAGTCAGTCTCTAGATTTCTCAGTCTCAGTTAAATTGCTCAGTCGGGTCCGAGGCAGCGCTAACGGCATCCTGAGAGTTAAACTCTCAAAATTTAAACTCTCGACATTAATAATAAACGCCTGAAATATAATAATATTTCTTGACAATAAAATTAATACTTAACGGGGGCTCCCATACAAAGAACGTGATTTTTTTGCCGGTTTTTGCTTGACATTAATATAATACAAGCAACGGTTAAGCAACATACGGCGCGTTCAGTCCATAGATGGGTCATCGTCTATGACTAACGCTAGTGGCATTTTTCCGAGCGGTTCCGTGCTTCGCAAGGCACGTTAAGCAGTTGATGCCGGCTGCCGTCGATAGATGGCAGTCGTTAAGCCAAGGCAGAGGCCTTAGGGCGGCTTGAAAACTTCTGACAGTAAGACCAGCCACTAGTCTTACAAGCCTCCACCAATCCGGACTTGGCCTCCGTGGTGGAGTATGGCCTATACCTTCCTCAGGGAAGAGACCCGTGCCCCTCGGTGGGGACATAACAGGGTTGATGATGAATATAATACAGTGTCTAATGTTCTGTAGACCATGATACTGAACCTTTCGTGTGCAAGTCCGACTAGCACTTGGCGGTTGTTTAAATATTAAAATACTCCTTTGAAAAGTGTTTTCGACACAAATTAATATCCGTAATTAACGTGGAAGTATCGGTCCTAAGCAAACACTACCGAGACACTGTATCCCTTAATAACACGTAGGTAAGTATCGCTCATATACTTTGCTTGACTCATCATCAACCCATTATGTCCCCATACACGGACACGGGACACGGTTCTCTTCACGAGTTAACGACTGCCATCTATCGACGGCAGCCGGCACCAACTGCTCAACGTGCCTTGCGAAGCACACAAGCGCTTAGTCACAGTTAATTAATCAATTAGTCAATTAGTCACAGACGGTCACCCATCCATGGACCGAACGCGCCCTATGTTGCTTAACTTTCGTAATCGTTTAGACGGCAGTTCACTCAGGCAGCCGGGGCTACGAGCGATTGGAAATACGAGACAAGGACGATACAAACTAACACAGAACAGTTCGAAAACCACATCCAGAACAGAATTAGGAACAGCAACGAGTAGGCCGGGTAAATAATTCAAACCCTCGTACATAAGCCGCTGTACATAGCGAGCTAGCCAATAGAAAGGGCTTCTATACGTGGTTTTCTAACTTTTCACTTTAAAGGGTTTTTTTGGCCGAAAGGGGGTGGGGAGGGGGGTCCGGACCGGACCCCCGGGCCGGGCCCCGGGACCGCGGTCGCCTAAACAAATACGTGAAAGTATCCGTAGGACGCTAATTCGATTCTTTCTCTTGTGTGTATGTGGTAAGCGTGTACATGTATGTTTTTGGCAGAGTAGGTTGGTGCTTGGTGTTTGTACCGATGTGTAGTGAATTTGAATTTGGATATTATTCAGTGGGCAATGTCAATGAGGGCTTTTCAATGACAGCTGTCAGTTGTGTTCATTAAAAAAAAACTAGATGGCGCTGCAAGAAGACCAAAATGTCATCATGTTTTTAGGTCTGTGGTTTTAATCGTTATTAATCTGTGATAGTCTACATCTTTTTGTAGTCTGTGATCTAAACTAGACTTTGTTTCGAAACTGTTGAAAGTTAAATTATTTTTACTTTGTTCATTACATACGTACGAGAATTGTGTCTTTTCTCATGACTAGCCCATGCATTGTGCATTTTTGTAAAAACATAGGATAGGAACCACAGATAAGGTATAGTGATGTCATGACGTCAGCACCATCTATCAATAATTTGCGGTACTATATTTTTTTTTAATGGCGCTCTGAAAAGCCCTCATTGGTAGAGCACAAGCCTCATCTCACGATGTTCCTTCAAGTCGAATGGTATTGTGGAGGAATACGCTACTTGCCTCGTATCAAAATTGACGCGATAAATGGATATTTCCTGTAGTATCTAACGTAAGAAACCGAAATATATTGACTTTGCTAAGTAAATATGCAGGATGGCTGCAAAATTTGCTAATTAAAAAAATATTTTTTGCCTTTAAATCGGAACGGTGTTTTCACCATCCGCCATCTTGAAAGCACCTTTGGTTTTAAACAAACATCTGTCAGTCTGCATGCGTAGGTTCGATTGAGATTTGGATTGGATTTAGTGTTTTTGCAAAAACTCTTCTTGTGCAGTTAGTGTATTATCATTTTATTGATAAGCGCAATCATGGACGCTGGATTCGTGGAAGCAGATAGTACCGATTTGCCAAAACCAAACCAAATCAAACCAAGCATTGTTACAGCTAAAAACAGTTTGTGTACATTGATATTACAGGACTTACATTGAAGTGATCTTCACATAAATACACCCAAGTTTCAGTCGATAAAGAATCGGGGTCTCTCTTGGCAAGTTTGAGCCAAGTTTTTCGTATGTTTATTTCACTGGGTAGGTACCTACACGAATCCGCGACTTTCCAGCGGTCTTTATTGAAGTGTTTTTGCATTCTCGAATAATGATAATTGATATATTTTGCATGTAAACTCGATGAAATCATGGTTGCGTTGTTGTTATTTCACTATGCTCACAGATCACTAACAGATTTTAGGACTAGGTAAATATCGTTTCACCAAACAAGTCCCAAGGTAAAATCCATAAGGCCATAACAATAAAAGCCATTCGTGGCACGAACTCTACCTATGTTGAATGTCAAACTTTGTTAGTGATGAGACTCCAATCACCTTTGATTCGAATGATTCGAATCACGACGGTAAAAACTTGATTCGAATGAGAATTTTAGTTGATTCGAATCATAGCTTGATCGAATGGTCGAGTTGATTCGAATCTGTAGTTGATTCGAATCAGATCGCTGATTCGAATCAGTTTGTTGATTCGAATCAGATTGTGGATTCGAATCAGTTTTTTTACTCGAATCATTCATTGCGCGGCAATCTTACCTGACCGATGAAACAAGTAGGATTTGTTGAAGTTTTTTTTTTAAACAGTTATTGTTTTAGTTTTGTCTTGCTTCTATGTTACTGATAAGGTATTAACTTCTATATCCTACTCTGTTTTTACTCGGTATGGTTGGGTACAATCAACTGGAGGTGAGGAGGGAGGTGTCGCTCGCCACGTATTTACTTAGAGTATTACGTGGTGAGCTGCACAACCCGGCTGTCCTCCAATGGATTCAACTGTCCGTGCCGGACGAGTACTGCGGCCGGCGGCGGCGGCCGCGGCTGCTGGTGGTGCCGCGCGCGCGTACTAACCTGCTCCGTGACGCGCCGCTCACGCGTGCCTTGCACACGCTTAACGCGGTTGCTGATCATACGGACTTATTTGTATGCACTCTGGACGAGTTCACAAAAGCCTCGATATGCGTTTTGGGTTCTAGTTTAAGTAAATAGATATTAGTATGTATTAAAGTAGATCTGAATAGACTTAAGATTACAATCTAAATTGCGCATCTGTCGTATTAGGCCTGTCCTGTAAAGATAGTTGTAAGAAATTGAAATTGAAATAAATAAATAAATAAAAAAACTTTTTCTTATGTTAAACTATGAAGTTTTTTAGAAAGTGGTTAAAGTGAATTGGTGTTTAAAGGGCTTAGTCCACTCTGACCAACCGAACTTGTCAACTGGTTCTTTCCATTCCACATTCCACTGCATTATTGTTACCTACTTTCGATTATAACTTTTTGTTTTGATCGCTTTGAAATGTGTTTGGGATGTATTATTTGTTTTTTTAGGATGTGTTTAGGTTTTGAAATGAATTTAGGATGGTTTTGGGATGTGTTTAAGATGGTTTTTGCATGTGTTTGGGATAGTTTTAGGATGTTTGTGTTTAACCTCTAGTATGCAGTATTAGAAAAACAATAGAAAATCTATTGTTTTGTGCAAATATGGACATAGCCGCAGACGACCGCTTAAGGCGTTTTAGTATGTATTTGGAATGGTTTTGAAATATGTTAGTAATGATTTAGGGATATGTTTAGGATGGTTTTGGTATGTTTTAGGATGGTTTTGGGATGCGTTTGGGATGTTTTTTTATCGATGATTTCTCAATAATACCTAATACAGTCCAAAACCTTGCTAAACATTATCTCAAATCAAATAATGTGCAGGGATAAATTATGGTTTAAGAATATTCCAATACCATCTTAAACACATTTCAAAACCATTCAACACAAATACTTCCCAAAACTACCTCATATCTCTGTTAGAAATAAAAATATTAGTAGAGTTTTAGTTCATAGTTCAGTTGGTCAGAGTGGAATAAGTGAAAGAGTTGTGCTGGATAAGTTTTTTCAGAAGACATTTTAATACGGTGATAACGAAAAAGCGTTGACAAAAAAAAATTACATTACATGCTTCAAGTATCAAAAATTTGTGACCTTAAGTACTGTAGGTGTGTGAGTGTATGCGTGTAATTGAAAATCAGTGTTGAATAAATAAATATATAAATAAATTTCATATAACGGACACATACCTTTACTTATTAAAATAATAACTTAATTTTGATGAAAACATGAAAAATAATTGGGTGTATTGAAACATTTACATTGAAAATTATTATTTTTATAGGTACATTTTATCAGTATTTTCAATGCATATGATGTCTCCGTATTGATTCGAATCATCGTATCGATTCGAATCATAATAATGATTTGAATCAACATATTGATTCAAATCTACATATTGATTCGGATCAGCATATTGATTCAAATCAACATATTGATTCGAATCAGCATATTGATTCGAATCGAGGGTCAATTCGAATCATGATTCGAATCATCTTCCGGGTGATACGAGTCGATTCGAATCGTCATTTTTGATTCGAGTTCCATCACTAACTTTGTTTACAACAGTTTGGACTTCAAACCATAGACAAAAATGGCTGACCGCGTTTTTGGCTGTTTAGCAAAACAACGTTTTAAAATAATGTTTTTGTTGCTTTTAGGTCCTCAAAAAATATACTAAAATATTTTTTGGTCTAATGGAAGAGATATTTAGCATTTAAGGCTTACTTGAAAAAAGAGTCAAGTAGCGGATTATTTATGTAGGGTCACCAATGTGGGCAGTCTATTTCACCAATGTCTAGGTCACTACTATATTAAAACTACTATACTCTGAGAGGTTCGGGGGACGACTGGCTGGGCACAGTCATCCGCGCTTGATCGTTGCGCTATGTTACTTTGTTGCTAGTACATATGTTGACTCAGCGTTCTGAGTCTCTATAGTATTTTTTCAAATTCACAAATGTACGTAACTTACAAAACAAATTCGACGGTACACTGAGGGTTCAAACCCACTACCTCTTGAATGTGAGGCATTCTATCGACCGCACTGCATCCGCTCAACTCATACTGTAAGTCGATTGACCTTGCTGCACTTTTGGACATGAACGGAAATCTCAAAACAATTTCGAGAATTTTATTATGCTCTCAGTACAACTATTGCTATTTGCCAGATTTGTAATAGGTCTACAAATAGATTTGTAAAAGTGTAAGTTCACCAAAACAATTTGGGTTCATGAGGCTGAGACGCACCGACTTCTCAACGCGGCACATTTAACACTTAAAAAATATAAAGTAATGTAAAAATTCCTTAAGCAAAATCCAAAGTCCTCTGTATCTGCACCGCGCTAATATTGAACTCGGTAAATCTTGGCACTGAAAAAAGTAGAGACAATTTATAATTTTCATCAAAGCAGCTCAACTTGAAAATAAAATAGGTTCCACCGTGCCTCCAGGGACCAATCGAGCTCCTTATCTGCAGCATTAAGAATTCGTTCTTAACAAAACTGTAGTAACAAGAAGTCATTACAATATCTCCGGCGTTTTAGTATTTTTAGCATTTACATAAGCCGCTAACTTTTTAAATTGCCTTCCTTCAGTTGCTGCTGTTGGGTCTCGCATTTTGATCCCAACGGAAATCATTTAAACTCGCCCAGTTCATATTTTTGGCCTAGAAAATTTTTCTTTTACAGCTAAATTGTTTATTCACAAAGTAATATTTGAAAATAATCACAGTTTTTAAAGAAACAAACATGCTCATACTACAACTGTGGTATGTAAGTATAGAAGTACTTATTGATTGCACTCATGGGTTTTGAATTTTGACTTTCTTGGGTAGATGGTTATTCGTACCAAATTTTGTAGTAGATTTAAGGTGATTTGACAAAAGATGGTCAGAGTGGAGTTTTTTTTTTGCTGCCTCTTTCTCCACTAAATTCGGCCTCAATGCAGCGGCTAACATTATCATTATAAGTACATTGACATTCAACAAGCAGAATGTAAATTCTTTACGTTGAAATAAATTTCTGATTTCTGATATCATCTTCAAAATTCGATTCAAAGTGCCGTCACAAGACCGACCCACCGGCGGGTTTTCGAGGTCTGACGGAATGCGCCGTAGCTTACATTACGCAAGCGGGTCCTCAGGGCTTGAGGGGTTTACAATAAAAAAAATGTAATGGAAATAAAAGTGTTACAATTCGTGTCCTGCCTCCCAAACTAGGGTTTGCTGTGATATGAGTAGCCAGGCTACCTCCGTATGCTAAACTTAGTAGATATCATTGTTATAGTAGATATATGTTATGACAAATGATGCCAAACATAAACGAAATACTTACAAGCTCCAAAATAAATCGCAGTACTTTCAATTATTTTTTTGTTGTTGATGTTGTTGGACCGTCTAGTTTGTTTAGCGGGAATACGTTTAAAGACCATGACAGGATGGGTATGTATATAGATAGAGAATACTACAGCACTACCAGAAAAATAATTACATCATATGTTTTTTTATATCATTAGTGTATGGTATGGGTTCAATTTGCCAAAAGCGGAAGCTGCTCTGGCGATGCGGGCAGGGATTTCGGTATCCTTGTAGTTTCTGATCTCACTTCCAAGGTATCCTTCTAAAGTGAGATACCACGTCTAGCACACCTTCGCCTAAGACATGGTGACATCCCTCATGTTGTGAGGGATTTCGAAGATGTGCGGCTCGAGACTCTCGACTCCAACCGACAGCAGCGAAAAACCCTTCCGAAGCCCACCTACTCTTATGTTTACAATGACCGCGGTGAACTTCACTGCGGCCAAAGTAATCGAACTTTTAAAAATAAGCTGGGCTTCGCAAGTCACATCTGAGCCCACCGCCGCAGAAGCCGTATCAATACTTGAGGTCACTGTTGTCGGACTACGACGAGGAGGACATCATCATCATCATTATGGTTATGGTATGGGTTTTCCTATTTATCTAAGTAATGTTAAATATTCAATTATTGGTCTTATCGAATTCTTTCGAATGCACACAGGATGTCAGTTAAAGTTGATTGTATTGGAGGCAAAAATAAAATAAATATACTACACCTCCGCACCTCTCCGCTGTCTGCGCATTTGAATCATTAACATTAACTTGAATCATTGATAATCCATCCAAGATATATTCAACAGTCAAACTACCTATTTTTAAGGTAATTTGTATGTCTGTGTACAATTTGTATGTCTGTGTACCTCTGAAATTTATGCAAGAATATTGTGTCTAGAAAACAATTGGCTGGCGTTTAAAAAGTCAGAAATTATGAATATTTTAAGGAGCGTATAAGGATAGGATCATAATAGAAAGATCCAAAGGGCATGCATAATTTTAAAAGGTCATTGCCAAAACGCGATCTCGCAAACGAGATGGGATTTTTCACTCTAGAACTAATTTAGTACCTATTTGGCTGTCTTTTGAATAAAAATATTATCTTATGATAGCTTTTGGACACTGATATTAGTGACCCAGCTATCGATTAACACGCTTTTTAGTAACTGACCAACTTACTGACGATTTCTTGTACTTTAACAGTATATTATTATACATCTACTGTTTAAATATTTATGTTTAAGAATTAAAATTCGTGTAAAGCGAAAAATATATCTCATTTATTTAAAACAAGATACCTAATTTACTTATAATAATATGGCGGTCCAATACAAAAAAATATGGATTCGTTAGACAAACAATTATTATGTATTATTCATTATAAATTGTAATTATTATCATCATTCGTACCCTACATATAATTAGGCACCAACAAAAAGAGACAAAGGACTTTCAGAATACCCCGCGCCGCTTTGTCGTATTTTTCGTCGAAGCGCCCAAGCTACTTCATTATTACCGAAGTTATCCGGAACAAAAAGTGGTCTGTAGTTAGAGCGTAGTTTGGCCGACCCTACGCTTTGTACGGGGTCATTGGCCTAGGCCTGCCGAAATTCGAAAACACTAAATTTGAGTTTTTTTTCCAAAATGGCGGCCGCGGGACCAGTTGCGCTGTAACATTACTCTATGTCAGGGGTTAGCAATCTTTCCGTGCGGAGTTTCTGGTCTTCCATCGGACGCGTCCCCTGGGTGGCGGATAGGGGAACGCCCTCCAGATATGGGGGGTACCGGCTTCGGCCGGCGCGGACCAAAACCAGAGGGAGGGGGACGTCCAGTGGCTTGCGCTGCTGGAAGTCCCGCGGGGTCCACCATGGGCCCCGCACCCGTAACCTCACATTGAGCGGGGCCGGGGCCTTCGGGCCGCGAGGAGACAACCTCTATAAAAAACACACGGTGGGGGCCCTCTCTATGTCCCTCTGTCCAGCAGAGGGCATGGAAGAGGGCTGGAGGGGCGGGGAGGGGCGCGAGATCCACAAGCCGGGCCTGGGAGGGGAAACTGCAGGAGGTAAGCCAGGGACCAGGGACTGGTCACCCCATATGGTCCCTGGCCGAGGGATGTTTCATGGGAGGGTTGACTTGATGGGCCGAAGACCTGGCAGAGGGCCAAAAAACGGGTCTTCGGTAGCTGGAGGCTTGGGGAGCTCGTGCCTCTCCACCAGGAGAGCCGGTGGCGCGGGGGACGCTGCGCGGACCTTGCGCCGCCGGTTGAGTGAGGGTCACAGACGGCAGGTTGGGGGACCTGCCGTCCGACATCGTGACGGGAGAAGGGGGTGGGGGGCCCATGCCCCTTCTCCAGTGAGAGTCTGCCCGACTCCTTGCGAGTCGGGTCGACGTCGCCGGGGCGCCGCTGTCGCATTCGCGTTGTGGTTTCACACCACTTGCGAGATCCGGCGGCGCCCCATTGCACGAGCGACAGGACGGCCCCCGGGGTGTTTTAGGAGATATGCCTCTCCTATTATTAGGAGAGGAGAGTCCGACACAGGGCCGTCGCCCTCCCCCAAGGGTGGCGGTTATGGTGCACAAAGCATTTCACCCCGTTAACAAAAAAAAAGGGGTTAGCAATCTTGCTCGCGAGTTGTTCTCTATTTATAGCGCCGAGATGGAGTGAAATGTTTGAAAGATGTTGAATCAGTGTCTTATTTATCGTCTGGTTTAGCAGTGTATGGTTAATCTTATTAATCGTCTGGTTTAGATTACAGAAACAAGTTAGTGAGTTGTAAGTTGGAGAAAATTATTGGCTTAGCAGGGATAGAGTGGGGATATCGCCTTGTATTTAAGTGTGCACGCTGTTATATTAAGTGTTATATTATATTAAGTAAAGAACGAAGAAAATATTTAATGTTACGCTAAAAATAAAATTCAAACATTGTACGGCCAAGATATTAAAAACACGTATAATACTGGTTATTATTTATTTTCTCAGCTCACAGCACCAACAAGCAAGTTAACGATGAAGAAGAATTCTTCATATAAAAAATAAAGAGTGAATATGAAAGAAAAAAGTCATAAAAATACTATGTGAGAAAAATAATATGGAGCTGCAACAAAATATACTAGTTGCATATCAAATTAACCAAACATTTAATTCGGGCCCACATGTACATTTCATACTTTTAATAAAGCTTTAGTATGTTTTGTTCAAAATTCAGGTGGTGTTTTTTGTTTAATTTGTGGGCACTGAAAAATGTTGTATTGTAAATAATTATTTTCAGTTTATTTTCCAATTAGGATTCTTTAATTTGACATGTAATTACTATTATTTTGACCAATTTATCATTACGTTTCTATTACAACGAATAAAAAAATACACCGACTTTAAATTATTTGAAATTGTACGAAAGACATTTCTCCAGTCCTAAGCCTACCCAAAGGTGTCCAACCTCTGCCGCGAGTCTACTCCTTAGAACAAGTTGCATTTCGGCCGCTACCCACACGTTCACACGACACGCACACGAGGACGCACTTCACTGCATGTACTTTCCGCTATGCACTAATATGCACCTGTATGGAGGGAGCAAGGGACTCAGAAATTTCGGGCCTAGTCGTCTGGAAACCGGTTAGAAGCGGCTCAACCTGGATACGGCCGGTTTGGTGTTGCAACTAAAGACTACTAGGACACACGCTGGGTAAAGTTTAGTGTGCAACGTGTCATTTTGTAATTTAAAAATCATAACGTGTCTTAAGAAAGAGTAATAATATATAATGGTGTTATAAAAACGAGATTCCTCTAAGACACTCCTCAATTGCTTTTTGGATTAGATTTTTAAATATGTAGGTATGTCATAAAATTTAGTTAGTTGGAATTTCATTTTAATTTTATTTCATATTATTTAGAAACAACTCACATTGTATTTGAAATATAACTTATAAATAAATTAACTAAAACTATGTAGTATTTAGTTTAATATTTAGTTTAGTTTTAATATTTAGTTTAGGTTTAATATTTAGTCTATCATTGTTATGTTATTAATTAAATACTATCATCGATTGTACTGAAAAAAAAACTAAAACTATTATATTACAATATTTACATAGAAAGATAATATTAACGATAATGACAATGGAAGATAATGTTAAGTAGCACTAAGCTTGCCTATGTGCAAAACTTGTGTTTTGATGCAATAAAGAATTTTAATAAAGCGAAGAAATATGATTTCAATTGCAACAGACGATTGACGTAAGATGTTTTTTAATAAATAGCACCGGTAGGATGTTTGGTTGAATGACCTCATAGAGTGCGATTCTTCTGAAGAAAATTCCGGAAATAGGGGAAGTGGAAGGAGAAGATAAGGAAGGATGAACCCATCATCATGTGGGATTAAAAGCCAGGAAGAGAGAGAGATATGTAGGAGGCCTATGTCCAGCAGTGGACTTCTTGTGGCTGAATGATGATGATGATGATGATATATAATACGACCAGCAGGTTGTTTTATAACACTTATTTAATTTTGTGTGACTTTTCTTTTATCTTTGCAAATCTTTTAGAATGTCTACTTTTGAGTAAGTTTTATTATCATCATAATTGTTCTTTATGTCTCGAGAAAATGCTTAACGATGCAACGGTTTGCTTTAATAGCATCCAAATAACAATGTAAAATAGTTTTATTTTGTCTAATTTACATACATACATAAGTTCACGCCCGTATCCCAGAGGGGTAGGCAGAGGCCTACGTGAGTGATCGTGGCAAGATAAGATAAGAATATTCTTCATGTACCAGGAAAACACATACAAAATCTAGTCGTCGCATGCATGCACGCCGGTTTTGGGTACTTTTTATCTTGGCCTTTGCCAACACATCTCCTATTTGGTGTATGCCCGCCTGAAGTGTCAATTTTATTCGAACCAAACGTCACTTTGGATGTGGACACGATCCCATGATGATTTGATCCCAAAACAAGAAGATGGACACTTTATTATAACAGAACTTATTATCAGGAATTGAATTTACAGTAAGACCCGGCAAACGTTTTTTGTCAAATTAGTTAGGGATAGATTAGATAGGGAGCGTTCAATGCATGGATGGGTGACCGTCTGACCGTCTATGAGTAACGCTAGTGGCATTTTTCCGAGCGGTTCCGTGCTTCGCAAGGCACGTTAAGGAATTGGTGCCGGCTGCCGTCGATAGATGGCAGTCGTTAAGCCAACTCAGAGGCCTTAGGGCGGCTTGAAATCTTCTGACAGTAAGATCAGCTACTAGTTTTACAAGCCTCCACCAATCCTGACTTGGTACGGACCATCTATCGACGGCAGCTGGCACCAACTGCTTAACGTGCCTCGGAAAAATATTACTAGCGTTAGTCACATAACTGTCACCCATCCATGCACTGAAAGCGCCCTATGTTGCTTAACCTTCGAGATCATTTAAGATCACTCAGGCGGCCGGGGCTACGAGCGATTCAGCTTATGCTCTTGACGATTCTCTTACTTAATCTTTGCTCAGCACATCCGTGGTACTTGGGTAGCTGATTCGGGGCAGATTGTTTTGTCATAATATTAAGTCTAAAGTCCTACGACGTTTTCTCATACATTCCAAATATTCACAAAAAAAATCACACAAATCGTCGAAGCCGTTTCGGGGAAGATCGATAACAAATACGTGTATATTTAATTTTATGATAGATAGTTAGATACCGCTTGTTGCACACCAAAAAGGCTGAGTATTTCAATACTAAAATTAGATAGAAGTACCTACTGTCGATATTGACAGGAATAAAAAAACAGGATAAAGTGAGAAGTACATAGGTAGCAAAATAAGAGACAAAACCAAAGTACTCGTAACAGACATAGTCACTGGTATAAACAAAGAAATGGAGATGGGCCGGCCACATGATAAGACATCTCATGTACAACAAGAATGCTCAATAAATATATTATCTTATCTTATCTTATGATCCGAGACCCACAAAATAAGTGGAGCACAATGGTCTCCGCTTGGTACCCCAGAGACGGAAAACGGAAAAGAGGGCGCCAAGATGGGAAGACGACCTGAAGCTCACGGATGGACATCATTGAAGACGAGTAGCACGAGACATAATCCAGCGGAAAATAATAGAGAAGGCCTATGCCAGAAGGCACGCTGAACTACGAGACATCTTATAGAAACAACTTTCCTTGCATTTATTTTAATGGTTCAGAATAAAAGGCTTATTATATTATTATTATTATTATTATACTGTCGATATTACCTCGGCCTTTACTCGCGTGCTCTATACGGTTACGGTAAGAGTGACTTTGCTACAAAAAGTCTTCAGTATTTTTCACCGCGGGAAAAATCGCCACAGCTGCAGTCATTCACCCAAATTCTACTAATTTTAGGCGAGTCAATGACACTTGGCTGTACCCAGAGATGCAGCCATAAACCGCTTAATGACGCTCAAGACGAACGAATACCTATTGTAATTATATTCCGGCAAACACCGCCAATTCTCATGCAACCTCAGGCCAAAGCGGCAATAAACAAGCATTATACCGAATTTATTAAGCAGCAACATTAAAAAAATTATATGTTGCCATTTTTCTACGCACTTTCGCGCACCCACACATGCGCGCAGGCCGCGTATTCTGACGCAACCGCAACGCACACCGACGCGTCATCCAATAAGTAGATTGAACTAAATGGTGAAATTTTAAAAAAGGAACAAAAAGCACGAATCGCTCACGCACACATGAGTGAAAATTCAAGCCGATCATTAACTCGCTTCACTGTAAATTCTACCTTGTTACGTTAGCATCACAACTCAAGTTCGATTTGCTTTAGGGTTATTTTGTAGGACTAGCCGTTTCTCGTTTTATTGCGTGCAGGCGATGCAACGAACACTCGCGAAAAATTTCGGCTGTACGTACACGAAGTTTTTCTCGATGTATGGGTAGATGGTTAGAAGTATGAGTGGAAATAACGAAGAGGTTGTACTTATATTTATTGTAGTGTATTGCCATAGAGGACAGTAAATTTATAAGCATGCACACAACGATGATTATGATGATGACGCCTTCCTCAGGCCGGAGGTCGGTGAGGGGGGCGAGAGGGGGGTTGATCATCGGTCACGTAATAGTTGGTAGCAATTTTTAGGGAGGGAAAATAAATTGGGGATTATCATGCATTTTTTTCGCCCGTTCGTTTATAATTGTTAAGGCCTTGTTGCAGCAAATTTTGAGAACGGAAATGATTAAGTAACCCCCGGTTTCTCGAACGCTAACAGTCTGGTTAATCTATTGTCAACAGCTGTCAGTTGTCAAAAGTGCTTACAAAAAAAAAACCATTTGACAGTGACACAGTTCGTTAACTAACTCGTCTGCTGTTACAGATTAACAGACTGTTAGCGTGCTCGAACTCGTTCGAGAAACCGGGGGTGCGTGTACTTTCCATATCTTTTGTAAATAAATTTTATATTTTTTTTATCCGCAAAATTAATTGCATGAGCTCATAACAATTTTCGTCAGCAAAATAAATTCGTATTTTATATATGGAGCAATATGTGTCCAGCAAATAATAATAAACAATAATTATTTGATCATCCAAATGATTCCACAGATCTATTACTTGATAGCAGCATAGCAGAGGCTTTCTTTCCTAGCTCAATACCTATTGTTAAAATAAGTTGCATAAAAATCCTATTTCATTACATTGTCTTTAAAACTAATTACCACGAAGACCAATAGCAAATTTTTGCTGATCAATGTTGAATTATCTGTTGATTCATTGATTTTATTTTTTCTGTTGACTAATTTTGAATGTACTGCTCAACGCCATATTTGCTGCAAAATATCATTCCGAACTCAATTACTATGTTTTACAGCCAGTTTTTTTTTTCTATGCTGGAGTCTTACTGGGTAGAACATTGAAATCGGAAGCGTGAGACCTAGGTTCGATTCACAGTGCGTGTATGTACCTATGACATTGTTTTCTAAGTTATGTATATTTGTGAAGTTATAGTAGCAAATCTATCCGCTAAGTGTGAAGAAAAAAATTGTGAAAAAACCTGAATATTCTGCGCTGTTCAATACCGCAGCGTTCAATCCGCCATGTGCACGCGTGGTGATTTAAGCCCATTCACTCTCTCTGAGAGAAGGCGTGTGCCCTTACACCTATGCAAGTGGACGAATAATGTCTACTCATATTATACTCTAGTACGACAGACTCAGAATAAGGATCTTATTCTGAGACGACAGATCTTTTACAGACAAGTTTTTAATGATCTCTCTAATCAATCTATACAGTGCCACCATCTTATCTGTTCAGTTGATTGCGGCGCTAGTGGAAAATTTAGTTGTAACATTTATGAAATTTACTTAGAAAAATGAGATTATTTTATCCCGTCTTTCAATTTTAATGAAAATGTATCTATAAATCTTAGTAAGTGAATAAATGAAACAAAAAAATGGGGAACAGGATATTATATTAGTTAGTTAGTTACAATTTTGGCCACCTGAACAGATAACTTGGTGGCGCTGTAATTGATACTGGCAGCTAAAAGCTTTAGTAGGCTTTTGACGTTGAGCACCGATACAATGACTTCAAGAATCGGAACTTTAGAACGCATTCTTATTTTAAAATTACGATGGTGATTTTTCATGTCATGTTTAGATGTATTCGTGTTATTGCATGTGTGCGTGCTGCGTGAACGTGATGTATTCGTATGTTTGTATTTGTGTTTTTCTTCTTTTTTACGCCTTTGCAAACGCCGAGTGTAAGCGGCCAGTGAAAAATAATTTTAACCGCATGGAACTGTTTGAAAATACGTTACTTTTTTTTAAATTGGGTAATTTAATTACGTTTTAATCCTGTTGTTTTATATCTTTGATCGGCTTAGGATATTTTTATATTATTATTCCCGTATCAATAAATAAAATAATAGAATAAGAAGTACGCGTGCCTGTACAGGTCAGTTAAGTAAAGCTGGCACGTTCAACACATTTACACGTTGCGCTTGTGTAGTGTCTGTGAATAAGCGCGCGGCGTGACGTGTACTGCATCCGCATCATGAAAAGTCTGCCCGTCTCTCTTGCGCGCGGTCTAGCTTATGAGTGTGAAGGGGACAGTTATAGTTTTACTTTTGCTACTGTTTATAAATACAGCGTGATCTTTTTGGTATTCAACCGTATGTGCTTTTCAATGAGGGATTTTTCTGACAGCTAAGAAAAGTAGTTCCAAATGAGCCGTTTTCAGAAGAACTAAAAAAAACGAATGGCTGTCAAAGGAATGCAATTTTTGACCTCAGCCCAATAGCCATGTGTGATACATCATCGAATAGGTCTCAGCGAGCTGAATAAAAGTTACTATGAAGTCAACAGCAACAAATCAACCTATTTGATGATGTATCACACATGGCTATTGGGCTGAGGTCCAAAATTGCATTCCTTGGACAGCCATTAGATTTTTTTTTTAGTTCATCTGAAAACGGCTCATTCATCCAGTAACTGACCAGTGAGCGTCCGTGACCCTTTGTTACATAATTAAATTATAATTAAATTGTTGAGGATTTCTGGGATAATTATATTCTGTTTTGGTAAAGATTTTCTTAGGTGAAATTATTTTTGTTCATGTGAAAATTTATTGAAAATAATATAGTTATAATAATAACCAAAATAGTTTTTGTGACCATTGATTCCACTTTATTTTTAATACTTTTCGCTCGAATTTGCTAAAAATATATTATAACACTTAACACATAATGTATATTTGTATTTATTTATCTACAACGCACCCATCTTACCTAACCTTTTTTTTTTTTTTTGTTAACGGGGTGAAATGCTTTGTGCACCTTAACCGCCACCCTTGGGGGAGGGCGACGGCCGTGTGTCGGACTCTCCTCTCCTAATAATAGGAGAGGCATACCTCCTAAAACACCCCGGGGGCCGTCCTGTCGCTCGTGCAATGGGGCGCCGCCGGATCTCGCAAGTGGTGAACCACAACGCGAATGCGACAGCGGCGCCCCGGCGACGTCGACCCGACTCGCAAGGAGTCGGGCCCACCCTCACTGGAGAAGGGGCATGGGCCCCCCACCCCGTTCTCCCGTCACGATATCGGACGGCAGGTCCCCCAACATGCCGTCTGTGACCCTCCTTCAACCGGAAGCGCAAGGTCCGCGCAGCGTCCCCCGCGCCACCGGCTCTCCCGGCGGAGAGGCGCGAGCTCCACAAGCCTCCAACTACCGAGGACCCGTTGTGGCCCTCTGCCCGGATCCTCGGCCCATCAAAGCCCTCCCAACAAAACACCCCTCGGCCAGAGACCATATGGGGTGCCCAGTCCCTGGTCCCTGGCTTACCTCCCGCAATGTCCCTCCGAGGCCCGGCTTGTGGATCTCGCGCCCCTCCCCGCCCCTCCAGCCCTCTTCCATGCCCTCTGCTGGACAGAGGGACATAGAGAGGGCCC
This sequence comes from Yponomeuta plumbellus, assembly GCA_947310845.1. Taxonomy (NCBI): domain Eukaryota; kingdom Metazoa; phylum Arthropoda; class Insecta; order Lepidoptera; family Yponomeutidae; genus Yponomeuta; species Yponomeuta plumbellus. The sequence continues at coordinate 21,266,060 of OX371203.1, forward strand.
CCACCGTGTGTTTTTTATAGAGGTTGTCTCCTCGCGGCCCGAAGGCCCCCGGCCCCGCTCAATGTGGGGTTACGGGTGCGGGGCCCATGGTGGACCCCGCGGGACATCCAGCAGCGCAAGCCACTGGACGTCCCCCTCCCTCTGGTTTTGGTCCGCGCCGGCCGTAGCCGGTACCCCCCATATCTGGAGGGCGTTCCCCTATCCGCCACCCGGGGGACGCGTCCGATGGAAGACCAGAAACTCCGCACGGATCTTACCTAACCTAACCTAACCTAACTCTAGTCTACACTTAAACTAGAGTCGCATTTTGAATCATAATCATTTATTTTTAAACATACTGTATAATGAAAATGCATAAGTGTGAGTACTGTGAACGTGCCAGCTTTAGATAACTGACCTGTATCTGTATCGACACAGGGTATCCTAGTGTGGTGCCAGAAGCAATGTATGTGCCTGTATGTAAATGTTATGTTATATTATCTCTTATTTCTGAGTATCTGCACGAACTACAGTTTTCAAGGGGCTTCCTCACAAAGATCTATGAGCCGGTTTCTGAATTGAGAATTCACTTAACTCTAGTGCTGTCTTGTCAAATTTCTCACAAAAGGGCGTGATAGAACGTTAGTTAAGATTTACTTAGTCATCATCATCAGGCTATATTAGTCCACTGCTGGACATAGCCCTCCCCTAATGAGCGCCATAGCGCCCTGTCTTCAGCTCGCCGCATCCAGCATCTGCCTGCAGTTTTTCGCAGCATTTACTTCTTTCGCATTTACTTAGTGATTCTGCATTTACTTAGTGAAATTCTCAATTCAAAAACCGGCCCATCGACACATAAAATGAATACCTATTTTATGAGATAACTCACATATCTGTAAGTGCTTAGTTCATTACATAGCTTCTCAAGCAATATGTGTATATGTGGCGTCATTATTTATGCTAAATAGATAGTCTAGTTGGTAAATGAGGATAGTGGACTGTTTTACTCTAGATTTAATTACAAATTGATTGATGAATAATTGACGAAGGGAAATAATTACTTATCGCCCAAATATGGCTGGTTTTTTTTCGCTGCCTTTTCTCCACTACATTCGGCCCCAAGGCAGCGGATTTAACATTATAAGTACATTGACATTCAACAAGCATAATGTTAATTCTTTACGCCGAAATTTTTTTTGATTTCTTGAACACGATCATAATCTTGACAGATCACGTTCGCTTCATCGATACTCGAGTTTCGGGTACTTTTTATCTTGCCTTTGCTAATATGTATGCCCGTCTGGGGCGTCCCTTAACGGCGCTTCCAGTCACGTTCGGAAGCGAAAGTGATTTGCCAGGGTCATTGCAAGTGGCAGTCCCTGGCCTCTTCCTACCTTTTTGGGATACAGGCGTGAGCTTATGTATGTAGGTATTTACATACTCTCAAATATTAAAAAAACACAAAAGAGTTATACATTTACATCATTCTTATAAACGAGTCTTCCTTCCTAAATTCCTACAGCCAAAATCTAAAGATATAAAATATGACGTTATGAACTTCTTATAACAGACTAACCTTTAGGACACACATCCGGAAGGTAACCCGGACCGCTCGTTTTTACCTTGGCCGCCTATCTTCCATGGTAGGCAGACAAAGTAAAATGACAGCCAGAAACAAGCGCACGCTCTACAAAGTTTACATTCGTCCCGTGATGACCTACGCGGCTCCCGTTTTCGCACACGCGGCCCCCAATCTCATGTATCAACTACAGATAGTCCAAAATAATTTCATACGTAGGGCTCTGAACGCACACTGGTGCGTCAGAAATGCCGATCTCCATCGGGATATGGAGATTCCAACTTTCCAACAGTTCATTAAATCCCTCTCAGAGTCGTTCTTCAGCGCGGCTGAAGAACACTCTAACCCCCTGATCCGCGAATCAGCAGATTACTCTCCCCCCACGACTAACCCTCGTCACCTGGTGCGCAGGCCCAGGAACGTACTAGTCGACCCACCCGATAAGCTCTCATCCGACCTAGACCTCCTACTGGAGGCCCAGGCCCAGTCAGATGTAGCCCCCGCTCCCAACAGTGTCCCCGGGGACACTACTCTCACTTAATTTTTCTTTCTGCCACCATGTGACGAATCCCTCTAAGCGGTAGCTCTAGTGAGCTCCGCTGTGCGCCCTCCTCGGCCTCGAGGGGGGTCGCCCATGATGTAGGTTTAGGGGTCCATAGGACCAAACCAGCCCCAAGGTGGTGTTTAGTGGGTAGGCGCACTCTGTGAGTCCCACATTGGCAGCACGGCCGGGCCCGTGCTGTTATGCATGAGCATTCACCACCTCCCTCCCCCGTGTCCTCCGGAGGGTGCCCTTTATAGGGCTAAAAAAAAAACTTCTTAACGCTTGGTCAACACGGGCGGACCTGCTCGATCTTGCATTGTTGCTCTGAGTCAAGCAAGTTGGGCATGTTCGATCACGTAAAGTGGTTCAAGCTTGGACCAAAATGTAACACCCTCAAATGTCACGAATTTTATGTCAGTATATTCAAATGAGTGTTATTTAAAGATTAAATTAAGATTAAAAAAACGGTTGTTTGTTTTCCTTTGTCTCTATTTTATTTTTCTTGTTTTTTTGACTCTTGTGTATTTTGTCTATTATGTACTTTTGTCTTCATTGTGTTTCTGTGACAATACTAATAAAATCTTTCTTTCTTTCTTTCTTTCTTTATTCCTTATTATTACTTGAGAATTAATCAATAGGTATATTTGTTAGTATATGTTATGATATGGCGACAAATGTGAAATACCTAAAGTTAAGATAAAAAACCGTTGATTGAAGTATTCCGTACATTACAGTTGTTACCAAAATATATGAAAAAAATGTAAATAGGTGTTACATTACATCAAAACGTATTTTTTTCCATAATTGTACGTAATTGTAATGAAAAACATATTTGTATATCATATAATATAAAATATAAGTTATTATGCTTCATGCTCATTTTCAATGCTCTCATAAAATCCTTATTACTTCATAATACTGTTTTGTGTATTTATTAAATAATAGACAAAAAAATAATAAGATGAACATCGTGTTTGAGTGGTACCTACAGAATTAAACATATTACATGTATGCTGGAGGTATTTCATGTATGGTGTGTACTTGGTATATAGAAAAATTATTGTTTTATGCTGTTTTCAACCAACTTTTTCTTAAGCTTTTATTCACTCTCTGTTTCTGTATAAATAATATTTTCTGTTATTTCATGACTGTACCTAAGTTTTCTAATCGTAATGAATTGTATTTTCAAACAGTATCTGTGCAATGTTATGTTATTTCCAAAACAAACTAACATGGACCTCTTAGGTGAATTCAAAATCAAATCTAAACTAAACTAAACAACACCTACTAACTTTTATCCATGAGTTTCAAAAGTTATTTTTCTTTCCGTACTTGAACGTGCGTTATTGCAAAGAAAAACATTGAGCAAACTCGCACGTGTGGACGTGGCACAATCTCTTCATCGATCCATAACCCGTACAATCTCGCTTGACCGACCTGTCTCGAACTATCGAGCGTCTTGCGTGTGTGCGTCCCCTATCCCTTCTAGGTAGTTTACAAGCGCCCAGCGTGTGTGTTGCAGTTCATAGGGACAGCATAGAAATTTCTAGAAAAGAAATAATTTTAGAAATAAGAATAAGAATAATTTATTTTCCAGAAACCTGTAATTTTAGAGTGTTGATACAATCTAAAATTACAACTAGTTCAAAAAGATGTTCCGATGCTGTTGTTGTGGCTAGATCTGCTGCTGATAGAAAGTTTATTAATTAAGCTAAAACTGTTGTGAAAAGAAAGAATGTGGAGTTTCTTTGTTAGCTTTTTCTCTGCATAATGTATTAATTGTAAATTATGTTCGTTCGACGTTCATAAAGTAAACATTTTGTTTCTATCATGAATAAAAAAAAATTAAAAAAAATATTAGATCAACATTTTTTTTATTCCGCAACTTGTTTAACGCAACAGGGACTCCCTGTAATGTTAGCTTTATAATATTAATTTTTTGGCCAAAATGAATAATAATAAAAATTCTTCAATAAATGATTAAAAGAAAATCAGTTAAAGCAGTTAATGGTTTCACGGAGATGAAATAACAATGTTTCGGTAACACATATTAAAAAAAAGAATAAACAAACAGTGAATACGTGTTTTGCGTAGCGAAGTTAATTTTTTTGAACACGATTTGTTAACGATAACTTTTCCTCAATGAGGAATTTTGAACGAAATTTCTTAAATACTTTAGGTACTTAAATAATATGATTTATGAACTTTAATGAATGAATGAATGAGTAGTGAAAGCGGAAGGTACTACTACACCTATGCAGTTGTAGGGCCTGAGATTTTCGTTCTACTGAGGCATTGAAGCACCTCAGAAATGCTAATGTATTCCTCAAAATATCCTCCTTCATAGTTACCATTGCTACTAAACATTCATAAAATGTAACTAAGTATAAAATAAACTCATTCGGTAGATACCGAAAAACAAGGAAACCCAACTAAAAGTCAAGCTCTAGACAAACTTTACATACATAAATAAACTCAGGCCCGTATCCCAGAAGGGAAGGCAGGGTGACCAGGGACTGCCACTTGCCAAGATCCTGAAAGATCAATAATCACAGATCATACCGGTTTCGGGTACTTTTTATCTTGCCCTTTGCCAATACATCTCTTATTTGGTATGAGGTGTCTCACACTCACATTCGCGCGATATATTCGTTTCTTTGGTCTTTCTTCCTTCATCCTCTCCACATGTCCAAACCACCACAACTTTCAGACCATAACACTCTCTAATCAAACTATTGCATATTTTGTATTCTGTAACACCATACTCCTTTGACAAAAAATGTGTAGTCCTGAAGGTTCAGTTCGAAAAATATTGGGCAATAGATCTGTTTATTGCTTAACCCTCCTTTACGCCAACGGAAACTATTTCTCATTATGCAAGCATTTAATGACGGCTTTTCCGATACTGTTCTACTAACTGTACGCGCGGTTCTCAGTTTCCACACTAGTGTGGGTGCTAGACTCCTCCTAGACGGCTTGACCCACTGGCCACGACCTTGCGCGTTTCTTATGTTGTTGTTGCCTCCCTCTCCCACGCATTTCTTCCGTTTCACTCGTGCGTGTGACGTGTGGCTAGACTTGACAGACCGGCCAGCGTAGCCGTCTTAGCTCTAGTAAGTCGTAGCTAGTTGACTTTAAGGATTGTTTTGGCGCGCCGGCGGGATAGTAGACGTTGGTCGTTGAGAATAGTTGTGAAGTGTGTGTGTGAGTAGGGTCGATAGATGGCGCGAGTCGATTGCACTTTGCGACGGATTGCTTCGGAAGGAGGTTGTGTGGTATGGAAACTATTTGCGGAGAACTTTTGCTTTTAATTTTTTTTATTTTATCATCAAAACTCAATCCTTGTCCAAACTATAAGTTTTTTTTTAACTTAGCGAGTAACTAGTAAAGTTGAATGCGTAACTTAATGTAACTTACGTCTGTATCCTGGAGAGGTGGCCGATATATAATCCATTTATCTATAGTCGGCATTTTTTCAGACTTTAGCGAAAGACCTTTGGCGGTAGAAAACTTGAAACAGTTTACAAATTTAGTGCTAGGTAGTACTGAAAAAAATGCCAAGTATAGATAAATGGATAGTAGATCGTTTGAGAGATAACAATAAATGCCACGATCCCGACAAACTGTTTTTCTTCATCATTAAAATAGTCACTTTAGTTTTATAATATAATAATAATAATAAACTCACACCCGTTATCCCCGAAGGGGTAGGCAGAGGCACCAGTCTCTAGAACTGGACCCACGTTTTGCCGAGTTTATTAGGTCCCAAACGTGACAAGTGGCAAGCCTGTCACTTTAGTTTTAATTACATTGTAATTGGGATATCTCAAATATAGACACTTTATTGGACAAAATATTTTGTAGCACTTAAAAAAGGGATTGTTTTATTCTATGAGCAAGGCCGGACTTATGTATAGAGAAATTTCTTCAGCCAGCCTCGAAGTTGATTGCTGGTATGATTAAAATAAAATCTTAAGATAAACCATTAGAAAGAACTCAAAAACTATTTGTGCTCCAAAACTACCCCACCCACAACTGAACCAAGCCTCAAGTGTGTGAACGGAAACTATCCAAACAAACGACCCTCTACCGTGACCGCTTGACCGCTCCTGACCCCGTGACCCGCCGGTCAAGACAAGGGACTACGAACTACCCCTATCAATGTTTACATAATAATATGTCTACACTGCAGTAACAAACGACCACCCTATAGGGGTGAATGAACCGTCTGACAAGATTCAGTGGAATGTGATGAGCTTTCATTTTCCGGTTTTAGATTGTCTAGGATGCATGTAGTGTCTTTTTTGGTGTGTAGAGACAGCTGGTAGGGCAGATGTTGAATTGTTAGGCCACGTATTTGTGGTCTTGAATGTCTAGCTTAGAGCCATAATATGTACTGTCTAGACCAGTGATGGGCAAACTTTTTTAATAGGGGGCCACAAAGTTTAAGAAATTCTAGAGCAGAGCCAGAATTACAGAAAAAATGCATTTTGTGTTAAAGCTTTTTATCACAGTATTATGAAAACATTTCAGCAATGTTACTACATAATTACCTTTTACATTAAATAATTGATTTAACTTTTATTCGAAGGCCCTGCCAAGGTAGGCGTGTGGGACATATTTTTTTTTATTTATTGATACTTTTATTGCACTTAAATTTTAAGTAAAAATATAGTACAATGCGGCGGACTTAATGCCATAAGCATTTTCTACCAGTCAACCGCAGGAGGTAAAACGAAAGAGTTGGTAGGCGTGCAAAAAATAAATCTAAAAACATACATATATTGAATAAACTTACACATTAATATATACTTACATATATAATAAAAAAAATAAACATATGGAATTGTTTTTGATTTTCCATAATATTTTCGAAAGCGGGCTCCAGCTGTGACTGACTAAGCAACTTTCAGCGCTGCGAAAAAGTGTTCATCAGTCAATCGGTTTCTGGTTGAGTTTTTTCGCAACTTCATGGTCAAATGGTAGTTTTAGCGGGCCATACTATCCATATCGATGGACCCTCGGCGGGCCGGATTAAATAATTTCGCGGGCCGGAGCTGGCCCGCGGGCCGTACTTTGCCCATCACTGGTCTAGACGGTCTGTTAGCTTTTAGAATATACCTCGGGCTCTAGAGTAGGCTTCGGTTTTCGCCGCAAGCAAACGAGTGTAATACTACTTCCTGCTCTGTATAAAACTTTTCTTCACTGTTTTGAAAAGTTATATAAAGTTATAAATAACAATACAAAATTAACCTTACCTTATAGCAATATAATCGGTTTTTGATTGCTCAGCTGAGGTATATTCTAAAAGCTAACAGATTGTAAATAGTTAGAGTGTAAAAAAACCGGTAAAAAATACAAGTGCGGCCGGGTGTCGCGCGGTGACGCGTTCCGTAGTTGTTTGTGAGTGCGGAGGGATTTTTTTGTTGATATCAGGAATGTATTAGTTGAGTTCAAGAGTTAACTAATAACGACTAAGGGGTGGTTTCTGAATTGAGACTTTCACTAAGTACTGCTTAACTGTACTGCCGTCTCGTCAAATTTCTCAGTAAGGAGCGTGACAGAAAGTTACATGCCACGATAGATCTACTTTGCAAGATTTAGGTATATGACAGTTTGCTCCTATTTGGGTCTATTTATTAATGGTTGCATTTTATGAAGTGGGCAACTTAATTTGACCAGGTCATTGATTTTGTGGCATTTTACGATTTGCCCATACACGTCTGGCCGCGTTGTATGAGTGTTCATAGAATGCTTAATAAAAATCCAGAATATGTTTCACATACCACATTTATCAAAAGTGGGTACATTTTATTACAATCACTACTAAGTCAGATGGTGCGAGCGAGAGGTAATAACAGCCATAAGAATTGGTTTCCGAAAATTAATTCTGACAGAGATATTTTTTGTAGCCTATATACGTAGACCTCCCACTACAGGGCATATAGCTTCCAGTTCAGTCCAGAGATTTTGGTCCTGGGCCACCTCAGACCACTACGGCGGAGGTCGGTCGAGGTCGTCTCTCCACCATCTTCTACGCCACTCGTGACACCCACTCGGTGGCGAGTCTTGCACACCTATCCTGGTCCATTCGACTGACATGAGCCCAGCTCGACTTTGATTTTGCTGTCTGGACGCCCACGTCGACTAGTGAATGAATGGGTCAGTAAAGTAAAGTAAAGTATTTTTATTGCCATAAAAAGGTACAGTTTTGCTTCTAAATCTGACCCCCACATTAGGCAAGCCCTGTCACGAGGGGGGATCAAAAAAAGGTAAGTACAATAGTAAATGTTCTTACAGTATCTCCTCGTCAGTTCCCTGGGACCGGATCCAGCAATCGCATGCGCCATTAGCATGCGAGCCCGATCTAAGCCGACCGGCGCCGATACGATAATGCATGCGCGCGCGCAGGGTCGTCGCCCGCGTGGGCCCCGGTTACATATTTAGAAAAAAATATTTGGCAAATGTTCAGTGCTCCCCGGGTGCAGTGGCGAGCAGGGAAAGTGGGTGCTCACTTTTAATATCCCTTATAGGAAGGACTTTCACTTGACATAAAACCGTATAACTTCATATTTAAATAATAATATAAATAAATGACTTCCACACAACACAATCACTTGATCTGGTCCCACACTTGTCCTAGTGTGGGACCAGCCTTTTTACCATAGTAAAGAGTGGACACTCTTTACTATGGTAAAAAGTCAAGGACATTACAAACATGAAAAAAACACTCAGACTGAGGCCATTTGTAAAACTGTACGGTGGCATCCAGTGGGAATCGAACCTTCGACCTCTGCCTTAGTAGGTAAGCACCTTAACGGCTAGATCAACGAGGCTGTCGATAAAAACACTCCTCAAATGCAGTTTAAATTGTTTTATTATTTTAACCTTACTTACTTTAAATTTGATGGGTGTTAAGACTGAAACTTTAAGCTTTACCATAAATAAAAAGGTTTTTAAGACGTGTTGCGTTATAAAATTATTTTTAGTAAATATTTTATTAAATGACATAAAATATTATTATTAAATTATAGTTAAATCTGATCATGATGTCACGAAGAAGCATCTTCTAATCTACCTTATTAGTTTAAAAAAGGCAAAACTTTACAAAAAAAAATCTAAAAAAGACAACAAAGGAAGAAAGTATTTCAAAGAAAGTAGTTTCTAACCGTTTTGAATATGTCTCAGATACCTTTTATAAAATCCCTTTTAAAATTTCAATGTAGGTAAGCAATAATGCATGATGTTAGAAACATGAACATGAGCGGTGGTGGCGCAGTGGGGTTCACTCTTGCTTCTCGATCATGAGTGTCTGGGTTCGAATCCCGTATGTACCAATGACTTTTAGTTACGTACATTTGTTTGTTTGTATAGCAACACCATTCGCTGATAAATTGTGCCCGGATAACGGCGACAGGCTTGCCACTTGTCACGTTGGGACCTAATAAACTCGGCTAAACGTGGGCCCAGTTCTAGTGATTGCTGCCTCTGTCTACCCCCACGGCGATAACGGGCCTGAGTTTATTATTATTATTAGAAACATTGCAAAGGCTGGACAGATAGCGTGAAAGAGAAGAGGTAATAATTTTCACAGCTCACTGTGCTATGATAACTAGGCAAAGACATCATAAACATGGAAATTCACCGAAACTTAGACCATTTGTACATGCACAGCGACCCCCAGTGGGCGTCAAACCTACGACCTCCGGCATGGTAATCATACGTGACAATGCTTGAACAATGAGACAAGAGACAAGTAGATAGGTATCTACCGTCTGAGTATCAAACATCTGTTTGATACTCAATTTTTTTCTGTTGTTTCAGCGCCCCAGTTTCCTCGCCAGGCAGTGCACTCGACGCGGGCAAAGCTCTCTGCGCGAGATGCAACAACCCGCCCTACAATATTATAAATTGCACGCAAGTGTTATCTTTCGCAATGTACTCTGTAGGTATTTATGTATGTATTGGTAGAGCAATGGTGATGCTTATCGTTTTGGGCTTTATCTTTAGCAGTACGAAGACGGTAAAACTTGTTATTGCAACAACGCAATCACTAAAAACTATTTCTTTCATCATCATCAACCCATTACGTCCCCACCGAGGGGCACGGGTCTCTTCCCTGAGGAAGGTATTAGGGGGCCACCACGGGGGCCAAGTCCGGATTGGGGGGTAGACTTTATGTGACGATAAATAAAAAATATTTATAGATAGATCAAAGCAAAAACGGCACCAACTGCTTAACGTGCCTTGCGAAGCGCGGAACCGCTCGGAAAAATGCCACCAGCGTTAGTCATAGACAGTGACCTATCTATGGACTGAACGCGCCGTATGTTGCTTAAGATCGTTTAAGATCACTCAGGCAGCCCAGGCTACGAGCGATTCACGTAAGTATTTACTTAGTACACATTCTTTTCGGCTGATTCTCAGAATTTTCTGGCTCAAATTGCATATTTTCTTTGGCGCATTTTTTTTTCATATTAACTTAGTAAAAAGTAACATATTGTAGGTTTATTGGCCCCTGAAAATTGTATTGTCACATATTTGTAGGTTTTGGTGGCATCAACTAGAAATATAGTACTTTTTATTGAGTCGCCAAGGAAATTATGCAGTTCTGAGAATCACCCTTTCCCCTGCAGGGGTTTTCCGGACTAAGATATACTCCGTTTGAAGCCTTTTTACTGAAAACATACAGGGCCTCAATTCTGTTAGTGCATTATAGTTCAATGACAGATACATGGTCGGATCACGTGACATGTTTTTAATTCCAATGACGCCTAGAATTATCAATGCGCGTGCGCGCGTTGACTTGAAGCGACAATGAAATGAAATCGACGTGTTCATGCAACTACGATTGTACTACGATGATTAGCAGAATCTAGACCCTGGACTTTGAAACGGCAATAGAATAGCATCTGGTCTGTATGTACCTATGTATTGTCTTAGTTTTGGTTTTGTAGAAATGGCTGTGTTGTGTTTTGGGTGGTGTTTGTTTTAAAACTACAAGGCCAATTTGGTTATTCACATAGATGTTTTTACAGCGGTCGTTGGATTTCCTTATTTAGAAACGGATTGCAGGTATAGTCACACGAAAACGACAATTTCTGTTTAAAACAATTTACGGTTATAGGCAAACGAATTGACTCATATCTATCTCATTCCATTCTGTTGGAGTATTTTTGAATAGATATCTTATTACTCTTCTACGCACTTGTAAAAGTTAACCTACACACAATTTTACAAGATAGTTTTATCGTTAAAATAGATTTATTTCTGACTACCATTTTAATAGGAGAATTAATAGTGCATGGTCAGGCAGAGTTGCTATTGGAAAGCGCAAAGAATCAACCTAGTATAATCACACTAGGTATGTGATCACACTATCGTAATCATAAAGGATTTATATTATTCTTGCTCCACTCCACTCCACTCCATTCCACTCTGCTCCACTCCACTCCATTCCACTCCACTCCGTTCCACTCCGCTCCATTCCGCCCCACTCCACTCCACTCCTCTTCACTCCAAAAAACAGTACATGTACGTAGTGCATGTAAAGAACCAGACAGATATAAAGCGTGAGCCCTGAAAACATAATACACGTTTTTGTTTGGGTTGAGTTAAAACAGAGTGATATCGAACAGTGAACTGTTCGATCCATCCGATTCCGTATATAGCCACATCTCGTTTGCACCAAACGCTTCTAAAATAGTAGCCGCTTGTTTCCCCGACTGTACACAAAGGCGACCTTGGACTAACAGACAAACAGACAGGTCAAACACCTGACCCACGTCTGTGGGCTATCGGTTTGTGCATCTGAGATCACGTGGGACTCAGGGTCGGTTTTCCGCATTTGGACAATTTGGCCATGCTGTTTATTTTTGATCGAATTGCTCGTAGCCTGGGCTGCCTGAGTGATCTTAGACGATTACTAAGGTTAAGCAACATAGGGCGCGTTCATTCCATGGATGGGTCACCGTCTAAGACTAACGCTTGTGGCATTTTTCCCAGCGGTTCCGTGCTTTGCAAGTCGTTAAGCCAATTTAAGTCGGAGGCCATAGGCCGGCTTGAAAACTTCTGACAGTAAGACCAGCCACTAGTCTTACAGGCCTCCACCAATCCGGACTTGGCCGCCGTGGTGGAGTATGGCCTATACCTTCCTCAGGGAAGGGACCCGTGCCCCTTGGTGGAGACAAAATGGGTTGATGATGACTTATTTTTGATAAATAATTTAATACGTATTTACGAATTTCTTTTGAAAATATTGACCATTTTAAGACCATCAAGTCGATCGGCACTATCTGGCCTGAATTGGAAGCTGCCGCGAACGACCGTCAGAAGTGGAGAGCTGTGGTTAAAGCCCAATGCTCCACTAGGAGTTAAAGGACCGAAGAAGAAGAAGAAAGTGTTTTCTATCTATCTATTCGTTACTCTGATGTGTACAATCATCATCATCATCATCAACCCAGTATGTCCCTACTGAGGGGCACGGGTCTCTTCCCTGAGGAAGGTATAGGCCATACATACCACAGGGGCCAAGTCCGGATTGGTGGAGGCTTGTAAGACTAGTGGCTGGTCTTACTTTCAGAAGTTTTCAAGCCGCCCTAAGGCCTCTGACTTGGCTTAACGTCTGCCATCTATCGACGGCAGCCGGCACCAACTGCTTAACGTGCCTTGCGAAGCACGGAACCGCTTGGAAAAATGCCACTGGCGTTAGTCATAGACGGTGACCCATCCATGGACTGAACGCGCCGTATGTTGTTTAACATTAGTGATCGGTTAATCACTCAGGCAGCCCAGGCTACGAGCGGATGTGTACTAAACGGAGTTTTAATCTCATCTAACATTTTACCCCATCACCTATCGGATCTACTGGAGATGTGACCAGCCCACTTCCAATTCAACTTGCTTTCCGTACGGGTTATGTCAATCATGTTAGTTCTTCGGCAAGCTGTCGTTTCTCGAGAAATATACAGGGTGTCGATTTGTACAGTTTTGTCCGACTCAGGGTGGTTATTTACATGATACTGAAGTAAAAAAAAATAAAATAAATTTTTTTTTTTAGTGAAAATCACCTAAGGCCCGGTTTCATCAAACTCTGTTTGTTAGTGGTAAACGCGGCATTTATAAATCAGCCGTCAAAACTAACAAGGATGTTAAAGCAATGTTAAAATGTTCATGTCCTATGAGCTAAATTTAACAGACCATTAGTAAATCAAGCATTACGTGAATGAAACGCAAACCAGTCATTCAAATTCCTGTCAAACGTCAAACATTTGCGTGTGTGGAAGTCCTAGACGATACTTAAGTTGTGTATTATTGTTGCCGTAATATAATACAATGTGATAAAACTGGTACCCACGATACGGGGTCTCCTAGTGTGGGTGCCGCCGCAAAATGTATTTACTTTTAAGTTATGAGCAATAAAAGATTTTTTTACTTTTTTTACTTTACTTGTGGTTCAACGCTTTTGAGGTTGTGGAAAGATTGTTCTGGTTTGTTTTGTTGTGATTTTGTTAAATTCGTGCGGTTTCTAAATTAAATTACAAGGGATGTCTAAAAAAACACGATAACGCAATTTTTCTGTTAACGAATAGGATATCCTCACCCATTTAGTGTCAAAGAACAAAGATGTAGTGGAAAATAAAAAAACAGACGCCGTTACGACTTCTATGAAACACGAAGGATGGCTGCAGAAGTCCAGGGCCTAGATTCTGTTAATGCATTGTCGTACAATGACAACTGGATGAACGTGGCGATTTAGTTTCATTGCCGCTTCAAGTCTACGCGCAAACTCAAATCAAGCAATGTAGGCGTCAATCGTATGGAAAAAGAAGTCGCGTGACCCGACCGTGGATCTGTCATCGAACTATAATGCACCAACAGAATTGAGGCCCAGGTCGTCGTATTCGTCAAAGTAGTCACGCTGTGTTTTGAAAATCTTAGGACGGCGTATAACATGCTCCAAATTATCCAAATTTTCTAAAACATCTTCATTTTCAAAAATAATATTGTAGGCAGCGTCCATTTTGACAGTTTTGACGGAACTAAATCGACTGTTAATGTTTTAACGGACCTCCAATGCCAGGATTAGATTTGATGCTTTGTTAAAGAAGTTAACGGTCCATTAGAGCGTGGTGGGACACTCGACAGCATTTAACAGTCCGTCAGAAGATGTAACAGACTGTTAGACCATTAACAGAGCTTGGAGAAACTGGGCCTAAATTTGCCAGTTTTGTGGCGCCGGTGATGAGTTCGCGGGCGCACTCAGCCGCCCCGCCCGCAGAACCCCCGCCCCGCCCGCAGAACCCCCGCCGGACCCGTCAAGTCAAAAGATAGAACTAAGCCAAATAACTTAATGAATTTTATGTGATTTTTACTAAAAGAAATATTTTTTTAAATATTTTCAGTATCATGTAAATAACCACCCCTGAGACAAAACTGAACAAATCAACACCCTGTATCGAAAGAATGTTTATTTGTCTAGCAGCATGTTATGATGGTGGTACCTAATAAGAATTTATTGTTTCATTATTAACTTTATTCCTCCACGTTATGTCGGAAGACTCCGACCAGCTTTCGTTCTGATTCGCAGAGCTTAATCATGGTGAGCAGAGCCGGAGCTTACGTCGTCAGTTGCTCGTCTCTGAATAAGTAAAGTCAAGTAAGTATATCTGGAACAAACTAAATAGTGTCTAGTCTAGTGCTTACGAAAGTTTTATTCCTTGTTTCGATAACTTTATTTTTTCAACACTTATCCAGTTAAATCAGCTGAAGAAATTATTCGTCTGTTACTTTGAAAGCTAAGACCTTTGAATACACAATGGGGCTACAAGGCTAAAGGTCGTCGACTCGATCGTCGCCGCCTGTTTACGTCGGCTAACCTTCGTAGTAAGAATAGATCCTTAGAAGCGATTACAACGTTGTGTACTACAGCTACATCTTTCGTCTTGAAGTAAAGAGGAGTCTTCTTTTCTAGGTCGTTGGGGGTTATTGTGCTGGCATGAAAGTAGATCGACTTTGCTCGTTTGCTTGGTCTTATCTGTAATTTCTGGTTTACAATTCGGAACATCCCACCTTAGGGAACAGAGCACAGGGTACAGGGTCGCAGGGTATCCCTTGGGTTGGGTTAGGAGCAATGTATGTGCCTACAACGTGGACGGTAGGTAAATCAGGTTACAAGGACTCAGAAGGAAGAAATTAGAAGCAGGACAAAGCTGTGCTCGCAAGATACGACTAATATACGATACTGTTATATCTAATATATGCAGCGCCTGCAATGTGTCTGTGAGTTTGTTATTTACAACTTTTATTGAACCTATTTTGAAATGTTTTGTTCAGTTTTCCAATTAATTTCGTGTTGCTTTCTCTGTTGCGCTGCAAGCTTTTCAGTGGTAGTCAAAAGAAGGAACTTGAAAAAAAAAGAAAAGTCAAGTCTCGAACCAGGGTCTTCTGTTTACGGTATGGTCCTATTTCCCACTTAAGCAATGACAACCTTACAGATATTTGCGAAAATTACCTTCTTGTAGTGTAGCAGTTATTTCTTTGCCTTAAAACACGATTAAAACGACGTTTTATAAAAATGAAACCTAGTTGGATTAATTAATTGCCCCCGAAACCCCCAGAATACAAAATTTCATGAAAATCGTTGGAGCCGTTTCCGAGATATATATATACATACAAGAATTGCTCGTTTAAAGAGATTAGATTAGATAACAATGTCAGCTATTCTAATATTTTTTTAAGTAAAATTTTACCTTTATTCCGGATACCCTTAATTGATTTTTGTCGGCAGAGTCCGACCATGTTTCGCTCTGATTTGCAGAGCGACGTCGGTTACTCGTCTCTGGCTCAGTCAGAGAGAGACGATCAACCGACGTCGGGAGGACCGTCTCTGCTCATCATGATTAAACTCTACGAATCAGAGCGAAACCGGGTCGGACTCTTCCTACAAAAATTATGTAAGTGAATCCGGAATAAAGGTAATAATGGTCTAATAAAATAGAATAGAAGAAAATAGTCCCACCATTTCTACGTAAAAACAAACTGCAAAGGTGTCTGCCACTATCAGCTCAACACTTTTGTTTTGACGAGCGAACTTCGATCATGAATTCAAAACACAATACAAATTGAATTTTATAAAAAACGTGTGAGCATTGTACAGCTTTAGCGAATTTAGCGCTGGATGACTTGATGAGCAAACAGATATTATTGACTTTAGTATTTTTTATCAATAACTATTTACACATAGTTGCATCATCTTTCTTAAAATTCTTATGTCCCAAGGTTAGTGCGCAAACTCCTCCGAAACTTGACCGATTTTGATGAAATTTTATATGTATATTCAGTAGGTCTGACAATAGGTTGTTATCTATTTTTCATACCCCTATCTGGCAAAACAACGTTTGCGGGGTGGCGTTAAAAACAACGTTAAGATAAGATAAGAATGTTCTTTATTGAACCAGGAAAAACAAATACAAAACAATTTGTAACGAAGCGATCGCCTCGTTGCTTTTGAATGATTTTCGGCCTTTTATCAATTCCAAATTTAACTATTTTATGACATTCGCCGCAGTGTTCGGACGTATTTGGCACAGATATTCCTCAGCCTCCGAACTAAGTGGACGTGAATGTTTTTCTATTTTACTACGACCGACCTAATTTATTATTACGATTGCTCTATTCTCCGTACCTATATTATTTATCTACAAAATCACAAATATTCAAAAGGCACATTAATAAAATTAATGTAAGTGTTCTTTCTTTTATACTCCACATTGTATTTTTATAGGCCGAAAATCATTAAAAAGCAACGAGGCGATCGCCTCGTTACAGTACCCCGTCTGCCCCGGAAATTTACAAGGACACAGTACAATTGGCGGCCTTATTGCTAGTTAAATATAAGAATAACTAGTCATTGACTAGTAACATGAGAAATATAAGTGACGGAAGGATATAAAGAATAAATGTCATCACCGATTGTAAATAAAAACATTAAACATTTTTAAACTAAAACTTTTGTAAACACTGGATCTCGAGTCTGAAATGGCGATGGGCGGGACACCTGGCGAGTGGGGAAGACGGCAGGTGGACTAGGACAGTAAGGAGTGGTGGCCGAGAAGGAGGCGGCGGTCAGTCGGTAGCCCAACAGCCCGATGATCTGACGATGTTGCCAGGTTAGCGGGGGCCCCTGGTGGACGCGAGTGGCGAGAGACCGCGAGATGTGGCGTGATGGGGAAAAGGCCTAGACCCAGCAGTGGGCTGAGGTGGGCTGATGATGATGAAGTATTTTCGGACCCACTACACACAATATTAATATAGATGGTGGTTGGGGCGGCTCGACAACTTCTGACAGTAAGACCACCCACTAGTCTTGCAAGCCTCCACCAATCCGGACTTGGACCCGTGCCCCTCAGTGGGCAAATAATGGGTTTATGATGATGATGGTAGTAAGCAACGTACGGGTGCCGTTACTTTTCTAAAATAAATAAAATCTTTTAACTGTAACGCACTATATTTATTGCACACTTTTTATTTGACATTAGAATAGAAAGTAAATTTAAAAATAACAATATCTAAAAAAAAAACTAAACAATAAAAAAAGATCTGTCGCCAACAAATTGAAAAAGTTTTTTTTTTTCAAATTCAGGCTATACTACATACTTCAATTATTCATAGTCACCCACCATAACTTTTTGTAAACAAACTCCGCATGCATTATAGCGAAATTTTAGGCATCAGGCGATTACTAATATTTATTGCAAAGAAAAAAATAGTTTTACAGCGCTTAGTTGGGAGGGATCCAGCGCTGTAGCTAGGTTAATAGCGGCGGAATTTGCAAAATAGTGACTATGCCGCTGGATCGTTGATCAGCTAGCCACGGCAACGTATTTGACCTGTAGAGTTTTTGTAGGGCCAAATCGGCTCAACATAACAATCGCTTTTAATTTTTCTTTTCAAGGTCATATTACAAACGATTAAGCCATAAGAAAACTGGCCAAGTACTAGTCGGTTCAGGCCTGTTCACGTATGGTTCCGTACCATTATCTATACGAAATTTGAATATTTCAAGCGCGTACCTGTTGCCGTTAACAATATCGAGCAAAACTGAGCAAAAAAATCACGTTTGTTGTACGGGATCACTTTTAATATATTTTTAGTATTCATTTGTTGTTACAGCGGCAACAGAAACACATCATCTGTGAAAATTTCAACTGTCGAACTATCACGGTTCATGGGCTGGTGACGGACGAACAGCCGACTGACAAACAGTGCAGTCTTAGTAATAGGGTCCCTTACCCATTGGGGTCCTGAACCATAAAAAATATCA
The DNA here is from genome assembly GCA_947310845.1 of Yponomeuta plumbellus. NCBI lineage: Eukaryota > Metazoa > Arthropoda > Insecta > Lepidoptera > Yponomeutidae > Yponomeuta > Yponomeuta plumbellus. Next base: position 21,284,486 of record OX371203.1, read on the forward strand.
AGCAACTAAACTAATCTTGTCATCGCATTTGTGTTAGAGGAGTCTTTGAAAAACAGTATGAATCTCTTGAAAAGTTAATAAAGACTAAGAGTAAATTTCTCCAAATAACAAGACTAATAAGCAATTATAGTATTTTTAAGCTGAAAGTCTAATTGAATATTGCAGTTTTTACAGCACTATGACGTCAGAGCTTGTGTTTTGTTTGGAATAGTCTTCGGTTTCGAGCTCGTCCTTTGTCGACTTTGTCCCCCGGCATTTACCCCTGCGGGAAGAAGCGTGACAATATGAGTAAAGTGGTGGGTAATGAATCGCTCGTAGCCCCGGCCGCCTGAGTGATCTTAAACGATCACGAAGGTTAAGCAACATTGGGCGCGCTCAATGCATGGATGAGAGACCATTCTATGACTAACGCTAGTGGCATTTCGACAGATGGCAGTCGTTAAGCCAAGTCAAAGGCCTTAGGGCGGCTCGAAAACTTCTGAGTAAGACCAGCCACTAGTTTTACCAGCCACCACCAATCCAGACTTGGCCCCCGTGGTGGAGTATGGCCTATACCTTCCTCAGGGAAGAGACCCGTGCCGCTCGGTGGGGAGATAATGGGTTGATAATGATTAAATGCAGGCCCTGTTATTAGAGCAATTTATTATTATTTTATTTTAAGTTTGTTAAGGAAACCAACCGCTTCAATAACAGTAGAAGCTTAAATGTCTAAAGTCTAATTAGGGGTGAAATTTACCCAGAATCGTTGACAAATTTCATAACAATCGTTGATCATAATCGCAAACTGTGGAACTTGTAGGCAAATACAGTGAAACATTAAACTAAACACCGGTCACTGGAGTTCAAATTTTAATAGGCGAGTGACTTTCAGGACAATACAATGTTCATTATTTCGTTCGGGACACTACGAATGGTATTTGACATTGTGACCAGTCTACTCTAGACTGCACAATTAAATAGATTGTTTTAGTAGAAACTTTTTCTTTGTCTTCTCTACATACACTACATACAGTGTCCTGTCCGAGGATGGCAAGAAGTTTAGTGAGCCCATATACAAACAAGCCATGCTTAGACTACAATCTGGTGATAGTTGTAAGTCGCATTTAAAAAAATACAATACCTGGCGTTATTTATGTTAGAAGTAGCTTTAATCGTCAAATTAACATAACATTTACATTCAGGCACATACACATACAAAGGTATCAATAAATAAATATATACATACATACATAAGCTCACATCTGTATCCCAGAGGGGTATAGTGGCAGAACCAGGGACTACCACTTGCCACGGTCCTGACATATCACTTTTGAGGTAGGTACCTAACTAATACGTTTTGTTAATTTCTGTAATCACGAAGCTTTGATTTAGGTCGGCTTGACTAAAATATACCTATATTCATTACAATACGTTCCGTAGTAGGACTATTTGAAGGACAAAATGGAAAGATCTTAAATAACCAATAAACAAAATTCAATGGTTATTATGGTTTAGACCAACCTTTTCGGACTAAAGAAAAGTTTTCGATGCAATCAGAAAAATTTTGAAAGAGGGTTTTCCAAGTTTGTTAATTTCATAACAGTAAGAGAGTTAATTTCAATGAGCTTCATCATCATCATCATCAATCCATTATGTCCCCACCGAGGGGCATGGGTCTCTTCCCTGAGGAAGGTATAGGCCATAGTCCACCACGGGGGCCAAGTCCGGATTGGTGGGTGAATTTCAATGAGCTTACCGGTAAAGATCGTTTCACCAAACAAGCCCCACGGTAAGATCCTTAATAATATAACAATAAAAGCCAAAATTCATTAACTCATGGGACTTCGGACTCATTAATTTTCGTGAAACTATCTATTTTCCTACTAAACATTTCTTGTGCGACCGAGTTCCACAATCATGTCACGAAAATTCCATGTAGCGGCATGTATCAGTAACCTACATTTTGTTTTGCGTGCCTCCACCCCGATGCTGGCTGAAAAATCCGCAATTCAGGTCCGAAAATAAAATAAAAAAGAAAACAAAAACTAGTAGGCGCGCGAGTGACGTTCGGAAATAAAAAACAAAGCGCAACGGCCGGCCGGTCAGTCAAGGTCACGAGCGCATTGGCCTAGGTTAGGCATTGACGTCATGTTTACCTAGAAAAGTCTAGGAATGTTACTGGCGACTGGGGATTTTTATTACCGAGGATAAAATTAAAGTGTGTTTACGAAGGAGGTTTTAAAAGAAAGAAGAAATTGAGGCTGAAAAAAGGCTGGGTAAGTTAAAGAGCGCTGGATTATCAGTTATCATAAACAGCCTGATTAATACAAAGGTAATATGTACATAAGCTCACGCCTGTACCCCAGAGGGGTAGGCAGGCAGAGACCATGGATTGCCAATGGCCACGATTCTGACAAATCATTTTCGCTTCATCGACATTAATTTTAGTCGTTGCACGCAGGCACGCCAGTTTCGAGTATTTTTTATCCTGCCCTATTTGGTCGGAGGATGTCCGCGTGGGGTATGCCTTACCGGCCCTTCCACTTACACCCGCTCGATATATTTGTTTAGTCAGTCTTTGTTCCTTCATCTTCCTCCTGATTTACTTGATTACTGATTAATCGTATATGTGTTAAATTTCAGCGTAAATGCCCTCTTTAAGATACAGATCTAATCGCTACTTAACTACATAACCAGCGCAGATTGGGTATCTGACTTCAGACAGTGAGATTTCCTCACGATATTTTCCTTCACGACGGTGATTTTACTACAACATTACATTATATATTTTTTATGTATCATGTACTAGAGTACCTACGTTAGTACCAACTATAATAACTTTTTTATTTTAAGTCAATTCAATTCATTTTATAGCATCAAATTTCGATACAGTTGTATGAAAAGATACTGTTATTCAAATAAAAAAATATTCATTATTGTACCAGGAAAAACACATTTACAAAGATACAGTACAATTGGCTTATTGCCTAAAGCAATTTCTTCCAGACAACCGACGATTGAGAGTTACTGCAGGATTCTTATTTATTTATTTAATAGAAAGAAAAAATGTATCAAATAATTTATAATTAACTTTTTTTATCTACTATTTATTTTATTCAGAAATCAGAAATTTATTTCAACGTAAACAATTTACATTCTGCTTGTTGAATGTCAATGTACATAAAATTATAATGTTTGCCGCTGCCTTAGGGCCGAATGTAGTGGAGAAAAAGGCAGCAAAAAAAACTCCACTCTGACCATCTTTTCTCAAAACATCTTAAATCTAATGCAAAGTTTGGTAGGTACGAATGTCCATCTACCTAAGAATGTCAAAATTCAAGACCCATGAGTGCAATCAATACTTGCAATGTCAAACATTATTTGATATTCTTAAACAAGTATGAAAACGCCAATGCTGCGTCCAGACACACGGACGGCTTTCGTATTGTCATTATTTTACAATTATTATTATTATTATTATTATTGAAACCTAGGACTACCTACCTACCTAAACTACGTAGGAGAACGTCATTCTTACTTACTAAAATGATCTTACTCTCTTATAATGGCATGGGTAATCAATCGTAACGTAACACAAACATCATTAGAACTGCGCCGTGTCACAGCCGAGCAGTTTCTATAATCGGCGTCAGCCAATGACCGCGCAAGGTTAGGTCAAAGCTAGATCACCTATGCGTCATCATTTTGGCTAGTTCGCCTCCGTACAGAATTCTAATAGGCACTCCATTGTTATGTCTTTAATAAATTCAAGTTCAAGTGTGTGTGAGTTTGAGGTCGGATTGGTTTGTTTACAGCTTAATGTAACAATTAAGCCACTTAGTACATTGTTTACAATAGAGCTCTCTTTTTTCCTGGTTTTTAATCCCTTTTCCCAATTCAGTATAAGATAAGATAAGATATTCTTTATTGTACACGAGAAGAAACAGAAACATCAAATGACATGAAAAATAATTATTTAAACCACTTTAGACAATGTTACTTAGAGTATGAGAAAGTTATGAATTCATCGGTATATGTTAAGAATACAATACTAAGAATAATAGTATAGTGGGGGACTGGTCTAGTATGTTGAGTTTAACATTTGGCGACGATTAGGAAACAGTCTCAAAATTTTCTGTTTAAGTGGTTTCGAAAAAAATACATGCAGCTGTTGTATGAGCAGGTTTTATTTTTGAAAACTGTGATAATATTTAAATATTACTCTGTGAATAACTAATTTAGCCGTGACAGAAAAAAATTTTAGGTCTGACGAGTTAAATGCAATTCTAGATACATACATAGATAAGTAGCATAATTCTTAAACATAAGCTCAGATATAGATAAGCTTAGATATTCTTACAACATAAGTTCACGCCTGTATCCCCTGTACCCCTCTGTGTGTGCAGTGGGATCTCTGGGATACATCCTCTCCAATTCAATGCAAAAAGAAATACTGTCACGTTGACATCTCAAAACAATCCAAAGGCTGGCAATGTCTGAGTGTTGCTAGTACGTAAATCCGAAAACCCCATTTTACTTCCAAGTTCATATTGTGTGTGCTACGTAGGCATTTTTTTTAAACTTTACTCTTATGAGAAGATAATTAAATTTTAATGCCTTTGATGTGATAAGGATTTTAGTCACTTGAGTCTCTATTCACGGTAAAAAAAAATGTACCGAGTAAAGCTATATTATTTTATAGTGGTAACCCCGCGTCATTTTTTTTTTGCATAGAATTAAAAGACGGATTTTACCTATATCTCTCTATAGCAGACTAAAGTCAAGCACACCCACACAAGCAAGCAGACGGCACGCACACTCGGTCCAGCACGGCGCGCCGGAGTCATCGGCCGGCTCACGGCCACTGGCTGACATTAGTTAGGCATTAGGTCATGGCTAGATTCGGTGGCTCGGCATAGGCACAGCTCAGTGAGGCAGGTCGGGACTGGCCGGTCTGGTTAGAGCGTGGGCCGCGTAAATGCTACATTTGTTTGTGTTAGAAGTCCTTAGATGAGTTAATCGAGTTTGAAAGAGAATGATAGATATATACATAGATAAGGAATGTTGGCCAGTAGTACTCCTAACGTGTGTGGTAGTACCATAGAAGATTTTCCATTACCCCAGGTACTATTTACAAATTTAATACAATAAGTAGGTACAGACAAATATAATATGAATAATATTTTTAATTGTAAGCTAAATTTAGTTTAACGTAGTTTTTCAAGGGCAAGCTCCAGTGTCATTTCTTCATTTATCAAAAAGTTTTCTTGCGTTGGTTTGAACATGTGGAGAGGATAAAGGAATAAAGGCTGACGAAACAAATAGATGGCCGTCGCTGGATGGCAGTCGTTAAACCAAGTCAGAGGCCTTAGGGCGGCTTGAAAACTTCTGACAGTAAGACCAGCCACTAGTCTTACAAGCCTCCACCAATCCGGACTTGGCCCCCGTGGTGGAGTATGGCCTATACCTTCCTCAGGGAAGAGACTCGTACCCCTCGGTGGGGACATGATGGGTTGATGATGATGATGATGATGATGATGATGAAACAAATAAATCAAGCGAATGTGACTGGGGCGCCGGTAAGGGATGCCGCAGGTGGATATGCTTCGACCAAATAGTGGATATATTTGCAAAGGGCAAGATAAAAAGTACCCAAAACCGACGTGCTGAAGTGATTTGTCAGGATCCTGGCAGAGGTAGGGGCTGGTCTTTGACTACCCCTCTTGATAAAGGAGTAAGCTTATGTATGTTAGCTTCTTAGTTTTGTAACTAGTTTGGGACCAGGTCAACTGATTCTGTTGTGTAGGAGTTATGATAGTGAATAATAGAGGACCTCTGTGGCCCAGCGGTTAGCGCATCTGCCTACCATGCGAGAGGTCCCGGGTTCGAATCCCGGCTGGGGACAAAAAAAAAAGAAACCCAGGTCTTGGATGTCTACATGTTTGTGACGTCACTGTTTCTGGTTTTCACGATACAGGGTATCCTAGTGTGGGGCCAGAAGCAACATTTGTGCCTGTATGTAAATGTAAAAATGTAAAGTAATTAGATCGATAGGTTACATTTTTATTCAGATATATTTTTTACACTTCTCACTAGACTTCTTACTACGTTCAGCGTTGCCTCAGTTAGGGAAACATGTCTCTCTTGAGATAAAGAACGACGACACGATGGAATGAAAGTTGTGATGGATGGTGGAAATTTCACGTATGTGATGGCTGAGTACTGATCAATCAACTCGTTCAATCTTGCAGGAATTGAAAAAAAAAATTACATTTAATTTTCTGCCGTTTCGTAGAGAACAGTTTGCACTTGTTTTAAGGCTTACAAAAAAAGGTGGAGTTCTGAAATCAACAAACTGGTATGTTTACAACATCTTCTTACGTCAAGAGAATTATTTTTTGCGAATTAAGAAGAGTGTTGACAAGACTCGCCGAGTTAAAATTCGCCTTTGCCAGTGCGTCTCAGCTCGACTCTGCCCAAATAGGGCCGGTTCCTGAATTGAGTAAATACTTAAGTAACGTGCTGTCACGCTCTTTTCTAAAGAAATTTGACGAGAAGTGATTACTTAGCGAAATTTTCAATTCAGAAATCGGCCCATAGACTCCTAGCTTAAGTATAACTTTTGGCGAATGTAAGCTTTGAGGGGTAAAAGAGGTGTATCTGATTATTAACTTTATTCCAGGTACATTTACTTGACTTTATGTCGGATGAGCCCGACCTCTGGCTCAGTCAAAGAGAGACGAGCAACCGACATCGCGAGCCACGTCTCTACGCATCGTGATTAAGCTCTGCGGATCAGAGCGAAACCTGGTCGGGCTCTTCCGACAAGAAGTCAAGTAAGTGTATCCGGAATGAAGGTAATAATGGTCTCACGTATGGGCTTCTGTTGTTTCCACCAGCTACTCAAAATGTACACATTAATGCGATCTTAGAGTAAACAAACTCTTTTGACTGTCCTTGGATTCTGAAGAGGTTTTCCTTAGAGTTTCGTGACGCTTTTCAGCGGCGTCGGGTCCTCGGCCTTGACCACGGTGATTGAACTCTCCAGCCATTACGATTACTAACTCGCACACACAGACACGCCACGGCCACACACACGCTTCCGACACTGGTCAAGAGTCAGGACAGAAGGTTTTGTCTTTTAGATTCAACTGCGAACACAGCTTGGGACGGACGCCAATTCGTTAGACAGATGATCTAAGGTGGATTGCCTGTAGTGTCTTGACGATCATGGCCGAAGATAAGTAGAAATGGGAGGCTTATGCCCAAAAGAGGGCCTCGATTCCGTTAGTACATTACAATGTGCATTTACATTTACTATGTATGTATTTATTTTGCATGTTATATAGGTATGTATTTTATTATTTTGTAAATATATAAGTATGTTATTATTTTGTACGTATATGTATTATCATCTAAATATGCATGTCATGTATCACGTATTTATAAGTACCTACTTATCTTCTTTATATCTTGCTACTTTTCAATATATTTTCGATTTTTTTTTTTTTTTTTATTTATGTACATCCGGAAATCCACACCTACCGACTATGTTATTCCTGCAATTCTCTCCATCCAAAGGTTGTCTGGAAGAGATCGCTCTAAGCGATAAGACCGCCAATTGTGTACCATTTAGACATAAGGAAATTACAATAACTCTGTATTATGGTTGAGCAATAAAGTGTTATCTATCTATCTATCTATCTACATACAGGCACATACATTGCTTCTGGTCTCAGTCCTGTGTCGTGGGAACTAGAAACAGCGACATCACAAACATGTAAACATCCAAGACCTGGTTTTTTTTTTGTCCCCAGCCGGGATTCGAACCCGGGACCTCTCGCGTGGTAGAGCTAACCGCTGCGCTACAGAGGTCATCAACAAAATTTAAGAACATTGAAGCAAAGAGTGTAAGCGGGCATTCTGTATACCCATTTGAGTGTAGCCTATGTTTCAAGGCAATCATATAGATGGTTTGTGTACCGATGTTTGCCGAAACTTCTACGCAACAAAAATTGCGAGCCACACAAATAAGTCAGCTATAGGAACCCATACAAACGCAAATTGGCTACGCTATGTTTGTAATGTGTTTGCAAGAGAATCAAGGATTACTCAAGGCAATCGCTCGTAGCCTGGGCTGCCTGAGTGATCTTAAACGATCACTACGGTTAAGCTACATACGGCGCTTTCAGTACATGGATGGGTCACCGTCTATGACTAACGCTAGGCATTTTTCCGAGCGGTTCCGTGCTTCGCAAGGCACGTTAAGCAGTTGGTGCCGGCTGCCGTCGATAGATGGCAGTCGTTAAGCCGAGTCAAAGGCCTTAAAGCGGCTTGAAAACTTCTGACAGTAAGATCAGCCACTAGTCTTACAAGCCTCTACCAATCCACATTAGCCCCCCGTAGTGGGGTATGACCTATACCTTCCTCAGGGAAAATACCCGTATCCCTCGGTTGGGACATAATGGGTTGATGATGATGAAAATTTACAATGCGGCGGGCTTAACACTACAAGCATTTTCTACCAGTCAACCGCAGGAGGTGTATGAAAATAACTAATTCCTAACTTTATGAATAATGTACATAATATAATACCTATGTATTTATAATTATTTTGAACGCGGTTTTCTCTCCTTATAGACTTGTAAATCCCGCCTATACTCGTCCACTGCTGAACATACGTGTGTCCACGCCCGTCCACATTTAGCCGACGGCAATTCGCTTCAGATGAAAAATCCCGACGGATTGCAGGGTCAACGATGATCATGCAGATCATGAACCAGCGAATGCTGTGTGGGGTTGTCCGTTCTTAGGCCAAGGTCAACAGCTGCTGCCACTTCAGCTTGAGGGGCTAAACGGCACCAAATTTCCAAAGTAAGTTGTTTGTGTCATAAAGTCTTGGCTTAAATAACCGCTCAACTTCGAGCGCTCTTTACTGCCCCTTTAAAATAACCGAACTATCACAGCTTTGTTGGTAATACCATTGAACATAAGCTGTACTGAAATTCTGCCAACTGTAAAGGTCTTCGATATTAGCAGTTGCATTCCTATCGCTCCAATCCGACAGCCCGATTACATTTATAAATACATAAATTAATTTTGTTGTATTATAAGTTCAAGATTTAAGGAAATAAAGAAAAGGTTTTAGCTTTATGTCATTACAATCGAATCCCAAGATCGCCAATGCCAAGATAGTTTGGGATCGATCAACAAGCGGAAAAGTAAACCATGTCAAATATTCTCATGACATTTAGACAAACTCTTGCTTGTGGTTATTTAATAGTATAGGAGTATGGCCTATACCTTCCTCAGGGAAGAGACCCGTGCCCCTCGGTGGGGACATAATGGGTTGATGATGATGATGATTTGGAAAAACTCTTGCTTGGGGTTATTTAACCTTGTACATTTCTGTTTTCTTCCTTATTTTTTTAAAGTCTCCGTTTGGAAAATAAGTATTTTTGTATATATTTTCCAGCAAAACTGCAAAACTTAAAAGTATTGATTACCATAGCACAGGGTATTAATGGTCAGGTCAGTTATAGGCTATTATGACAATGTGAAAAAAAAGAAAGTCTTTATATATACCTCTATTCGTGTAAATTATCCATATTTTTAATTAAAAAATGCATCCTTAATCGAAAAAATCCGAAGTAATACTTGATAACGGCATAGGGTATCCTAGTGTGAGGCCAGAAGCAATGTATGTGGCTGTGTGTAAATGTTTATAATTATGTATCTGCACCCATTTTTTCGAGAACGGCCTGGATTGGTCGAATCTATGGTGAGATTACAGGTCACTTTACGTAACCATTTCTGTGCGCTGCCATATCGTCTAAGACAGCGTTTTGGTGCCTTATTTTAAAAGCGGTTTTTTCTAAGGAAACGTTATCACTACGTTTATATGGCCGGCATACATTATAACTGAGAACAACAAAAGGTCTCTATAGCTATTATACGACAAAAAATTGTAAGTCGGGAGGTAGGTCCCAACACGAAACTAAACCTAATCAAAAATACCCTATTAAATTAAAATTAACACCTTTATGCCCAGGACCAAAAAAGGATCCCCAAAAGGTCTGAGCCCCAAACAAAGACCCTGGTCTAAAAATGCGCAGACGCTCCACCCACACAGGGGCGGGGAGCTTTGTGTGTGTGAGCGACATTTTGCTAGTAGAGATGTAGAGGTGGTACAGTCCTTGAAACTCCATTTCAAGGACTAATTTATGATTCCAATTTTTTTCTTTTTAAAACTCTAAACTGAACGTAAGCTGTAGCTCTCTGCGAATACGTCTTTGTTTGTCAGAAACAACGCGAGCGGCCATTTCTTATTTATTTTAATTGTATACCTTGGTTAAATAAATTGCACTACCTGCCAATGATTTCGTCAGTACTTACGTTAACTTGTATATACTAATGCCCGGTTCCTATAATATACGCCTACCGGCTACGATCCGTTTTCCATACAATTTATTGACGAACCGTAGGAATTTCGTAGGAATTGTAACCGATCGTAAGCAAAAACGAAGCGTTTTGTGGATATTGGAACCGGACATTAGTAGCTTTAACCTCGGCTATGTGCAAAACTGCGTGTTGTATACAATAAAGAATTTTAATAATACATTTCTGATTTCTGATTACAAATGAATGTATTTGCATGACTATAGTCCCATAATACCGCGTCACCGGTTCGTCCTTTTTCTAACAAGGGCACGCGGTTGCCGACCTACGCTATCGGCTCCTAATGCGCGGGCGCATCTATATATACTCGCCTAACCACTAGTATGTCTGTATGTCACGTCTCTCTCTACGCCTGACTTGTAGTTTAGAGGGTGATTGGTCTTTATTTATAGTGAGGAAACAGTTCATACTTTCAACACCCGGTTTCTGATACACTAGATGGTTTTTTCTCAGATTGATATTTTACATCAGGGTGTGCAAACATTTACGAGGGCTCTACTCACTTCGGTAAATACATACATACATACATAAACTCACGCTTGTATCCCAGAGGGGTAGGCAGATTTCAACGGCCTAAGGCCTGTAGAATTTTTGGAGGGCCGATCGGCGTATGAAAACAATGGTTTCTAATTGTTCTTTTCAAGGTCATAATGAAACATTACAGAACCGACTGTTGGCTTGCACCAACACTGTATGACAGCTTATCTACCTATTTACCGAAGCGTAAGCTCGAATCTCCAGCGCCCTCCACCAATCCGGACTTGGCCCCAGTGGTGGAGTATGGCATAGGCGTGCCCCTCGGTGGGGACATAAATTGGTTGGTGATGATGATGATGATGAAGAGGTAATAGTGCTGTTATTAACGAACACATAAAAGACCGCAATATCGGAGCTCATAATGAGCGGGTTAGATGGGGCTAAGAGTGGCTATTTTAAAAAGGTGACCTATATCGCTTGATTGCCTATTTTCAGAATCTTTATACAGGCTGTTCGAGAATGTTCAAACTATTTTATTTAGAATAGAATAGAATATTCTTTATTGCACACTAGAAAAAAATATTATTAAATTATTATTTCTACGTTTTCGACCGGAAAATACCAGAATGGGATTTAGCACTGGCGCAACGAACAGGCTCTGTAAAATATATTTATTTCGTGATCAGAAAATTAATACTTCTTGGTAGATTCTTAAATTGTATTTTTAATGACTATTAAATCTATATATATATATAACTATAAGGGTTAGAAACTTGAAATTTTGCACAGGAGTTCCTTTTATAACGTAGGGTAACACTAAGAAAGGATTTTTCAAAATTCACCCCCTAAAGGGGTAAAATGGGGGTGCAAAGTTAGTATGAAACTCTGCCGTTTTTGAAGTTACTCAACTGAAACTCAGTATGAAGTTTCTTCGTTTAAAATCATGAAACACATGTAAAATAGTTTTTCAAAAATCATCCCTTAAGGGGGAAGAAGGGGGAGTGCAAAGTTAGTATGAAACTTTGCCGTTTTTGAAGTTATTCAAATGATATTTAGTACGAAGGTCCTTCATTTAAAATCATGAAACATGTTTAAAATAGTTTTTCGAAAATCATTCCTTAAGGGGGAAAAAGGAGGGTGCAAATTTAGTATGAAACTTTGCCGTTTTTGAAGTTATTGAAATGGGATTCAATATGAAGGTCCTTCATTTAAAATCATGAAATACATGTAAAATAGTTTTTCGAAAATCATTCCTTTCAGGGGGTAAAAGGGGGGTGCAAAGTTAGTATGAAACTCTGGCGTTTTTGAAGTTATTCAAATGGGATTCAATATGAAGGTCCTTCATTTAAAATCATGAAACACGTGTAAAATAGTATTTCAAAAATCATCCCTTAAGGGGGAAAAAGGGGGTGCAAAGTTAGTATGAAACTTTGCCGTTATCCAAGTTATTCGCATGAGATTCTATATGAAGGTCCTTCATTAAAAGTCATGAAACATGTGTGGAGGTAAAAGGGGGGTGCAAATTTAGTATGAAACTTTGCCGTTTTTGAAGTAATTCAAATGAAATTCAATACGAAGATCCATCGCTAAAAGTCACGAAATACATGTAAAATAGGCTTTCAAAAATCATCCCTTAAGTGGGTAAAACGGGGTGCAATGTTAGTATGAATGAAACCCTGCCGTTTTTGAAGTTATTCGAATGAAATTCAGAATAAAGGTCCTTCATTGAAAGTCTTGAAACACATGTAAAATAGTTTTTCGAAAATCATCCCTTTAGGGGATAAAAGGGCGGTGCAAAGTTAGTATGACACCTGCCGTTTTAGAAGTTATTCAAATCATATTTAGTTCGAAGGTTCTTCATTTAAAATCATGAAACAAGTGTAAAATAGTTTTTCAAAAATCATGCCTTAAGGGGGAAAACAGGGGTGCAAATTTAGTATGAAACTTTGCCGTTTTTGAAGTTATTCGAATGAAATTCAATATGAAGGTTTGTCTTTAAAAGTCATGAAATACATGTAAAATAGTTTTTCGAAAATCATTCCTTTCAGGGGGTAAAAGGGGGGTGCAAAGTTAGCATGAAACTCTGCCGTTTTTGAAGTTATTCGAATGAAATGTAGTATGTAGGTCCTTCAATGAAAGTCATGAAACATTGTGTGAAGTAGTTTTTAGAAAGTTAGAATGAAAGCTCTCTGATATTCAAAGTTATTTCAATAAAATGTTGTATTTGGGTTATAAGTTGCTGATAAAGTTATTGATTATTGCCGACAGCCCTTTTTGTGAATTCAATACTTATGGGGGTTGCAAATTTAGAAGGTATAAAAGTTCTTCGTATTTATTTCGTATCGTCGCTTCGATTATTAAACATTTCACTGCGATTTTTGAATTGAATTTCTTTGTTCTTCCATGTGTTTAAATACCACCTTAAATACTTGCTTACTTTCTTATTTTTTTTCATATTGGTCGTTCTAACTCTTGAATAAATTTTCTAAATTCTTCTTATTATTTCTCCGTTCATGTGTTCATAAATATTTCTCAGTTCTTTAAAATACAATCCATAGTAAACAGCCTATACGAGTATATGTCCCACTGCAGGGATAGGTCTTCTCTCAGTGAGAGTAGTATGGTTTTATTTATTTCGCATGCGCTAAAAGTATCCCAATCTTAATACACTTTACTCAACTAAAGCCCACGCGGACGAAGTCGCGGGCAACAGCTAGTCAAATATATAGTTATAGTTACCCGAATCTCCAATAGCTACATACAGTTGCCGTGGTCACGAGTAAACTGAAATGGCGAGTATAATCGAGATTACATACGTACATAACCTCACACCTGTATCCCAGAGGGGTAGGCAGACACCAGGGTCTGCCACTTGACGCGATCCTGAGGGATCACTTTCAATTCATCGACATTCATTAGTCGTTGCATACAGGCACACTGGTTTCGGGTACTTTTTATCGAGATTGGACCCATTAAAGGTATAATATAAAACGGTTATTGCACGTCTGTAATAGATTAGTATAGTCCAGATTGGTGGAGGCTTGTAAAACTAGTGGCTGGTCTTACTGTCAGAAGTTTTCAAGCCGCCGTTTGCACATATGGTTATGGTGTCAGGTTAAATAGATCCCGTATTTTTTTTTCGTTTACAGTAATTTCATGCATACTGTGAACAAATTAAATGCAATTCAAATGATAAGTCTTTCTTTTTCAATCTTTCCGTGAAAGGTTTCGTGTAGTTATCCAAAAATATTGAAAATTTAAGGTCATTGAGCCACCTACGTTTCCAGAACCAAGTACAAAAATTTAGGTATGTTCACTTTGTAACTGTAACTTTTGTGTTGTGTGTAAGTTGACGTGCAGTTTGAATAGCCCTTGTTTCACAATGTTCAAATAAAGTTCCAGTTAGGCTATCCGCAACCAGGGCTGCCGTTTGTTCTAAATTTAAATAAATTTTCCTATATTGCGTGTGTTCGTTTAAGGCTTCTTTAGAACAAACGGCAGCCCTTGTTGTGGATAGCTTATCCGGAACTTTATATACAGACTAGCTGTTGCCCGTGACTACGTCCGCGTGGGCTTTAATAGTTGAGTAAAGTGTTTGCAAATAAGATAGGGATACTTTTAGCGCATGCGAAAGAGCTTTCATACTAACTTCGCAACCCCCTCTTGCCCCCTTAAGGGATGATTTTCGAAAAACTACTTTACACATCTTTCATGTCTTTCAATGAAGGACCTTCATGCTGAATTTCATTCGAATAACTTCAAAAACGGCAAAGTTCCATACTAACTTTGCACCCCCCTTTTACCCCCTCAGCGATGATTTTCGAAAAACTATTTTACATGTAATTCATAAATTTTAATGAAGGAACTTTATATTAAATTTCAATCGAATAACTTCAAAAACGGCAAGGTTTCATACTAACTTTGCACCCCCCTCTTAAACACTTAAGGGATTATTTTAAAAAATCTATTTTACATGTGTTTCATGACTTTTGATCAAAATTTGTTATTCTGAATTTCATTCGAATAACTTAAAAAACGGCAAAGTTTCATACTAAGTTTGCAGCCCCTTTTTTCCCTCTTATGGGATGATTTTCAAAAAACTATTTTACACGTGTTTCATAATTTTAAATGAAATACCTTCGCACCAAATTTCATTTCAATAACTTCAAAATCGGCAAAGTTTCATACTAACTTTGAACCCCCATTTTACTCCCTTAGGGGATGAATTTCAAAAAATCCTTTCTTAGTGCTCCCCTACGTGACAAAAGGAACCCCTGTGCAAAATTTCAAGTTTCTAACTCTTATAGTTTAGGCCCTGCGTTGATATGTCAGTCAGTCAGTCAGTCAGTCAGCTTCTCCTTTTATAAATATAATCTATATTCAGACCCAATACTCTGTGTACAAAAGCTTAATAAAAAAAATGGATGAGGTATAGTGAAGTGCTACGCCATGCCATCTCGTAGCCCGTAGCATGCGTAATACGCTGCTACGCACCGTTGCTCCTAATCATAGACAAATGCAGAGTATTTGTTTTGGAACTATAACTTTCGTAAACACTAGCCATTATTAACTTTATTCCGCATACACTTACTTGACTTTTTGTCGGAAGAGTCTGACCAGGTTTCGCTCTGATTCGCAGAGCGACGTCGGTTGCTCGTCTCTCTCTGATTGAGCAACTTACGCGACGTTCGCGAGCTCCGTCTCTGCTCACAACGATTAAGCTCTGCAAATCAGAGCGAAACCTGGTCGGACTCTTCCGACAAAAGTCAAGTAAATGTATCCAGAATAAAGCTACTAGTAAGTACTTATTTGTTTTTAAGACGGAGAAACTCTAAGAAGTCTTGTAAACAAACAACATCGGCCAAAGACGTATTTTCACAAATTGTTTACGAAACGAGTAATTTCTACGACTTCTCTCTTAGAAAAATCGTTGTTGTCTCACAAAAAGAGTTTTTTGTGAAGAAATTAAAGTTTTCGGTCCGTTCCCCCTGTAGATGACCTTGGTTACTATCGAGCGACGGCAGGTCAGACCCAGTGAATAGTTTCAAAGGGCGTTTTATTTTTACTATTTTTGGCAGCACCTGTTGTGCGGCCCTCTGCGCGACCTTTGCGGATTTACGCCCTTTTTAGAATTCCGTGCGTCTTAAGCGACGCCCTTTTACTATGCTTACCACATTTTTATGTTCGTCTCAGCTAAAAGTTAATTTGTCTCGTGGACCGTATAAGGTTTGCAGGCAGCTATTTGAAATATAATATATCATAGAATATTTGTTATCATTCTTGTTTTTTAAGAAACGCCAATAAATGCAAATGTCAATATTAGCGTGATTATAGTAAAGACCGTTTACTATTTTTATGTAACCTATATTTGATTCTCTGCAGGATACAGGCCTTCTCTCAGAAAGAGAGAGAGAGTATGAGATTAGTCACCATGCATGCCCACAGCGGATTGGCAATTTCAAGTACCACTTAGGTATGTGACCATCTCAGACACGATGTTTTCATTCGGAGTTAGCTAGTTGCATTATTGGTATTATTACATTATTTATATTGCATCGAAAAATATTTTTGTACAAAGGCGTACTTAATGCTAAATAGCATTTTCTTCCAGTCAACCTATGGTAGCCTACCTATGTTAGTTTATATATTTACAAATATTATTTTATGGAAAATAATTAGTGGTTAATCAGTTGCGTTATGACTTTGGAAATAACAATTAAAAACCATTGAGAAAAATTTAAAGGTTAAGTAACTTTTTTGGTTCATTTAACTAACAAATTACTAAAATATTTATATGGCATTGCTACTTCAACTAAACTTGTTCGCTATACGTTATATTATATTATGCATGATACGGAACCATCAGCGCAAACCCGACTCGCACTTGGCTGGATTTTTTTCCTTAGACTATAGTTGTCTATGCCAAGTTGAGCTTGCAGGTTTCTAGCAAGAGACTTCCGTGCTTTAGGAGGTATCTTTAATACTTTGCTTCGTATTCCTATCACATAGTCTAGTCTTGTAGACTATTTGTAAGATTAAGTACCTATTTATGTAAAAATCTAAGTATTAAAATTAAATACTGTTAGTTATTTGAAAAGAGTAAGTGAAACTAAGCGAACCCTTTAGAAAGCACTGAGTGAGCTGCGCGGGCGCAAAGCAAACATGCATGATTCAGGCCGCCGCGAGAGGAACGTCAAACTCTCCTTTTAACAAATTAGTCAGTTCCCGAAAAACGCGGTCGACGACCCCGCGTGCAACACCTAAATATTTGGCCCATGCAAA
Organism: Yponomeuta plumbellus; assembly: GCA_947310845.1. Lineage (NCBI taxonomy): Eukaryota > Metazoa > Arthropoda > Insecta > Lepidoptera > Yponomeutidae > Yponomeuta > Yponomeuta plumbellus. The sequence goes on from OX371203.1 coordinate 21,301,682, forward strand.
AAATAAAATAGCCTGTTTACATAACACAACGAAATTTTAAATAAGCCCCCATACCTACCCAAAGGGCCGGCACACGAATTCTGACGCACACACGCGAGCGAAATTCGGTTCGTCGACTTCGCGGCGGTGTGTGTGAGACTCACACTGGGACGTCGTAAAATGCCCAATCCGTACATGTCGCACCACTACACTAAAGGGACGATGTAAGTCGCATACAAGTGCATAATTCGGCCGAGATGCAAAAAAAAATATTTGGCAATGCGGCCTCTACGCGCCCGCCAGTCGTCCGCCCGCCTGGGTTAGGTTAGGTTAGATTTTTTGGCTCAAAACGCTCTTTGAATTTTAAAAATATTTTTGAATCTAAATCCCAAGTGGTTTCATAGAGATCTCAGTCATAGACAGCCGTGTTTTTTTTAATGCGTTCGCGCCATTTGGTTTCTTCTAAGAATCTGGCTGGAAATTTTAAATTGTCTATGGCGCTCGAAGATTTAATTTTTGATTTTAATATTTCAAATGAGTGTTTTGTGCTGGACGAGGCCTGGGAAGCGGACGCAGTTTGTAGAATTTTCTTGATTTATTTCAGAACTGACCGAAGATGACATAGTTTTTTACACCAAAAACATACGGCAGTAAAGACTGTAGTGGCGCAGTGACGTGTTGTGATTTTTTTAATACAATTTTCACTAAAACTTTTTATTTGGACTTTTGTGTTTTGCTGATTTATTTGTATTTGGTAAGTCTTTTTTATTTCCTTTTATTATTTTAATACCAAAATTCATTGCTTTTCTATGTCTTCGTAGTATTTTCTTTGTTTTATTCACTCATTACATAAATATGCAATACAATGTTTTCTACGACTTACAGTACTGTAAAACATCAGTATTTCTTAAATACAAGTTTTTTATTTTATTTATTTAGGTTAGACTTAATTTAACACACAAAAACTGTATCTAATTAGGTACGAACACGAGTATTAAAAATATACAATATAATTTTCATAATTTAATAATACTATTTCACAAAGTTATTTATGAACAAAATAAAATAGACAAGAGACACAAGGGCACGCTGCGTGACGTCAGCAATTCGCTAGGCACTGGGGCTCAGGAAAGTCGGCCATCTTGATTTTTTGTTCTTTTTTGAAGCCTACAAAGTGCGCCAGCGCATTCCGCCATGTTGTTTCTCACATGCATTTTGAATAGCGCTACTTTTTTTTAATTTAGAAAGTTTAGTAATTATTTCTCAGAAATTTTAGGTGTTCATAACGACAAATTTACCATAAATATGATTATGCGTAGTAAACAAATCTATCAAAACCTAAAAAAAAATCAAGTCAAGCTAACGCCCGAAACCACATTTAATTTTAAACAGAACGATTGGCATTTTATTTTTTACTATTTTAACGACCCTTAATACTCCTTTGAGGAAAAGAACAGAACTCACAATGACTAACTGGCCATAAATAAGAAAAAAAAGAACATCGGCCTTCGATTTATTGAAGCTGCGTACGCGAACCGCTACAAAGAAAAAGGCCTAACTACAAAGAGCCCAAGTAGTGCGACCAAACTGCAACTATCGGTGACACCCAGTGCCATACATTTAGTTGGACCAACGCACGACCAAAAGCCTCATAACGTGAGAAGCAAATTCAATATGCAAAAGCAGCGAAATGGCAAGCGTCGATTTTTGCATCTCCGTCTAGAGCTTTGAGAAGAAATGGGATGAAAGAGGAAATGCATTCCTAAAGGAAATGTTAGCAAAGAAAGAAACAATATCCATGTACCTTTTCGTCTATTGTTGTCCCAGGCACTGTAACGTCCGAAAGGTCCCTTGACCCATCTAGTGTGGTTAAAAATGCCACTGTACATGTCATCTCATTGCGTAGATGCAAAAGCCAGACAATGAATTTGAAATAACGTAATTGCACAACTGTTTCTTGTCAGACTAGCGACAACATCTTCTTCTGTTTCGGTCCTTTAACTCCTAGGGGAGCATAGGGCCTTTACCACGGATATCCACTTCTGACGGTCGTTCGCTACCAATTCAGGCCAGCCAGTGTCGATCGACTTGACCTCTTGGGCTATAGATCTTTTCCAGGTTGTCCTAGGCCGTGCCCTCTTTCATTTGCCCGAGGGCGTGTATGTGAGGGTCTGTCTGGTCAGGCATGTTCTGTCCCGGCGTAGACAAATGACACATACTTGTTTGAAATAAAGATCATGTTGTTAGACTGTGATCTCGAGCGGTGGGAGCGCATCGGTGGTACAAACCCATGATCTCAAGGATTCGTGCGAATTTAACCAATGGCTTTTTATTAACTTTATTCCGGACTTTTCCGACAAGAAGTTACTTGAAAACTATTTGTTCGTCCCACTGGCTGTCAAAACAATGGGAGTATTTGGGATGACGGAAGAGGTTTCATTAGGGAAATCGGTTGACGCCTGAGAGTCGTGGGTATGGCCATCGTTTCGAGGCATACCAGAGGATTTCCCTGGTGGTTCAGCGGGGGAAGGCTGCTAGCATCATAAGAACTTTAGGATCGGGTGTGTCCCGGGACGGTATTTTTTATTGATTTGATGTTAGTTGTTTGTTTGCTTTATGTGACTCTTGATTGTGTTTTTCATATAATTTTTTAATGTCAGATAAACAAAATAACTCTGAGAAATAAATGGGTTGACAGTAAGTGTTTACTTGACTTTTTGTCGGAAGAGTCCGACCAGATTTCGCTCTGATTCGCAGAGCTTAATCATGGTGAGCAGAGACGGAGCTCGCGTCGTCGGTTATATTTTATACATGAATACTAGCTGACCCGGCAAACGTTGTTTTACCAGATAGGGGTATAAAAAATAGATAAAAACCTATTCTCAGACCTACCGATTGTATATATAAAATTTCATCGAAATCGGCCAAGCCGTTTCGGAGGAGTATGCGCACTAACGTTGAGACACGAGAATTTTATATATTAGAAAGAAAAGTAGATACTCTCAAGATTTCTCGGAATATTTTTCGACATCCTTTTCTCCTATCCTGCCGGCGTCACGGGATCATCAGATAGTGCCCAGGAGGGAGTCAAGGAACTCCCCACAATACCACAGACTAATCGTCAATGTCACACAGATTGAGATAAGTCGGGTATTTGTTTGCGAAAGAAAACGCACGCAAAGCTTGATGGTATCTGGGGTGGTGCTTGTCTACTTGTATTAAGGTCGAAAAGAAAGCTACTATTTTGCGCAGATATAATGTTATTATGGTAACCAGGGCTGTTAGGATACTTCGTAGAACGTACTTCGTGGCTTACTATGATAATTCTATAGATATTTCATAGCCGATGAACCCACAGGTGAATAAGTAGGAGGATGTTTTTTTTAATTCATGCAATAAGTATACTTTTGAATGAAGTCAAATAAGTTTTTACTTCGAGCAAGCCGCTTTCAACCGGTCTTTTTGGAAATCCATGTAGGAGGCCTATCTCCAGCAGTGGAGTTCTTGTAGCTGAATGATGATGATGATGATGAAGTTTTTCCTATCCAAAAAAGTCATCAGCATCATAATCATCAGCTGGCCCATTGCTGGGTATAGGTATGTTCCCCTGAATGCCACCTCACACGATCCCTCGCCATTCGCATCCACGGACCTTCCGCCGTACAGAAAAAACTTGTGCTTGGCCTTAACATGGTCATAAACCTACGAAAAGTCCCAACGAGGAAGCTAAGGGCTCCTCAAGCTGCAGTGACTAAGCAAATTGTTGATCTGCACTGCAGTGCGGAGGCTATGCACGCACTTCCGCAACTAAACACTTATGCACTGCGGTACGACCGACCCGCCCAAACTATTCCTCGATGTTCGAGAAACTACGATGTCAGTATTAAATTATTATTGAGAAAGACTCTAGTAAGAAACTACAATCTTAGTACCAATTGGTTATTGAGAAAGATACCCTACCCTAACTGACGTGCATTACGTTAGTGTGGGGCCAGAAGCAACGTGTGTGCCTGTATGTAAATGTTTATATTATACTAACGTCCGCTCCACTCGGTCTGCTTGCTAGATCAACAATCTAAGACAGATTGCCGGTAGCGGCTGGGTTAAGATGGCTGATTACAGAAGGAAGTGGCGTGCCCTGTCTACGTACGTCCAGCAGATTACGATGATTACAGGCTGATTGACTGTTAAGTTAGTTTGAAAAACGTAACACAAGATATTGTAGTGGTTAATTTTTAGCCCATATTTGTCTCTTTAAAAAAAATTTAACCAATAGCACGTTATAATCTGAGAGAGCGGTGGTGGCCCAGTGAGTAGAACAATTGGACATTATTCAGCAAAAAGGTACCAACCCACAACATGCTCATTTTTTACTTAAATATACCAATATGATCACTAGCTCTATACTTTAAGAATCAAAGACTTGCAAAGCGATCTGATGAGTATGTGCAAAGTTATGGCCCATGGTAGTCTACCCACATGTATGGAGAGCGTAAATCAGCTTAAGCCTAAAAACTCAAATATCTTAAAACTCACTTTGTGTGAGTTGGAACCTTTTTGCTAAACTACGTCCAATTGACTCTTAAGCGGGAGTTCCATGTTCGATTCCCGGTGCGGGAATGTACCTATGACTTTGTTTCTTAAGTTGTGTACATTTTTGAAGTTATAGTAGCAAAACCAACCGCTAACTGTGAATGAAACATCGTGAGGAAACCTCAGCGCCTGAAATCGCCAATCCGCGGTGGGCACGCGTGGTGAGCCCATGCTCTCTCGCTGAGAAAGGGCCTGTGCCCTAAAGTGGTACATACATGCCATTTGCACAAATTATACAGATTACTAGCTGACCCCGCCAACGTTGTTTTGCCAGATAATTGTATGAAAAAACATATCGAATATACAAATAAATTTTTATCAAAATCGGCCATGCCGTTTCGGAGGAGTACGCGCATTAACACGGCGATATGAGAATTTTAAGAAGAAGAAGAAGATATCGCACATTTGCAAGAACAACCTGTTAGGGACTCCACACACGGCGGCTATAAGGTAAAGATGTATATTATAGTACGATATATCTCATTACATCTTTCCATAGAAATCGTCAGGAGACCACACACGACAGCTATAATATACATCTTCGTATCTTAAAGGTACTGAGCGGTCTCTAAGCTATAAATCCTGGGATGTAATGTATATTATAGCTGCCGTGTGTGAAGTCCCTTATTTCGGAACCCTTACGTTACACGAAAGAATTTTTTTAAGGTTTCAAAGTAATGGCCGAAAGAGATAGCGCTATAACGTGATGAGTTTCTCTTTTGCTCATTATTCCAGCGTTTTCGGAGTAAATAAAATCGCGTAAAAAAAAATTCTATGAATAAAAAATGGTTTTCTTCAAAATATCACGTTGTTCTTGCAAGGGTGCGATATATAGAATACATGATTTGTTTTTGATTCCTCTGCGTCAACTCTAGTCGAGTCTGTAAACGAGAATCCGTGTTACCGCAGCTTAGCCGTGCAGTGTGCGTGTAAGGTCACCTGGTCGCACATGACAGCCAATATATTTTATCGCTATAAACATTTGTATTATACATTTTAGGGTACACACATAATAGGACACAGAGCAACTCAATCAACTGAGTCATTAGGCTCATGGGTATTGTAAAGTTGACAGTGTAGTGACTCTTTTGTGGACCGAATTTGTAACGTAGAATTTGTATTTTGGGAGCTTAGTGTAGCTCAGTGTTTCTAGTATTAACAATTTAGAAGCGCCCGGTTAAAGTCATCATAATCAACCCATTAAGTCCCCACCGAGGGGCACGGGTCTCTTCCCTGAGGAAGGTATAGGCCATCTATCGACGGCAGCCGGCACCAACTGCTTACGCTCGGAAAAATGCCACTAGCGTCAGTCATAGACGGTGACCCATCAATGGAAAAATAAATAAATAATTACTTCCACACGACACTATTACTTGACCTGATCCCAAACTAGGATACTCTGTACTTAGTAACCAGGCAAGGACATAACAAACATATGTGTTGCTAAAACGCTTCTCAAACGCTTAAAAAGAAGTGTTTTAAGGTGTTTTCCTTGTCAACCTGACTAATCAAACTGAATTTAATGAGTATTTTAAGTATTAGTGTCTTTAAAGCTAAGTTTCTCATACTATAACAAGCTCTTAATCTACTGTTGACAGCTTGTCAACAGCTTGTGGACAAAGTGCATACGAAAAAAACGTTTTACAGGTGTTAACAATAGATTAAGACAGTACAGTACAGTTTTCTGAAAGTAAGACCAGCCACTAGTCTTACAAGCCTCCACCGATCCGGACTTGGCCCCCGTGATTGGAGTATGGCCTATACCTTCCTCAGGGAAGATACCCGTGCCCCTCGGTGGGGACATAATGGGTTGATGATGATGATGAACAGTAGATTAACAGATCGTTAGCGTACGAGAAACCGGGGTTGGACTCGGATATTACTCATTTTCGGATTTCGGGATTGCAAACGAAGTCCAGCTGCTCACAATATTCATTAAAAGCCTAGTTTTCCCCTTCACAGACAGGCTGACATTGAAGTCAACACATTCCGTTTGAGCTGTCTTATGTTGCAGCGCACAGTAGGTCCACTTAAAACGTGGCCGCCCTTGCAAGTAAATTAATACTCGTAAGCCGTAATTTCGACGATAAAAACGTACGCTATTTCGCTGAGGTAAAGTCTGTTTGTCCGTCGTTTTGCTAATGGCCGCCGTCAGTACACAATTGAAGAGTACTTTAATGCCTTGGATACTTTGACACCTTATTATAAGGGAAATTCCTGATAAAGTTAAGGATAATATTCATAAAGTTAGTACATAATAGTACTTCTAATGGCGGTAATTAGCATAACAATAGTTAAACAATGGCCGCGTGCCCGCTGCGGGCATTTGCCAAGCGAAGGGTTATGAAATATTTGTGTTTCCGCTAGTACATTATTTTAGTAATAAGCATGTTAGTTTTAATAAGTTTTATTGCCGCTTCAGAAAGGGTCTATAATCAGTGGTGTACAGTACACTCAGTGTTACTTATGACCTTGTTACATTATGGTGCAATAAATATTTTGATTTGATTAGTTGAATTACTGGTAATATAATTGTGGTGCTACAAGAACTGACTACCGTCAGAACTCAAGCGTTGGCTTAACGACTTCCATCTATCGACGACAGCCGGCACCAACTGCTTAGCGTGACTTGCGAAGCACAGAACCGCTCGGAAAAATGCCACTAGCGTTAGTCATTGAACGGTCACCCATCCATGCACTGAACGCGCCGTATGTTGCTTAACCTTTGTGATCGTTTAAGATCACTTAGTTTCTCGTACATTAATAAGCTGTTAATGCACTGTTAGCAGCTACAGCTGTCACTAGTTTTTTTTATGAACTTTGGCCAATTCAAATACCGGACAATTGTGTTATTTGGAAATTTTAATGGTATAAGCCATTTCTGAGGCTCCAAATCGGTCCCGATCGAGAGCCACTAAATATAAATAGGGAAACAAAGAAAAAGGGTACCAAACGAATAACAATTCAAGGAAGCGGACTAGTGCGCCGCCCTGCGCGTGCGCGTCAAGGCCGACTCGCCGGATGCGCAGACGCACTAAGCGCAGTTCATAAGCAGTCTATTGAGAGAAAGAGAGAGAGAAATAATTTATTCAACGGCGCAATACTCAAAACATAACAAAACAACAAACACATAAAATTGAACTGCAATACATCAATTTTGCCTCACATCTCTCAGAAAGAGAGAGACGTGATCACTACATCGCTCATAGACGATTACAAGCACTGGGTATTTGAATGCCCCAAACACTCGGGTTGAGGATAAAAACCGTGTAGAAAGTTTTCGTGCGCTTTTTTGTGCTTTATTTTTTTGCCTACAACATACAGTAAAACATGTTTTAATAACGAAATACAATAAGGGTGACTGATAGTAATAGTGCATAGTAACTGAATATCCGATTCAAATATACGTACAGAAGGGCAACTCTATGACCCTTCCGACAAAATTCAAGTATGTAAGTGTATCCGAAATTAAGTTAATAATTTCTAGTGCTTACGAAAGTTTTTTTTACATCTTTTGCCACACTGCATATCGACGGTTAAAAGGTAATAGGGCATAAGCGACATTTTGGTCCAAAATAACTTTTGAATGCCATCTTACTTAAAAAAAAAATCTGCGTCGAATGCGCTTACTCCCGCGGCTCTACGATGACTTTTTTGTATCGTAGAGCCGCGGGAGTAAGCGCATTCGACGCAGAATTTTTTTTTAAGTAAGATGGCATTCAAAAGTCATTTTGGGCCAAAATGTCGCTTATGCCCTATTACCTTTTAAGCGTCGATATGAATTGTAGAGTACTGGGCTCGTAGTAGGGAGTTATATTACTGCTACACTTGAGTTAAGTCCAGGTGACGTAGAATAAACATATTGGTAAATCTACAGAAAAAATATTGACGGTTCCTCTCTCTAGTACAGTATAATATGATAGACTAACTTAATGGTACAATATTACATAATAATGTAAACTGCTTACCGTGCCTAAAGTCCATACTAAGGTAGCTAAAAGTAGGTTAAACGCGTAAGCAAAATGTGCGACGCTAGATAGTACACAGTAGTGGCCCTTCTGTGGTAATCGATCGCCGATGCCCGGTGCATTAGCGAAGCGGGTCAAGGCGAGGTTTGTGCAACTTTCGAATCGCACCCCGGGCCTTACACGTCCTGGGGGGCCGATTCCGTGCCCCTTTCTGGCGGGTCTTACGTTGAACTTGACGTTAACTTCATCTTCTGTCATGGCATGATTATCGCGCAAGATAATGTGTAGCGATCCACTAAGCCCTTATCACCTTCAAAGAATCAATTTTCTTCAGTGAATGACTTCTTTAAATGTTAATTAACGCCTTCAATAAAACACTATAAAATTTGCTATTAAAACCCGTTTTTTGTAACGTGATTTACTGGCGTTTCAATTTTAAAATCTACAGTTTAGAAGTTTGGGCCATTAAGACCAGAAGGCATTAATCGTTTCCAGCTAAAAAAAGTTGTGGTTGACATAAATTCTCCTTCATCGCATACATCAATATTTCGCAAATACATTCCTGAGCCGAATCATGGTATTCCTGCACTAAAAATATGTTCAAAAGACCAATTCAAAAATACGCTACATTGTGGGGTGGACTAGATTTATTTAAATATTTGATTCTACCGCTGTGTCGGCGTGATATATGTGTAAATACTGGCTTTAACAATAAACTCCTTGTTGACTACGGGCTCTAGGAAACTGAAACACAAATATATGTATTATGTTTTTTTATATAGCCGCAGACATTCCCTTAGACAGAGAGTATATGCCAAATTCCCCCTCGTGTTTACCGCAGATTGTTAATTATAAGCGCTGAGACTATGTTCAAAAATGCAACATAAAAAGAAAGAATAAAAAGTTTCTTGCAAGGGTCACGGAATAGAGCCGCTTTGCTGGCGTAGTCGCGGTTCGAGTAGGCACGCATTTATTCCAAGGACAGCTATGTTCATTTTCCGTCTTTTTTAAATAGATGACAGACAGTGCAACTGTATGCGTTCGTATTAAAGCTGCTTTTACTTCTGGCGAGTCTGTCGCTCACTCTTTCTAACTTTTTTTATTATTATTGTTATTATTATTGTTTGTACAGCAACACCATTTGCTGATAAATTGTGCCCGGATAACGGCGACAGGCTTGCCACTTGTCACGTTTGGGACCTAATAAACTCGGCAAAACGTGGGTCCAGTTCTAGAGACTGGTGCCTCTGCCTACCCCTTCGGGGATAACGGGCATGAGTTTATTTTCTTTTTTTCTTTTTTATTATATTAAAATAAAATGCATGGTTTTAAAATAAAGGTATATTTTTCCGGAACTCTGGCTCATGGTAATACAGTAATCTGTTACTGTTCATAGATTGTTTTATACTTTATACACTTGATTTCATACATAATAGAAGTTATTTTTAAGTTATTTTTCATACCAATACACCTACCAATTGAGATCCGACGCCGTAATTGCATGGAAGCCATGTCACCGGCAGGAAACTTTAAAAATAGCAATAATTGGATCCCCTAGTCAATGAAAAACCACCCTCCATCAAAAATAGAACGAAAAAGTCTGTCACCAGCAAGAATGCACGTTCCACGCGTTGCAGGTTTAACTCTCCTAGCGAAAATAACCTTTAATTGGCAGTCGTTAAAGTCTAGAGCAAGTGGCAGTTAAGTAGTCAGGCCGGAGTATGTCATATGGCGAGTTATTTGTGAGTTGTGACGTAGATGGTATGCAGCGCCACGTCGCGTGTGGTGCGACGTCATCGGGATACCGGCCCCAGTTAGGGAGACTGCTCTAATAGAGAAGTTTGCAAACAGTAGCAAAGAAAACGAAAAACAAACCTTTCCTTAACAACATTCGAGTACAATGCGTGCCAGCTAAGAAAAGGACCGGACTTGCTCCTAACTTCACATGACGGCTGAAAAAATAGTACTACTAGCAAAAAAAAAAACAATTTGAGCAAATATTATTTTGTCTAACCTAAAATATTTTTTCAATTAGTTTTGTATTTCATTGTTAACAATTTATTCTTTTTATTTCTTGCATGAAGTAAATAAATTAATAAAAAATAATAGTATGACGATGGTGTGTTGAGCGGTTTAGAGGAATCAGACTCCGAATAAAACTTGTATAAATATAAAAGAACATAAGAAATACTTGAAATATTTGTTTGTTTAAACAAACAAACAAATATGAAAAAAAAAGAAAAATAATAATATAATATATTTAATGGTTTAATTGCAAAACTTACACATCATCAATGAAGTTGGCGAGGATGGCGGAACAAAATGGCGTCTTGACAGTCCTAATCTTGTTTGGTAGGCCTTGTATGTACAAATATTACAGAATGGTACGTAATAATCTAAATAAAGCAAATTATGTCTTTATTACTGAACTTAAGATATTTTACTGTGTCCCACTGCTAGGCAAAGGCCTCCCTCAGTTCAGTCCACAGTTTTTGGTCCTGGGCCACCTCAAACAGCTCCAGAAGATGTCGGTTGAAATCATCTCTCCACCCTATTCTAGGCTGCCCTCGACTTCATTTCCACATTTCATTTCTACATTTTACATTTCCGTCTTGTGGCACCCACTATCCTGGGACATTCGACTGACATGACCAGCCCAGCTTCACTTTTAGTTTACCGTCTGGACGCCATAGATATATAATAATTCAGAATAAATGACCAAAACAAGTATTCGCTTACAAGCACATTTATACATATACCAAAAAAACTTCCTTCGCAAACACAAACACATTAACTATGTTACTTCAAATTCAAACAAGAACTTTGTAAATAAATAAATACTGCAAATATTTAACTACCCTACGAGTTCTATTGGCTACGAACTTGTAGCATTTATTGTAGTTCTCTCGTAGCATTAGAGAAAGTACTACGCTTTACGTAGCACTAGACAAGGTTTACTACGCGAAGAACTATGCTACGACGTGACGGCCGTGCTACGATAGTTTTCAATACGCATATCCAGTATAATAGTGCGTGGAGGCAGAAAAAAACGTGTGATATCAACATATAAAATATTCTTACATATTTAAAAATACATCATATACCTAGTAAAGCCCAATAATTACTTAACCCGATGTGAATAAGTTTAGAAAACATTACATCAGCAGCTGGTGGAGGCAGGTATGAGGTACCCGAAACTACGATGTAATTTTTTTATGATATGATTGTGTTATTATAATTTTTTTCCTTAAGGTATCGTAACAATAGATATCATTCAACAAGATGAATTAATAAAATACCAGCTTTAAGTATTAAAAGCTTTATTTTGTCTTCAACTGAAGAAATCCCTATTTTTTTTAAAAAAAAATACGAGTTTAGTAAAATATCTAATTTTTTTTTAAATTAAATGAAGTAGAAAATTTGTAATATATATAGTAAACCAATAATTATAATAACAGTATTTTTTCAATATAATTACTAAAAAGTAACCGAAAAAGTCTAATGAAATTATGTAAGAAAGCACTAAAGTTGCAATTCCGAATCTTGTACCTATGTGTTCCTAGCGTCTCACACCCTGGCTTCGTTAACGGTGTAATTTTTTTTAATACATTTTTATATTTATTTCATTCTGTCTAACGTTTTTAAAATAAAATTTAAAATTACCTCATCCACGCCTAGATTTCATATAACGTTAATTTCTATTTCACCTTTTGACCCGGTCACAGACAGAAACACAGATTTCTACTTGCTAGGACATAGATCCTTCTATGTCATAGGGGACCTCTTGAGAAGTGGATGGTTTAAGAAGTGGCCCGATTGCGAAGTCGACTATATACGAAAGGGACCGATTGGTCATCTCCTACAAAAAAAAAATTGTGGACGGTTTGCTAAGTTGGCCATAAGCGAACAAATGATTAATTCAATTCTGTGTTCATTTAATTCGGTGTACCTTCTTTTACATCAATTTCTTTGTTTATTGGTGAAATAAAACGCAGTTAAAGTTATTATTTAATTCCGCACCTCTAGCGACTGAAACGCCAGGCTTCGCATGGCAACAATAACAGTCGAAAATTTGGCTTGAAAACTTCTATAGCGTATGACATACCCGGCGCTACATACGCCGGGTTAAGCTAGGAAACACCATTAGAAGTGGTGAAAACTTTTGTAGGTTACCAATCCCAGTGGTCACCCATACGCAACGACACGACAAAGTGTCACAGCATGGGGTGAGACCTATTTCTGTGCGGTTGTAGATTTGCGTAAATAAAATCGATTGACGATAAAAGCGTGTTCTCATTCATAAATGCCCCTCGAAACCTAAGCAGCATGACGTATTTTGTTCTAATAAACTAAGTGATTATTCAAGTATCTACGTCAATATGTGAAGAGGCTATTTTAAATATTGTTGAGTGATAAGTTCTAATTCTAAACTATCTGGGAAATGGCGAAATTATAGCTACAATTTCTAGAGTAATTAGTTTCACTCTATGTTTAGTATCTAGAGTATCTATAAAAAGCCTTTATTGGTTAAGTAAAATACTGTTAAAAAGTAAGAAAACAGTCCGTAAGTATTATTCTCATCAAAACAGCTATTTGTCAGTACTTAAATAGCTTCCTATTGAATATTGTGCAAAATAAACAAGCTATCGTCGAACGTAGACAGTTTTTTGTGTCGGAACTCTCGAATATTGAACAAAAATAATTGCGATTCGTCTAATAGACAGCAGGATACGAGTACGATTATTAGCGCAGTTTGAAGGAAAAAAATGCAATATGAAACGTAAAACACAATTCAGGCATTTTCGAAGCGCCGAAAAGCATTCGCATTCAAAAATTCAAACTTGTTAAGTCTACCAAATTATTCCGAAACAATTCACAAAGCTCAATCCATTGTTTTAAAATAAAAAGTCACCTCAATTTAAAAAGTACCTCGAAAATGACAGGCAAGATGGCGGATCTATTTAGATCTCTCCACCTATCGGCAGGCTAGGTTTAAAATTTAAAAATGGAATGCACTGTCCTTGGCGCGCCAAGTTCGTTGAACTCCTGATGCATTTCGGCGGTTTCGGTTCAAACTTCAATAGGCTTAAGAAGCGATAGATACTGCCAGAGGATTTCGAACCTATTTCAAGTCGCCCGAGAGTCTACTTTCGAAGGCCGGCATCGTAAGCAGTGCTTAGAATAGCAAGTTTCGTTTTACAAATGACTTTGAACCCTCGCCGCTTGCGATAAAACGCAATATTTTTAAAACAAAACTGCAGCCTTCGCAGTCGATTTGAAACTTTAATTCCGCGTGAAACGCTTTGGAATTGTTTGACAACGCGATAATTTTTGTGAGTGCACCTTTCTTGCAGCTGCCCTGAGGAGGTCTCTTTTTATTATTTTGATTAGGCTTCAGCCTAATGAGACAATTCCTGCGGCGGCGGCTATGTCGGGAGGTACCATTTTGTAGACAAGAAGAACGATATATTGTTATTCTTCGTATCGACTTATCTGAAAGTTAGACAAGACGACCAGACCATAGGCAAGAAGACGAAGTGAGAGACCGCAATGTTATTCATGGCATCCTTTTCTACATTTGCTGACTTTGCAAGAAACATCATAACAACATAATGCTACAACTCAAAATTTCACAAAACTTATGCAGTCTATATACGTCCCACGGCAGGCTACAGACTTTTCCCAGAGAAAGAGAGTGGGTGCCCTCTGCCGGTTGGTGGAATCGAGTGCCAAAACATATGAATATGCCTCAGACCGTCCAACAGAACAATATAGTTAGCGGGTATCATGTATAGCAATCTTGAATAGGTGCGGTAACAATTCACGATATTTTCGAGCCAATCTTCAAGTCATTGCGAGAATTAGGTATTCATAGTAATTTTCGTATGAAGATAAGTTAGTTTCTGAATTGAGAATTTTGCTAAGTAACTAGGTACTGTTACTTATAAATATAAACGTACACAATTTACATCCTTTCAGTTGAATGTCATTGTAAAAATAAAAAAAACTGTATCAAACTGAATTATGAAACGAATCTGACCTAAGTCCAAAACCTGACCTAGACCAAAGACACAAATACTAACCTAGACCAAAGACAAAAAAAAACTGACTTAGACCGGATATGAAAATATTGACCTAGACCAAAATCAAATTAATGACCTAGACTAAAGACAAAAATAGTTACCTAGGCCAAAGACAAACATACTGACTTAAAAGAAAGACAAAAATACTGACCTAGACAAAAGACATAATTGGTGACCTAGACCGAAGACAAAAATATTAACCTAGACCAAAGGCAAATTACTGACCTAGACCAAAGACAAAAACTGATCTAGACCAACAAAACAAAACTGACCTAGACCAAAGACAAATCTAGTACCAACCGAAACCATTATCTAAAACCGGTACGTATTCACTTTGTGAGCGCGCCAACTATTAGGCTATTAGGGCTGTCACCTGTGGCGAGATAATAAAATACTCATATTAAAACGCAGTATTTCAGCAAGTATACTGAAATGGTTGCCAAATAGCGAGATGTCTATTATATGAATAGCATACATGGCCTGAATCCCACTGGGGACATTTGTACAAATAGCGTCAGTCTAGGTGTTTTTCCATGTTCCAATGTCCTTGCCTGGTTACCATAGCACAGAGTATCCTAGTTTGGGATCAATTTAAGTAATTGTGTCGTGTGGAAATGTATCAGGGACGGCCACTTGACACGATTACTTTCGCTTCATCGACATTAATTAGTCGTTGCATGCACGCTCGCCGGCTTCGGGTACTTTTTATCTTGCACTTTGCTAATGGAATGTATCAGCAAAGTGCAAGATATTTGGTCGAAGTATGTAACTGTCGAAATATGTTACTGTAGTCTCTGATTTATCTTTTTGTGTCGGGCAAAGAATATTACCATAATATCTCCTGTTAACGCTGGTCTTCAGATATATTGCTCAATTTTTTTATATGTAAAATGTGTATACCTCACACCACAAGCTACTATTTTTTATTTTGTATGTAACAAAATGGTCGCTCGCCTGGTGTAAGGGGAAAAAAAACATCCGCGAGCCACGATCGCAAGTGGCAACCCTGCCAGGCCGAGAATTACGAAAATAAACGAGCACCGAATAGCCACGAACAACGTACGTAGTGCTACTGAAATTAGTCACTGAGCGATAGTGCAACGACTCTTGGCCTAGTGATGGGAGCGTTCGATGACTCTTAGCACATCGACACTGTAGTATCGATATGGAGGATTGACTTCAGTGTATTTTGGGCTTAATTATTATTTTCCTCATTCTACAATTATTTTAAAACACATATTCTACACTATGTTATCTCAACATCAAAAGATCGTTTTTGAAATGCAAATAAATTTTAATTATAGTCGTTAAGTAGAAATTTATGGTTTTATGAGTAAGGGCAGGTAAATGGTACGAGGATTTTTGTTATAGGCGTTTTTGTATTTTCTTTTTTTAAGGGCAGTTTCCTGAACATGATTCGCAGCTACTGGCAGCCAAAGTTTGACAGTTCTTCCATACTACGTATGTGAAATTGTTATTTTGCGTAGCGTTTATTTTTCTTACTTATACGAGTGGGAGGTACATGAGTCGACTTATCCAATTACTCTATGAAAAACTATGTAAATTTAATGTAATCAATGCAGATCGCAATTAATATTCCTATTGATAACCGAGGCAGCAACTTGACAATAACATGAATAATCCAAGCAGATTTGAACCACAATAACAAGAGACTCAAGGCATCAGTAGAATAGATTACCTACAATGCGACAAAGTGTTCGCGACTGAGGAAACCCATTTTTATACACAATGAATGACTTTGCATTGTAGTAAATACCTTTAAGATATAGCACCGTAATTTGTAGAAGAACAATTTGTCTATTTTTTTTCTTATTAAAACTTGAGTTAACAGTTAGAAATTCTTACAAAACAATTAATTACTCCTATGTAGTGAAAATCATGGACTACTTGGTAGATCAGTGTACCGGACATGTTTAAAAAATTAAGACCCCACCCACGTTACCATTTACTGCGAGGACAAGGAAAAGTCATAAACCGCCACAATTGGAACCTAGTATTATTTCAGGAGGTCTATGGTGATATCAAAACACTAAAAGCTTCCTAGTAAGAGATGGCTGGAGTCATTTCAAATTCAAATTCAAATTCAAAAATTTATTTCAACGTAAAGAATTTACATTCTGCTTGTTGAATGTCAATTTACATACAGTCTTGTATAATGTTAGCCGCTGCCTTGGGGCCGTCTGTAGTGGAGAAAAAGGCAGCGAAAAAAAACTCCACTCTGACCATCTTTTCTCAAATCACCTTAAAGCTAATACAAATCAAACCTACAAAATAATATCTTGGATGTGTTGAACACTAGACACATTTATCCTCTGATTAAATTTAATATTAAAATACTATTTAATGCCATACGTCCTTGTCTTCTAAATAATCGTTGATTTTATAATAAGCTTTTTGGCAAAGAGTGTGCTTAACACAATTCTTAAATCGCGTTGGAGGTAACTCTAATATATCTTGGGGTATCTTGTTGTAGAAACTTATACAGTGCCCCATAAAGGAAGTATTAACTTTTGCAAGTCTAAATCGTGGAAATGACAATTTATGTTTATTCCTAGTATTAACGTTATGATGGCTACCAAGTGTTTCGAAGTCTGTAATATTTTTCCTAACGTACATAATATTTTCATATATATATTGGCTTGCAACTGTTAGGATGTTAGTTTCTTTGAAAAAGTCTCTTAGCGTGTCCTTACTACCTAGCTTGTAAATAAATCGGATCGCTCTCTTCTGCAGGATGAAGATAGTCTCAATGTCTGCTGCCCGGCCCCACAGTAGTATACCATAGGACAAAATACTATGGAAGTAACTAAAATAAACAAGCCTAGCAGTTGCAACGTCAGTAAGTTCTCGGATTTTTTTTACAGCATATGTTGCGGAGCTAAGTCTATGTGCTAATTTTACAATATGTGGACCGCATTGTAGTTTGGCATCGATTGTGATGCCCAAAAATACAGTATCTTCAACAAATTCTAGTTTTTCATTTCCAATCACAATGTTATTTTTAACTAATTTTACGTTAGGTAGGGTAAACTTCATACATTTTGTCTTTTTTGAATTTAACAATAGATTATTTGCAGTAAACCAATCTAGAACGTGCGAGAGAGCATTATTTGCTTCGTCAAGATTATTTTCCTGTCTCCTTATTTTAAAAATAAGTGACGTGTCATCAGCAAATAGCACTATCTCGCACATTTTTTGTACCATAAACGGTAAATCATTTACATAGACTAGGAAAAGGAACGGCCCTAGGATAGATCCCTGTGGGACTCCCATTTTTACAAGTGAACCCGACGATTTAATACGATTTATGTCTGCTTTTTGAACCCTTCCTTCTAAATACGATTTTAAAAGATCTAATCCTGCATTTTTTATTCCGTAATGTGTTAACTTTGAGAGTAGTGTTTTGTGGTCTACACAATCGAATGCCTTTGAAAAATCACAAAATATTCCTACAGCATCCCTATGATCCTCCCACGCACTGAAAATATGTTTAAGTAACATGACTCCAGCGTCTGTTGTATTCCGCCCTTTAGTAAAACCGAACTGCTGACTATGAAGGAGTTTGTAATTATTGAAATGCAAAAGTAATTGATCCAAGATAATTCTCTCAAATATTTTACTTAGTACTGGTAAGACTGATACGGGTCTAAAATTTGTTGGATCTTGTTTATCACCGCTTTTAAATAAAGGTACTAGCCTACTGTATTTCATGAGGTCTGGAAATACTCCTTCATCTACGCATTTATTGAATATCTCTGATAACGGCGATGCTAGAATATGTATCACTGAACTAACAATTTTTACTGACATACCCCATAAGTCCTCAGTTTTTTTGAGATTCAATAATTTAAAAATTTTAACTATGTTATGAGGCTTAATGTAATTAAACGAGAAATCGTGTTCGCACGCGGGGACATGATCTTGTAATAACGTTGCTGCACGATCAGGTGACGAGTTCAACAGAGCTATGGTTGCAATTGGTATATTAGTGAAGAACTGTTCGAATTTCATATAAATACTACGTTAGAACCATATAGGGCTAAAACCGGTAAACTCAGATCCATCAGAACATTCTTATCTTATCTTATGTTATCCATCTGACTACACGTATTTACTACTCGAATTTATTTAATTAATTTGGATTTTGGCTTATAATTTAAATTAAGGCCAGTATCAAAGACCTATTTTACATGGTAAAGCGAAGAGAGAATATAAAAATCTGGAATTGAGAAGCACTTTGTTCATTGAAAAATACGCATTGTAATTTCATTCGTTTAAGACGGGCGCTTAACATTCACTACAGAGTTGTACTTTTGTTTTATTACTTTATGTTTGAGCTATTGAGGTGCATTAGCATGCAACACGGCCGACAATACCTCTGCACCAATCATCAGGTGGCCTAAGTTATATTACTAAACATACTGAGACTAGAGGCCACCAACTATACGGCTAGTCGTTCATCGCACTTTGATTCGAATAGGGCCTGAATATTCAAGGTAAAAACAAATTTCTGCCGGGTTATTTACTTTACATTTTTGTGTCAATTACTTATAGGTTTATCGCACTTGCATTATTTATGATTCAGCCAACAATGGGCAATGCCCGGGCCGAGGTCTGTGGAGAGTACGTAACAGGACATAAGCAGTATTAATTACATTTTTATTGCCTCAAACTGTTTTTTAGGATGCATTCACATCGTCGTCGTCATCAACCCATTATGTCCCCACCGAGAGGCACGGGTCTCTTCCCTGAGGAAGGTATAGGCCATACTCCACCACGGGGGCCAAGTCCGGATTGGTGGAGGCTTGTAAGACTAGTGGCTGGTCTAGCTGTCAGAAGTTTTCAAGCCGCCCTAAGGCCTCTGACATGGCTTAACGACTGCCATACTGCCTGCATTCACATACTTAGCATGGAATTCAGACTAATGATAAAGAGACAAATTGAGCTTCACTTTAATTTTTTTTGTTTATTGTATAGTTTATCATCTAAACCTAACTAGAAATAAATGTTTGCAAGGTATTGCAGGTTTTCACTTACTCTCAGGTGAAACAAAAACAAAGTCTTGTGTGAGCCTGCTATAAAAGATTCATAGGTTATATAATTATACCTACACTAGCTGTTGCCCGCGACTACGTCCGCGTGGGCTTTAGTTGAGTAAAGTGCTTGCAAATAAGATAGGGATACTTTTTGCGCATGCGAAAGACCTTTCATACTAACTTCGCAACCCCCTCTTACCCCCTTAAGGGATGATTTTCGAAAAACTACTTTTCACGTCTTTCATGATTTTCAATGAAGGACCTCCATGTTGAATTTCATTCGAATAACTACAAAAATGGTTAAAATTCATACTAACTTTGCACCCCCTTTTGCCCCCTTAAGGGATGATTTTCAAAAAACTATTTTACATGTAGTTCATATTTTTTTATGAAGGAACTTCATATTGAATTTCATTCGAATAACTTCAAAGACGGCAAAGTTTCATACTAACTTTGCACCCCCCTCTTACCCTCTTAAGGGATGATTTTACAAAACATTTTTACATATGTTTCATAATTTTACATGAAGAACCTTCGTACCAAATTTCATTCGAAAAACTTCAAAAACGGCAAAGTTTCATACTAACTTTGAACCCCCATTTTACCCCTTTAAGGGATTAATTTTCAAAAATCCTTTCTTAGTGCTCCCCTACGTTACAAAAGGAATTCTTGTGCGAAACTTCAAGTTTCTAACCCTTATAGTTTAGGCCCTGCGTTGATATGTCAGTCAGTCAGTCAGTCAGCTTCTTCTTTTATATATATAGATATACCTACTGGGCTAATGAAGATTTTTTTTAAGAAAATTGAGAGCATCGCGAGTCACAAGAAACCAAAAAAATATTTTACAATAAATATTTATTACCTAAATATGCGAGATTAAATAATAATTTCATGTGGTATACAACAACAAGTGTTTTATTTTACCAATAAACAGAAAAATTAACGAACGTAGAAGGGAAACAGAATAAAATAACAATTCTATTTACCAATTAGAAAGATGTTGATTTAAACGAGAACCATCGAAATTTCGATAAGCCATCAGCCCATCACTATTATTTCTAATTTCACGGTCGGCCATGTCTATGTGTGCGCTGGGCATTAGTGTGTGTGACCTTGCTTTGCCTCGGCGTTTCGGAGGTTATTCACCCGCATGCATTTCTGCCCAACCCTTGACTTTGGTAAATAGCCGTCAAATACATAGTAATATGTGCACTTAGTTCAAGCACTGGCCAAATTCGATTGGGGCATGAGCGTGCGCTTTTTCGTCGGTAACCGAAGTTGCCAACTCGTGTTACGGTGATGTAACAGAATTGACGATATTGTGCATTGTATATTTTTTTAAAGTAAATAAACATAAACATCTACATATAGGCACATACATTGCTTCTGGTCCCACGGTAGAATACCCTGTGTCGCGGGAACCAGCAAAAGCGACATAACAAATATGTAAACTTCTAAGACCTAGATTTTTGTCATTGTCATGTTATTGTCTTTTTGCGGATAAATATGAAATTTTTGACAAAACTTAAATAATAAGAGAAATTCTAAATCTGTCCTGCGACTATGCCCATGCGTCCTACGACAAATGAAAGCATTTTTATGTGGCTGCTGTTCTTATGTGGAACGGTCTACCAAAATCTATCAGGAGATTCCATCTGTTGCTGTCTTCAAGGCCAAATTGATGGAGCACCACCTTTATTCACTGTTAATATAAGTTTATTATTTATGTACGTATCATCATGTCCCCAGCGCGGGGCACGGGTCTCTTCCCTGAGGAAGGTATAGGCCATACTCGACCACGGGAGCCAAGTCCGGATTGGTGGAGGTTTGTAAGGAGGCAGTTATTTATTATTGTATATGTAATTATTGAATCTTTATAGACAATAAATATTGAAGTAGAAGAAGATGATGATGAAAAACATTTATTATACCAAGAAGACAAATCACAGAAACCAAATAAACAGAAGGCGTTGTAGTAACTTACCTGTAACGTCCAAATAACAGGACTTGTAAAACAAATGCAGAGGTTATTGTGCTGTCTATGTCTAGTTACAGTAACGAATGACTAATATCGTATATAGTTAATTGTCTTCTATGAGTATTACAAGAGTTATACGGATGTTTTTCGGGTGAGCAATTGTTTTGCGTATTCACAGTCCGGTGCCATACACAATATACGCAAAAAAATTACGGCCATGCTATAAAGTATATTGACAATATTGGTAGCCACCATAATGTTAATACTAGAAATAAACATCGTGGTCATCTCCACGATTTAGACCTGCAAAAGTTACTATGTCCTTGTGAGGCACTCTTCCCCAAGATTGTTTAGAGTTACCTCAGGCGCGGCTTAGGAAATTTGCAAAAAAGCTTATTTATTATAAAGTCAACGATTATTTAGAAGACAGATGTCTTGTGTTAAACGGTAGATTAATATTAAAGGGATTCAGAAGAAAATTGTGTCTAGTGTTCAACACATTCATGAGTGATTATCATTTTAAGTTTAAAACTTTGTTAATTATGCTAAAATTTTCCATCATAAGGTCTATCAGTCCATTTATGGAACGACCTGCCCGTGGAAGTGAGAAAAGCAAAGTCCTTGAATTGTTTTAAGGCTTTGGTAAAATCCCGCTACTTACTTACTTCTTAAACTGGAAAACTGTTGCATTTATTATGTATGTATTTATTTTGCATGTTATATAGGTATGTATTTTATTATTTTGTAAATATATAAGTATGTTATTATTTTGTACGTATATGTATTATCATCTAAATATGCATGTCATGTATCACGTATTTATAAGTACCTACTTATCTTCTTTATATCTTGCTACTTTTCAATATATTTTCGATTTTTTTTATTTTTTTTTATTTATGTACATCCGGAAATCCACACCTACCGACTATGTTCTTCCTGCAATTCTCTCTATCCAAAGGTTGTCTGGAAGAGATCGCTCTAAGCGATAAGACCGCCAATTGTGTACCATTTAGACATAAGGAAATTACAATAACTCTGTATTATGGTTGAGCAATAAAGTGTTATCTATCTATCTATCTATCTATCTATCTGGAGGAAATTACTTTTAGTAATAAATTCGCCTATACCTTCTTTAGGGACGAGACCCGTGCCCCTCGGTGGGGACATAATGGGTTGACAACTTTGACGTCATAAAGTAAACATTTTATTCTTATTATGAAAAAAGAAAAAGTATGATAAATAATGACTTATTCTTCAACACAATTACTCAATTTACGAGCAACATCAGTATGTTTTAACCACTTGAACACTGAATTATCTAAATGAGATAAAACGTTAGATTGGTGTAAAATACCGACTATGCCCCATAGAGCCTTATGTAAGCAAACCATTCATTCACTAAAACGCAACAGTTTACCTAATTGCTCACTAACTCCTATCAAACCTTTAAGCAAACAATTTAAATTCAAATTAAACCCAACCTGTTGTTAACATCCGCTCTAATAATTAACACACACTACGCAAATAAGACCTCTATTACGTTAATCGGTGAGCTTACAATCCTATAGACCGCTAAATCCTTCCATCATTCCAAATTCAAACCGCACGGCTCACCGCAACAAGCGTCTACGGGGCGTCTAGTCGACTATTCACTAGCCAGTATTCCGTGACCTCCGCAACTCTATTGTATCACCCCTTTCACGTCCTGTTTCTGCATTCCGGGAGGGGTGCAAAGGGTCTCGCCGACTGGCCGGGGCATGTGTAGAATCTGACCTAGAGACGATAGTCGCGGTCTCTAGGTCAAGGAAGGATACACGCACACACGCGGCGGGATAGTTGCGTGTGTGTTAGTGGGACAGTCGTAGTTGTGTGTGTGATAATAGTGCGTAAGGCGAGTCTGGTCGCGAGAGAATTGCTTGTTAGCTGTTTAGTGTTCGGAAGTTTACTTGTTTCACACGAGGTCCAGTGGTTTTCCAGATAGTGTCTTTTAGATTAAATTTCTTTCTGTTAAAACTAGTTCAGTTAGATTTTATAACGCAATAATTCTAGGTTTTGGACACGAAGGAACTCAATTATAAACTTGAAATGATTCGAACTAAGGAAACAACTCCGCTTAGACGTTTCTCAGATAAATTACTTTTGTTAGTAACTACCTGCCGCGTTTTGATGCAATACATTCCGTCTATCATAATCGGATTCGCAATTTATATGGAGACGATTAACGAAAAAATCAAGCGAACGTCGACATAAAATATAGTGACCCTTCAAAAAATTTAATGAAATTTAATCTGTATACTCGGTAGATCTGGGCATACATTATCTATTTTTCATACCCCTATCTGGCAAAGCAACGTTCAGCTAGTACTCGAAATTTCTTCACATCTACATAATAATAACATAATAACTTCCACACAACAATCACTTGACCTGCTCGGGGAATCGAACCTTTGACCTCTATCTTGGTAGATAAGCGCCTTAACTGCTAGACTGACGAGGCAGTCAAATCAATCTGTGAGTATCACACAAACCCTTTCAAGCAGAGCTAAGCTGCAAAAAATAAACTAAACCTCGTCTTAGCAACAGCTATCTCTTGGTAGCCATCTACCGCACGAACACACGCATACAATAGACGTGTAAGCCCGTCTATAACCAGTGCAAATCCTGTTTGGGCGACCCTACGCCCTTCAAGATGCAGCGCCGGTGCTTAGACCCTTTCTGGCATAGAATGAAGGACATGAAAGTACTGCCGCAGATAGAAACACAGTGTAAAATCTACTGTTTGAAGTGGCGTTGCGAAGATTTTTACCAGGTTGCTATAGCGTAATTTTAAAATAATAAAACTTCATTGCACAATAAACATTGAACAGAACATTAAATAAGAAACAACATGAACAGAGACGTGATTATTTGCGTAAGAGATTTCTTGCAGCATATCTGGGAGAGTCGGAGCAGCGATACATAACAGGTTTATATAAATACGTGTACAAAATAGATAGATAGAATATTATTTATTGTACTCATAAATTAAATAGACTACATAAACCACAAAAATCCTTAACAATAACCTAATTTATGCAAAAAAATTATATAAGTTTTGTATACGTATATTAATTTTTGACAAAATAAGGTACAAAAATACACTCTTTTAAATAAATAGTTCGAAGTTATGATAGAGATAAACAATGCTCTTTCAGCTGCTTAAAACTACCAATTGTAGGACTAGCGCATATTTTCTGCGGCAGTATATTCTGACGGAAATAAACATTATTTCACGGAATTATAGAATGGCTAGCTGACCCAGCAAACGTTATATTGCCATATTAATGAGCCTAAGACCTATACTCAACTCAGGCCTACCAAATATACACAAAAAAAACATGACAATTAGTAAAGCTTTTACGGAGGAGTTTGATAACGCTGTGCCACGACATTTTTATATATTTGTGAGTATAATTTACACTTCTTATGATTATTCAAGACATTATGCTTACCTCCAGTTCATTCACCCGAGAATGCCTGATCACGTTTCATTTCAATTACAAAATCCAATGACAAATGCGAGTTTAACACAAATGAAAAATCTGAATTGGGTGAAAATTTTTATTCACAATTAGAAGTTAGACGTCAATCCAATAATTTCCACATAGTCAATAATATGCATTAATTAAGTGCAAAAAACACATGAACAAAATCCACTAGACAACTGTACGATGGAAATTTCTGAGAGAAATTTGAAAAATAATAGAACAAGACTGCCAAAGGAGCACAATAGGGAGTGTTGAAAGTCAGCATTAGTTACTACTTGGTGGTAACCGACAAGTAACTATCATCATCATAATCATTCAGCCACAAGAAGTCCACTGCTGAACATAGGCCTCCTCCATGGATCTCCAAAAAGACCGGTTGGAAGCGGCTTACACCCAGCGCCTTCCTGCCACTTGGAAGCAATTATATTGTCTATTAAACTCAATTTTTTTTTAGTTTCCCAGTATTATAAGTTTATTTACGTGACCCGGGTTCGTTGCTCTCGAGTTTATTTCTATTATATTCTAAAGCACATAACACAATACTGGCCCATGCAATTTGTTACTTACACTACCGACGACCTCTGTGGCGCAGCAGCTAGCGCATCTGCCTACCATGCAAGAGGTCCCGGGTTCAAATCCCGGCTGTGAACAAAAAAAAGCCTTGGATGTTTACATATTTGTGGTGTCACTGTTTCTGGTTTCCATGACACAGGGTATCCTAATGTGGAGCCAGAAGCCATGTATGTGCCTGTGTGTAAAAAAAATGTCAAATGTAAGAACACCGCTGAAAGCGGAAACAGCCAGTGCAGTACAACAACAGCAAAAAACTATTTGCTGTTGTATATTTTTGTGAAAGCAATTTACGTTTCCAAAATAGAACGTCACATTGTCAATGGCCAATTAAAAAGAAAATTGCATGCGCTTTACAATTTTATAAAGCTGGCCATTAGCATCCGCGCGCGGAGATTAAAAACGCCAATCAGGCAAACAAAATTCATTTTGAAATTCGAATTCCGCTCAAAATAAAAATAAAACATTCACAACCTAATTAATGTGTTTGTGCCGGCGCGTGTGTGCGTGTCAGTGGGAGGCATATTGTTCGTGAAAGGCACATAATTTTTACGTGTTGCCATTTGCAAAAATCAATTGCTAGCCGGCGGAACATTGTATTGACTTTTATCACTTGTTTCCGAAACCATTGAATAATGGCAATAATAACTTCAACACTTTACAATCACTTGTCCTGTTCCAAAACTAGGATACGATGTGGTATGAAAACCAGGACATTACAAACATGGAAAGGCCATTTGTACAAATATGTGGCGGCCTCCAGTGAGAATCAAACCCACGACCTCTGTCTTGGAAGGTAAGCGCTTTAACAGCTAGATCAACGAGGTAGTCAAAAATAGTAAAAAGTCAAGTAAGTTATTAGTATATACATTACACACTATATTGTAAATAAAAAAAAAAACACAAAATGACGGCGGTCTTATCACTAAAATTAATTTATTCTAGGCACCCTCAGCCTGGGAAAAAACAAAACAAAAGCATCCCGGTCGTCTAGAATAATAAATAATAACAGCAATGGCTGCCGAATTCCCAAATGGAAAACCGTTATCGGGCGGAAAGTACGCGTAGAATTTATTGGTAGTTTTATATAAAAAGGGTGTTTTTGTCTCTCTATGTGCCAAATAAAAATGAGGGCGTAATGTCCGTTTGTGTGCATCGCTGATTGCGACGCACCCGCCGCCCGTCCTGTGGAAAAACAGCTATGGTAAAAAATCTGGTTTTCCAAATCCATTCAGAGACGAGCAACCGACGACGCGAGCTTCGTCTCTGCTCACCATGATTAAGCTCTGCGAATCAGAGAGAGACCCGGACTCTTTCGACAAAAAGTCTAGTCAAGTCATAACCCACTTTTATACCGTCAGCTAAGAGTGAGGTAAATGGTATCTGTAACCGATGACCGCGCATCCACCCACTAATGAATGTTGATAGAGCGAAAGAAGCTATGTTAGGATAGTGATAAGTCGCACAAAATTGGTACTATCTACCCCTTGGGGATTCAGAGCGAGTTTAAATATATATAGGGCGTCCCAAAACATAGTGTCAAGCGGAAGTCCAGAGATAGAGCACCTCTAGGGATACTCGAATCACCCCCATGTATAAAACATCCTATTCTAGTGTGGAGCCAGAAGCAATGTATGTGCCTGTATGTAAATGTTATGTTATGTTATAAACATAAACATTAAACATTTACATAGCACATACATTGCTTGTGGCCCCACACTAGGATACCCTGTGTCCCGGGAACCACAAACAGGACGTCACAAACATGTAAACATTTTTTTTCCCCCCCTAAAAAAAAAACTACAAAAAAACCCGAATCATCCCCATGTATGGGGATGATTCGGGTACCCATAGGGGTCCACTAGCTCTGGACTTCCGGTTGATACTATTTTTTTGCCACACCTTGTATAACTATGTTTGTGCAACTAACATCTTACCTACCCCAATACAATCACACTAGGTTACTAAATTTGTATTGGATTAATTGAATGAAAGAGATAAAAGGACATGACGTGCCTAAAATAGCGTACAACAAAACGCAATTAAAAGCTCGCTAAATGTTGTTCACGTTTTATTTCCAATGGGCAAATAAAGTTTTAGAAAGCGCTCCAGCAAGTTAATGAAACAACACAAAATTAAATATTTCGAACGTATCCAGTTTAGCAACGGATTGACGTTCGAAATTTAAATGAAGTAGCTATTGCAATTAGTGCACGCACACGGCGACAGCCCTCACACGGATACAACTAAATGCACACGCTCGCAAAAAAACGCATAAAATATAGCGACATAAAAATGTGTGAAAGAATGACACGCACACATGTAACCCTGGCCACAATTCAATATCCCTTTTTGTCATGAGTGGGTAGCGATAGCAGAAAACAAATAATATAATAACTAGCTTTTGTCCGCGCCTTCGTCTGTGAAGATTTCCGAATTGGGTCCACAGAATGGCATTGGTTTTAATACAAATTCACAAACGTACGTTACCAATCTCTGGTTTCTCGTATTCTAACGGTCTTATGTATAAAAAACAATTCCACTGAAACGGAACTTGGTGAGGATTATGTCGGTCTAAGACAGATCGTAAGTGACAGTGAAGTGAAGTTAAAAAAAATGTCCGCAACAAAAGTCTCGTTAAATGCCTCTTAAGTCTTTTTCTTTGGTGTGTACTCTACACGCGAGTGAATGAATTTCATACACAAAAGCTGTGTCTGCTAGTGTTACCAAATCAGGCGATTATGGGGGCGTAAAAATACTTTTCCTCGTCTTAGGACTAAATTTAGATTTTCTATCTTGATGTTAAGTTTTTTTGTTTAACTTCGAATTTAAAAAAAAACTTACTAAACTTCTTTAATTCTGTTTTAGGAATTGACATCAACAAATTGTCTCTTACACAACCACAGACATAAGAATTAATGAAACGCAGAATATGACATTTAAAAAAAATAACAGCGTTTTAGCTCTAACTTTTTATAAAAGAAGAAAGTTAAAACGCCAACTAAAATTAAATAGAGTTTTAATAAAAAAGACTAACTCCCGGTTTTTCGTACACTAACAAGCTGTTAATCTACTGTTAACAGCTGTTTGTTAGCTAAAGTGCATACGAAAAAAACGTTTGACAGCTATTAACGGTAGATTAACAGATTGTTAGCGTACGGGAAACCGGGAGTAATTACTTAACTTTTTTTTAAATACATACATAAGCTCACGCCTGTATCCCAGAGAGGTAGGCAGAGACCAGGGACTGCCACCTGCCACGATCCTGACAAACCACTTTCGCTTCATCGACATTCATTAGTCGTCGTAAAAACTAATAGGGCATACCTTCCCCACTAATTTGATTCGAACGATCAGTTGTCACTCATGTTCTTGTTCGGCTAGAACCTCGGGTCAGCTTTTAGAAGAAAAAAAGAACATTAGGTGCTACATTATTTCAACAGCTTAAAAAAACATTATTAACTTTATTCCGGATACACTTAGGCCCTTTCTCCACTGCTCCGGTCCGGCGTCGGAACCGGAATCAGTCATGAGAAAAATATCGGATGCCGGATCATGCTTCTCCACTTCATCCGACTATAATTGGCAATGGACGTGACGTAGTGCTTTATTAAAATTCCTCGGTTTTTCTATTCGAGGCAGGGGACGTTTTTCATACATTCTATCAATTTAAATAAAATAGTATGGGAACATTTTTGGGTTGTATTCGCGGTGCATGATTGTGTATTGTTTTTGTACGTCCATCACTTCGGACCGGTAAAATAACGTTCCGATCTAGCAAATTATCGGACTGTTAAAAACCGGATGCCGGAGTAGTGGAGCAGCTTATTAGTATACTTGTGTGTTTCTAAATCGGATCGGTAATTAACATTTGCCGAACCGGAGCAGTGGAGAAAGACCCTTACTGTTTTGTCGGAAGATTCCAACCAGGTTTTTGCAGAGATGGAGCTCGCGTCATCCGTTGCTCGTCTCTAATAAAAAGTCAAGTAAGTGTAGGTATTACGGAATAAAGTTTATAATGTCGAGAGCTGACAAAAGTTTTAGCTTAAAAAACATTAATAAGTTCCAACAGTTTTTAAAAAGCTTATTAATTAGGTGCTAAGTACGAGAATGTTACTAACCTTACAACCTATGTCTGACTCCCACTATTGCATTCGCACGCACATTTGCAAGCGTCCGACCATCAATCGCGAGAGAAGTGTGTCCAGCCAGCGCGGCCGTGTACCGAAAGTGGGTCAATTGCAGGCGTAAGCGACGTAAGCCGCACATCTCTGGGCGCGGCAAATGACTTGATGACAAGAAAGTGCTTCTTTAAATTGCACCTCCGCCAATTGATCTGAAGATAAAAAGTAATCACTCACACTAAAATTGGTGGGATTGGGCCACCCGAGGATGTAGGAGCAGCGTTGAAGGTATCGCCCTAACGCAGATGACAAATAGACTGGAATTTAAGCAGGTTTAACGCATAGTTTCTAGAATAAAAAAAAAAGTAAGTCAAATCAAATAATTAATTATAATTAACAAAAAAAAATATTATTAATGAAGAAACTACCAACTAAATTACCAGAAATAAAAATGAATACAGCTTATTTAAAAAACTGTGCTAAAATATATTTACAAATAAAACACCTGCCCCAGGTCACTATCCCACGGCAAAGAGCCCAGAACGCTGGCGCGACGTTGCCTCTTTGGATGGCAAGGATTAATATAATGATATTAATTTTAGGTATATTTGCGTTATTACATTTTTTTAAGGTAGGTCTTGCAACGGCACTTTGAATCGAATTTCGAAAATGATATACTGTAGCACGTTTTATTCTTAGAAAACTATGATAAATTTCAAATGTGTGTGAATAACTAGGGATACCGCCGTTTAGCCAAAGTATTTTTCGCCAAATTTTACTTCCCAATAAACTTATGGCATCAGTTTCATTTCCCAAATGAAACTTTAGCAAGTTTTCATTTCGCATTTTATTCATTTGGTCAAATTATCATTTCGCATAATTTTACTGCGTCAAGTTTTATTAAGACAAACGTTTATTATGCTAACGTTTTATTTTGGCAAGTGTTATTTTCAAATAATGGAACGGGGGGTCGGCGATGTAAAGAATACGTGACAACAGAAATATAGGTGCGACGACGCGCGTAGCGAAGCGGAGCGCGTCGGAGCGTTAGGTTCTCTATGTAAGATCGAAAACAGACTCGACTTTGATGCGTTCTTACCTTGCCTCTTGTTGCCTCTTTGGTAAAATGAATTTTGACCAAGTATTTATTTGGTAAACAATAACTTGCCATAATAACTTTTGCTAACTGTTTATTTGCTTTAAGTTGTTTTGAGAAATGTTTTTTTGCCAAGTGATAATTTGCGGAAAATAGTTTGGGAAGTAATACTTTGGGAAACGATTTTTGGCAATACATTAGTAAACCGAATAACTAACTTAGCTGTGAAAGAAAAACTTTTGTAGGCCTGAGGGGTTAAGTTATAGTTAGATTAATATGTTTAGAAATAGTAAGGCGAATAAAAACTTACTTTAGCAATTCTTTTCGACTAACATGTTGCATTTAAATGCATTTTGTATGTGCATAAGTTGTAACCTCGCATTTTGTTACATCAGCAGGTAAAAGACGTGTACATAACATGTATCAGGTAATCTAGCGGTTGCATAAATGAATGTCCAGCGAATAATAAAATATATTTTCACCGAAACCTGATTCGATTGCAAGTAGACGCCTAAAATTATGAACAAATATAACGAAAGAACAACTCCACCCTGATTTGTTGAAGTATTTTCTAAAATACCGAATAAACTACAGAGGCTCCTGAAAAGCACTTTCTTTACATAAATATGTTTTTCATCATCATCAACGTCATTCGGCCACAACAAGTCCACTGCTGGACAAGGTCTCCTCCATGGATTTCCAAAAAGACCGGTTGGAAGCGCCTTGCATGGTGGTGGAGTACGGCTAAACCTACCTCAGAGAAGAGACCCGTGCCCCTCGGTGGGGGACATTATGGGTTGATAATGATGATGAGATTCTGGACCAGAGGCATGTAAGATGTTTCTACTGGCCTCAGGCTCCTCGGAAGAGAAATAAATTCTAAGAAGATGTGCAGCCATACTTCTGTAATTCTGTATTACTTTTAATCTTAATGGTAATAAAAAAGGCTTGTCGAATCAGAAATGAACGCTCTTGTGTAGCACATAACCATTCAAAAATGAAACTCATATTTTGACAAATTAAAACTTTGCGGTGGATGACGTGAGGTAAGTCAAAGGTCCCGTACTGGTTATAAATGCTATTCCGATCGACGCCTTATGCAATCGGTTGGTACGGGGCCTTATTTATTACTTGCATTACAAGCAAATGCATTTTTTGCCCTTTAAAACAAAATTACTTTAATGGGAACCGCTAGCCTGACGCACATCAATGATTGTCGATTTTTAATGTGTGTACAACGACGATACTTGCATTTTTCGGCAACCGTGCACACCCAATAGTCAATTTGGAGTCTCTTCTAGTTTTCAGCCAGCAACACTTTTAAATTAAGAACGAGGAAACAATTAAGCCTACGACGACGGAAGTTATCGACAAATTAAAAATAAAAAAATAATTAATACTACAGTGTCAAACTCTTTGATGTTTATTAAGAGGAATTCACGCTGGCCGTTGATGTTAATGACGCAGAATTGATTCTTGACACACAAATTAAAGGCCATCTCGACGATGTTGATCGGTCGTCGAGAAATAACGACGACGTTTTTACTCACGCGATCGTAACACGCACACGCTTGTGAGTGTGTGTGACTGACATAACTTTAATAATAGGTTTCTTTTTTTAAGGGACCCAAGTTACTGTAGTAAACTGCTTTTATTAAAAGATGCTTATGATCAATAATAATATTTATTTCACCTTTGGTCGAGCATCGCCTAGCCTAGCTAGTAGTCAAATGATTCCCTTTTAATAATTCAAAATTATCCTAGATGGCTGTGCTGGCCAGCGACTGTAAAGAGGAATCGCTTCATCCCCCCAATCTCCTGTCGTTAAGCTTTGACTACAATTAAATTTTAATTACACGTACTTGAATCCATGCTCATGCATAAGATCGCTGGTTTCGGGTACTTTTTGTATTTACTTCCCAACTACATCCACTATTTGGTTGCCGTATTTTATTTACTGGCCTTTCCAGCCTTGTTTGCTTGGCGTCAAGGTTCAGCCTAAAAATAACACAGTAATAGTAATTTGTACTGATGTACTTTGCGCAAGTCCGGTAGATACCGTAATACCATGAATTTTAATGAACACAAAGACCTTAATATTTTATATGTGATATATAAATATCTTTTACATCTCTCATAATTATTCGGTAAGTAGGTCCTTATTACCCCCAAATGGGGCTTGTAGGTGACCAATTAGCGCTCTTGGGTAATAATGTAGCTAGAAAAGCCCTAGGGCGGTAAGTAATTTAAAAAAACTCTTCACTCTTTCAAAAAGTTCGCACCATCATACTGGCAATAGACATCATGCATTCAGCCCAATGACAAAAGAGGTCGCTTCGCTATTCAGCCTTGTCTTCGTATGAGTATAATAGTCATCAATTTTAAATATCGAACGGCGAAGCTCAATTTCGTTCTTGAAAAAAATTATTTAAAAAAAAGATGAAAAAAGGTGGGAATAGAAAACTTTTACTTTAAATATTGTTTGTTTTTAGGTTTTTTTTATAATTACGTGCTAATTAGAAAAAAACGAAACAAAAACAAACAAACAAACGAACAAGTGATGAAGATATAAGCTGCACTCCCGATTCAATGAAAATGGTAGCTGAAGCAGCAATTAACAATATTTTGCCTGAAAGTTATAAAGAGAGATATTTGAAAACTTACGACGAGTTCATGAAGTGGCGAAAAGAAAAAATGAGTAAATGTTTTATTCTTGTAATGCCGGATTTTTCTACTTACCTCACAATCGAGATGTAAAGCAGAGTAGTTAGCTCGGGTGTAAGCATCAATTGCACCCTCGAACTATAGGCGCCCTCGCTGCGCTCGTGCGCCTAAATATCTCGGGCTGCAATTGATGCCTTACAGCCCTTGGCACTAATCTACTATTGTCACAGGGTTTTTGTTATCTAATCTCTCCGAGACGGATTCACCGATTTTCATGAACTTTGTTGTGCATATTTCACACGACTGTAGATAGCTTATTAATATCGCAAAAGATAGTTCACCGGGTCAGCTAGATAGTATAATAAATTATCCGTATGTGCAAGTCGATAATATGATGTATTACTTTAATTTTTAGGCTGCTACAAAACATACACTTTTTTCGACCCCAATATAACAAAACACCACTGTTATCTTTCTTGCATCACCAGATGCATTTTGAGAGACATTTTTAGGTTGCTTGCATGCATCAAACGCTGCCGGCGTGTGTGTAATCTGCAGTGTGACCTCAATCCACGCACACAGGCGCAGTGCGGGAACGCCGCGCCTGTGTGGGTGCGTGTGCTGATTCACTAATATCAGCGTGATTATTGTCTACAGGATGTTTGCTCCTTTCGCATCCGCGTTTTGTTTTTACAGTTCAATAAAAAACGGTACGCACTTTAAGTATGCAGGGGATCTGAATCCAGAATATTTTTTTTATTGTACTCAAGTTTTTGAAAAGTCCTGCTACTTTTTTTTTATTTCAACTAACTGTGTCTGCGACATAGTTCCCACGGGAGTTGGATAAAAAGTACTTTTTGTTTTACTTACTCCACTTACGTAATGCTCAACAGTCGTTTTGACTTCTTTTTTCTTGCGTCTTTTTAATTTTCTTGTCTATTTTCATAATAAAAACAACGCCATCTGTTGATGAGTAGCCAGAATAGAGTCTTTAAGAGCTTAATTTTGACAAAATCTCGATTTTCGGAAAACAACCTAAGTTATGAAGGAACATAGACTTGGACATATTAACATACAAACATACTTACAAGCCAAATGCTTTACCTTCCGGGTAAAATTTTACTGTCCGTATACTTATCCACGACGTGTCACTCATAGCCAAAGGCCAATAGGTGGGCAGACAGCAAAACATCAATTATCCTTCTCTTTATTGTCATTACAGAGAATAATAAGAAGACAGACCACCAGTATCGGATTTGAAACGGCTTCACAGCAAGGCCGGTGACATTTCACGCAAAATGAGATTTTATCTTACACGAACACACATACGACACACATGACAAGGCTAATCATTATGTCGGAGCCAACGTAATTGCGAAAGACATTCGCCGTTTAAGGTAAAGAACTCAATTAATAAGTCATATTGCAATGGTAGTGATCTTCCTTTTTGCTCATACAAAATATGTGTAATTAGCAATCGAACGCCATTTTTTTATTTATTAGGAAACCAACATACGCATAAACATGCAGGCGCATGCATTGCTTCTGGTCCCACACTAGGATACCCTGTGTCGTGGGAACCAGTAACAGCGCAATCACAGATACGGTACAAAACAAAACTACGTAAAAAAGTTGCGATATAAGGCATTGAAACACTTGTGAAAAATCAATACACGAAAAAAAGACTCTTGCTTATATGCAATAAGGACAGTAGAACAGGAATCAATTAATTAATTTGTTTCATATTCCTGAACAGGTGGTTCTTAAATGAGTTTTGACCTTAGTAAATAAATTTATTTCATAAAAGATCTTATTATAATTGCTCATAATTCGATTATGCATACTATTTGGCCTGTCATTGCTGTTGCTGAATAGTGCCTGGTTTTTATTCTGGCTGACACCATATAATAAACACGTAGTACTTATTAATTATTTGCATTCCACAATTCAATACCACAGATGGTATCATCTTCTTTTGGTGGCTTTCTTAATTGTACCAGGAATAACACAGACAAAATATTTTACAAAGGTACAAAACAATTGCCTTATTGCTTATAGAAATTTCTGGTGGTAGACTTAGAATGATAATGAATTATATGAAATGACTATTCAAGGTCTCTAGAAAGGAAAAGTTTGTTTCTTTACCGCGGTGAGGTCATTTTGAGTTTTTACTGTTTTCTAGGAAATGTTGGACAGTTCCGGCTATCATAGAAGCAATAAGGTTACTCCTGTAGCACAAATTGGGAGCAGCCTGTATCTAGGCGCGGGACACCACTACATGGAAACGAGTAAAATTTCGCACAGCGCATCCGATCGGCTCATAATAAAATGTGGCTTTTTTATCACTATTTACTTTTTTCTATGTACATTTTAATCTGTTTACCCCTCGCTGAACCCGCCCCTCGCTCATTTGAATAAATACATTATGTACAGCGATGGCCGCCGAACGGTTTTTTGCGATGGTTTTAACTAAATGCACTCATACATTATATATTTCATTTTCGGTTGCGGTCAACTTTGTTCAGCCGATTGTTTATTTTAAAGTGAAATGCTAATTTGATAACGCAGCTTTGTTCTTCACGGACGGTCGACTCGATGATAATTGACTGACGGTTGAGGCTCGATACAGTGGTACAACAATGGCACTAGGAATACAAGTGCTTATCTACACCAAGGTACACTCAACTAACAGCCGTCGGAACATTGCCAACATGCCAAGGTGTGGCGGAGCGCTAATTGAAATTGTTTTCGAGTAGTTTACTTTGAAATTGTTATTTTCATTATTTCCACGCTGAAAGCATGATCTCAAATAATTTTTATAATAACACCCACACAAACGCCCTCCAATAATCCGGACTAGGCCCCCGTGATGGAGTATGGAGTATGTCGCACGGTAGGTTAGGTCGGGGTGCGATCCGTAGTAAAAGAGGGGTATCCAGGGGCACGATAGAAGTTCGATTTATTAATAATATGGTAAAATAAAGGCACCTGGGAACAATACAAAATAGAAAAGCTTAACTACGGTCTAAAAGATAAATATAAAAATACAATGAGGAGTATAAAGGAACACTTACATTAATTTTATTAATGTGCCTTTTAAATAGTTGTGATTTCGTAGATAGATGATATAGGTCCGGAGAATAGAGGAATCGTAATAATAAATTAAGTCGGTTGTAGTAAAATAGACAGACGTTCTCGTCCACTTAGTTCGGAGGCTGAGGAATATCTGTGCCAAATACGTCCGAACACTGCGGCGAATGTCATAAAATAGTTAAATTTGGAATTGATAAAAGGCCGAAATGAATTAAAAAGCAACGAGGCGATTACCTCGTTACAATACCTTCCTCAGGGAAGAGACCCGTGCCCCTCGGTGGGGACATAATGGGATGATGATGAAACCCCCTTAACACCCTTGTCGTTGAGTCAAGATGGCGTTCGGGTGAAAAGGCCTGTACCCAGCAGTGGGCAACGGTGGACTGATGATGATGATGATGATGAACATCCACACGATTTAGGCACTATGGTCTTGGTCCCAAACTAGGATACCCTATGCTACATTAACAAGGCCAAGACATTGCAAACATGGAAATTATCCAGATTGAGGCCATTTACATTACGGCAGCCCTCAGTGGGATTTGAACCCAGCACTTCTTTCACAGCAATCAAACGTGATACCACTAGAGCAATTAAGCAGACATCATCGACTGCCTCGTTGGTCTAGCCATCAAGGCGCTTACTTACCAAGACAGAGGTCGTGGGTTCAAATCCCACTTAGGGCTGCCGTCCATGTTTGCAATGTCCTTGCCTGCTTACCATTGCTCAGGGTATCCTAGTTTGGGACCAGGTTGAGTGATTGTGATGTGTGGAAGTTATAGTATTATTATTTTTTAACTAACATAATCGTGTTCGTATCACTCTAATGTAACACTGATACACTATCAACAGAACAAGCAATGGCAGGAAACAGGACTTCTCTCAGAGGAGAGGGAACGGGCTTAATCAACACGCGTGCCCGCCGTAGAGTGATAATTTCAAGCACTGAGATATTATGTCAACGCCTCAAATACTCTTCGTCTCCAGAGTTTCCCTTGAAAAATGGACGATTGTGAATTGCCAATAAATTATCTGCATTAGTACATTATCACGTCAGCAAAGCCACAAAGAATGGTTAGTTCGAACCTAGGTACCTACACATCAAAAGATTGTGAAGTTGATATACCAACCTACGTAAAGGAATTCCAGTTAAAACGGTCTGTCATGTTTAAAACAATATTTAAAAATAGAACGAACAGATTCCTCCAATGAAAGGAGGCGAGTGAAAAGAAAATCTTTTATTTTCTCGTTACATATCGAGGCCAACGAAACTCAGGTTGTGAATTTCGAATTCATAAAGGACCATTATTGCACAACTCATAAGAATGAAAGCCAAAGAAAGGTTATTTTTAACTCGCATCTTGGATAAAAGTTGGTGAGGTAATTGAGGTCTTCAGGGAATAAAACACAGGAAAATGAACGTTACGGCGTAGGTCACAAGAATAAAGCCATCATCATCAACCCGTTATGTCCCCACCGAGGAGCACGGGTCTCTTCCCGGAGGAAGGTATAGGCCATACTTCACCACGGGGGCCAAGACCAGCCACTAGTCTTACAAGCCTCCACCGATCCGGAATAAAGCCAAAGGATGGTTAGTTTTTACTCGTATCTTCGGCCAAAGTTGGTGAATAAAAGTCAGGAAATATACTTTATTTAAAATTTAACTAAATATAGAAGACAAAACAACATAATCACACTCTTGCTATTTCAAATAACACACAACACAGTGCCTACCCCCTCGGGGATAACGGTCGTGAGTCTATTTTATTTTATTTTACACAACACAGTATGCTGTTTATTTCTTTGGCTGATAAAAATTTTAGTTCCATTCGACGACAGAATATTCTGTTCACTGAATACCCGTAGCCGGTTGCCGTATAAACGTACCAGATTGTGTAAAAAAAACTGAAAAAAGCAGCACTAGGGCGCGCCATACAGTCAATTTGAAAATAGAACTCTCACTCTCGCCGGGTTCGGTGGCCACCGGCTGATTTTTTCCTTTTTTCAGTCGCACGATAGAAATAGTGACGTATTTTTTTTCGCCCACTCTCACTTTTATTACCGGCCAGCTAAAGCAAAAAAGTTTAAAAAGCACACCCGGATTTTGCCGAAGCACACTTTTTGATGCACGATTCTATTTTTTTTTATCATTCACACGGCTCTGCGTGGTTACAATTCGTTTTACAGCATCGATAGGCAATCTACATTTTTATTGGGACAGCAATAATATTATTCCATAAAACGCCGAGGCACTAGCGTGGACGCATAAACCCGCTATGCAGACGTAGTTGAATAAAAAACTGAGTCGTAACGTCCCGCAGTTAAAGCTAAGACTAATCTATAAAAACCGAACCTCTATTATAAGGGATGTAAAAAAGAAATAACCTAAACTCCTCTCCGGGAACGAGATTCATAAAAAGGAAACATCTGCATAGAAAGAGCGAACTAAAACAGGGAAGTCACGTAATCTAACGCCCACACGCAAAACTCCGAATAAAACTCACTAACACAAATAATAAAGTACACAGGCAGTAATATAAAACTAAGAAACATCACAACATCTTCACTGGAGAGGGGCCTCCTCGCGGGTGGCACCCCCTGGAGGGGGTAATTTCGCCCCCAAACTTACTAAAATACTAAAAACGGAGATACTGCGGGGCCGCCACCCCTGTTTCCTTATGCAAGGTTCTTATATTTTAACCTAAAATGTTGGTAGTAGCGATCCGCGCAGCTCTGTTGCCCTAATGTATGTGTACGTATGAACATTTTTGCGTCTTTAACACGATCACTCGTTCATAGGGTGGTTTGGTTACAGTCAGCTGTTTTACGTTGGGTTTTACAAACGATTTTTTCTAATTAAAAAAACTGGCGTAAATCAGTTCATATAATAATTTAATGCATTCTGTTATGTTTCGATGACATTCTATTTGTAATCTTATTTCCATTTAATTATTTTACTAAATTTTTTAACGCAACTTTTACCGCAATTTTATATTTTGTAGACCATGTCACATGTTAAATAATTTATATTTTGTTTTGTATAATTAGAGTTTTTTTTTAAAAAAAAGGGACGGGCTGAAAACCAGCGCTACTGACTACGCATGCAGTCATAGCAATAAGCTGAGCCCCTTCCTTTTTACCATAAAAATGATAAGTATTTATTGATTTTTATTCTGGAAACCATTGATTTTATGGTAAATAAAATATTTTCATTTTCACTTTCACAGTGCCATGGCAACAGAAGTTTCAATAGGTTGTATTGTACATGAGACGTTGTAAAGTTGAGAAAAAAATACAATTTTTACTGAGTCTGAGTGTTTTTCGATGTTTGTGAAGTCCTTGCCTGGTTACACAGGGTATCTTAGTTTGGGAGCAGGTCAAGTGATTGTATTGTGTGAAAGTTATTATTATTATTTCCAAATAAGTCTAGTTAATTCGTCAAGTGACTAGTTAGTAAGGTAGTGGAGTAATATATTTGTTTGAATGCGTTTGTGACGTTGATACGTTTCAGCCATGGTTCTTAGAATAATTTATTTAGTCGAGCGAGTAGCTAGTCAAAAATAGCTTTAGTTTAGTGTTATAATATTATTATTAGTTTTAGTTTTGTAAATACTATGTAATTACTTTTCTATTATACTTTAGAGATATTATATCGGGCGAGTTAATTAAATAATTATTGCTAAAAATATTACTTCGAAATAAAGATAGTTAGGTCTGCCTAGGCTAGGTAGCAGACAGCCATTTTAAGTTTTTTCGTTTTCAAATAAATCAGTATGACTTATTTACAAACCTACCAACTATACAAAAAAAACATTACTTACTTAAATCCAGACACACTTACTTGAATTTTTGTCGGAAGACTCCGACCAGGTTTCGCTCTGATTCGCAGAGCTTTGGTTGGACTCTTCCGACAAAAATTCAAGTAAGTGTATCAGGAATGACGTTCATAAAAAAAACATAACAATCAGTGGAGCCGTTTTGGAGGAATTCGATAACATACACTATGACACGAGGTTCTTATATAAGTTGGTTTGTCTAAATACGAAACATTAAAAATAATACAAATTCCGAACCAAGACACCCTCTACCTTCAAAACTCGCGCCGTCTTCGCTAGTCAAGAAGAACATTTAAATGTATTCACACGCACGCACACACGCCCGACGACGTACCTGCCTGTCACTGTGTGCGTTGAAAAGGAAATTAACTTATGAACACTTGAGAGGGTTCAAAAGATTTCTTTGCTAAGATTAGTTTGGGTGGCTAGTGGTTGTCATAGTTACGTCTCCCTTCAGTCGTGTTTTAAGATGCATTTCTTTGTCTCCGGGGTCGCGGAGGGGGCTGATTGCTTTGAGTTTATTCAAAAAGCTTCTGACAACGCGGCTTTGGTTTTTAGTTTGAATTAAAGTAAATTTTTCACATAGAAATAAATAGTTTTGATTTAATTGATTTGAAGAAAAATAATCCAGTCTTTTAGGTAGAATATTTGTTTCATTGCAGTGTAGTGTGGTGACACCTCACCCACACGTTAATAGTCCTATAAGTATGTAACATGCTCTCTCCTCGACAGTACAATACACGACGTTACTCAACGTAGATGCAGTTTCAATAACTCCCATAACCACCCATAAGAAATCTTTCTAACGTTACATGGCGACCCTGCCAGGATCAGAATCAGAATAGCAGAATCGATTTGTAATAAATTACAAGTGTTTTATTAAAAACATGCGAAGTTGGACAGATTTCAAAAGCAAAGTGGCCATTAATTGACGTAAAATATGTAAAAGTTTCGTACTATGGGAAACCTGACGGAATTTAATTGTATCTGTACGTAAAAGAGTCCGAAAACAAAAATAATATACTAAAACTGTAAATTGGGTAATTAGATACATAGATACATGATGTCAAGTCTGTATCCCAGAGGGGTAGGCACAAACCAAGGACAGCCACTTGCCACGATACTAGCATATCATTATCGCTTCATCGACTTTAATTAGTCGATAAATTGTGTAAAATAAAATTAATAAAGACAAATTCCTCTCTTTTTTTTTCTTTGTCTGTATTTTTTTTTATTTTTGTATTATTTATAAACAATCGAAATGTTTTTAATACGTAAGGTTTTTGAAATACAAAACCTATTTAAAAAGATGATTTAGCACTTGAAAAATGCACAATATGTCATAAGTTGTTACTGCTAACTTGTGACATCACAGTTAACACCCGATTCGTGTGGGTCATCTTTGCATCACGCGACTAGAATTTTTTTAGACATGTGTTATGAAAACTTTAGGTTGAATAATCATATTTGTTTTTTAGCCTGCTCTCTCCAATGGGATAAAAAAAATATTTCACAAATCCACTAATTCATCATCAACCCATTATGTCCCCACCGAGGGGCACTCACTTCCCTGAGGAAGGTATAAGCCGTACTCTACCACGAGGGTCAATTCCGGATCGGTGGAGATTTGTAAGACTAGTAGCCGATCTTACTATCAGAAGTTTTTCAAGCCGCCCTAAGGCCTCTAACTTGTCTTACCAACTGCTATCTATCGAATCCACTAATTAAGTGTAAGAAACGTATCAGCCGTAAAATCTCTTGTATACGTTTGTACCATAGATAAATCTAATCTAATCACTTGCCAGTTCAACACACGAGCGCCTCATTTCAGATTGTCGTTTCGACATACCTACATTAATATCCCAACGTCAATCCGGCACAAAACGAACTCGAGCAATTTAAATGGAAGCCAGCAACCAATCTCACATCCACCACCATGCATTTAATAACATAAAAGTCTCAAGGAGGCAGAAGTAACACCATACACATAACACGCGCGCCTCCCATCAAAAACTCTAATCAAAACATTATGGCCCCCTCCCCCCCAGGGGGCCCCTTCCACTCCCCGTCCGTCGCAAACATTAAAGTCTCTGAAAACTTTGAAGTAACATACCCATCAATATTCCTAGCGAAGCATAATCAATTCTTAGAGAGAAAGAAACAGTTGCTCTCTGTATTGATAAATGAGAGCCCCCTTCATATTTCCGCGTGCACCCCCCGCCCGCCGGGGGGCGGGGGGCCAAGTTTAAACTCCTCGGGGGGCGTCTTAGAACCTGCAAGATAGTAGGCCTTAGGGTTGTGCTAATGATGTTTAAGGGTGTTTCGAGATGACGGAAGAAAAGTGCCTTTGTAAGTAGTTGGGGGGTTTGATATTCTAATTTCTTAGAAGCTGTGCGTAGCTGTATAACTAACTACCTTCGAAGGGAGGCTGTTACTTCCCGGAGCGGAGGTGCGCTCCCCCAAAGTTGCTTCTTTCATAGTTAAATATTACCTTTCTCTAAGTATTCGGAAAGTCAGCTTACTTTGCGTTGTATCTCGGTGGAAGGAAATGCATTATCCTGGATGGAATACGAATTGAAAGAGAGTTCTGAGATCGTATTTCAGTTAACTTGTGGAGCCAAGTAATAGGCCAAATTCTCGATATTTATTAATACATTTTTAGATTAATATATTTAATAAGATTAAATCGACATTTTCTATTGGACTAACTTTAGTATTATTTCAACTTGTTCTGAATAGAACATAAATTAAAAGTCTACTTTCAATGAATTACTACCATTTACCATCATCATCAGCCCACGGTTGCCCACAGCTGGGTTTAGGCCTTTGCCCCCAAATGCCATCTCACACGGTCACTCACCATTCGCATCCAAAGACCAACGACCGACTCAACGACATCAAAATAAAATTGTAAGCAAGAAAAATCACTAAATAAAAAATAATCAGTACCTACTTTGGCATACAATAACTTGTACCTAACGACCGCACCAAAATTAATAAAAAACCTTCAAAGACCAACAAATCACCTAATAGACTCCACACTCCTCATAATTGGTCATAATTTTAAGCCCACTAATTAAATTGGCTCAATAAATTGCGCGAGCGGCAGCCCTCGCTATGCCGTAGGCCTGCTACGGGCGTAGCTGCTACGGCGTAGCACTAGCGCTCTCCGCCGTTACAACTTTTTAGTAAGGAGCTAGCGAAATGAGTGGATAAAAACATAAGTAGCTTCACTTTTTAGTATACAATATATTGTACGTTAAGAACCTGGTTTTAACTTTTGTAAAGTGTCCAGAGAATTCACTATTTATGTATTACAAGCTGACCTAGCAAACGTTGTTTTGCCATATGAAAAATAGATAACAACCTTTTCTCTGACATCTCTAACATACCGAATATTTATTATGTAAAATTTCATTAAATTTGGTAAAGTCGTTT
This sequence comes from Yponomeuta plumbellus, assembly GCA_947310845.1. Lineage (NCBI taxonomy): Eukaryota > Metazoa > Arthropoda > Insecta > Lepidoptera > Yponomeutidae > Yponomeuta > Yponomeuta plumbellus. Next base: position 21,345,688 of record OX371203.1, read on the forward strand.
CAACAAAGTATATTTTGAGGCATTCATCATCAACCCATTATGTCCCCGCCGAGGGTCACAGATCTATTCCCTGAGGAAGGTATAGGCCATACTCTACCACGGGGGCCAAGTCCAGATTGGTGAAGGCTTGTAAGACTAGTGGCTGGTCTCACTGTCAGAAGTTTCAAGCCGCCTTACGGCCTCTGACTTGGCTTAATGACTGCCATCTGTCGACGGCAGCCGTCACCAACTGCTTAACGTGCCTTGCGAAGCACGGAACCGCTCGGAAAAATGCCACTAGCGTTAGTCATAGAACGGCCCACCGTCTATTCACTGAACGCGCCCTATTTTGTTTAATCTTCGAGATCGCTTAAGATCATCAGACGGCCGGGGCAATGAGCGATTACATACAATGTTTCGACACTTTCGAGTTGTCTCAATGCTCAACCACATAGAGTGGAAAGTTACGTAACACAAGGGCTGGTCAGGAATCGAACTCGCGCTCAGCGTCCCCCGAGACGTCATGCCAGTCTCGCGAGCCGCTTTTCCATAAGTAAAGCGTGCATAATACATTCCGTCGCAAGTTGGTAGTGTCGCGTTGAGTTCTGTTAGAACGTCGCCAAAGTTGGGGCTTACTACTGCTACTCAGAAATCAGATATCAGAAATTTCTTTCAACACAAATAACGTACCTCTGAATGACGACCTCTGTGGCGCAGTGGTTAGCACATCTGCCTACCAAGCGAGAGGTCCCGGGTTCAAATCCCGGCTGGGGACAAAAAAAGAAACCCAGATCTTGGATGTTTACATGTTTGGGACGTTGCTGTTTCTGGCTCCCACGACACAGGGTATCCTAGTGTGGGGTCAGAAGCAATGTATGTGCCTGTATGTAAATGTAATGTTATGTTATGTGCATTCTTTTTTGTTGAATGCCACTGAATGTTTTTTGTACAACCTGGACAGTCATTTGCACAAATCTAGGACTACGGCCTCCGGCAAGAATCAAACTTACACCTTGTTTTGGTAGTCAAGCCTGTTAACCGCTAAGCCAACAAGGCAGCCGACGGGGTGTACGAGTTAGGTCACTACCTCGTTGGTCGAGCCGTTAAGACGCGTAGCTACCAAAAAAGAGGTCGTAGGTTCGATTCCCACTGGGGGCCGCCGGACATTTATACACATGGCACCAGTCTGGGTGTTTTTCCATGTTTGTAATGTCCTTTCCTGGTCACCATAGCACAGGGTATCCTAGTTTGGGACCATGTCAAGTGATGGTGTAAATGAACATTAGTAAAGCGAAAGAAATCTGTCAGAATCGTGGCATTATGGAATCACTTATCTCTGCTTATCCCTCCGGGTTACAGGCGTGAGTTTATACAATGAATGTATGTATCAAATACATTCCCTCACTAGATTAGGTTCCTTATTTACTCACTAAAGTATGCCAAACAGAAAGATGAAAGCCGATTTAATTATTATGAAAAAATAAACCGGACAAGAGCGATCAGGCTCGCCCACCGAGACTTCCAAACTCGCAGTTTTTTCCCAAACTTTTCCCGAACTGCAAAGACTTTGCTTTAATTAAAAATATAAAATGATTTTTTCTTGTGTTAATAGTTTAATATGACGATATTAGTAGTAGTTTAATATGACGATATTAGATCAACGGGAAGTTCTCTATGAATTTTTATTCCCTTGAGTGTCGTAATACACTGTTTTGGCGGCATAGAAGACCCGTTACTTTTTTTACGTATTTAACGTTAAAGTACTTTTTTTTATTCCACAGCTACAAGAGCTGTAGACTTGAGTATTTGTTTTTAATTTTCCCTTGATACTTCCACGCGTTCTTGAGATAAGGGTCTTGCAAAACTGACAGACGGACGGATTGACAGCAAAATGATCCTATGAGGTAGAACTTTCGTAAGTGCTTACATATTGTACACATTTAGTCCGGATCTACTTACGGGTGTTTTTATCGGAAGAGTTCGACCAGGTTTCGGCCCGATTCGCAGAGCTTAATCATGGTGAGCAGAGACGGATAAAAGAGAGAGATAAAAACACCAGGAAGTAGATCCGGACTAAAAATGTACGATCCTATCAAGGGTTCCCTTTTTTCCCTTTGAGGTACGGAACCCCAAAAACGAAGCAAATGGACTGAAACCTAGAGCTTTAAATATAACGTTCCTGAGCCGTAAGCTTTCACAAAAAGTTCATCAACCTCCCAAATTCCAGTGAGGCTATAGGCTCTTTTCAGGGATAAAATACAGCCTTTGATCTGGTAAACTTACCCAACTTCAACTAACTTCAGAATAACCTTATAAAAGACTACTCTCAGTGAAAGGTGGATGCTATCCCTCCAGTGACTAGCAACTAATTGTCTTGCCAATCAACGTACAAATTATTGCAAGGTAAAATGAGCTGCGACGCCTGAAGTCGTAACTAATATAGCCAGAGCGAGTCAAATAACAAAACTCCTAACGAACGTACGTATCTAAGTGACTGTCAAATCTCGCTCCTTCCACTTCCGTATACCGTATTTACAAGTATTGTAAGTATAGAATTATATATTTTATAACACCCCCCCTCCCGCTGGCCCGCGCCCCCGCCCGGCGCCGCCTCACCCCCCCGCGGCCCCCCTCGCGAAACTAAGGCTGCGCATCTTTCGTTCCCCTCCTTTTTGCCTGTTCTTTTAAAACCACCCAGCGTATGAACCCCTTCGCCTCATTCTACTAATTTTAGGGTACACGAGAAGAATTATTTCTAAGAACCTACCCGCGAAGGAATTGCGCCCGGAACGCGAGAGGGGTAAGGTGGATTTTTGCATGTCCGCGAACAACGTCTTGGGACTGTATCTTTTCACTTCGAAAACTAATTCGGAATTAGAAAACGGAAGCAAGTGCACCGGTGGCGCGAGGTGAACTGAACTCTATTTAGATGACGTTAGGGTTGAAATTCCAAATACGCGGAAGTAAAATTAGAACCGTTTCGTCAAAAATATGAAATTAAAATCTTCATACTAGCGAAAGAAGTTTTAGCATCTTTGTTTTAGAGCGAGAGAGGAGACACTGCAAGGCTTAGTCTCGCTCGCTCGGGCGCAGGCGGCGGGGGGGTGCGGCGTGAGGCGCGGGCGCCCCGGGGGGGCTTAAGATGGGTAGTTTGAAGTAAAAACCCCGTTTTCTTGATCAATGCGCGGCGCATTTGGAATTAATCATAACCGGGTATTTTCGTCTATGTCGGGCGGGTGGGGGCCGGGTGGGTGCTCCTCCAAATTCAGAATTCGTATTCTAAATGAAAATACTCCTCTTCCTGTTTACATTTTGTAATAAATTGTTTTATTCCAATGTTTGTGTGGAGCAAACTCGGGGAAACGTCGAATTTATTATTAAGGTCGGTCGCCGGGTTTGCTTGTCTTACTGCAGCTTCGTCCGTGGCCTAATTTCTTATTTTACAAACTGCTCCAATAAAATCTGAGACGAAATCACTGCAACATTTCTCATCGGTTAGCGCTTATGTTGAGGATCGCCTGGGAAAATAATCATAGCAAAAAGTTACATGAGAAGGGAATCTCTTTGCCTTCACGTAAGTGGCAGGCGCTTCATCCGCTCGTTTTATCTCGACTATTTCACAACTTGGCTGAATACAAATGGCACATTGCGTGCTATCAAGGTGACTAGTGCTTTGCAAGATTTTCTTTTTAATTCAACCAGAAGTACACTCTGTGAGTAGTACTTTTTAACAGTTTCGTGATTTAAGAATTTTCTTAGGGCAAGTAGGAATTCTGATTTATGGCAATAACTCGTTTTGAAAGACTTGCCATTTCAGATTTTAATAAAGCTTACTTTCCTGGACGTTGGCACGCAAAACAGACACTTTTTAGACAAATACTAAGTCACGAGGGGCACGGGTCTCTTCCCTGAGGAAGGTATAGGCCATACTCCACCACGGGGGCCAAATCCGGATCGGTGGAGGCTTGTAAGACTAGTGGCTGGTCTTACTGTCACAAGTTTTCAAACCACCCTAAGGCCTCTGACTTGGCTTAACGACAGCCATCTATCGACGGCAGCCGGCACCAACTGCTTAACGTGCTTTGCGAAGCACGGAATCGCTCGGAAAAATGCCACTAGCGTTAGTCATAGACGGTGACCCATCCATGGACTGAACGCGCCGTATATTGCTTAACATTAATGATCGTTTAAGATCACTCAGGCAGCCCAATACTAAGTAATTACTGTTAAATAAATAAAGGCACTGGAGAACAATAGCTATTTCATCTCGCCCACATCATGTTGTCGTCTTTATTATTGAGCGAGATGCAAAAAGTATTCAGTCCCTTTCTTCAATTAACAGTGCTATAACAATGATGGTTTTTCCAATAATTAATGATTAAAATGTAATTAATAACTTAAAGCCTATACGGAACAAGGGCTTCAAAAAGTATTGCATCATTATTCAAAACTCACGTGTCCCTTCACCAGGGGGAGCGTTGAAATACCCTATTTTATATTTTGTAGGGCAGTTGGGGAGGATAAAAAATATCAGGTTACCTTAGATGAACGAAAAACTAAATCTAGAATGAGAAAGTATGCCTACATTAGTTAATTGAATGGTTTCTTATATCAGAGGACATTTTTGTTTTTGTTTTACGAAGTTTTTGTGCCTTGGCGCTACATATCTTCACTTTTCTACAGATTCTAGGTCATCTGGAAGAAATCGTTACTAATAGCAATTGTTTCCCATGTAAATATTTTGAGTCAGTTTTTGTGTACAATAAAGAATACAAGCCTCCACCAATCCGGACTTGGCCCCCGTGGTGGAGTATGGCCTATACCTTCCTCAGGGAACAGACCCGTGCCCCTCGGTGGGGACATAATGGGTTGATGATGATGATAGTATAAAATTCTCGTGTCACAGTGTTAGTGCGCATAACAATATTCCTCTCGAAACGGCTTGACCGATTTTGATGAAATTTTATATGTATATTCGGTAGGTCCGACAGGTTTTAATCTATTTTTTTTAACCCTTTCTGGCAAAACAACGTTTGCTGAGTCAGCTAGTCTTCTTCTAATATATAAAATTGTCGTGTCACAGTGTTAGTGCGCGCGTGTTATTCTCCTCCGAAACGGCTTGACCTATGTTACAAAAAATTATATATATATTCGGTATGTCAGAGAGACCAGCCACTAGTCTTACAAGCCTCCACCAATCCGGACTTGGCCGCCGTGGTGGAGTATGGCCTATACCTTCCTCAGGGAAGAGACCCGTGCCCCTCGGTGGGGACATAATGGGTTGAAGATGATGATTTGGTATGTCAGAGAATAGGTAGTTATCTACATATTTGTCATATGGCAAAATAACGTTTGCCGGGTCAGCTAGTTATATTATAATTACTTGCTTATGTCTTGTGGCCCCTCACCAAGATATCAATGGTCTAAGCGGTGACTCTCTCAGCCCCAGTATCTTCGCCTCTAACACTACCTAACTGCCTACACAGTACACAGACATACGCATTTTTTCTCGCAGTGGCGCTGGTAGTATCTTGGAATTATTATAAACGCTGGATGTCATGTCACGGGACGTCATTTCCGCCGCAACATGATGTTTGCGTTCACGTGGCGTAGACCTAGAGGTACAGACGCGTCCATAAGTGATACAGGATTAGTCTTTCAATTATTTTAAGGCGATAAATTGGTACTGCACTAGTCTTAGTTGGACATTCCACTGCACGCAGTCTTCTCAGAGAAAGAGAAGAACAAAGCGACGACTTGTTGTAGAATCGTATGCAATTCATATGCAAAGGTTATAAATATAACCTTTACCACCCAAAATCTTGGATCTTTTTCTCTAGTTTTTATATTGTGTTGAGCACCTTCAGTATTCAAGTTACTGATCTTCGTCATGACATACACACATTTTTATCGGCTTTATTTCTTCTTTTGTGCTATAAATCTTTTCTTCTAGCATTTATGATCCAGCTATCATCCCCCATTTGGTCGAAAGGTGTCTACGTGGGGCGTCCTTTACCGGCCCTTCCACTCACATTCAATTAATATATTTGCTTCCTCAGACTTTCTTCCTTCATTCTCTCCAAATGTCCAAACTAACGCACCAGTTCCTTCTCAATTCTCGTAACTACATTAAAACAATAATTTAATATATTACTCACATGGCCTCGACAGTGAAATAAGACCTTATTTGTGTAAATTATGTACTGTCACAACCTTCCGTAATGACACACAGTTTAAATGCACTTTTCGTTCAACTAATCATCGTAACTTTATGTCAAATAAGTTATGACGACAATCATGCTTACAATGCGGCGGTGACAGCTAGTGGTTAAACGGGAGATATTATGTTTAGGGTTATTGTCATTGTTGCCAATGTCATCACATCATGCCACATCCGGAAACACCCTGCGGTAGCCAAACTATGTTCTCAGAGACCCGTGTCTCCCTATAGTCGCGTAGAAATGGCATTGGAAATTACTGCCCTCTCCATGATTGTGACGAAAGTTTAGTCTAATTTAACGTTTTGGTAAATCAAGTCCCATTTTGGTAAACTTAGTAAAAAGAAAAAAACTGTCACGTTGACGTATCAATTTCAGCCCAAAGGCTGTCAATGTGTGAGTGTTGCTAGACCAAACGTAAAAACCAAATGACCCCATTTTACTTCCGAGTAAAAATGTTTTATGCTACGTACCTAGGTGTTTTTTTTACCTTGCTCTTATGATTAATTAAATTTTAATGTCTTTGATGTGATTGATGATTGAAGGATTTTGGTCACATGAGTCTTCTATTCACTGTCAAAAAAATATACCGAGTGAAGATTATATATTTCATAGCGGTAGCACAACGTAATTTTTTGCATCGAATTGAAAAATGAACTTTAGGTACCTAAGTCAAAAAGAAAATGCTCCTGCACCGAGTTAATACGATAGTGTGGGAGGAGTATCTTTTAAAATCGGCTAACGCTTGTGTCGCCGACTGTCCTGATGTTTATTTTTATTATCTCCCGCCTAGTTCCGCGGTGTATCCGCCGCCAGAAGGTACTTGTTCCGTTATAAAATTGCTATACATTTCCGAAGGCTTTGCGGTATTTTTTATAGCTATTATAAAAACTTACGACGGAAGTTACCAAAGAACCGCTTATGACGCAATAGGGTAAATAAAACAAGTAAGGCGTTTTGTCTGTGTTGAAAAATTAAGTAAAATAAAAAAATGTTCCAGCGTCACAATCTCGTGCTGGTCCCAAACTCCGATACTCTGTCAGCAAAAAAGCTGACTTCTATTTTCCCTCGGAATCAGTCGTTATAAATATCCTTAGCTCATCACCGGACATCCAGGAGAGGGGAGCGACTTCATCCTTATGTTGTTCAGACACCTTTTGTGCGCACGAAGCGTTTCGCCTCGTCGTTTCTAATGCGCACCGCTAAGGAATGGAATTCGCTCGATTCCTCTGTTTTTCCGGAAAAGTACAATTTGGATGCCTCTAAGGCTAGAGTGAATAGGCTTTTACTGAACCAACGAGGAACATGGTCGGCTACATCTTCACTTACCATCAGGTGAGATCGGGGTCAATCGTTGGTCAGTTTTAATAAATAAAAAAAAACCTAACCTTAGTTATACCTAGATTTAAAACTGTTACTGTTGGTGTTAGGTATACCAACTATAACCTGTGGAATTTTAGTAAACCTAACATTTTTTTTTGACGCGATCTTTAAAATTAATGTAATTTCTCTTTTGTAAATTAGCGTTGAGAATAGACGGGAAGAAATGAGATTGTTAAGAATGAGAAATAAAAAGCACTAATTAGATCTAAATAGTCTTTAAGGTTGGCAAGATGCAGATAGGCTACGTCTAGGGTATTCTTTATAGTAACTGTATACTTTATAATAACTGGCCGGCACAACCATATAGGATGATTTTAAAATGATTGAAAGGGAATCGCTACGTTTTCGTTTCGGTATTAGTAGATCCCTATCTAGGTTAGGCGATAAAATCTTTTCCTGATAAAAATCATCATAATCATCAACCCATTATGTCCCCACCGAGATCTGAGATGTCCCCATACTCCACCACGGGAGCCAAGTCCGGATTAGTGGAGGCTTGTAAGACTAATGGCTAGTCTTACTGTCGGAAGATTTCAAGCCGCCCTTGCGCCTCTGACCTGGCTTAACGACTGCCATCTATCGATGGCAGCCAGCACCAACTGCTTAACTTGCCTTGCGAAGCACGGAACCGCTCGGAAAAATGCCACTAGCAATAGTCATAGAACGGTCACCCATCCACGCACTGAACGCGCCCTATGTTGCTTAACCTTCGTGATCGTTATGAACATAAACATTTACATACAGGCACATACATTGCTTCTGGCCCCACACTAGGATACCCTGTGTCGTGGGAGCCAGAAACAGCGACGTCACAAACATGTAAACATCCAAGACCTGGGTTTCTTTTTTTTTCCCCAGCTGGGGATCGAACCCGGGACCTCTCGCATGGTAAGCAGATGCGCTAACCACTACGCCACAAAGGTCGTCAGTGATGTGAATGATTCTTCTTCTTCATAATTAATTTAAAATACTAAAATCTTTTTTGTATTTCTAGTCTTATGATTGTAATTCCAACACGGGCGGTCTGCCGGAAGCAGCAACTAGGGCTGTAAGGCGAAAACGACTTTATCCATCCGAACCCCTCGGAGACGCGGGAAAGTACGACGTCACATCTGACGGGCGCTCTGACGTCACTCGTGTTATCATCCTGTAAATTATTTCGGGGTAATGATAGTAAAGGAATGTATTGGAGGATAAGGTAAAAAGTACCCGAAAGAAGCGTGCCAAGATTGTTGAAATGACGATCAGTGGCAATTTCTAGGCCAGGTTTTTTAAAACCACAGTTCGTCGCGGTGTTGGCGAATAGTTTCTAATAGGGTAGTTTCCAGGGTCAAACTAATTAAATTCTAGTTAATCCGTATTTTAGATTATAAAAAAATATTGGACACGTTTTTTTTTTTTTCGATTAAACAAAAAATAACAAAGATATAGCCCACAAAAGTTACGTGTGACGTCAAGCCGTGCTGCATTTTTTGTCATTTTTGGTCTAATTTACAAATTAAAAAATACATGTCCCTTATTTTTTAATAATCTAAAATACGGACTAATTACATTTTTGAGGGCAACTAGCCTATTGTTAATTCTGCAAGTATGTATTTCTAGAGATTATTATTTGGACGAATTGTTCTTTATGGAAATTCTTAATTTTACCAATTCTTAATTTTCCGAATGCTTCATTTTCCTAACTCTAATTCGGTTTTTTTACAAAAGAAAGTACAGTTAGATACATTTATGTATTGTATTATTTTGTATGTTTTTTGGATAAGTGCCGTTATAGATACCAATAAATAATTTTTTTTTTCAAGGATTGTAGCAATGAGGATCTCAATAAATAGGAGAAAATACTATGAGGTTAACACTACTTAAATGTATCTTACTGTACATACTTACTTTCTTTTGTGAAATATCCGATCTCCCACTTTTTAGAGTTAGGATAATGAGGCTTTTAGAACATTAAGAATTGGTAAAATTAAGAATTTCCATAAAAAACAATTCGTCCAATTAATAACCCGCAGAAATACACAATCGTCGACATCTCTGTGATGATGGCATTCGATGTAAATTGCGTAGCAGTCTTGTTCATCTATCGATCAACGTTCCAATAGATATTGAATTGGCATAAAGTTCGGTGCATGGATGGGTAACCGTTCTATGACTAACGCTAGTGGCATTTTTCCGAGCGGTTCCGTGCTTCGCAAGACACGTTAAGCAGTTTGTGCCGGCTGCCGTCGATAGATGGCTACAGCCACTAGTCTTACAAGCCTCCACCAATCCGGACTTGGCCAACGTGGTGGAGTATGGGACTCATCCCCGGGTCTCTACCCGTGGCCCCCGGTGGGGACATAAAGGGTTGATGATGATGATCTCAGGCACAAACATTGCTTCTGACCCCGCACTAGGATACCCTGTTTCGTGGGAACCAGAAACAGCGATAACGCAAATGATGCATTAATCTTTAATATCAATAAATTGACTACTTCCACAAGCGAAAGTTGAAAGCGATCTACATAAGTTTATGCGTGACTGTCTGTGCAGACACGCCTCGAACACGTCCAAGACGAATCCGTCTGTCGCTTCCACAGTCACATACAAAACCCATTCCGGCGACGGGGAATCCTAACATTTATTCGGGATCTTATCTCAGTGCTAGCATAATTCATTGGGGCATGTGACGTGTTTAAAATTACATAACAATCTAAGCACGCAAAGCGGGGAGAAAAACTTCTCGCAGCCCGATAGCGATAGGCTCACTGCACCAGTTACGGGCCTAGTTACGGGCCTTCAAAGATAGAGACCAATTTGCACGACTTGAATACAAAGATGTCTTATTTATTTATTGATAAAATGGATACACAAGCAGTACGCAGATAAAAAAATAGTCTTGTGTTAAACAGTAGATTAATATTAAATGTATTCAGATAAGATAAGATAAGATAAGATAAGATAAGATAAGATAAGATAAGATAAGATAAGATAAGATAAGATAAGATAAGATAAGATAAGATAAGATAAGATAAGATAAGATAAGATAAGATAAGATAAGATAAGATAAGATAAGATAAGAATGTTCTTTATTGCACATAAGAAACCAGAGACAAATAAAATTTACAATTAAAAACATACAATAGGCGGTCTTATTGCTAACAGCAATTTCTTCCAGACAACCTTGTGACGGAAAGATTGTCGAAGGAAACAGAGAATCGGGTAGTTGGTGCAAATACGAATAATACATACTTATACTTAATAATATACTTACATAAATCTTACTTATATAAATTATTATAAACTACTACATAAATAAGTTATAATACCTATTTGTAAGAGGAGGATAAAATGAATATAATATACCTACATAGAAAGGAAAGTAATTGAGTGATAGATACTTAGTTTAAAGAGATAGATATAGTTCTTTTACCCGATTTTTAAATATAGCTGGTGAAGGGGAGCGCCTTATTGAGACCGGCAGATCATTCCATCATCATTCCTCGGGCTGCCCTTACAGTTAGGAGATTTGTATCTAGTGTTCATTATGAGTAATAATTGTTCAGTTTGAAAGTTTGTTTGGAAGAATGAAATAAAACCTGATAACTAAAAACTTTGACGTTCATAAAGTAAAAATTTAGTTTTAATTATGTGACATCCTTCGATGCGTTGCTGAGCGAGTGTGATTTCAGGAGAACCAAGTCACCTACCTTAAAATCCTCTGAAGGTCGGCGAGAAGCGTCAGCATACTGCTTTGCTTTGTCTTGCTGAATCTCCACACGTTCGCGGACCCCAGTCAACGAGTTCAGAAAAGATCTGAGGTAAGGAGTTATCTGCGGAATAAAATTGTCCTTACCTAAAATGGCACGAAGGTCATGAGTGACCTCTGTGGGTGACCTCATCTCTCTGCCAAAAGTTAAGTAAGCGGGTGACTTACCTGTAGTTCGGCACTTGGCACTGTTCAAGGCGAAACATATCACCGGCAACTTCTTAGGCCAGGAGGTATGGTCTTCTTCCACGAGTTGCGCCAGCATCGCTTTCATGTCACGATTTTTACGTTCCGCAGGATTTGCTTCCGGGTGATACAGAGGAACAAGATTTTGCTTGATTCCCAGAGCAGACATGCATTGACGCATCACTGCGGAGACAAATTGGACACCATTGTCTGAAATAATCCTGCGTGGCAAACCAAAGCGCATAAAGTACTCCTCAATGAGCACAACAGCACATGCCTCAGCGGTGGCTTCTTTCAGGGCATACAGCTCTACCCAACGAGTTGCCGTGTCCTCGATGAGAAATATCCACCTCTCCCCCTGGTCTCCTGCTGGCAATGGACCAAATAAGTCCATCGCTAACACCTCATTACGCTGGTTCATCAGAGGTGTCTGTAGCAGACCTGGCGGTTTGGCGTTGGCGGCTTTATAGCGCTGACAGTGTATGCAGGCTTTGACATAATCGTTGATTATTCTCCGCATACCTGTGAAATAATATAATTGAGCTACCTTTTGGTATGTCCTGTCAACGCCTGGGTGGCCAGCTGTCTGAGAATCATGCAGCTCGTTCAAAATTCCTGTAACTTGGCCAGCAGGTATAACTAGTTGAGGACATTCGTTGTCAGAGTCTGGATTATACCGGAAGAGGACGCCTTGATCCATGAGGTATCCTCTCTCGAGCCATCTTTTGGCAGCAATATCGTCGGTACCTTCAAGTTCCTTTATGATCTTCTCTACCTCAGGGTCTGAAGCTTGTTCCTGGCGAAGCTGGCTGGGCGTCTTCGTGGGAAGATCACAGATTACAGAGCAGATGCCACAATCCTCACGTGAGTCGTTCGAACAAATGGGTCTGCTTAGCGTATCGGCCACGACATTCGCCTTCCCTGGGGTGTACTCGAAACGGATATCAAAGGCTTGAAGTCTTAAGGCCCAACGGACTAACCTGCCTGCTGGTGATTTGAGTGAGAGCAGCCAGCGAAGAGGTTGATGATCACTGCCAATGATGACTGGTTGGCCGTCGAGGTAAGGTCGAAACCGCTCTACTGCCCACACAACGGCGAGTGCCTCGCGCTCCGTGGTCGAGTAGTGACGCTCCGCTGAGTTGAGAAGTCGGCTGGCGTATTCGATCGGCCTTTCCTCGTGTCCATCACCCTGTAATAAAACGGCACCTAAGGCGTAGTTACTTGCGTCAGTTCGCAGAACGAAGGGGCGGCTGAAGTCGGCTTGAACCAGAATGGGAGCTGTGGTCAGGAGACGTTTCAGCTCGTTAAATGCTTGGGACTGCTCTGAGTCCCAGATCCAGACTTGATTTTTCTTAGTCAGGCGTGTCAATGGCTCAGCAACTTTGGAGAAGTTCGGTATGAACTTTCTGAACCACGAACAGGTCTGCAGAAAGGTTCTCAGGTGCTTGAGAGTACCTGGCTCCTTCATCTCGAGAACAGCACTCACCTTCTCTGGGTCGGTGGAAACACCTTGCTGTGTAATAACGTGACCGAGGTATTTAACGCTTTCCCTAGCGAAGGCGCACTTCTCCCTGTTGACGTGGAGGTTGAACTCGGCCAGACGTTTGAAAACTACCTCTAGGTCTTGTAGGTGTTGTTGATAACCTTGTGAAATGATCAAAAGGTCATCTAAGTATGCTAATATAGTTACGTCTTGCAGAGCCGAACAGGAACGTAGACGATCGATCAGGCGCGTAAGTGTAGCTGGCGAATTCTTGAGACCATATGGCATGCGTTTAAAACGATAGGTCCCCAGCGGACAGACGAAAGCCGTTTTGTCCCTATCAGCTTCACTTACCATAACCTGCCAGTACGATGATCGAAGGTCCAATGTGCTCATGAAGCAATTTTGCTTCGTGCTCTGGAGTAGGTCGTCAATGCGTGGCATTGGGTAGGTATCTGACTTTGTGATTGCATTCAGGCGCCTGTAGTCAACACAAAATCGGACGTCACCATTGGGCTTAGGCACCATCAGCACCGGTGAGCTCCACGCCGACTCACATTCTTCTATGATGTCGTCTTGGAGCATTTGGTCAATCTCTTTTTTCATCAACTCCTTCTTGGAGGGATTGACTCGATAAGGTGGTACAGCTATAGGCGGGTGCTCACCTGTTTCGATGCGGTGCTCTGCATAAGGTGTTGGAACTCCCCCTGCTTTGAAGACGTGCGCGTGTCGGGTGAGGACGTCAGCGAGCGCTTGCCGCTCAGCTGGTTTAAGGTGAGTGCCCTCATCATCCCTGAGGACATCTGCAGCAGCACAGGACACGCCACGGGAGGTAGGCTCGAAGCACAGCTTGTGTTGAATTTTATTATTATTATTGAAGTACCATACCTCCTTGTGAAAATTAATCACAACTCCAGCAGTGGTAATAAAATCAATGCCTAATAACGTTTCGTTATTCGTCGCTTCCGGAAAAATTAAAAACGGAACCCTAATTACCTCCTGCTCTAGGCTTACCTCCAGCGTGGTGGTAAGTACCTCCATCGTTCGCACTACTCCGTCAGCAAGCTTCACGTTCTGCGTTGAAGGCTGGAGCGGATGGTTGTGACGTAAAAGGAGAGTATACAGCGTGTGACCCGCAATACAATGCTTAGCTGCTGTATCAATTAACGCGGTGCCGTTATTGCCCAAAATCCCAATTTTAAAAATTGGGCGGGAATCGCGACCCGAGCGACCCGCGAGTTCAGTACCGTTTGCCAGAAGGGCGACATTTATATTTTGTTTGTCATTATTATTATACACCGCCGAACATTTTTGTGCGACAGAATCCGAAGCGACAACATCGTGATCACTCGAACTTGGACCCGTCGGAACTAGAATTGACCTAGGTACTTCGCTTAATGTGCGAGAACAATAACAAAAATGTTCGTTACACGAGTCGGCATTCATCAAAAGATGGTTCGTATTACAAACATTGTTATCACAATGACCCGACGCTTCATAGACACCCAAACATTTGGTAGGCATAGTGTTGCATGCAGAAACATTATTATTACAAACATGATTCGAAACTTCACTGCGATGATAACCAGTTAAATTATTCGCAAAATTATTATTTTGTCGCAAAAGGGCCGAATTATTGCATGCATCACTATTTTCCTTAATAGGCATGTAGGTATATTGCATTCTATTTTTAGAACAAGTATCATTCCCGACATGTACTTTCGAAATAATATTCGAAGACTGATTCGTACGTTGATAACCGTCGTTATCGATATTACGTATTTCACCAAAACACGACTGAGATTCGACACTATAAAAGCTTTGCTCACTTTTATCATTAACCGGCACGAACGCAGAGTTATTATTATGAGAATGTGACTCACCAGACTTCAAAAGTTTACGACACTCTTCTTTAGAATGTCCAAACCTTTTGCAATACGCGCAGACGGGACGATGCTTAGTTCCGCTGCCCTCTGCGGCAGCGCGATGCGCGGGAACCGTCGTCGGCGTCGGCAGCGGCTGCGCGGGCGCGCGCGGTGGCGTGGCGGTGCGGGGCGGCGGCGGCGGCGCGGCCGCGGTCGGCGCGCGGTCCGGGAGCGCGCCTCGTGCGCGCGCGTGCGCGCCGGCGGCAGCGGAGGAGGCCGGGGTCGCGCGGAACGTGTTCGCGCCGGCGGCGGGCGGCGATGGCCTCGCTGTTGATGTTCGTCGCTCCTCTTCACCCATGGAGTCTTCGATGTTTCTAGCATGATGTAATAACTCGTCGAATGTAGTAAACTCCTCTCTGCGGAGTCGTTTTCTTATTCGTACGTTTAAAAGGCCGTATATCATATCTAATTTAACTTTCTCATTTAGATCGTTCGTAGGTAGTCTGGATAACAGGGCGCGCGCTTTGGCAACGAACACGTCGGTATTCTCGTGCTGTTGTTCGGTTGCAAATAAGTCGCGGTAAATCCTATGGGGAGGCCGCCGGTCGCCGTAGGCGCTTCGTAGGTTATGAACGACGTCGTCCCATGTAGTTACTTGATTTTTGATACCCTGCCACCAGGTTGCCGCGTCATGCGTCAGCAACATTGACATACCTTTAATCGCATTATTGTCAGTCACGTTAGCACACTCTTTATAACTTTCTACTGCGTCTATAAATCCTTCTATGGATTCGGTGGGTGCGCCGCTAAAGACAGCCTTACAACGCGCAAAATTACCATTTTCGGCGAGCACCGGCGCGGGCGTCGAGGTCGACGCGTGGTGGCCGAGAACACTGTCCAGGATTTCCTTTATAGCGTTGGTTTGCGTTCTTTGTAAACTTTCTAGGAGTATGGAAACAGTCTGCTGTGAGAATGTTGCGTCAGCATCGCGGGGGGCGGCGGGGCGGCGGTTTGGCTCATACCCGACGTTGTCGTCGTGCTGGAACTCCTGGTGTTCGTGCTGAGGTGATGGCACAAAGGAATGGGGAATGCTTGATGCATCTTCTCTGTTGCCATGCGGAATTGATTGTAGCTGGGCAGGCATCATTAGCGCGGGAGACCCATTTCCTCGGTCTTCCTCGTCGCTATGTACTACCAGGTTACCTTTACTTCTGGTAAAATGCGTCATTCTGCCGATAGTTCGTGCCTACGTGCGTACCAAACACGAACGCACGAGTTTTTGGTAGGTAGCTACGGAGTTGTACGGAATTTGTCACACACCCACGAATTGTTTAGTTTATCCTATTATACCACTCATCCACACTGTTGGGACGCCATATATGAGAGGGTTATCTCAGGATTGTTCTAGAAAACACAAGAGAGTTTGGGGAAAGAGTCTATTTATCAAGTTACACCGATCACATTCATGTAAATAAAACAAAGGTGGGTCGTAAGCCCTAATCTAAGGAAAAAGTGGTAATTTGAATACAGTGCGATAGTGTGTGTGAGAAAAAAACGGCCGTCCGGTACGAGGTTCACAGATCAACTCCCTCGTCCAGGCGTGAGCCGGATACACAGCGCTGACAGCCTAGTTGGTATATAGTGTTGGTCTGTGCCCGCGAGTCGCCCGCGGAGGTAAAAGGGATGCCGGACGGTTATGGTTTACGATATATTTTAATTTAATTGTATTTTTTGTTACATACAAAAGTCAATTCATATGGTTGTTCAAGTGATATAAAAAAAAATTTTACTTGATTTGCGTAGATCTACACGATATATCGGGTGTACTTTTACAGCGTATCCTAGTTTGGGACCAGTACAAGTGATTGTGTTGTGGAGAAGATATTTTTATAATAACTAAGAGCGTCTTGCGCTAAGGCACTGGATAAAAAAGTGAACATCGAATTATTTATCCTAGGATAAACGAATAAATAGCTGATAACCAGGGTTGTCAGTCACACAATTATTAATCCCATGAATGCCTCTACAAATGGTGCAGGACGTGTTTGTCCTTATCTATCTTAAGGAGCTTACTCGTGAATAAACAGATATAGATAACCTAAGAATATTCTTTATTGCACACCGGAAAAAACAAAAAACCCAAAATAATCACAAAGTTTCATGGTAGCTAAAAGGAATTTCTTCCAGACAACCTTATGAGGGAAAATTGCTGAGAGTTTGAAAGACTGGTAGCCGGTGCAAATTTGAATATTGATATATCTAGCTGTCGTCAGATAGCGATGGCGCAAGCCAACCTTATTAGTATTGCTTAGTTAACATAACCGTAGCTGTCTTGTACTCTGTAACATATAAATATCTTAATCGAGAGGCTTCAGGGCCGCCGAGAGGCGCCGCGCCCACGTCCGCCCAGCAGCGGAATCAGGACGTGCCAACTAAACGGAACAAACATAAGCCCGCATGTGGGAATAATTTAAAATACGCAAAAATACGGCCACTTCACTTCTAACCCGCCGGGGGTGAGGCCTCCCCTTGCGTATTTTTCGGTATGCGTGGCAGGTGGCACCCCCCAAGGGGGGGTTCGTTAAAAAGCGACCCGGTAGGTAGTATTATAAAAGTTGCGCCTACTGCGTGTAAGTAGTGGTGGTGTGAGGGCCCCGCGGCCCCTCGCGGCCCCCAGTACCCACCTAGTTAGACAGTTAAAAGTATGCGGTATTAACAGAACGGAAATGAATATACAAGTATGTACCTACGGATTCGGGAGGCTGGCAGGCTGCGACGCGAACCGGGTTAGATAATGAAAATACTTTGCCTCGCTGTATTTTTGTTTTTTTTTTTCTCTGTAACGTTCCGCTATGCTTTTTTTACTCGCGGGTTTTTCGACGCAATGCTGGGATGTTCGCCGAGCGGTTTTTAGAAATGGGTGTGCGTAGGTATCGTAGATCAGATATTGGTGTTAATTGGGTTAATTATTGGCTGTTGACGTTGGTAGCTTTATTTGTTCTACATGGTGGTGACGAAAATAGAGTTTTCACGGGAGTACTAATTATTTCTAAAGATAACATTTGGTACATTTTCAAGTTGTTATTAAATTAAAAACACAGAATTATATATATTTTTTGCTTTAAATAGTATTTATAGTACCTCAAAAAACTTAATGAAGAAGTATTAATATTATAATTAAATTCTGTAAAAATAATACAACTTCAGACAATAGATGAAAAGCCTCAGACGGACGTGCTTTGACCAAATAGGGGATGTATTAGCAAAGCGCAAGATAAAAAAAAACCCGTAACCGCCGTGTGCGCGTGCAACGATTAATGAATGTCAATGAAGCGAAAATGTCAGGATTATGGCAAGTGAGAGCCCTTGGTGTCTGCCTATGCCACCTGGGACACAGGCGCAAGATTATGTGTGTATGTGAAAGAGACATTCGTTAGCAAAATTCATTGAGACATCGTTAAGAAAAATATAATCTTTCAATTTTGCGTCCAGTGCTGGTTTTATTTACGAATGACTTTTCAGGAAGTTTGATACAATAAATTACGAACCGTTCAATAATCGTTGAATTTCACTTAAATTAACTTTAAGTTTTGTACCTACTGTCTAACTATTTGTTCACAATTCATTGAAAATTTAGTAATATTTTCAAAAGAATCACATGTCATAGTAATTCTAATAAAATGAAGAAATTTGGAAACACATAAACGTAAGGTATAATTACTCAAGATATTTGTGTGATATTTTAAAAATACCTATTAAAATTAAGTAAACATTAAAACCTATGAAAATACACAAATAAATTCACGCCAATATCCCCGGGATTACCATGTGCCACCAAAATAACTGTTTTACCTTTGGGCTTTCATTCATCGTAAATACTGAAAAATACCGGCTTATAGTTCCTGCTTTACAATAACGAATATTGTATTATTCATTAGAGGTACGAAATACTGTGAGCGGACAAATTAATTTTCTCAAACCTACTCTATTTTACATCATAAAGAATACCTTTGTCTGCATAGACAGTTGTATAGAACCTCCTTTCGTAAAACCTAATCCAAAATGACAGCCTCCCCTCGCACTGCAGCAAGCCTTCCGCCTTAAAAAGGAAACAAAAACAGACGTCATAATCGTACTCCGAAATTAAAAACGAAAAACAAGTGACAGCGGAGCGATTAAAAAAAAACGAGGAGAGGAATCTAATCCACGCGTGACACGCAGCCTCCGACCCCTCACGCACACAGGCGGGGCCGCGTGTGTGCACACGCGGTGGGTACGCACACACGGACGCACGCAATTTTTGATCAATACTTAAAAATTAACCCAATGCCGGCTGCCTCGCTAGTTTTTAAATTATACTGCGCATGTCCTGATTTTTAATCAGCCCCCTTGTGACGCCTACATAATGTACATACGTACACGTATAAGGCGTATGTGAAGCCACCGCATATTATGTATCTTTTTTGTACATGCGTAGTTTTTTGGGACTTCATTAAAAGTCTGTATAGACGTATGTCTACAGGTACTTGTGCGGTGGCCATATCATGTACGCCTGTTACAGGTTTGCAGGGAAAATCGAATGTACGCTACGCGATAGAATCTTCAACTGAGTATCAATATTTCTCTAGCTGAGGCCTAATAAGTTAGACTACGCGTAATACATGTTCTAAGATTGTGATTTTTACTTTTTATATTTTTGGCACACATTGTACATTGATTTGCAAGTAAAAACTACGTACACACATACAGAAGCTCAAGCCTGTATCAACAGGGGTAGGCAGAGACCAGGGACACTTGCCACAATCCTGATCACTTCATCGACATTCTACACACATATAGAAGCTCACGCCTGTATCCACAGGGGTAGGCAGAGACTAGGGACACTTGCCACAATCCTGATCACTTCATCGACATTCATTAATCGTTGCATGCACGCATGCCGATTTCGGGCACTTTATACCTTGCCCTTCGGTAATACATCTCATCCTTTTTTTTTATTAATGTATCATCATCATCAACCCATTATGTCCCCACCGAGAGGCACGGGTCACTTCCCTGAGGAAGGTATAGGCCATACTCTACCACGGGGGCCAAGTCCGGATTGGTGGAAGCTTGTAAGACTAGTGGCTGGTCTTACTGTCAGAAGTTTTCAAGCCGCCCTGAGGCCTCTAACTTGGCTTGACGACTGCCATCTATCGACGGCAGCCGGCACCAACTGCTTAACGTGCTTTGCGAAGCATGGAATCGCTCGGAAAAATGCCACTAGCGTCAGTCATAGACGAGGACCCATCCATGGAGTGAACGCGCTGTATGTTGCTTAACCTTAGTGATCGCTTAAGATCACTCAGGCAGCTCAGGCTACGAGCGATTCATTTAGTATATCTCAATTATTTTTCTTTCTTTCTTTCTTTTCACAAGCATTGAAGATCTGTTACACTTAAAAACAGCAGTGAAATTGCTTCGGTACATCGTTTGATTCCGGCGTGTATTTACGAATTCATATCAGCGATAACACTCACATAATGTGAACTAAAACATCGGAACACCAATAATTCACAATAGACCATAGTAGTGTCTTGTCGAAGTAATCGCTTTGTCGAAGTTGAAGAATGTCGAAGTTCAATATGACACTCAGGCAGGCAGCCACAAATTGCACTGTTAGTATTAAGTTGCTAAGTAATTAACCCTATTTAAAAGATTAAATATAATTTACAAATACATTTTTTAAATCGCTCATAGCCCCGGCTGCCTGAGTGATCTTAACAATCACGAAGGTTAACCGACATAGGGCGCGTTCAGTGCATGGATGGGTCACCGTCTGTGACAAACGATTGTGCCATTTTTCCGAGATGTTCCGTGCTTCGCAAGGCACTTTAAGCAGTTGGTGCCGGCTGCCGTCGATAGATGGCAGTCATTAAGCCAAATCAGAGGCCTTAGGGCGGCTTGAAAACTTCTGACAGTAAGACCAGCCACTAGTCTTACAAGCTTCCACTAATCAGGACTTGGCCCCCGTGGTGGAGTATGGCCCATACCTTCCTCAGGAAAGAGACCCATGCCCCTCGGTGGGGACATAATGGGTTGATAATGAAATTAATTACAAACAAAATCTAAGTTTCACAGGGCGGACAAGATACTCATCTTAAACTATGCACAGCAGTCAAAGAATATTTCAATGTTGTAAGATTGGGCTAGAGCGTTATGTTGCGATATGAGCCTTTGCTTATTACAAAAATGACCTACTCTTTGATGGTGTTTTTGCAAATGGTGTGTATTTAGAACGGTGCAATCAATCAACATATTTATACATAAACTTACGCCGCTACCACTTAGGAGTAGGCAGAAGCCAAAGTTTGTCACTTGCCACGGTACTGACAAACCTGTTTTACTTCACTATTACTCTCGACTATAATAATTGTATTATTTTTTATGACTCTCTATTGAATATCCGACATTTTTTATTATTTATTGGTGAATTGACTACCTAGTTTTGACAATTTTCTAAACGTGTTGACTATTTAATCACATAATTTTTAATTACAAATTCTATTTGATATATCTTAACATTTTTTTAACCCTTAACCAGGCATGGGTAGTAAGAATTTTTCATTGGTTTTGGACTTTATATCAAAGTGATAAGCTTCAATTTAAAGTGGTACCTATTAGATCACTGCCTGGTTAAGGGTTAAACAACATTGTAAACTTGGACATGTTCAGAATTTGTTGATATTAATTTGAAATTATGCCCTAAAAATATTTGTATGCCCTGTGGGTAAAGCATGAAGATCTAAATGACCCTCAAGACCTGTACTCAATACCTATGCTTATGACAAATAAATGTTTTGATTTGATTCAAAACCATTCATTAGTCTCACGCACATAGACGCCCGCCGGTTTTGTGTACATTTGATATTGCACTTCGCTAATATATTCACTCATCGACTCATGCATATTCACTCGATGCTTCACTCCTTTTTTCTACATCCTCTCCAAAACAACGTATTACTTTCTCAATTCCGATCACAGCACCCTCTTTCAGTCCACGACGTTCCCGAATCACATCATAGCAGATTCTAATGATCCAACCAAAACTCAATTCGTTGTCAATGAACACAGACTTGTTCTCTAAAATTCTGTTTTTTATATCTATAAAAATTTTGTGAAATCTCCTTAGTAGACTTTTCCACATTTTAATGAAAAAATATTTGTAAATCGTGTGCAACTGCCATGAGACAGCAAACTGTACTGTATTTAAGTTAATTAACATGACTTTAATTTTTCTGCCT
Source organism: Yponomeuta plumbellus (assembly GCA_947310845.1). Taxonomy (NCBI): domain Eukaryota; kingdom Metazoa; phylum Arthropoda; class Insecta; order Lepidoptera; family Yponomeutidae; genus Yponomeuta; species Yponomeuta plumbellus. The sequence continues at coordinate 21,367,836 of OX371203.1, forward strand.
ACCCCCTCGGGGATAGCGGGCAAGAGTTTATTATTATTATTATATTATTATTTTTTTCAGATTTACCTATCTTTAACATTTAATTAAATTATTTGTTTTTGACAAAATGAATTGTTGCATACTAAATTACAAAAAAATATTACCTCTAATGGAAAAACACGCTTGATTTCCCTATGACTATTGTTATAACATCAAATGTTGTCATGTTTTACAAATAAAATTCTTTCGGCCTTACTAATAAATAAGTTATACACTCTGAATAACTATTTGACGTATATAAATTTATACTGGCTTAATCGCATTTAGCGTACAAATAACCAGTTTGTAAGACCTCGCATAACGGCTGTATACCTAGTCTTGCCCTAAATACTGTAACAAAGAAAAACATTTTTTTTTCTATTGCCAATAACATTTATTACTTTAACAGTGTGTTAGTTCAATGCATAAATATAAAACAATTTAAAATATAAAAAGCTCATTCGAAGTGGTCTCCATTGGCTGCAATATAGCCCTTTAAACGTTGAGACCAGATATCAATAAAAGCACGCACTCTTTCCATGTGAAAATTTTTCACTGCCAATCGTATGCATTGTTTTAGGGAATCCAAATTATCATGGCGCTTAGAGCAAGTCGTACTCTCTAAAACTGACCATAAATCATAATCCAGCGGATTAAGATCGGGACTAGACGACGGCCAGACATCAGCGCTGATAAAGTCCGAAACATTCGTTTCTAACCAAGACAGTGTAGACCGACCTTTATGACCAGGCGCCGAGTCTTGCTGGAAGGACCATTCTTGGTTATTGAACATGGCGTTGTTAAGGGGCTTCACTACCTTCTCAAGAATGGTATCTTGATACACTTGTGCTGATTTTTTTATACCTTTTTCACAAAAGTATGGCTCGGTCACTCCTTCGTAGCTAATACCCCACCAAACCATCACTGAAGTCAGATAATATTTAATATTTATTGTTAAAATATTGCCTAATAGTAAAAAAAATCGCATCCGTAAACTAAATTTTTCTGTGACCTCCCCTTGCGTACCGCTTCAGTAGTTGTTTCGACTTTACCACCCTATTCTTTTTTACATTATCAGTTAAGAAATAACCAGTACGTTTTTTATAGGCTGCAAGTCCTAAGTCATCTTTTAAATTACGTGACATGGTTCTAGGTGCTATCTTCATCTCTCGAGATAAAATCTTTTGCTTTCGGACAGGATTTCTTCGAATTCTTTCCCTTACTGCTTTGACCACCTTTTTCGTAGGAACCCTACATGGACGGCCAAATCTTTTTCTGTCACAAACAGAGGAGGTCACATTGCACCTATTAAAACCCCGGTACACAAACATTTTACTAATACCAAGAGTATGGAGAGTTTTAAAAATTGCATTTGGCTCCATACCTACTTTGTGTAATGCAATCACAGCGATTCGGTTCTCTTTATCACCCCACTGCATTTTAATATCGCAAAATATTGTACAATGTATTGGCGCCAAAATGAGAATACACAACGAACAATCATATAAAAATAACAGATTCCAAATTCAAATGTAATATTTTGTTTATTTTTAATTGTAACAGTATTTATGGCCAGACCAGCTCATAACCTTTATTAGTAAGGCTTATAGACTTTATGTTTAAATCGGCATTTTTGGACTGTCTTAAGAAATAGAGTTTTTATAAATTAAATATAATATAATAATATCTTCAACAAAAGACAGCAAACACTTCCGAGCTCTCGCGATCAGTCACCCAAGTTAATAATTCTAAGAATACTCAGGTCGTAGCACTACGCGGCTACGCGATGCCTACGAGCGACTACGAGCTACGACGCGTGGGCGTCGTTCATTCTTTGTATTACTTAATCAGCCTTTAGATGGAATGCCGTTGTTATGACTCTCAGACACAACACTCACAGTGAAACATACTATAATTGAACGAAAGATAAATGGTTGGAACGCGAGGCGACAAAAAATTGGAATACAGTGTCTAAGCTTTTAGAATATACCTCGGGCTCTAGAGAAGGCTTCGGTTTTCACCGAAAGCACACGAGTGTAATACTACTTCCTGCTCTGAATAAAACTCTTCTTCACTATTTTGAAAATTTATGTAAATTTATAAATAACAAAACAAAATAAACATTTCCTTATTGCAATATAATCGAGTCGAGTCGAGTCTCCCAACGGGTGGGCCTTAAAATGAACATGGACAAAACGAAGTTCATATCGAACGCCCGTGTTGTGCCCACCCCAATAACAGTGGGGAACTCGACTCTCGAAGTTGTAGACGAATACGTCTACTTAGGACATACAGTCCAATTAGGCCGGTCCAACTTCGTGAAAGAGGTCAATCGTCGAATCCAACTCGGCTGGGCAGCGTTCGGGAAACTCAGAAAAGTCTTTTCCTCCGATATACCTCAATCCCTCAAAACAAAACTGTACAACCAGTGTGTGTTACCAGTGATGACTTATGGCACTGAAACGTGGCCTCTTACTATAGGCCTCATAAGAAAGCTCAAGGTCACGCAACGAGCTATGGAGAGGGCTATGCTCGGAATTTCTCTACGAGACCGAGTCAGAAATGATGAGGTCCGTAGACGAACGAAAGTGGTCAACATAGCCCAGCGGATTAGTAAGTTGAAGTGGCAGTGGGCGGGGCACATAGCACGCAGAACTGATGGCCGATGGGGCCGAAAAGTTCTCGAATGGAGACCACATATCGGCAAGCGCAGCGTAGGACGACCAGCCACAAGATGGACAGACGATCTCATCCAAATAGCGGGAAGACGCTGGATGCAGGCCGCTTCCGACCGGTCCTTTTTTAAATCCATGGAGGAGGCCTATGTCCAGCAGTGGACTTTTTGAGGCTGAATGATGATGATGATAAATATAATCGGTTTTTGATTGCTCAGTTCAGGTATATTCTAAAAGCTAACAGACTGTATGTTATTATGTCAAATAGACAAGTCTTTGTCATTTACAAGTAAACAGTATAGGATTATACATAAAATATGATACACTGTCTCATTGTTCCACCCGTTAAGGCGGTTATCTACCAAGATAAAGGTCGTGGCTTCGATTCCCACTGGGGGCCGGCGTAAATTTGTATAAATCACCTCAGTCTAGGTATTTTCCATGTTTGTAATGTCCTTGCCGGTTACCGTAGCACAGGGTATCCTAGCTTGGGACTAGATTAAGTGTTGTGTTGTGTAGGAGTTATTTATTTATTTAGATATTATTTATTAACAACTGATCTCCGGACACACTTACACGATTTTGGCGGAAGTTAGGATATCCGGAGTTAAGTTAAGAATGTGTAGTGCTCACACCGGATCTTTCCTTGTATGGACCCCAGCCTCTCACATAGGAATAAGACTTGATTACTCTAATAGGCTATTTGACAGTGTGAAAAAAATAGTACTATTTATTTATTTATTAAATTCGTACAAATTATGATGATACCAACCGCTTTCGCTTCGTAGTGAACGAATTCGAACTTCACCGCTTTGAGGCATTTCAATTTAAAAAAAATGATCATTTGTCCAAAAAACCAGGACAAAATTTAATGATTTTCTATCTATAGCCATTTTATCGAAAACGGTCTGGATTGGCTGAATCTATTATGACGTCACAGATTAGTACAAATGGCGTCCGTCATTTATGACGTTTTTACGTTCATTGGTCTTGTTTACTGACCGGTGACGTCATGACGCCATATTGCTCAAAACTATTGTTCATAGTTTGAGTTTTGATACCTCTGTGAGAAGGAAATAAATAAATTACTTGCTTAAGCAAGTTTTAGTTTGAAACTGTATGTTTAGGAAATAAAAGTGTCTAAAACGCGATGTGCATCACTTCCACACTTTCAGAAGTTGTAAAAAGTTGAAAAGGTGGATGAAGTTAAAGGTCATAGCCCCACTTACACGACTCTGCTACCACCCGGCAAAAATAATATCATTCAAATATGGGCTTTAAATATTGCCATTTATAAATATTATCAATGACAGCAGACAGCTCACTGTCAGTTGTCAGATAATTTATGACGCGAATATAAAATATATCTAAACAGCAATATTTAAAACCCATATTTGAATGATATTATTTTTGCCGGGTGGTAGCAGAGTCGAGTGGGCTATGACCTCATCTCTCATCTACCAGTGTTTGAATTTTTAGGGTTCCGTACCCAAAGAGTAAAACAGACCCTAATACTGAGAAGTTTCAAGTCTTTTTTATTTGTCAGCAAACACGGTACATTAAGGTTCTACATAATACATTGTTACGGAGTAAGTGTAGCACCATTACATGGTATAAAATATTATAATTTAACATTAGAAAAGCTATATTATTTACAAAATTATTATACAATGTCAAGAACGTAAGATGTCATTGATGGATTTGAAAGTCATTATATTTTAAAGTAATCATTCATCACACTATCATAAAATTATAAAGGCGAAAGTTTGTGTGTGAGTGTGTATGTTTGTTACTTCTTCACGTCTAGGCGGCTGGATTTGGTATGGAGTTAGCTGACACCCTGGATTAACACATAGGCTATGTTTTACTGCGGGAAAATACCTTATTCCCATGGGAAAATCCCTAAAAATGTCATCATCATCATCATCATCAGGCTATATTAGTCCACTGCTGGACATAGCCCTCCCCTAATGAGCGCCATAGCGCCCTGTCTTCAGCTTGCCGCATCCAGCATCTGCCTGCAGTCCTTCGCAGATCGTCATCCCACCTGGTTAGAGGGCGTCCTACACTACGTTTGCCGAGTCGCGGTCTCCACTCAAGAACACGTTTACCCCAGCGGTTGTCGGTTCTTCGCGAAATATGGCCAGCCCACTGCCACTTCAGCTTGCTAATTCTCTGAGCTATGTCGATAACTTTGGTTCTCTGTCGGATGTATTCGTTACGAATCTCATCCTTCAAAGAAACTCCGAGCATAGCTCTCTCCATAGCTCGCTGAGCGACTTTAAACTGGTGGACCAACCCTTTCGTGAGTGTCCATGTCTCGGCTCCGTAGGTCATAACAGGTAGGACACACTGATGTCCGTGTGTCCTAAAAATGTGAATAGTTATTATTTTTACAATTAATACACAATTTATTTTCCCTAATAAACCGCGGGTAACACCACGGGGCACAGCAAGTACTGTATATACATTGTTGAACCAACCAGTTATAATAGAATCCGCTGTCCGTCCGTCCGTCGGTCACCAGGTTGTATCTCATGAACCGCGATAGTAAGATAGTTGAAATTTTCGCATGTCATGTATTTCTGTTACCGCTATAACAACAAATACTAAAAACAGAATAAAATAAATAGTAAGGGTCACCCATACAACAAACGTAATTTTTTTTGCACCTTTTTTGCTCAATAGGTAGCAAAATAATGCCATTAGGTAGACGCTTAGTTATCACTGTGAAAATAAAAAAATATTTAAGAGGGCTCCCATTCAACAAACTTGTTTCTTCCCAATTTTGTAATGAATCGTACGAAACCCTCTGCGCGCGGGTCCAACTCGCACTTGACCGGTTTTATTAGTTTGAGAAAATTCCTCTATACACTTTGAAGACTTCTTGGGACCGGGAAACCGTTTCGGTAATTACCATTATCAGATTCTGAGAACTCGTCATCTTTCATGGTTCTGGCAAATTATGTTTCAGAATAATTCATCAGATACATCAAGGAGATTTTTGTAACATAATGACTACAAAAATTATTATCTACTTACTGACAAATATTTTTTGTACTAAGTACAGCTTTTTAAACTTCCAAAAATTAAGGCGTCTACTCGTCCTTAGTAACAATCTTTGGTTTGAGGAAAACTTCGATATCACGAAAAAATATCAGTTGTTCTATATACTAAGGTTACCACGTATAACATTAATATTAAGATGATATTTGTGCCTGGCAAATAATATCTTAAAAATTCGAACGTATAAATTTTGTATTATGTAGGTATAGATTTATCCATACATAAGCTCACGCCGGTATCCCAGAGGGGTAGACGGAGAAGAAGGGCTGTCACTTGCCACGATCCTAACACATCACTTTCGCTTCACCGACATTTATTAGTCGCTGCATGCCCGCTCGCCGGCTTCCAGTACTTTTTATCTTGCCCTTCCTCCCTAATGCATCCCCTATTTGGTCGAAATACGTCCGCCAGGGGCTTCCCATCTATTTTATAGCAGTGATATTGAGTTCTTTTTACTTTATTTAATCATAAATTGAATAATTGTTAGTTTTTTAAATTCATATCAACAACTCTAATAATTTCCCTTACCGTATGTTATAGATATAATATAGATAGATAGCATAGATTTCCCTTACCGTATGGTATATATATTAGCATAGATAGAAAGAAAGTGACCTTGACTGTATACTGGGTATGCAACAGCTAAGAAATTAGTCCATACCGTGACAACAACGCGTTGGCTAATTACAGCCAACGTAAAGCGAGTGGCTTCAGAGACGCGTCGCACAAAGAGAGGCGACAACGGCCACGATCACAAACATGCGTACAACACGACAAGTATATGTTAATAACACACATACCAACACACGTGACGTTAATGTGTAAGCAGTGCACGCACACACGCCCGCCCGTCAGAGCGAAACAAAAAACGAAAACGAGTTTTCAACGAAATAAAATTAATAATTACTCGCAAATCGCGGCGCAGCCTCCATAGTTTGTTAGAAAGAGATATATAATAAAAATGTATCGCACTCTTCGCGGGGTGGTTAAATACCCCCCGCGGGCGGGGGGAGGCGCCCCCCTCGCGCCCCGCGGAGTACCCGCTCGCAATTTTTCGCTCGCCAGTTTGAGTTTAGTGAGATTCGATCCCGCAATCAGGGGGTTTTGTGTTTCAGCGGGGGTGTGTGTGCCAGGGGGTGCGGGGGGATATTTTGGGCCCCCTTCCTCGTAAATTGGAGCATATAATTTTTATTACGGCTGTGTCGTGTATGCTGGGCCGGTGCCATCGCGCGGCCGCGGAGGCTGCGATCAGTTGAGGCGCTAACGCGCAACCTTGAGGAATTCAATTCAATTACGTTGAACTTCAGAAATTAACGAACATAATATATTCTTAATAACAATCCTAGTGTGAGGGCAGAGGCAATGTATGTTCCTGTATGTAAAATAAAAATTATCTGCAATACAATTGCTTGTTCTGACACTAAACTAAAACACCCTGGCAAGGATATGACAATCATGGAAATACCCTCGACCCAGTCCCCGAGTGACATAAATATGGGTAGCGAAAGAGGTGTATGAGTATTCAAGCCCCAGTATCTGTCTACCCCTCTGGGACACAGACGTTTAAGTAATGAGGATAGTAAATAATGCCTGGGTGGATTACATCGATAATGTCATGGTTTGATTCTGATAGCAGCGATGAATGGTGAAAGATTTCATGTTTTGTTTTTTCAAAACTATTCATACATTAGCTCACGCTAGTATCCCAGAGCGGTAAGGGCCTAGATTCTGTTAGTACAATTATGCATTGTAGTACAATGACAACTGTATGAACATTGTGATATAGTTTCATTGCCGCTTCAAGTCTACGCACGCACTCAAACCAAGCAATCTAGACGTCAATGGTATGAAAAAACACGTCACGTGATCCAAACGTGTATCTATCATCGAATTATAATGCACAAACATAATCGAGGCTCAGGAACTGCGACCTGGCACGACCTGACAATTCACTTTTGCTTCATCGACATTTATAGTTTTAAAAACCAATAGATGAATAAAAATGCCAGCCGGCTACAAATACCGTGTGAAATCCACGTCATTTGATTAAACGCAGTTCTGTGAATGAGTGACCACTAAAAATAACTCGGCGGAAAAAACTCAATTCCACGCGCACGCCTTTGTCAAAATAAAATGGACCTAAAACTCTGGAATTTTCACTTTCATTGGCGCCTAAAAAAAAACCTCTCAGTCCACCGTTTTTACTTTCAGATCGGGAATTCCGTTGGTTACGCGTCAAACTCGATGGTATTTAGTGGCGATGCAAAACGACATTTTCTTTGTTCAAATTGTTTTTCGTAGAAATTAGTAACAAAGAATATTACCTAACAGTGGCTCCATCTTTGCAGCTAAGCACGCAAATGAAAAATATTTTTTACTTTTCGTAAGCACCAATCTGTTCATTATACTGAACTAGCTTTCACCCGCGACTCCGTTCGCGTGGACTTTAGTTCAAAATTTTGCAACCCCGTTCACTCCCTTAAGGGTAAAATTTAGATAAAACGGCGAAACGCGTGTTCAATCAATTGTGTTGAAGAGTATTTATTTTAAGTTTCAAGAAAATTAGACAACATTCTTTACACCTCCCACACAAATTTTGGCAACCCTTTTCGCCCCCTTACGGGTTGAATTTTAAAAAATACGTTCTTATTCCTTGCTTACATTCGGCTTGCTACTACGACCCTCTGTGCAAAATTTCAGCTTCGTAGGTCTAACGGCTTGGGCTGGGCGTTCATGAGTGAATGAATCTTATATTTTCACTTTGACTTTCATTAAAGTCTGAATTCTTTTCTTAGTCTCATCTCATTTCTCAGTCTCATAGAAATCAGAATTTTATTTCGACGTAGTTTACGTTCTGTTTGTTGAATGTCAATGTAATCATAATGGTAATGTTAGCCACTGCTTGGGCCAAACTAATTATTTTTTTATTATTTATTTATGGCCCACAAAACTGAATGTCACACCTTCAACTTACAAAAAAGTTCACAGCATAGAAAAGCTAACAGTGATGTACTGATGTGAACACAACATACAATTTGAGCTCAAACATGATATACCTAGTACTAATTTTAATGGGCTAATGCCCGATTCCTTTAATATGGCCGGCTACTATCCGTTCTACCCTACAATTTATTGACGGTTCGTAGGAATTTTGTAGGAATTGTAACCGATCGTAACCAAAAACGAAGGGTTTTGTGGATATTGGAACCGGGCATAAGTCAGTCTCCCACCCCACTCCAAACTGTGACGCGAGCGTAGCATACAACTAAAAATTGGAGAGAAAGGCAGCGAAAAAAAAACTCCACACTGACCATCTTTTCTCAAATCACCTTAAATCTAATTTCGAATATTACATTACAAATATTACAATAAACCAGAATATTTTTTTCTCGTTTCGGTATGTCTACTTCTCACAGCTCAACTTATCTTAAGCAAACGAGTACCTAATTATTGAACAAGATTAGTCGCAGAAAAAATCGAACGTATTGTACGAAACTCAAGTACGCCTTTATTTAGGCAAAGATTTTCCTTGAACCAATTTTTCACGCACCGCATTAAGAGGGAGCCAAAGCTAGATGTATAATGCTTGTACAGATAGCTCTACTACCCCTAAATTATTTCGACATATGCAAATTTGTGCGCGCCTACAGATGGGAGCCTAGAGTAGAGAAATGTAGATAAGACACTTGGTACAATTCGAGGAAACTTTTTTATTTCGGAAGTAGCCTGGCTACTATGGTACAGTCTGTTAGCTTTTAGAATATACCTCGGGCTCTAGAGTAGGCTTCGGTTTTCGCCGAAAGCACACGAGTGTAATACTACTTTCTGCTCTGTATAAAACTTTTCTTCAATATTTTGAAAAGTTATGTAATTTAAGTGTCATATTAGTTCCGATATTTCTATTACATGAATACATCCGATTCTATCCGATAGTAGCCGAGGTTTATTCTAAAATCTAACAGACTGTACCAATAGACTAATTGACTGATTTCTGAAAACCATCTCATAATTTTTCTGGTGTTCATGGAGTCCTCAAAAAGTGGCCATTTTAAATTCTTTCATGTGTTTCTTCTAAAAAAGGCAAACGAAAATTTACTTTTGAAATAAGACGCCAAAACGCTTTCTTGGGCAATATAGTGTCGCTCAGCAATTCTGACATCACTTGCCAGTAAACCCAACAATGAACGTAAGAAAGAATGAGTGACCGACGTCATTTTTACTGGCATGTGACTTCATCATAGAATCGGCCAATTTAGGCCGTTTTCGATACAATGGCTGCAGATACAAAATTATCAAGTTTTATGTTGTGTTTTTTTTCGGTTTTTTTCACACTGTCAAATAGCCTATTACAATATACATGCATTATAAACATGTTACTTTTACATTGTTAGTGAGCAAAACTTTTGTGAATGTGTTAAAGCTATATTTTTTTTATATAATAACAATAGTGGCTGTCTGAAACTAGTAAGCAAAACGTAGTCGAGCGCCTGCGATACAAGATTTCCTAGTGCAGGGCTCAATGCAAAATTTGTGTTGTTTTCCGTAATCTGAAATAAATATTTTGTATTTTTGTATATTTTTCGTTTTACTGTGAAAAATCTTTTTTGAAGATTAATAAAAGTCTCGAGTGAAAAAAAATTTATGTAGAAGTGCAAGTTATTCACAAAACCATGTCATAATTTACAACCTCTGTGGCGTAGCGGTTAGTGCATCTGCCTACCGTGCGCGAGGTTTCGGATTCGAACCCCGGGTGGGGAGAAAATAAAAAACCTCAGGTCTTGGACGACACAGGGTATCTTAGTGTGGGGCCGGAAGCAATGTATGTGCCTGTATCTAAATGTTTCTGTTTATAAGAGTAATAATAACTTCCACACAACACAATAACAATGGAAAATGGAATGGTTTTATCAATGGAAGTAGGTTCCTTTTTCAAGGAAGGTAACATTTTGGAAAAACATCCAGGTGAACCCAAATTGGTCTGTCTGCACCAGTATCTACTCTTTGTCCACACACCTATAGCGACAGGCTCGAGCGTCTCCCAAAAAACGGAGTGGCGCAGTTGTAAAATTGTCTAACTACCCTCACTCGCGCCGCTCATTACCAGCGCGCCTGCGTGGGGGACACGCGGTCCTACGTCTTGAGATAACGCCTGCCATATTATCATTTTTATAAATAGATGGAGAACATTATATAGATAGATAGATAGGTAGAATATTATTTATGGTACAGACAAATTACATTTATAGATTTTCCATTAATCGAAATTACGGGCGATTAGGGGTCCTATTACTATACGCAGTTTCTGCCAGGCAAGAAACAAGAAATAAATTAGAGACGGGTAGTCAAAATAATCTATTAACGTGTAAAATCTTTGGCGGTTCGATCGTTAGTTTTTCTTTATTATTTTCATAACGCAAATGATTAACTGTGAAACTAACAGCTTTGACGTTTATTGAGTAAACAGTTTGTTTTTGTAGTTTTTTTTCAATTGAGTTTCATATAGGGAAAAGTACTCAGTTATTTCTTACCTTAAGCACTTAAGTGGCCTTGCCACCAAAAGTGATCTCTTCTAGACAACCTTTGGATTAATAAAAAAATACTAGGTATGTCCTGGTGTACATACAAGAGAGGGTATTCTTTCCATCTCACAGATTATACATATGAATTATGTTTGCCAAAATAAGTTTTACAATATCGAAGGGCAGGGTTAAAAAGCGTGTGGCTAAGACCACATAACATGTAAAACCTCCAGCGTCAAGGAGCGATCGGAGCCAAGTATACTCTATTAAGCGTTACCGGTCCGAGCGTGATGGTTCAGAAAGAGCACAAAATATGCTTCATAAATTGAATTTCAAAAAGCACCCAAGAGCGCCGTAAGTACATGCAACGACTTATGAATGTCGATGAAACGAAAGTGATCTGTCAGGATTGTGGGAGTCCCGGGTCTCTGCCTACCTCTCTGGGATAGAGTGGTGAGCTTATGTATGTCTTTTTTTGTTTTTTTTTTGTGTCTCACTAATCTACGCTCAATGCGACACCTATCTTCAGATCTATCCCAAGACGCTTAGTACCGCACACCTTCTAATTTTGAGGGCACAGATCGCGATACGTGTGCCGTGTTCATCTCTTTCTAGTTTTGAAAAACCCCGCTCCTCCCACCCCTTTCCCCCCGCCCTGTGCCCTCGATACAAAATATATACCAACAGAAGGTTAGCAAAGAGTTGCCCGTTCCATTTCTCATGCTTTGCGTCAGAAAGTGCTTAACTCTAAAATAAAAGATGTCTTTCAGCAAAAGATTCAATTATTCTTTTATTTTTTTATTGAATGTTTTGCTGGAAGACATCTCTTACAGTGATAAACTGCCTTTTTACACGTTATTTCTTATGTAATTTTCTGTGTGAAATTAAAAAACAATAGTTAATAAATTACAATTTAAATGGGTGAAGATCCCAATACAACAGTACAGTACTGATAAAAGGTTTGGTACTCAGTTTGGTATTGATAACATAAATTGGATGTTATGCTGGAAGATATGGCTGGTACTACAGTAAAGAACAGTACTGATAAAAGGCTTAGTATTCAGTTGGGTATTGGTTAAATAATTGAATGTTTTGCAGGAAGACATGGAATCCATTGATTTTTTTGCTGGAAGACATGGCTGGTACTACAGTACAGTACAGTACTGATAAAAGGTTTAGTACTCAGTTTGGTACTGATAAACTAATTCAATGTTTTGATGGAAGACATCTCTTAGCCGTAGTCGTTCTTACGATTACATCCTTACGACGACCTTTGTGGCGCAGCGGTTAGCGCACCTGCCTACATTGCGAGACGTCCAGGGTTCGAACCCCGGCTGGGGACAAAAAAAACCCCAGGTCTTGGTTGTTTACATTGTAACGTTGCGACATGCGTTTCCGCGCATCGGCCAAGTAATTAGGCCACACGTGTAAATAGCAATAACGCTTAGTCAGTAAGTTAGAACATAGCAACTTTTATAATATTTTCGAGACACTCAATACACGACCATGGTCCAAGTAACATGTGTTCTGATTGACCTCACCCCCAACTGACCCCTGAAATCAGAGCACCTACTCCGCTCTCCACATGGCGACCCATACCAGGCCAAACCAAATGGATATCAAGAAGAAAAAACATTTTTGAAAATTGAAGAAACGAAGCCGAAAACTACATGAAGATAAAAAATTCGAGCGAGGAAAATACGAAATCAAAATCAAGAAAGAAGATTAAATAGCAAGAAGAACCCATTTTTAAGAAAGAAGATCAAATAGCAACTAGAAGTACCCATTTTCAAGAAAGAAGACAAAACTTCGAAGACATACCTATATCAAAAAAAAGAAGAACTCACCTTAGAAAAAAAAATTATCAAGAAGAAGCCACCAAACCTCAAGACGAAAACAAATACGATGTACCAGGAGAAAGAAGAAAAGTTCGAGATGTGTCCAGGGTATAGCCCGGCCAACGGAGTCCAGGGTATAGCCCGGCCCACGCAGGAGTCCAGGGTATAGCCCGGCCCACCCAGCGCAGACGAGATGAGCTCCAGCCTCCGCGTCGCGCCCCGCCGCCGCCCTCAGCGAGCTGTCGCCGCCACCCAGCCCCGTTATCGCCTTAGCCAGTATTAATAAGTACACTCTACATCAAGTAAGCCGATTATATTAATTATTTTTATTGCCAACTGTCTATTGTTATGTACGTTTTTTTATTAAGCACTTAACCTGTATGTAATGTCGGAAATAACCGAATTAGAAATATTTTTTGAAAAATTAGTAGAAATCAAAACCTATCTAATTAAAGTAGGTCCAACTAGAAGGCAACATTTCGAGGCAGCCCAGCATAAATTTAATGAGAACTTGCAATTGTACAGTCGTTTGGAGTCTATTTCGTCTTCCATAAGAACTAAAATCGAAGAAGGAATTTTTCATGATGAAGATATTCGTACAGTAAATCAGTTAATCGGCGATATTAAACAAATTTATCGCCATATCTTGAGCTTTTGTGTAACCGAAGAGGTAGATCATCCTAAAGAGCAGACAGAAAGTACAAAAATGGCGTCAGAAAACTTTGACCTCAAAATGGCAATCGCCCTTTTGCCCATTATGACAGGCCAAGAACAGGTCACTAACCAGTTGATAGATAGCATCCAGTTATACAGCTCTATGCTCAATGATGCTGCTAGGAAACCACTTATAGAGTTTGTTCTAAAAACGCGTCTATCCGCAAATGCGAAACTCAGACTTAGGACAAGTTATGAGTCAGTAGACTCAATGTTAAGAGATATGGGCACACTGTTAATTCAAAAGAAATCAGCTGTCGCGCTCCAGTCTCAGATTTTTGCCGCCACGCAAGGTCGTAGGTCGATAGATAAGTACGGCTCCGAGTTAGAGCAATTGTTGGCCAATTTGACCCTAGCTCAGTCAGACGGAGATGACCAAAAATACGATGTCCTCCGTCCACTGAACGAAAAAATAGCTATCAAACGCTTCGCCGACGGTTTGAATAACTCCTGTTTATGCACAATAATTGCCTCACGCCAATTTAATTCACTTCCGTAAGCAATCCAAGCCGCAGGTGACGAAAATTCGTTAACTCAAAGCAAACAACCTACTATGCACTTTAACAGCAACCATAGGACAAACCGGGGTACCACTCGCAGTGGAAAGAGCTCTGCCCCTAGAAGGTACAATCGCGGTAATAACAGATATGCCAATCCAGGGAATTATCAGCAAGGCAATCAGCCGCGAACGTTCCATAATAGCAACTCCGGCCAATACCGAGGTCGTGGCCGTGGGTGGCCCACGATGAGTGGACCCTCACGTGGACGAGGTTTCCACCAGTCACACCACTCGCGTCACGTAGCACAAGTGCAGCATTCGCAAAGTAGCGACAATGTCGAACGCACTCAAAACGCACCGAGTAGCACCGAGTTTTTTCGGGCCCATGATTAGAGAACATTGCATTTCTAATTACGATACAACTAGTTTAGTAATAATGAATGTAGGAAACATGGTATCCTACATTTGAAACAAGGTATAGATAGTACTGACAGCAGTATTAGGTTACTATTAGACAGCGGCGCAAGTATATCAGTATTGAAATATGAGTGGCTAAGCGAGCATCCAGAATTGATAAAACAATTGCGACACGATAAAATAACAATCAGAGGAGTTAGCGGAAAACTGTATTCTATAGGCTATGTTACCTTAGATTTAATGTATAATAACGTAGTTTTTAGGGAAACTTTTTATGTGTTTGAGAGCCTGTCTTGTTCAGGTTCTGCCTGCGAAATTTTAGGTGAACAATTTTTCAAAAGGTTCAAAGCCATCATTAATTACGACACAAGGACAATCAATTTGTCAAAGGACCAGATAACAAACAGTATGCATGCCCATAGGTAGCAATTCTGATAGATATAGGCAGGTACACGTGATACCGCCTCGCTGTGAAGCTATCCAACACATTCCTTGCGCGACAAGTGATGACAGTGGAATTTTAGCCCAAGAAATTTCAGATGGAGTTTTTATTGCCGGAATCATCTCAAAACCTTATCAAGGCCGTATTCCGATTAGAATATTAAATACAAGAGACACAGAAGTCGCAGTAGACTTGTCTCAATTAAAAATTCATTCAATTAACAATTTTGATGTGTGTTGTTTTAACGGAGAAAACAGGTCAGTAGACAGAGTTAAGACACTATTAGAGATACTCGATTTAGGCTACTTAAACAAGGAAGAGCGTTTAGGCATCGAGCAAATTTGCGCTAAGTACGCAGACGTTTTCCACTTGCCAGGGGACCATTTGTCAGTAACTAATTTAATGGAACACAACATTGTATTAAAAGACAATGTGGCACCTGTCTATATGAAACCTTATAGAGTACCTCAAGCTTTAAAAAGTGAGATAGAAAGACAAGTTCAGGACATGCTAAAAAATGACACCATCGAAGAAACTGTTTCAGAGTGGTCTAGTCCAGTTTTATTAGTGCCCAAGAAAGCTGATAAATCAAACGAGAAAAAATGGAGATTAGTCATCGACTATAGGTAATTGAATAACAAAATACAAGACGATAAATTTCCCTTGCCCAATATCACTGAAATTCTAGATTCCTTATCTGGTAGCATTTATTTCTCAAAATTAGACCTTTCACAAAGTTACTACCAGTTGTCTCTCAATCCAGAATCACGAATGTATACATTCTTTAGTTTAAATAAGATGTACCAGCTTTCTCTAGATAAAAATTCACGAAAATGTACAGCATTTACAGCAGGAAAACAGTACCAAATGAGACCCTGTCCAATGGGCCTCAAAACGAGTGCCAGCGTTTTTTCCCGCCTTATGACTATAGCAATGTCAGGTCTTAACTTTGACAAGTGTTTTATTTATTTAGACGATTGTGTTGTCATAGGAAAGTCTATGGAACACCACAATAAAAATCTCATAAGCGTATTAAACCGATTACGGGAGGTCAATCTTAAATTAAACCCCATGAAGTGCGAGTTTTTACGACAGGAAATTATTTATTTAGGCCATCAGATAACCTCAGAAGGTATATTCCCAGATCCAGATAAAATTAAAACAATGAAAAATTACCCTAAGCCAAATAACGCCGACGAAGTAAAACGTTTTGTAGCATTTGCCAACTACTACCATCGCTTCATACCACGATTTGCTGACATAGTATTTCCGTTACATTCATTGTGTAAAAAAGGTGCCAAGTTTGAATGGAATGACGCTTGCGAAAATGCATTTCAGAAACTAAAAATAGCTATATGTAGCCCACCAGTATTGGACTATCCTGATTTTTCAGAATCCAATATCTTTCGTGTCCAAACGGATGCTCAAAATTAGGACTAGGAGCAGTTCTTTCAAACAGCAAAGGCAAAGTTATAGCTTATGCCAGTAGAAGTCTAAAACCAGCCGAGACTAGATACCCAATAATAGAACTCGAGCTTTTGGCAATCGTATAGGCAGTACGGTACTTTAGACCATATTTGTACGGTAGAAAGTTTAAAATATTAACCGACCATAGGCCCCTTGTTTATTTGTTCGGCCTTACTGATCCGTCCAGTCGATTGACAAAGTTTAGGTTGTACCTAGAAGAGTATTACTTTGAAGTCGAATACGTTCCCGGTCGAAATAATGCTGCTGCAGACGCATTAAGTCGACTCCCGGTGACGTCAAAAGACTTGAAGGACATGCACGAAAAGGTAGTTTCTGTACTTACTAGAGCAAAAACGAGAGAGCTAGAGGTATAGGAAGCTGATCGTACCGAGGACTGACAGACCGAGCCTTCTCCTTCACGTGGGTCTGATCAACCAACTGTTGTCGAAGTGCTCAAACGACCAACCGAAATAACTGAATTAATTTTTTCAAGTAATATAAAAGAAAATTATCAGAAAAGTTCTGACCAAATAACGAGTGACGCTAAGCATTGCACATACGTACCATCGCAATCTGCGATCATTCTTGATACCCGATCGTTATCGTCCGAAAAGGAGTTAGCGAGGGATAGAGAGTTAGTTAGGGATCTTGAAAAAATGTGTCAAAAATTAAAATTAACTCAACTACTCATCATTAAAAATAGGAGTAATGCTAGATTTATTACAGAAATACTGCGCAGTATCAAAAAATGTAATATCACGTCTCCAAAATTCCTTATCACACGAGATGTAGTTCGTATTTCAGATAGAGACGAAATTACGACAATTTTAAATTATTTTCACCTCTTGCCCACAAGTGGACACGCGGGTATGAACAGAATGTTAAATAATATAAAAACATATTATTTCTGGCCAGGTATGACGAATGACGTCATTAATTACGTAAAACGTTGTAGGAGTTGTCAAATACAAAAACACTCCAACAGGCATGTCAAAGAACCAATGACTATTACCTCCACTGCTAGCTCAGCATTCGAGAGGATTAGCTTAGATATTATGGGCCCACTAGATATAGATAACCATAACTATAGGTATATTCTAACAATTCAATGCGATCTTAGTAAATACGTAGAGGCATATCCTCTAGAGCGCAAAGATACTGAAACCGTTGCGAAAACATTCGTGAACAACTTCATACTGCGCTATGGTATCCCTAAACAGATCCTCACCGATAGGGGTATAGAATTCACGTCATCACTGATGACCGAGGTGTGCAGGTTACTAAAAATCGAGAAACTCGTCTCTACCGCTTATCATCACGAGACCTTAGGAGGCATAGAAAACACACACAAGCATTTAGGCGCCTCCCTTAGGGTTCAGTGTGAGAATAATAGAAGCGATTGGAGCGATTGGGTTCCGTTTTGGTGTTTTTCTTTTAACACAAGTGTACTTTCAGAGACAAAATACACTCCATACGAACTCGTATTCGGTAACGTATACAGGTTACATGTAACCTCCCATCCAACTTTTGTAAGGGAGTCGATCCTTTGTATAACCACGACGACTACCCACTAGAGTTAAAGTATAGATTACAGAAAGCATTGTTAGAAGCTAAGCAAAATTTACAAGAAAATAAGAATTTAAGAAAATTTAGTTTTGATAAGAACTGTAACAGCGTTAAATATAGACCATGCGATTTAGTATTAGTTAAAAATCAAGTAGGCAATAAATTAAATTGTATTTATGAAGGTCCTTTCGTAGTATTAGAATATTTATCTCCAAATGTAAAGATTTATAAGGATAATAAAGAATACTTGATACATAAAAACAATACAAAAATGTGTTATAAGTAACTAGTTTATTTAAGTTTATATAAAAAAAAGTTTACTTTAAGAATTACTCTAAGGAACTTAGTTTATGTAACATGGCAAACATTTTTTTTTTAATTTTTGTTAAGGGGGTGTGTAACCCTGTTCTTTTCGGGGGAGATGTAACGTTGCGACATGCGTTTCCGCGCATCGGCCAAGTAATTAGGTCACACGTGTAAATAGCAATAACGCTTAGTCAGTAAGTTAGAACATAGCAACTTCTATATTAATAATTTCGTTCGGGTCTACGGTAGACTCGAACGATATGCACACCAAATGAAAGAGCGTAAAAAAATAGTTGATCTGAGTCGACAACATATGGGCGGAAAATTCGTATTATCGAGCAGCATCAATATAAAAATTATTAAATTCAACAATGGCGTTGCTAAGTAAACATGTCAATGTCATCATTGTTGTGTTAGTGTCACAAGTTTTCATTGTGAACTGTTATGGCCGGTTTACATTATTTTAGTGTTTAGGAGAGTGCTATAATACAATTAGAGAGGCAAGTGCATTAGTACATTACTAGACGTTCGAGTGAACGTTTATATTTCTTCCAATAGAGTGTCACTTCGTCGATGTCGCGAAATATGCGCTATCCTACTCAAAATACTATGAGTTTTAATGGAACACATAAGTAAGTTTGATAATTCGAGTTATTGAAAACAACACGCACCCGTCACGGGTCACTTGCGCACTCTCCTAAAGTTTTCACTACATTTTTAGTTTATACACAGATAAGTAACGAGGATAGTAACGCGCTCAGGTGTTACTGGATAGAACAATAGAAACCAATTATATTTTGATTCTAATTGAAAGACAACTAGAACCGTACTATACCGTAAAACGTACTAAAGCAAGTGGCGCTTACACGTTTCTACAAAAGCACTCTCCTTAAGAAAGAAAGAAAATAAGAAGCAAAGAAATAAAAAAAGAAAATTTATTTATTTGATACTCAAAACAAAACAAAAAAACACACACACAGAGTGCGTACAATAATAAAAAAAATAACACAGAAAGCATAAAAAACGTAAAAATAAATAAACTGTACAACATGAAAATAATAATAAAATACATTAAAGGTTGAGCCCCCAAAATGGGCCCGATTCAGCATAATGTTGCAACAGAGTGTAAAGTAAAGCACTCTCCTAAACACTAAGATAATTGTTCAAGAGAATTTGTATGGGCCTGGCAACTCACCGTTCCCCGCACCTTCAACTCTTGCACGCTCAGGCTTGCGGCTCTGCGTATTTGTAGATTGGCGTTTTCACAGCTTTCCAGGCTCCACAAATTGCTCTCAAACGTCCATAGGGCGAAACTAAGCACGCTGGCACAACCACAGTCTTCAAATAATGAAATATTGTAAGAAACTCGGAAACACGAAGATAGAGCGCAACTCCTCTCGAGTTCCAACACACCAATGATAAATGTGTCACATCGCCGATAGGGGGCGCGACGATCGCCCGGAAGGCACCAACGAGTATTCAGTTTGGATCACGGATCGTCACCAGGACAAAAACTTTTGCCTAAAATACGCGAATCTTTCCAGAATGTGTTGTGTGAATTAAATGATTATTTTCTACACGTATTATAGTACGAAACATACCGCTCACCTTAAAAGAATACAATTCTTTTAACAAATATGAAATTAACCACTGTACAACAAATTCCGAAATAAAAAATAATTGAACTTCAAAGTTCTCGAACTCATAAAAAATAAAAAATAAAAACTAAAATAACTATTTCTTATTGCAGAGATAAAAATCTTTATCTCTACCAGCCACTTTAAGCCACAGAATTGAACCAAAACGAGATAACTTGCAAACTTCAGCATCTACCTATACATTGTCTTCTCCGTCATGCAATGAACTAAAATAAATATAACATAGAGTGGACTGTTGTAGCTTACTAACATTTTGGAAAATTTAAATATTTACACACCGCATACGAACTTATTGGACTCAAGGTTCCTTTTCTCTGTTGTTTAATAAGAAGTTATGGAAATCTCTCCTGCCGCTCACCATGAGAAACTGTAGGATGATCATGGAAAAAACCACAGGATGAACTTAAGGACTTGAACTTGAGTTTCTAAGCCATTCACACATTTCAAAGCTTATTGTACACTAACTTCATTGAAAGGTATCTGTGAAGCGTCACGTGATACGTCCCGAGGTGGAGCGACGGAACATAATGAAAATGAGACGGAATGTCGGCCTCGAACTTCACGAACCACTTCTTCTATCTTCTCACACATAGATTTATCCCCTTGGTATGAACTAACACACGAATGAACGGGGGCTACGTTCGTAGAATCCGTAGAAATATTTCCGAATAGCACATATCCGAATATTGTATTCATTGCCGTCGGTGAACCCGGTTCACCCGCAATAAAACCTCCCAGAAATACTTGCGACAACACATCAGCACCTAAAAGCATCTCCACAGGATTTGGAGTGTGAAAAGAGGGGTCCGCAAGCACCAAATTTTGTAAGTGCTCCCACTCTGTTCTCGGCAATGGGACCGATGGCATTTGTGCTATAAGTTTAGGCAAAACCAATGCATTAACCGGAATCATCGTACGGCTGTGCTTGGTTGGCGTAACCATCAAACCAACTACGCCCTGAGGATACACTGGCTTCTCGTCTCCTATACCTAGCACAGCTACGCCCAGCTTACTATGCGCCAAACCTAATCTCTGAACACAAGCTTCAGTGATAAAACTTGCTTGACTCCCTGAATCAATTAAACACCGAAGTGTCTCACGTTTTTGTGTGTCTACACACACATCAACAAGTGCTGTAGACAGTAAAACTGTTTGATTATTTGCCAGCGGAGCGCTGGATACAAAGCCTCGAGTTGAATTTGCCATCGAAATCTGTGGCTCACAAGCCGTTGCGGTGGTCGAAAACGACGAATCGCGGACGAAGTCTTCAGTTTGCTTAGAACTGGACTCCGGGCCAGTGTTTACTCTTTCAGAAGAGGCTGGTTGACTTTTCTGCTTAGGAAAATGAATCAATGAATGATGTCGCTTACTACAGTAGCGACAAGTGAAGCTCGACCTGCACTGTCTCACTCCATGACCCACACTCAGGCAATTGAAGCACACGTTATTCTTAGAAATGAAAGAGTTTCTATCATTTGGAGATAAGCTTAAGAACTGCGAACATTCAGTCAATCGATGGCTGCCTTTACACATTATGCAGCTCTTAGCTTTACCTGAAGAAAGCTCAGAATCGTTTACGCGCAACTCAGGTATGATATTAGCCACGAACGATCGCTGCGGCGGCGCCTGGGGCATCGGGAAAGCTCTACTGAGACCTGCATGTACTCCACCCGCATCTTGTACACTCTGAGAACTCTGGACCTGCCCACCAGTAATCTCGGAAGCGGCTAACTCTCGTTCTAAAAAGTTTATTAACGTGTCTATTGAAGGAATCACGTTTGGTTTCATCAAAGATAATTCGAATCTTTTACGAATCCCCCTGGAGATTTTTCGCAACAGAATGCTTAGCAACACAAAGTCCCACTGGGCTGTAGGAAACTTCATCACCTCGAGTGCCTTAATATTCTCTTGGTAAGTATTTAGCAGTTGTCTGAGAGAGATATGGCGGTCATCAGAACAACCCTCAATGTCCAAGATCCGCTCAAGATGCTTTGTCGC
This sequence comes from Yponomeuta plumbellus, assembly GCA_947310845.1. Lineage (NCBI taxonomy): Eukaryota > Metazoa > Arthropoda > Insecta > Lepidoptera > Yponomeutidae > Yponomeuta > Yponomeuta plumbellus. Next base: position 21,390,019 of record OX371203.1, read on the forward strand.
GATTGCACGTTTGTTTTGGTATCTCGAAATAAGAATTTGTAACGCCACGTGATAATTGTCATCAGTGATGGGAATGGATTTTATTAAATTAAATGGCTCGTCCTTCAGTGTCAGTAACAAGTACCTAAACTTCTCAGCGTCAGTGTAACCACCGTTAGTATGCACTAACGAGACGAATAAATCGTAGTACGATGGCCAATCTGTAGACTCGCCTGAAAAAGACGGCAAAGGCAATGTTGGTAGTTTGCTGTTGTTCGGAAGCGGAATAGAATTGTATGAACTATTTATACTACGATTAACGCGGCGGCTCTCCTCATCCTCTCTTTTCAATCTATTTACATGCATCTGAATCTCGTAGTAACAGTCATTGAAATCGCTACGAATCTTTAGTTGTTCCTCTTTATTGAAATCCTTGTTTCTGATCAAAGCCTTTTCTATTTTTGATTGAAATTTCGAAAATTTGCGTTGTAAGGAAACCAAATCGGTAGAGCGGGATTTAAACTGCAACTCATCAGTATGAACCAACGACAATACTTTTTGAACCTCATGTAGAATAATATCTCTTTCGAATAAATCCTGTTCCTCCGCCATTCTCACGAAAAAGTTTTTACGTTGGAAAACTTATTTGAAAATTGGAACACGATAAAAAAATAATTGAACGCTCTGTCAAAGATGAAAAATGAATGACAACAATTTCTTTTAGAAAATGAAATAAAATGAACACGAAAACACACTCTGGAATGATATTGAATACGGCTCGAATGGATCAAATTTATGTTCAAGAGAATTTGTATGGGCCTGGCAACTCACCGTTCCCCGCACCTTCAACTCTTGCACGCTCAGGCTTGCGGCTCTGCGTATTTGTAGATTGGCGTTTTCACAGCTTTCCAGGCTCCACAAATTGCTCTCAAACGTCCATAGGGCGAAACTAAGCACGCTGGCACAACCACAGTCTTCAAATAATGAAATATTGTAAGAAACTCGGAAACACGAAGATAGAGCGCAACTCCTCTCGAGTTCCAACACACCAATGATAAATGTGTCACATCGCCGATAGGGGGCGCGACGATCGCCCGGAAGGCACCAACGAGTATTCAGTTTGGATCACGGATCGTCACCAGGACAAAAACTTTTGCCTAAAATACGCGAATCTTTCCAGAATGTGTTGTGTGAATTAAATGATTATTTTCTACACGTATTATAGTACGAAACAATAATCTAAACCGGCCCTTTGAACTAATTGGTTAACTCCATGGTGTGTGGAATACCGTGGCATCCAAGAAGGTTATTTATAATCTGTGCCAATTGAGAAGGTGTAGTAAGTAATCTGTGGTGTTTTTCATTGGCGGGAGACAATAATTGACATTGAGTTTTGGAAGGGTCTGAAAAATAATTGAAAAAGGAAATCAAAGTCATAAATTGATCTTTATTGTTTTGCTTAGTTATAGGTACCAATAAACTTATTGAAATGAAAAAGCCACTAGATAAGAAAAATACCAAAAATGATGAAGAAAAACATGTGGTCAATACAAAACTAAAAGCTGTAAAGCCAAAGAGGGGGAGCTGTTTTTAGTTGATTAGCCAAGTGGATTCTACGTCGCATTTAATACGTCATTAGATTCACTAGCTGTTAAGTTTATGAAGGAAGCTCATTTAGTTAGTAATTTGTGATGAGGTACCCATGACAAAGTTATGATAAGTATCCGATTTCGCCTTGCATTCCTTCGTGAGTAGCCAGAACATGTCCAAAAGAGCAAGATTGGCTATCCGTAATAGTGTGCTGGTTCCAATAAGCATGGTAGCGAGATTTGGGTATGGCAGAAGTCAGAAGAATCATGAAAGTAGGATTAGTGCAGTACAAATGAGATCCTTAAGAAATATGTGTAGTGTTACTTTGAATGATAGAATGCGCAGGAGTGATCAGAGACCGAGGATGTAGAGAAAGAGGATGTAGTGAGTGACTAGAATTGAAAAAAGGAATGTTGCGCTGGTTTGGAGATGTGGAGAGGATGAACGAAGAAAGAATGAAAAAGCAAATATATCGGGCGAATGTGAGTGGAAGGGCCAGTAAGGGACGCCCCAGTTGGACATACTTCGACCAAATAGGGGATGTATTAGCAAAGGGCAAGATTAAAAGTACCCGAAACCGATGTGGGTACATGCAACGACTAATGGATGTCGATGAAGCGAAAGTGATTTGTCAGGATAGTGGCAGGTGACAGTCTGTGGTCTCTGCCTACCCCTCTGGGATACAGTTGTGAGCTTATGTATCTGAATGTATTAAGACATTTATATCTACTAGTGGTTGATAAATACAGAGGTGTCACCATATAAAAAAAATATAGTGGAATATTATTTTGCGTCTACATTTTACCCGAGCGAAGCCGGGTTTTCGTCTAGTTTATAATATTTTCGAGACACTCAATACACGACCATGGTCCAAGTAACATTTGTTCTGATTGACCTCACCCCCAACTGACCCCTGAAATCAGAGCACCTACTCCGCTCTCCACAACATGTTTGTGATGTCGCTGTTTCTGGTTCCCACGAATGGTGTCCTAGTGTGGGCCAAAGCAATGTATCTGCCTGTATGTAAATGTGCTAAATCGCACACTGAAAACATAAATGGCAGTAAACAAAAATCTTTTGGCATTAAACCGTAAAAGTTGTCAGTAAAGCTTTGTGACTAATCCACAAAGCTTTACTGACAACTTTTACGGTTCGACATCGCCCACCAGAACATTTAAAAAATCTTAAAACGGCCATACTGTAAAATGAAGATTTTTATTTAATGCCATTTATGTTTTCAGTGTGCGAAATGTGTTCTTCGGTTTCACTAACTCGGAACCCCAAGCGGGAGGCGCCCACCGCCCTACTCCTAATTCCTTACATATTTAAATTCCACTTTTGACATTCGCATCGGCGTGTAACGTGTGCGAGTGTGTTCCAGATGTGCTGTTCTATCTACCGACTTCAGGCTTTCGGTATGTGTTTCAGGAAGAATTCGGGACGCCGTTACTTTGAATGCGCAGTTGCTAACTCCACTAGGAGCTCTAAGAAGTTATGAAATACGCGTGTAGTTGTTTGAGAGTCTTCGCGAGCGTTCAAAATTGATGAAAACACGGAAGGCACTATTTCAAGCACTCATTTCTTTAGAAATAAGTCCGCTTTTGCTCGTAATTTTTATCACAAATATGTTATTTAATTTATATTATGTAATTTTATTTATTGTGCGACAAAGTATCGTATCGTTATACGTTACTTTTAGAGCTATCGCAAACAGGGCAACTTTCCGCCGCGTCAAGTCCCCGCGTCAGACGCGACGTTGTCATTTGCTTCTGGCGTCTTGTCGTCGCGACTCCGCGACTGATGCCAAGTGTGCGGAGATTGTGTCCGTATAGTTGGCTTTCACATGGTCGATTTCAGTAATTTCTAGTATGTCACAGAACTGTGTATTAATAGTGCCTAATAGTGCTACATGGCACAATTAGCTAGGAAAAATATTTCCCGAGATATTAAGGCGACTCACTGAGGCAGCCAACTAGACGTCTAGTTAGCAGACACATCACGAACGGCTGTATATAGAGTTATGGTTTGTATGCCAGATAATTGTGCGCTAATAGTGCTCCCTACATGCCAAGTTTCCAGAATAGTGCTTCAATACAAGCTGAGAAAACATACCCTATTGTTGAGGCAGCCAACTAAACGCTTTTTCTTACCATGATTTCTTCGTAACGGCGTAGAGTTTTAAAACAAAAACTATACCAAATAACTGTGCGTTAATAGTGCCTCTTAATGAAATACAAATGCCCCCGAATCACCTATGCGTTTCGCCAAGAAATTAATGCAAACTTTTACATACATTACGGTTCTGGTACATGTAAGGACAAAAGTGAAAAAATAGTATCAATGAGCAAATATGGCAAGGACTAAACTATCCGGAGTTGGTTCAACGCTTTTAAAAAAGTTAGCAAGAGGGTGGTCTCGGTAATTTGCCTGTTGCGTATTGGGACACTGCACACCCGGTTTTTTGAGATTTCCGTTCATTTTCAAAAATATAGCGTGGACATCTCATCATCAACCCATTATGTCCCCACCGAGGGGCACGGGTCTCTTCCCTGAGGAAGGTATAGGCCATACTCCACCACAGGGGCCAAGTTCAGATTGGTGGAGGCTTGTAAGACTTAGGCTGGTCCTACTGTCAGAAGTTTTCAAGCCGCCCCTAAAGGCCTCTGACTTGGCTTAACGACTGCCATCTATCGACGGCAGCCGGAACCAACTGCTTAACGTGCCTTGCGAAGCACGGAATCGCTCGGAAAAAATGCCTCTAGCGGTAGTCATAGACGGTGACCCATCCATAGACTGAACGCGCCAATGTTGCTTAACCTGCGGACATCTGCCATCCTGTAAATACTTTGTAAAATGTTGTATGTTACTGAAAATACCTAATCATACTTTATTGTATTCTTCACACATCTTGTGTACGTCTTGCATGCAAAGTCCACAAAAAGGAAGTTTCCTCTTTACTTACTCTCTTTTATTGTTTTTTTTTTTAAACTCATGTCATATCGAAACGTGACTTTGGCAGGATTAGTGCGATTTGTGTATAATCCACATAAATATAAGATTAATTTCTGTTCGAACGGTAACTACTCCACTTAGTAATTTTTTCCAGTATCTGGCAATATAGTGTTAGGCGCATATATTTTTTCCTCAGAAAGGATTTGTTCTTTTATCACTTTAGTAATTTTGGCTTATTTGCTTTTTTTCCTACGTGGCGTTTAGTTAAAGTGCCTATGAGGTACATTTTATTTTAATTGTTACTGAGCATCGTGTTGTGACTGAAATGTTACTAGTTTTCTAACCATATTCACATTTTGTATTGATTATAATAATAAATTATTAATATAATATTATTATAATAATGAATAGGACTAAATACTTAAATTTGTGATCTCAATGTTCTTGAAACACATAGTATATACTATATTATGATATACGAGTAGATTTATAATACCTAACTTATCCTAATATTGTGTACCTGTTGCTTTGTTAAAATTAATAAAACTCAAGACAGTTTAAGTGCATTTTATTTACATTCCTTAATAAAATATTAATCCAATTTTCAATCAAAATTTAATTTAGGTCAAAGTTACAGAAAAAATAATAATTAATATTTAGTTGGTTTTGCCTCAACTTCCACATGTTTTTTATTTTTTTAAGGCAACTTTTATTCTAATATAAATTCTAAAAAAAAGATATGTATTATATTTTTTAAGGTGTTTCGGGGACATTTGTGTTTCACTAAGAGGCACTATTAACGCACAGTTATTTGGTATAGTTTTTGTTTTAAAACTCTACGCCGTTACGAAGAAATCATGGTAAGAAAAAGCGTCTAGTTGGCTGCCTCAACAATAGGGTATGTTTTCTCAGCTTGTATTGAAGCACTATTCTGGAAACTTGGCATGTAGGGAGCACTATTAGCGCACAATTATCTGGCATACAAACCATAACTCTATACACAGCCGTTCGTGATGTGTCTGCTAAGTAGACGTCTAGTTGGCTGCCTCAGTGAGTCGCCTGAATATCTCCGGAAATACTTGTCCTAGCTAATTGTGCCTTGTAGCACTATTAGGCACTATTAATACACAGTTCGGTGGCATACTTGAAATTACTAAATTCGACCACGTGAAAGCCAACTATACGGACACCGGAGATTCAAACAAAATACATATATGAAAATTGTCGGCCGTAGCCTGTCGCCGCGTCTAGTCGCCAAGCTGTCGCCTATCGCGTGTCGCTAGTGTGCACCTAGGCTTAATATTTTGACTGTCTCCTTGGTCTAGCCGTCAAGGCACTTACCTACCAAGACAGCGGTCGTTGGTTCGATTCTCTCTGGGAGCCGCCGTACATTTGTACATATGGCGTCAGTCTGGGTGTTTTTCCATGTTTGTAATGTCCTTGCCTGGTTACCATTGTACAGGGCAATCTAGTTTGGGACCAGTGGGCTCATTATAAAATTTTCGCAACGGATATTCATACGTCTTAAAAATTCATGTATACCACTACTGTATAGCACTATCTTCTTTTAAGACCCTATATTAGAGCGAGACAGTACTCCGTACGTCGTCGGTTTTTGTGTTGACGTGACTTTTAAGACGTATGAATATCCGTTGCAAAAATTACATAATGAGCCCACTGGTCAAGTGATTGTATTGTGTGGAAGTTAACTTCGGCTCTTGCATCTACGGAATGAGGCACAGTGTTACCTTCACTCACACTAGATGGGTGTAGGGGCCTATTGGCCGCTGCAGTGTCTTGGAGATTGTTTAGACGGAGTAGGCTTGATCACCATGGTTGTTGTTACACTTTATGGCACAAAAGAAAATACATAATATAACTTAAATAACAGGTTTGTGATAAAAACAACTTGCAAAGGTGGACTTATTTCTAACAAAAATTCTTCCAGCCATCCTACAAACTTTGGAATGTTAAAAAAGAGAGTGGGGTAGGGCTCATGGTCTTCATGGTTTATAATTGCGTGGAAGAAATTGCTTATAGTAATAATGCCGCCAATTGAACTTCGATTAATAAGAAATCTGTAATTTATGTGTACGATAAAGAATATTCTATTTACCTATCTATTTATTCATTGTTCGAGTGAAATTATTATTTATTATTAACTTCCAATTATGAACAAATATGTGCAGAGAGATGAATCGCTCGTAGCCCCGGCTGCCTGAGTGATCTTAAACGATCACGAAGGTTAAGCAACATAGGGCGCGTTCAGTGCATGGATGGGTGACCATCTATGACTAACGCTAGTGGCATTTTTCTGAGCGGTTCCGTGGTTCGCAAGGCACGTTAAGAAGCTGGTGCCGGCTGCCGTCGATAGATGGCAGTCCTTAAGCCAAGTCAGAGGCCCTTAAGGTGGCTTGAAAACTTCTGACAATAAGACCAGCCACTAGTCTTACAAGCCTCCACCAATCCGGATTTGTCCTCTTGGTGGAGTATGGCATAGATCTTCATCAGGGAGGAGACCCTTGCCCCTCGGTGGGGACATAATGGGTTAATTATGATGATGTCTACAGAGTAAGGGCTTAATTGGCTCGGGGGCTTGACAATTTTAAGCGTTGAGTAATATCACACGCAACTGCAAAAGAATACATCGTGAGGAAATCTCAGTATTCGGAGGTGTTAACAACTTCGCTGCCACCTGAACAACCCACAAATTTCAATCAAGAGGCCAAATATTATAAAAAGTGTTTTAACTTGAAATTTCTTGATTATATACTTACTTCATGTGCTACGAAAATTAACTTTAGGGGGGGATGGTATTTAGTGGGTGTGGGAAATACACGCACCGGTGCGTGCTAGGCACTGGGAATGAATTTTTCATTGCTTTTTACATGTTTCATTATTTTTTTTAAATCATACATGTATGTATTTAATCAACTATGGCTTTATTACGCACCATTTACATATTGCAAACAAAACACGTACTATCTTAAATAAACATTTTCATCTAACAAGCAAAAACTTTTCGTACTCAAAACTTTTATAATTCTGCATGATGATTGTCGACGCACTGAATACATAATTCAGGCTTATTAATACAATCGTTACCTCAAGAAATACTCGTAGTTTATAGGTCTTGCTCCAGGAATTTCACCAAAAAAATCGTTACATTTTGTGAATCAATTTTCTCATCTCGCCAGTTGCTGTCCAGAAGTTGAACCTGCTGCAGCCTGCTGAAGCAGGTGATGGGTTTGACCGTTAGTCTTATCCCTGAACTGTATATGGCAATAATTGATGTTTTGAATTGGAAAGTCGTAATTCTGTATTGAAAAGATTCACTTCCTCACCTTCACTATCTGATGCCGAATCTTCCTCATCAGGCTGGAAGTCATCTTCAGATTTGATACCATACTATGTCACTTCTTTATCAATAGAAAACCTATCAATATCTCCCATACTTTGTAACATAAACCACCTGTTTTCGTCGTCTTTTAGACCCAAACGGGGGCTTCTTAAGAGTTCATCTTTATCGCAAATAAAAACCTAACCGTTCACGATAGGAAAAAACCACAAAGCTTCAACGAAATTTTTAAAGTTCAAGCGCAGTGCCACTCCAAAAATGATATTCCTGGCGCAATGCCGCCGCTGCAATCGTTGAAAGAACTTTACTAGGCGTTAGCACGCACCGGTGCGTGGTCGGCCCCTTGCTTGAGCTATCTCCACACGCACCGGTGCGTGGGTGGCAGCGAAGTTGTTAACCCATCTTTCACTTCCTAATCGGCGAACAATTCTCAACGATCCTACGTTGTTCACATTTTCCGCGAATTCAAAAAAATTGTAGCCTTTCATCTACATCTAAGACAGAGTATTCTTTATTGTATGTACACAAGATTCACATGACATTTGACAATAACACAGTAGAAAGTACAATTGGCGGGTTTATAACAAAAAGTAATTTCTCCCAGACAACCATTCTACCAACCACCTACGCCTCTCAATAGAAAAACTTAATTCAATTAAATTCAATTCAAATATTTTATTCATAGTCCAAACATAGTGTTTACTTTATGAAAGTCAAAGGTGTTAGTTTCACAATTAATAGATTACATGGAGAAGAAACTTACAAAGAAACTCCACATTTATTCTTTTCAAAACAGTTTTAGCTTAATTAACAAACTTTCAAACTTAAAATATATTACTCTTGCATGTGTTGAACACTAGACAGTTATCCTCTGTTTAAATTTAATATTAAACTACTGTTTAATGCCAGACGTCCTTGTCTTCTAAATAATAGTTGATTTTATAATAAACTTTTTTGAAAAGAGTGTGCTTAACACAATTCTTAAATCGCGTTGAAGGTAACTCTAATATATGTAACTTGGGGTATCTTGTTGTAGAACCTTATACAACAGGAAGTATTAACTTTTGCAAGTCTAAATCGTGGAAATGACAATTTATGTTTATTCCTAGTATTTACGTTATGATGGCTACCAAGAGTTTCGAAGTCTTTAATATTTTTCTGAACGTAGGTACATAATATTTTCACAAATGTATTGGTTTGCAACTGTTAAGATGTTAGTTTCTTTGAAAAAATCTCTTAGCGAGACCTTACTACCTAGCTTGTAAATAAATCGGATCGCTCTTTTCTGCAAGATGAAGATAGTCTCAATGTCTGCTGCCCGGCCCGGTTATTTTTCATTTGTCGCATAATTACGAAGAATTCTCTATCTAATTTCCATGCCGATCGCTGGATACGTCCGTGGCAGCTCTGTCTAGTTGATTCAGTTGGCGTTTTAATGTACCCTCTAATATTAGACGAGCTGGATGTTTGCACAAGTGCAGTGGCAACTACGCCTCGCAAAACCGACGCGGCCTTGCGAGAATGTAGCTCGCGGCGAATCTAGGATTTTGGGTTCCATCCTTAATTGCTATTGTTTAGCTTGTCTATTCCGAAAGTGTGTCATTTGCCGCGGCAAATAGTTTGGTACACTCTAAGCCTAGGCGCACACTAGCGACACGCGACAGGCAACTAGACGCGACAACAGGCTACGGCGTCAATTTTCATATATTTTGTTCTAATCTCCGCACACTTGGCGTCAGAGTCGACGACAAGACGCCAGAAGCAAATGACAACGTCGCGTCTGACGCGGCGACTTGACGCGGCGACAAGTCGCCCAGTTTGCGATGGCTCTAAAAGACTTACCGCCGTTGCCGCCGCATCTATTGTTAACAGCCGTTATTATCAAAAGAGTATACAAAAAACAACTGACCGTTGTTAACTGTAGATTAACAGACTGTTAGCGTTCGATAAACCGACGGTAAGTCTCTTAAACTGTACCAAACTATTTGCTATAAATAAAACTCAAAAATACCTTCTAAATACTTTCAAGATAAATTATAAAAAACATATTGTATAAAAAATAAGTGGCATGGCCAATTGTTTCATGGTCCTGATAAAAATCAGGTAACACCCAACTAATTCACTGAGATTCTTCTTTATCAATTAAAAATATAAAAGTTGGGTGATGGCGATTATTTACAGCTGTTTACAGTATGTGGACCAAAGTGTTAACTAAGGCATCGTTTTGAGAGTTACAATCCGCCCTACGATACATTTCTTCAGTATCGATAAAATAACACAGTTCCGATAGGCAAATTCTTAATTTTTATTTCGTACTAGCTGACCCGGCAAACGTTCTTTTGCCATATTAATTAGCCTTCGACCGATTATATTCAGACCTATCAAATATACACAAAAACTCATATCAGTCGGTGAAGCCGCATTTTGGAGTTTGATAACAAACACAAAAGACCGGTTTCTGAATTGGGATTTTCACTAAGTAAATACCTACTTAAGTAATTTTCTGTCACGCTCTTTTCTGAGAAATTTCACGAGACAGCACTACAGTTACAGTTAGTTAGTTAGTTTTACATTTAGCGAAATTCTCAATTCAGAAACTGGCCTTATGTCACGAAATTTTTATGTTTTATATTTCGTTTATCGTAACGTAGTTCTTTTTTTTCTTTTGATATATTTTAAAATGTTTCTTTCTTGTTCGCAGATTCACTGCCAATTTTGGGAAAATTCAACCCAGGTACGTACAAGTCAGATTCATCATCATCAACCCATCATGTCCCCACCGAGGGGCACGGGTCTCTTCCCTGAGGAAGGTATAGGCCATACTCCACCACGGGGGCCAAGTCCGGATTGGTGGAGGCTTGTAAGACTAGTGGCTGGTCTTACTGTCAGAAGTTTTCAAGCTGCCCCTATAGGCCTCTGACTTGGCTTAACGACTGCCATCTATCGAAGGCAGCCGGCACCAACTGCTTAACGTGCCTTGCGAAGCCTTGTGTTTCTTTTTTTCACACACATTGTAAATGTTTGGTCCGGATCAACTTACTTGGCTCTTTATTGGACGAGTCCGACCAGTTTTCGCTCCGATTCGCACAGCTTAATCATGGTGAGCAGAGACGCAGAGCTCTGCGAGTCGTAGCGAAACCTGGTTGAATTCATCCAATAAGAAGCCAAGTAAGTTGATCCAGACCAAAAATTTACAATGGAGTAATGATTAAACAACAGTCGTACATCAGTAAATGACAAGAGTGCTGAGTCAACTTGTCTGATGTCATTTCATATCTTGCATTTCTTTTTCTTCAATACGATTCAGAATTCTTAGATAAGGTTCCCTGAAGATGTAATTTTTGAATGTCACGTAAGTAGCTGTTTAAATTTTGTATGAACAATTTCAGTTAAATTCCATTCAGGGGAAGCAACGATTTTCACTCCATCTCTGCTCGAAATGATGCATTTTGATGCCCAAATTTAGGACCCAAAATTTAGAACCCAACGCTATTGTTGTTCAAGCTAAGATGCATCAAAGTAAATAGACTCAAAATTGGGTTTTGAATCTATTTACCTTTAGGTACCTTTAAGTAAATAGACTCAAAATCCAATTTTGAATTTGAATTTATATACTTTAATGCACTCATTTACTAAGAAGTCGGACTTCTTTTTCACTCTTGAGGATTCGTCCTATATGTATTTGCTCCAACCCAAGCAATAAGTTTTAAAACAGAGTTTGGAACTACTTACTGAACTTCCAAACTCTTTGCTGCAAAACTTTTAAGTACCTAATTGTCAAATATTTGAAATTAATTAAAACTCAAGTACCTACGCATTTTCATTCCTCTCAGATGGTAGTAAAAAGCAGAGTGTTCTATACGGGCGAAAATCATTTTTGGTCTCGGTAGTGTTGAATCCCTCGGTCCTTCAGTGATTCTTAGTTAAAGCCCTTGCTTCGCTTGGACTAATCGCCTCAGTTCGCTCTGGATTCAATTTCACAACCTCGACGCAAAAATTTTGTGTGCGCCCTTGGTGAACAATCTACTATTCTTTTTTTCTTTCTAATCACCCCGCGTACCCACCGCGATTTCTTACGTGAATAGCTTAGGTTTATCCACGATATTTTCCTTCACAGCTAGCAAGCGGTATCGCTATTACAACTTCACAAATGTATATAGCTTAGAAAATAAAATCATAGTACGTGTCCGCACTAGGAATCAAACCAAGTCCATAGATAAAAGAATGGAACAAACTTAAAATTTTATTTTTTGAAATAGACGTATAGTGTGTGCTTTTGGTTAATTCTTACGTACCTATATTTAAATAGTCATTTTATATTCGTAAATTTATATTTATTGACGTATATATGGAGCAAACCTAAAGGCCTATACCCAACAGTGGGCAGAAGTAGGCTGATGATGATGATGAGTATGATATGAAATATTGTCTCTTGTTTGATGGTTCTCAAACTTTTAGGACAAAAGACAACTTTGTGGCAAAATTCAGATGACGAGGAGTCGAGTACCTATATGCGACCCAGCATCAGTGACACTTTTTTTTTATTAACATTTATATAACATTTACATACATTGCTTCTGGCCCCACACTAGGATACGTTGTGTCGTGGGAACCAGAAACAGCGACGTCACAAACATGTAAACATCCATGACCTGGGTTTCTTTTCTTTTTTTTGTCCAGAGCCGGGATTCGAACCCGGGACCTCTAGCACGGTTGGCAGATGCGCTAACCACTGCGCCATAGAGGTCGTCATAAGGACCTAAAGAAGTATTCACCCAATAAATTATATCTGCTATTTCTCAATTTACCTTGCAGCGCCATTAATATCGACGCGAGCAAACAAAGATCTCTCACAACTGCGCCGAATATTAAAAATTACAACAGTACAAGCATTCGCGAAAAAATATCTGCCTAAATGCTCATAATGTAGAGCTCTCATTTTTTCGCACCAATTGAGGGAGATTATCGGAAAAACTACAACAAAATAAATTTATTATCGCCCCCGAAGCGCGCAAGGGGGCGGGGGTTACCCCTCCCCCCGTGCCTCTTTTGGCCCCCGCCGATAACAGAGTATTATTTTTAATGTGCACAGATACCCTCGTAGGGTTCCACATCAACGTGATTGACATATTTTGTCCTGCAGTGATCGGGTTATTAAAAAAAACCTTTTAGCCAAAGGCAAATTCTTGCTTTGTATGCTCAACGTACAATCAATCATATAATACCTACTGCGTTGTTGGTCTAGTGGTTTAAAGATAAAGATAAAAAAAATCATCATCATCATACACCCATCATGTCCCCACCGAGGGGCTCTTCCTTGAGGAAGGTAAAAAAAGATAAAATATATTTATTTGTGAAACATGAGTATGAATAGATGGTACAATAGTACATGTTAGTTCTGCATGTTTTGTCATTGTAGACATACAAATTATAGGAGAGAGTATAGTTAATTTCTTTTTATAGCCAGTTATTACAATAAATATATGTTTATTTATTATATTCAAAATAATTAAATAAAAAAATTAAAATTGTCAATCATTAAAAATAATGTCAAACTTAGTACCTACAGGTATGTCAAGTAAATGTGTTGTTAACACGATTGACTATCCAAACCAGGGTCGAGGGTTCAATTAGAATTCGAAGGCGCCGTTCTTGATTCAAATGCCCTTGGTCTAGATGTATTTCCATGTCCATTCCAAAACCCAGGAGCAAAAATTGCTGTATGACAAACTCTATTCTTTAATTGGTTCAGAAATTACGCATTTTGTAAATAATCCAGTATAAGTTGGCATGTTCAGTTGAGGGCATGTTTACAGCACACACATTTTTTTTAAGTAGCCTTTACACGCTCCACTGCGGGGAAACTGCCTTCTCTCAGAATGAGAAAGTGTATACAACCTTATTTCAATAAATTATTTATTCTTATTCTTATTATTCTTATGGTTCAAAAACCATAAATTAATTTCAATTACCTAAGAACTTAAATTCAGTGAGTAAGTTTTTATTAGCCCCTAAGGCTATAAGGACATTTTTAACGTCCATCCACGTCAGAGGTATGCGGCGGTACCATTTCCATCCAAAATAATCCTCAAGCGCTTACTAAGTTAAAGACGAAAGCTTTTAAGGATTATTTTACGAGTACAAAAAAGCCTATAGCATAAAAAAGTTATGGTAAATGAAGACACCTAATATGTTAGGTACTAACTTGCTTGTTAAATGTTTTGACGATAACCAAATTAACTAGGTTATGTCTCAGGGAAAAGCTGATGCAATGTTGCTCCATATCTTTCTGCTAAGCTCGACAAATACTTTTTTTTCGATTTATTTTTGATTAAGTCCCATTTATAGCCACTAGATGGCACTCTTTATAGCGCTATCTAATTTGTACTATTTAATCTTACAGCTTAACACAAGATGGCGTTGATGTTGTTAAAATAAAGAAATTACATACTAAAATTAAATAATAATATATAATACTCACCTACTGAACTAAGCAAACGGAACTCAGATTCCACAGTGTGATACATTGTTTCCGGAATTCCTGTTATTTTTTATTTCAGTTTTTTTTTATTTTCGTGATCAATCCCTTATTTCTAGTAACAAATCAATTTAACACTTGTCATCTCGCAGGAACATGGTAATTATACAAAAAAAAATCCCGGTACAAGAATGTAAGAAAGTGGTTTCAGTCGACCTTTGAAAATTATTTTATATAAGTACTTGATTTAAAAAAAGATCATGCCTCCTCTAATATAGAGAATTCTAGTACTTTTAGAATAGAATGAAAACCCCAGTCGTATCATATTTATTTATTAATAAAGTACCTAATAAGATGAAAGAGAATAGAATTGAGTTTATACAAACACGTAGCTGGTGTTCCTAAGGTTCTACGAATCGCCCACGCGGCGCGTGCTACGACGATCGTAGCCGGCTACGCCGAGCGTAGTGGAGGGCACGCTACGCGCTACGAAGCGATTCTAATCTACAAATCCTAAAGGGCAGGTTACACCAATCGTACAATGATTTATACTGTAGTCACACAAGCTGACCCGACAGCCGTGGTCTTGTGTAATGTTCTATTTTGTTCATGATTCTTTAGTGACGGCTCATCGAAAAACGCACAAAAGCAAAAGAAGAAAAAGAAAAAAGCTTTTTTCCGAATTTTCCACGTATTTTTTTTTACATACCTTATTTGGACGGTCACAAGCATTTGAAGATAATTGCCAAGTTCTCAAGTGATGCGTTTAGTTTTTTTTTGTTTGATTTCTCTATCTGACACTGACAGAGGCGCTATCAATTTTTACAACAACATACACACCGGTCACGCCTGTTTCCCAGAGGGGCAGGCAGAGTCCAGAGACTGCCACGATCTTGGCAGTACTGGCACCAGGCACGAGCCTTTTTCTTACAAATTAAGTTATAAAAAAGCAGAAAGAAAGATACTCGTATAAATAATGAATTTCTGTTGATCGTTGCATTTGCATTTAATAAAAGTAAAGTAGATTTAAATCAGCGGAGTATCGAGAGAGACCGTTTGAGATAGCACATGGGAGAAAAGGCCAAAACCCAGCAGTGCGCCGCGGTGACCTGATGATGATGATGATGATGACGAATGTAGAAGCAAATTATGATGAAATATTAACATAAAACTGCAAGATAATTTTAATATACCTAAACCCCACGTCTTGGATGTTTCCATGTTTTTGATGTCGCTGTTTCTGGTTCCCACGACATAGAGTATCCTAGTGTAGGGCCAGAAGCAATGATTGTTCCTGTATGTTTATGTTGTATGTTTAAATGTAATTTAAATTGTAATCACCTTATTAGTAAAATTACTAATCGTCGAAATAGCTAATTCCGCCTTTCCCGAACTAATTTAACCAGGCGAAACTATTCGAAGGCAACCCGGAACCGGAAAGACAGCCGCAATAAAAAGCCTCCAGCAATCAGTTGCTTCCGTGACCCGCGCCCGTTACCCCGTCAACGCAAATCATCTCCGACGATGCGCCGCGGCCCCGAATAAAAATACCTCTACTCGACAATCCGTTTGTTCCTACTAATAAAAATCTACTAAACATGCAACTAAGCTACGGGCTTCCGGGCCAAATAAAACATAAAAATATATCCTATTTTCATAGGGCCGGGGGATGGGGCCCCCCGAGGGGTGCACGCCCCCCCCCCTTGCGCAAAAACCCAAAAACATCGCGAAACGAAAATGAGTGTAGCGAGGGTGGCCCCGCGCCTGTGTTGGTAATTCATTTTTAACATTAAGCCTGTGTGTGTTTTAAAGTACAGTGGGCTGATAATTAAGTTGGACGCTCCTTTTGTTCTCCACATTGTTTGACGTCATTATTGGGCCTGATGAGCGAAATTCGTTTGGAGTGCACTGGCTGCGCAAAGGTGCAATTATGGGCAGTCTAATTAGATCAGTACCTTGAGAGCATATTGCGTTTATTACCTGAAATTTCCATGAGTCAACATAAGTTTTTAAATTTATATATTTTAAACTAGTAAGTTTAAGATCCTAGTAAACTTACTGGATAGTTTTAATTTTTAGTTTCAGTCGTGGCAGGTGGCAATCGCTGGTCTCTAACTTCCCCTCTGGGATACAGGCGTGAGCTTAGGAATTTATCTAATTATGTATAGCTGTTGTTGAAAGTAAGAATTATAAAAAAGGAAGTCAGTTGAAACATATTATGCTAAACTCATTATTGTCGCGTCACCGGAATGCGAATGAAAATTTATTTTGGTAGATATACAGGCACAATAGTAAATAATATTTTTTAATTACTTAACAATCAAAATTATTCATCAGTAACTAAGTTGCTTTTATTGTAATTGTAAGAAATTCACAATTCTTCGTAATTTTGTCCGAAGAGTACGACCAAATGCCTCGTCAAGCTGTGGATCACAGTGAATTCTGCCCCGGTAGTATCCCAAGATATCCCGGTTGTAGGCCTATATCCCGCGCGCCGGAAATAGACAAGGAATCGCCCCGTCCGCTACTGATGTAGCGGATGAGAGCGGGATAGCACGAGAATTGGCCTATGTCGCCCGCGGTGTAAAGGTTCTAGTCTTTACTCTAGTCGATAGACTAGCCCAGGCAGAGACAAACTACAACTGCATAATTAATTTCATTCGTGATTAGGTCAAAAGCAGTTGAATTATATTAAAATAAGCATTATCTGAAGATGCAGGTAAGTTTAAAAAAATAATATTCCTCTAAGGAAAGATAAAGACGAGAATCTTCGAATAAAGATTAACGAGAGCAAATCACACAGGCTAAAGTTCGTATTTAGAAAATTAAAAAGCAAAATACAGTTGAGATCTACATTTAAAAACAAATACCAAAGAAGAATGAAATCAAAATTTGAGACGCCTAACTTAAAAAAAGTTAAATAGGTCTAATTCGATCTAATTCTCTTCGGCAGCCGAGCGTACCGGCAGCGAGTTCGCATTGTGCCCTACACACACTGGCAGCACTAGCGCGGATATAAAACGTAATTTTGTATTAGATTTAATTTGTGTCGCGCTCGCCTATGTGTGCGTGCGCCCCCAGTGTGCGTGCGGTACTACTCTCTAACCCACGCACAAATTGATTACGATCGTCGCCTAAAAACGAAAATTTGCATACGCGCCGAGCGCTTACAATTTTTTTCGGGAAAAATCAATCCCTCATTCCGTACTTCAATCGTCGAATACCTCTGTTTTAATTCCAACTTCCGCCATACCTTAGTAGAACATTTTAGGTATGCAAAGGTCATAGAAAATCGCCGGTCGACGAAAAAGAAAGCGGCGCGTGCATCGTGTGTGCGACGTCGTAGTAGTTATGTGTAGTGGTGCAGGCCGAGACTGCAGTCTCGGCGCGGCCGTCGCGCGCCGCGGCGCCGCGTGGAGTGAGCGCCCGATTTAAAAACTATAGGAACGTACCGCGCAGCGGGCCCGTAATACCACCCCCCGCGTAATGATTTTTTGGCGATGAATTTATATTCGCGCGCGAGCGGTGCCACTTTTTCGACCCCCCATCCCCCACCCGCCGCTCATTAACGCAACCCAGATATGCAATTCTGATCTTTGACGAGGAGGCTGTAGTGTCGGCGGGCGCCTCGCCGGAAGAGGTGCCCCGTTTTGTTTTTTCCCGCCCGGCTTCATTATTGATGGCATCGGACGGTAATGCGGAAGCATGTGTGAACGTTTCATTACAAAAGGTGGACGCGGCGCGTGTTAATATTGCAGACCCACCGGACCCGACCGGACGGCTCCGCGCTAAAAAAGAACTTTACAATTTTATTTATTAAAAAAAATATATTATAAAAATAAAAGCTGCCAATTAAACTCTGCAATTTAAATTTTATTTTCGAACTTTGAAAATATTTGGAAGTTTGCAGCACTGACCGCGAGAGACTTGAACTATCGGGCGCGTGTTCGTAAAGTTTCGGTGGAAGTTCGGAAAAGTTTCTCACGTGCGTGTGTGGACGGCGCGGCTGACGGACGCTGGACATTTTGGCCCGTTTGAATTTAGAACTCGTGGAATCCGATTCGAAATTTTTCTTTTTCTCCGGCATCTCGTCGATAGTTTTTTGTTGTTTTGTAAACAGCCGGTTAAGTTTCGGGTTGTGTTTATTTATTGGCCGCCGGCCGGACATTGACTGATAGTTGTGATTTTGTTGAAGTTTTGTTGCCAACATAACTATTTTTGTTGTTTTTATTATTGTTACTTTGTTGGAGTGAGAGTGCTCGCAGCTGAAAGGTTGGTGGATTTTCATTAGTCTTAGAAATAAGTAGCACGTATCCCACAACATAGCGTTGCTTAATTTTTATTTTGCTGCTAGACCCAAACCGGAAATGCATCCTCGTAGAGCTTTTTTTTTATACTTGCCGTAGCATTACATTTTAATTATGCACCTACCTACACTATAACATTACTCATCAAATTATTATTTTTAGTGTCACTCGTGTCGAACAATTAAGATCCCCTTAGTAAACGTTACTATTTGTATGCAAACTAGTTGTAACTGGCCAGTGCTGGTGCCAAGGGTCTAGCGAGCGTGCAAGTGCGATCGGACCTCAAACATTAGATCTTCTTGCATAAATAATTAGTTTAAAAAAAACCGGGATCTCTACGCCTATTGTAAAAGGTTTCTAAAGGGCTATACAAATGCTTTGATCGGCTGGTTTGCGATGGGTCAATTTTAATTGCATTTGATAGTGAGAAGTTGTATTATTAATATATAGCATTGCAATCTTCTACATCTAAAGATTCACTGGACGAGATTGCTCAGAGCGATACGACCGCCTATTTTATACTAAAAATCATTTCGTCGAAATAAAATTATGCCCAGTAAAATGAATAAAATGTGGTGACTTCTCACCACAGAATCACACAATACAAAAAATCTCTACCTCGAAAGTACATCTAGAATTTCTTTGACAAAATATCGGAAAGTTATTTAGTAACAATAGATAATAAGACTTTTGTTTTCTGTACATACTGTATTAAATTTCACACAATTCACATGAATATAGGGCGCGTTCAGTACATGGATGGGTGACATTTTTTCGAGCGGTTCCGTGCTTCGTAAGGCACGTTAAGCTGTTAGTGCCGGCTGCCGTCGATAGATGGCAGTCGTTAAGCCAAGTGAGAGACCTTAGGGTGGCTTGAAAACTTTTGACAGTAAGACTAGTTTTACAAGCTTCCGCCGATCTGGACTTGGCTCCCGTGGTGGACTATGCCCTATACCTTCCTCAGAAAAGAGACCCGTGCAGCCCCTCGGAGAGAGAGAACCCATAATGGGTTGGTGATGATGATTTAAATAATTCCCCTTCCCTCCTTGGTCGGTACGCAGTCGGACAGAGCTCTGGTGGTCCTAGTTAAGAGGCTTTATTTTAGGCTGATGTTGCTTGCCTCACTATTCCTTGCCATTCCTCTCTGCTAGATGCTGGTACATCCATGCAAGATCTGCCCACAGTGGTTCCCTCGTGGTTAATACCAGGGTCCACTTTTCATTCTACACTGTGACTACGTCGTTGGTCTAGCCATTAACTCGCCTATCGACCAAAATAAAAGTAAAGTAAAAAGTAAAAATAGTTTATTTGCCAGAACATGGGTAATGTTCTTAAATTATATTGTTAAGATCCTTCATGCGCTAGCAACTAAATGTAATTAATATATTTGCACACCAATGCAAATATAGTAAATATATTTAATTTAATAATGAAAAGAATGAAAAAGGGTACAAAAGGGGGTTGAATCATTAGGGTTTTATAATTCTGGAAATGCCAATTAATTTAATAATACAATTCATTAATTAATGTCAACATAGTAAAATTAATTGATACTTAGCTATTTACAATAATTAGAATAAAATATTAAAAAATAAATGGCAGAAATCAGAAATGTCAGAATTATAATAAATCAATAATAATTAAAACTTATCGTTAACGTAGTCGTCAACTTTATAATACATTTTCCCAATTAAAACTGTAATAATCTCGATAGAGCTCGTGGGTTCTATTCCCACTGGGGCCGTGGTACATTACAAAAGGCTTCAGTCTGAAAGTATTTAAAAGTTTTTGATGTCCTTGCCTAGTCACCATAGCACAGGGTATCCTAGTTTGGGACCAGGTCAAGTGATTGTGTTGTGTAAACGTAATAATATCATTAAAATAACAAGTAAAAATGAGTCTATTATTGTTCGGCCGCTGGGAGTATACGATCCTGTCACATATGACTAGTGATGGGAGAAAATCAACGTTATCATTCCTTACGTTATTCTTAACTAGCTTTTGCTACTGACTCACGATTAAGTAGTTTTGTTTTTTAGACGACCTTCACTCAGTCATCTTTTGTGCCATTTTCGCAGGCATTTTAGAAGGTACATCATCTTTTTTGTGCCGAATGGCGGTGAAGTGTTGTGGCGAGCAGTGCGACCTTTTATTTGAGCCCAGATCAGCTCAATCGCTTTGTACGGCAGTGGTACGGAGAGATTCTGAGAACGCGATGATCATTTTCTAAAGCCTGTTCATCAACTTCGTATCGTTAAAGGGACCGTTATTATTTTCGTTATTTTTGGTACGTCACTACAAAAAAATACGGTTGACGTAACCTTGTGACAGCGTAGTAAGAATTTTACGCACGAACATTAAATATTGATTTCTTCTTATTTAACATTTAAATCACTGTGCAAAATATAACATTGATTGTAAGTTTACACAATGATACCTATAGTTTCGATGACAATTATTTGCTAGTAGGATAAATAGGATATAAAAAATTATTTTAATCGAAAATTTAACGCCACTTCAAGGTTACGTCGTCCGTTCTAACATGACCTGTCAGGATCGTATTCTCCCAGCGGCCGGACGGTAACTGCATAGTGGCTTGCTAGAGCAATATTATCACGACTATAGTATTCCAATATTAAACACGTGCTACTTCATTCAGTACCTCGCGACATGCAATCTCCCTCCTGCGAGGTGCGTACGTATTTACTTCCTTTGAATGAAATTGCAATGCACTTATTTAGTAGACTACAAAATACTTTAAAGTTACAACCATCAGCACGCTATTGTGTACTCAATAACAATACCTACATGACGTTAGGCTCAAATGGCTTTTTTTTTAGATTTTTTGGAATTCATTTTTTTTTTTGCTGGTTTTTTTTTTTTGTTTGATTTTTTTGTTGATAGATTAGTCACAGTAATTCTTCTTAAAGCGCCTCTCCATCACTGGAGTGGTTGATCCTCCATGGTTTTAACAACGATCCAGTCTTTGATGTTGCACTACCATAACATACTTCTCCTGCCCGGCCTCCTCTTCCCTCTTTAGTTACACTTAGAAAACAATAATCAAATACACAACTGAATGTGGTAAATTATCATATTATATTGAGTATCTCATTGTGAACGCAAACCTATAGTATTTTTGTAGTATGCTTCATGATAAATAAATCCTTCTTCTTTTATGTGTAGTGTAATCTCATCCACTTTAGGTTTGGAGGATCCCAACGCCGCGAGTCCAGCTCATCTCAGCACATCAGCGCAGTTTACACCGAAGCAGTAACATTCCCAGCGGGGAGATATGTAAAATGCAATTCTTCAAACTTTTGGTTACTTATATTAACATAGAGTTTAAAACCAACTCTCCCGCTGGTCTAGCTGTTAAGGTGCTTAACTAGCGAGATTGAGGTCGTGGGTTCGATTCCAACTGGGGGCCGCCTCACATTTCTGCAACTGACCCCAGTCTGGGTCTATTTCCATGATTTGTAATGTCTTTGTCTGGTTACCATAGCACAGGGTATCCTAGTTTGGGACCAGCTCCCCTTAGCATGACAATGACTCGCGCCATCCCCGTTTCGTCTGCTGCATAAGCGCAGGATTAGGCGATCATGCTAAGAGGGTAGGGCAAGGGATTATGTGGCGTAGAAGCTTTTTTTTTTTTAATTACCTTTACGGGATCCGTCGTCAGCTATCATTCAAGTTATCTGTCGGATATTGTACTCGTCAGATGTTTTCACCAACAAAAGACCTCAACGCAAGTCTTTGGGATGATTTCTTGTAAATTAATACTTTCTGCGAGTACGTGCCAATATAGAAAATCACAACGTACTAACCGTACTTAAAAAAATACTAGACGCTTTATTTTTGGATGAAACTCCTCACCCGTCTAGAAAAAACCGCGTTAAAAATGTCCATAGTGAAATCGGGAGTTTGGCACCTCAGTATTTCTTTTTTATAAACATCAGTTTTCAACATAATTACTATGAAATCGGGTCCTAATAATGTTTATTCGGGGGGCTAATAGTTAGGAACTAAATACTTAGTACGGCTTAAATCGCCCCTACTGGCGCGGTAGAAGTCACGGCCGCGACTTATTTCACATGTAGAGATCCAATCTTCTCACGAATTTTGGGTTTTTAATTTTATTGTTTATTTTTATTTTATTGTTAATTTTATTGGCCGTGGGGTGCCGGCTTTAGAATAGTGCCCCCCATCTCAGCTCAGCCCTGAAAACCGGCAAAGGGACACATTACCAGGAGGTGGGCAGCAGCGCCTTCTGAGGAAATGTATCATAATGCGCTCGCCAACCCTCATGCCAAGTGTGGCGAGTATGGCAACTACCCCCATGGCATGAAATTCATGGAGGAGGCCTGTGTCCAGCAGTGGAGTTCTTGTGGCTGAATGATGATGATGAATTTTATTGTTCTTTATAAGATCATAAGGCACCTGATTAAAACGCGAAACGTCTAGCTTTTTCACACGTGACTGTAACTACCATACAAGTGTGGGGTAGGCCAAAATTGGAGTAGTCATTGAAAAAAAATTGAGGTTCACTGCTTTGCTTACAGTCAGCAAATATGAACTGAACTGAATGTATCCCAAACTGTTACGACAATCACACAAAGTGATAACAATTAATTTATCGTACCTGTTACTGTTGCTGACTACGCCTTTTTCTGGTCCTTAAGCGCCAAACTAGCAATACGAGGCTGGAGGTCACCAAAGCAAGCGGCGTTGATCGGCGATACGAACCTACACATTCTAGGAATCCCTTGAGACCACCTACATGCTACCAAAGATAACCCATGACTATCATGTCAGCAAAATTATATATCTCTAAAGAATAATATCCTAATTAGTCAGGTTTCTCCGCTGGAATTTTCTCACACTTTTATATACTTCTATGAAATCACGCCATGAAGAGAAGAGAGAGAGCTAGGAATCAAAACCTTGTTACATACATACATACATACATAAGCTCACGTCTGTATCCCAGAAGAGTAGGTAGATACCACCTAACTGCCATCTGAGATATAAGCGTCTATTAGCGAAAACTCTACCGTGACGTCTAATTAGACTCAATGAGATCATAAGTGTACGTGCTAGGAAATCCAACATTATAAGGGAATCGAAGAGTGTACAGAGTTTATTAAGAAGAACAAGAAGAATAAGTGCATTTATTATACACAAGACATATCACAGAAACAAACTAAACAGACAAGTACATAATATACCCACAAAAACAGTGAAAGTTCAGTGCCTTGTGTATTAATCTATTAATTGCGAAACTAACAACTTTGACTTTCATAAGTTAAACAATTTTGTTTATTGTGAATAAAATATTTGAAATTGTAAGTATTTGAGTCAAAACTGTACCAAAATGTCGGCATAAAAACATCGAGGACGTAATTGAACGCATTCTAGCAAACTTATGGAAACAAACCTTTTATCTATCTATCCATCAAACGAAATCTTATTAAAATCCAAAACTATAGCACTTTGTGTTGTATATAATAAACAAAATTATTATTAGTCAATATAGAAAAAATATCGTTCATCAGTAATACATGTGACGAACCACTGCCACTGGGACAAGTTACGAGACCATTACGAGACATTCGCCGTATTGCCCGCGCGACACATTCGCGGCCGCGCTGCAGCCCTGCTGGCCGGCTCCCTGCATCGGAGAGCTCGCTGCAACCGTTGGCCCCCGGCGACTCCGCGCATTGTGCCAGACCATTGTCGGCTCGAATTTTAAACGTTTATTCTTTTTCTTGAGATAGACACACTGGCCAGTAGCGGCCGGCCGATTCGAAAAAAGGCGAAGGGCGAAATTGCCAGTTGAGGTTTCGGTGTCTCTCACATTGGCGCGGTTAAGTTTTAAATCTGAAACAAAACGCAACTGGCCAGTTGTAATCTGTCGATTAGAAAAAAGGCGAAAAACGAAATACAAATTGGCAATCGCGGTTTCAGTGTTTCTCGATTTAGCTCGGCTAAGTTTTAAAGTAGGTACCTACCTAATAAATTCTTTGTGAACTAAAAATTAACAAAATACTCTTATTCCTAATCCGAGGAGTTTTGGAGCTTTGAAATACTTTCCCGAAAGTTAGCAGAAGATATTCGCTCATAAAAATTATTATTAAGATTTATTCTAAGTTTCCGCCGCTACAGTATAAATAAGCGCGAAAGCTTCTTTTGAGATTTAAATATTCATGATCCGGAAATGGAAGAGTATTGTCAGACTGAGAGATCGACTGACAAACTTATATTTATTCCAACTAGTCTTAGTCTATCTGATATAACTTTCCCATCTCTACCGCCGGCGGCATGAGCCAGCCATCGCACCCGCTTTATGAAAAAAAAAAACCGGAAGACCTCTCAAAAGTCTCGTCGCAAGAAAAAAAGGGTAATAAGTCATAACGTTTTTCATTTCAATTAACCGGCGCAGACAGGGGGACGGCATCGATTCGGCACATCCACGGCAGCCAGACTAGAAAAAAGTAAAAAACGGCTCCGTCTCGTTTCTAATCGCGCACCCACGCACGCGCGCTGTTTAATTGCACCCCCACACCCCCGGAAGAGAGGGGCGGATTAGCATACACAGCACGCACCCCCTGAAGTTTTGCGCGCCGTTTTATTTCGCGGCCGGTGCCGCGGCGGCGGCGAGGGGCGCGGGGCGGCGGCGCGCGGCGTGCGCGCCAGCAGTCGGCCAGCGCCGGCGACCGCGCGATGAGCACCCGCGCGACCACACACTCGCGCCTGCACTCCCGCGCCGACACACACACCAACCACCGACAACTCTAACTTTACTCCACAAGTGTTCTCGCGGACTCGCCCTAAACTCAGTGCGGACTCGGATTGTTTTTCGCGACGAGGTGAGTGGACGTTTTTTTTTTCGCGGTCTAGATTTCCAAAATAAGTCCTAGTTTTATCGTGCGGTGACGTTTCGAGCTAGCAAAATTCGGCGATAGGCGGGAGCAAGGTCGTGCCGCGTATGATAAAATTATTTGCACAAAAAATGTGTTAGACTGTTTGTGGATAACCTCATTTTGTACAACGTGGACTATTGTATCTACTTAAATTCGCATTTTATTCTCAAGATCCATACGGTAAACAAGACTCTGTGTGCGAGAAACTTAAAAGTAACTTGAGGTAGTGAAGTGACAAAATATTAGATCTACAGTTTTACGGAGGAAAATCTCCGATTACAAAGTTTTCCGATTCAAGTAAGTTTACCGCGAATTTAAGCTAAGTTTGATAGTTTCTACAGCACTCTTAGACATCCATGCTACTATCTACCTATGCATATTATCCATTTAGATAAAAAGTTGATTGATTGCAATAGATATTGGAACTTATTAGAACATTATTGGAGGATCATTTGCGACACTGCACTTTTCAATCGCACTTGCACCGAGGTGCCGGCTTGCGAATACACGCAACATCGTTACCTCATCCCACACCTGAAAAGGGGTAAGTTGAAACACCAACTTTGACTCACGATAACATTATTATATTAAGTCTATTGACATGCTTACGTATAACGTATTATATTAGCGCATCATTAGAGCACTAGCCTTACATGTATCAGGTTGTGAGTTGTAACTCCGGCATATACCAATGACTTTGATTACCAAGTTAATTAGTGTTGTGAATTTTTATTTTGTGAATGATGATATCCGGAGGACTCCTGGCTTGCTTGCCACAGCTAGCTTGACTAGACCGTCGATGGGCAACTCCTGCTATAAATATAATTGACATAAATATAGCTTGTTATTGTTGGAAAGTAATGTGTGATTGAGATATTAATCTCAATCGATTTTAATTACAAACAAATGGCGCTCTCCCAAAAATATTTTGTGAGTCCCGATCTGCGAAACATGTACGTATTTCAATGTAACAACCTTATTTCCTATGTTAAACATATAAATAATCTTTACCTTTATTTATGTACACTATAGACATAAACGCAGTGACCAATACGCTGTCATAATCAAACTAAAAAAAAAAAATCAAAAGTTTTATTCAAAGTTCTGGAGTGGAGATCGCGGACCGGTAAACGTCGTGTAGGACGTCCTCAGACTCGGTGGAGCGATGATCTTCGCAGGGCGGCTGGTAAGAGCTGGATGAGAGTTGCCGAGGACCGTGCTCAGTGGCGTGCAATGGGAGAGGCCTATGACCAGCAGTGGACAAGCATAGGCCAATGATGATGATGATTCAAAGTTCAAACAAAATGTTTACTTTACGAACGTCAAAGTTGTTATCATCAGCCGTTTGGCGCTTACTGCACGACACAATACGAGGTGCTACATTTTTAAACGCGTTTTGCCGTTTATGCTTGATCGTGTGACAATCAATTAAAGATACAAAATGTTCTATTTGTAATATCAATGTGATTTTAATGTAATATATTAGAATTTTTGAGTTTTATTTTAAGCTTTTAAGCACAAAAGTTTTATCGCAATCGGTTCAGTAGTTTTTTTGTGGTACTTGATAAATAGTCAAAATCTGAAAGTGACTTATTTAGAGCCGGGAACACCCAAACTCGTATATATTTTAATTTGTCTGATGATAATAATTGCACACAATACAAGCACTTGACCTGGTCCCAAACTAGGATACCCTGTGCTATTAACAACAGGCAAGGTCATTAAACATCAAAAACATCCAGACTTAGGTCGGTGATTTTAGTGTATAGACACACTCTTGTTACTATCTTAATTATTGTTTATATAAAGATAGCTTATATAGAAGCTAAGCAACCTCTTCTCCTCATCGAGAAATCTCCAAAAGTATAAAGCTTCTAAACTAGAAACATATTCGACACAACCTGTAGTGTAGAATGAAAGGAAACAAACATTCTATGTACACAAAAATTTCCCGAGACGAGCCACCGACGACGCGAGCTTCGTCGCTGCTCACCATGATTAAGCTCTGCGAATCAGAGCGAAACCTGGTCTGACTCTTCCGACGAAAACTCAAGTAAGTGTATCCGGAATAAAGTTAATAATGTCTAGTTAATAATACCTACGAAAGTCTTAGCTCAAAAGTTTCCTGAAAACTTAATTCGTCGCAAGCAAAGCCGTGGGCAGCGAAGTTCGTGATAACACTATGCAGAGTATTTGGTACTAAAACTAGGTACCTATTACAACTTTTTGAAGAGTTTATTATACAGTTTTCCCTATTTGTAAGTTTATTACTACGTGCAATTCAAATATATTACTAATTAGGTACTTGTTAACGAGCCGAAATACCTAGCCGGCTGCTGATATCACCCAAAATGTACTAAAACTATTTTCCTGTCTAATGTTCACTCACATAGACGCTTACAATTTATTGGTATATTATTTTCCAAGAATATAAATTACGAGCTTTCGCCCGTGACTCCATCCGCGTGGACTTTAGTTCAAGATTTTGCAACCCCGTTCACTCCCTTAAGAGGAAACACTGAGGCAGTTTTTCCATACAAACGTAGTCCCCTGTTTCCTCCCTGAATAATGCCAGTAGAGCAATTTTTTTTTTCATAAAATCTATGGCTACTATAGGCATGCCCCTATGTTTTTATTTTTTTCATAAATCTATTATTAAAAGAGATATGAACATTCAGAAACCTAAAAAATTGGCCCGATTTTCCGCTGTATTCAAAAAATCAGAAAAGCTATTTTACTAGATTATATAAAAAATGGAAAACATAGGAACACGGCCAAAGCCTTTCTTTAATTATTTATGAAAAAAATAGTTAAATTGGTTAAGTTTTGGAGAAGAAATCAGGGGACTACGAATCGTTGATTTTGTGTATTTTTTATAGCTATTTTCGGTCCAAGCTGCAGTTGTCTCTATCGTGCTCTGCGGGGGGAGGCTTGAGGTTGGGGAGGCGCGGACTACGTATACATACACTAGTGACGTGACACGTAGTCGATAATTTTATGGATACTTTAGTGTGGTTGATTGATATCGATATTTCTAGTAAGAGTATTTTACGTGAAGTGCATTTAGCAGATTATTGTGTTGTTCGATTGTTGGAAAATAACAAGTAGGTTATACACCTTTTATATGAAATGCTCAAAGCACACTAATATCAATACTGCCGCGCTAACAGTAAGAGCAGTAAGTCGATTTTTATCAAAAATGTGTTCATCGCCGCGTCATGCTCTAAAAACTGGTCTGATCCCCGTTTTTCTACCTTCACTGGAACCTAAAAATACCATGAAGCATAACAGCAGTAAGTCAATGAAATGATTTTGTTTTCTTGGCGTAAAAGCAGGAAATATACTTACTTCACGTTAATTACTGTGCATCCGAAATCTATATTCTATTTTGCTAATAATAAAAACAGTCTCTGTAACTGAACATTATTGTTGTGTAAATGGGCTTAATCAAAAACTTTTAACTTAAAATATCAGCACTAATCACACTTACTGCTTTTTTCTCAAATCAAATAATCTGTGAAAATACATTGAATCTGTATCTAAATTCAATGGAAAATATCAACTGTCTAAATATCACGGTTCATGAAATACAGCCTGGTGACAGACGGACGGACAGACGGACGGACCAACAGCGTCTCAGTAATAGGGTCAGTTTTACCCTTTGGGTACAGAACTTTAAAAAGGAAACTCAAGAAGTAGTAATATGGATGGATAATTGTTGCGCCCAAAACAAAAATTTCGCTCTTTTCAGTTTTTTGGTGTACATTATTAAAAGGCAGCATTTACATGCGATAAAAATTTAAATACTTTGAGCCTGGTCCCTCTTTTAAATCAGTCGACAGCTTCCTACACCAGGTTGAACAAGCTATGCAAAGAAAACAAAAACGTATAATTTTTCAGATTTTGTCGATTCAGTACAGCAAGCAAACTCTAAAAGGGTTATTCTCAGAAAATGGCGCAGATTAACTCAATAAAAAGTAACAAATATGGCCGTAATGGCCCCTGAAAATTGAATTGTAGCATATTTGTAGGTTTCGGGACCTTAACGGTATTCACTTTAATTACGTACTACTTTCAGAACCTTCTAGAAAAAAACTTTAGGTAATTTACTACATTTCAATGTTTGTAAGTATAGATGTCTCACTATATTATCTTTTAAATTATACATAGTGATTACTGCTTATTAGTTTTTTTACCCCAAAGTGACACGTAATTTCATACAAAGTATAGATATCGAATGTATGGAATACTTAGCATTAAAGCAGTAACTGGGGTACTTACTGCGGTTATTCTAAGCAATCAGTACAAATAGATTTAACTCGTACTAGAAATAATAGGAGTTTTCGTCAATTAAATAATATAGTAAGTATTATAATAACTAAATAGTAATTTAGTTATTATAATAAAGCATGTATCATGAAAGAACTCTATTTAAGCTACATATTGAAAAATCAGAACTACAAAAACTTATAAGCTAAAGTAGAAGTAAATAAAAATGTACTTAATCCAAAACTTTGTCCTCCATTTTCTCAACTTTGAAATTTCCGACTTACTGCTCTTACCCTTAGCACGGCAGAATAATGTTGAAAGTAAATCTAAAGTTAGGTATAAAAAAACTATTCAGTGGTCAAACCGTTTCTCTCTCTTACTGATCTATAAAAAACTTGTATGTAATGGTCCGGAGCGTGCTAAATTTCGTGGTAGGTTACGACCGTCGCGGGAATGGGAAAATGGGCATTGGTTGAAACGCATATTGAATGAAATGGGATTCAGATCAATAATGAACTTGGATCTATAAAAAACGAGCGGATTATTTTTCGATCTGGTAACAGACAATCGATATAAAAAGTTTCTTTTTCTCCCAAAATACATAGTCTCTTTTAATTTTTTCGTAAAGTAAGCCTGAGATCTACAAAATAAAATAGCGGAAGTCCAGTAAGTAATAGCCAGAGTCAAACAAAGAGCAGGTTGGTAAAATAATAAGACGAAACAACACTCCGCACACGCCGCGAACGAAATCAACTTGCAGACTACGCCCGGCCCGGCCCGCTCGCGAGCGTGGCAGGGCGCGTTGGCGCGCCACGCACACATTGACAGTCCCATTCACACATTGATACTCGCTTCTTCGGGCAACGCGCGACAGCAATAGATTTTACAAATACCTATTTTTCAATTCTCTAGCCCGTGATGTTCCCTCTTAAGGGTTAAATTTAGAAAAAACGGCGAAACACGTGTTCAATCAATTGTGTTGAAGAGTATTTATTTTAAGTTTCAAGAAAATTAGACTACATTTTTTATACCTCCGATACAAATTTTATTTTGGCAACCCTTTTCGCCCCCTTCGGGTTGAATTTAAAAAAATCCCGTGTTATTCCTTGCCTACATTATATATAGACCCTCTGTGCAAAATTTCAGCTTCCTAGGCCCAACGGCTTGGGCTGGGCGTTGATGAGTGACTGAATTCTGGCTGACCGACTGACTGACCTGAGTCAGTCAGGACTTTGAATTTTATTTATATAGATATCAGTAGAAGAAATGGCTTATACCTTAGGTAGGTAGGTAAATATACGTACCAATTTATGTATTAGATTTAAGGTGATTTGAAAAAAGACAGTCAGAGTGGTTTTTTTTTTACATTCGGCCCTAAGGCAGCGCCTGACACTAAAGTACATTAACTTTCAACAAACATAATGGTTGTACATTCTTTACGTTGAAATTAAGTTTCTGATTCTTTATTTATACCCTGTACAGCCTGAAGATTAATATTAAATACTGCTGAAAGAGTTTTTGAAATCGATTAAGTGTAATTGGAGATTACCACCCGCGTACAAACTTACGAACATAATATTCACATTCACATACAGGCACATACACCGCTTCCGGCCCCACACTAGGATATCCTGTGTCGTGGGAACCAAAAACAGCGACGTCACAAACATTTAAACATCCTTAACATCCAATATAAGCTTAGAAAGTTTTTCTTTTTCTCTTTAAAATATTAGTAAACATTATTTTACCTAGATTATTATTTAAGCCGAGATCAGCAGAAAAGGGTCGGTAAAAGCCTAGTGGGTAGAACAATAGACTCGGAAACGGGAGACCCAGGTTCGATCTCCAGTGTGGGCATTTACCTATGACCTTTTTTTCTAGGTTACGTACATTTGTGAAATTTAGTAGCAATACCACTCGCTAACTGTGAAGGAAAATATCGTGAGGAAACCTGAGTGTCTGAGCTATTCAATACTTAAGCGCATCAAATCGCGAATCCTAAGTGAGCACGCGTATGGAAAATTGTAGAACACCGGCATATCAAAAATCGTTTGTACTAATGTTTTTATTGACGCACTTTTAAAATTGAATGGTGTAAGAATAGATTTTTTAATATAATGTAGTAATTTTGCCTACCCCTCTGGGATACAGGCGTAAGCTTATGTATGTATGTAGTAATTTTGTATGATTTTTATTTAGATTATGTTTTTTTTAATTCCGCAAAGTAAGTATATACTTGACATATGTCAAGGATTGTCTATTTCAGATCTGTTTGCTTCAATCTTTTAAAATGGATTTCTTTCAATAATTTGTAGGAATAGTTTCAAAATGTTATACATTTTTAGAAAGCCCATGGTGTGTAGATTCTAACGCAAGTATAAAATAGTAGGTTTTAGGATAATATTTATATATCCTCGTGAGGCCCGACCTTGAAAAGAACAATTGATTTTGTGATCACCTGAGGACATTGGGCCTCACGAGGATATAAAAAATAACAGTGAGTGAGGGGAAAAAGACATTTTTTTCAGCTCGTCGAGACTATTGACAGTTGCCGATGTCTCCCGGTTCTTTACATTTACATTTTCCATTTTTACATTTGTAGCGTAGATATTTAAGAATAACATTTATTCAAATCAGCCGTAAAAAGTGTAGTACAAGTCAGGAAACAGAAAACCTCTATTTATTGTGGTTTCTAATGTTGAACTATTCAATTGACTAGTTTGCGGTTATTTAATGATAACAGGGCATTTTATCTTCATTTTGCACTCATTTCGCGGTATAATTTTAATCAACAAAATGCACACTACCCTTAATTCTCAAATTTGTATTTTTTAATTTTTAATATTTTATGAAATAAGCATTAGTAAGTAATCATACCTTTTCATTACTTATTGAAATGGGTATGAGCTTATTATTGTAGTATTAAAACAAAGTAATGAAAAAATAACATTTTATTCACTATATAAATAGTGTAGTCGATAAGGAAATAAAATAAAGGCCATTTCTTTAAACAGTTGTTTTTATTATTCATTTACGTATACATACTCTAATAAAAATAAAGCATCTGAGCTTTATTTGAAGCCCTATTTAATACCCTATGCGTGAGCAAAATTCAATCGTCTTTCTTGACAAATAAAAAAGTTATCGATTTTTAATATGAAACAGATCTCGATTTTCTTTTTTTTTTTTCATTAAATCCCCAACATTTCTAGATTTGTAGATGTTGCACAAATTCTCACTAGGCATTGTCATGTTATATGTATATTCGGTAGGTCTGAGAATCGGTTGTTACAGACTGTTAACTTTTAGAATATACCTCGGCTACTATCGGTTAGAATCGGATATATTCGTGTAATAGAAATATCGGAACTAATAGACACTTAATTTCGAAATCGGAACTAATATGACACTTAATTTCACTTATACAGAGCAGGAAGTAGTATTACACTCGTGTGCTTTCGGCGAAAACCGAAGCCTACTCTAGAGCCCGAGGTATATTCTAAAAGCTAACAGACTGTATCTATTTTTCATACCCCTATCTGGCGAAACAACGTTTGCCGGGTCAGCTAGTATTGTATAACTAATAGTATAACTGGATGGACTAGTCCTTAACTTGTAACAGACAGCTCGTTGTTAAATAAATATCTAATACATACTTTTATCGCCGGTCAGGCATTGAACTTTGTGGCGGGAACTCTAGGCCTGCTAGTCATTGGACCTGCGAAGCTTATCGCTTTGTTTTGTTGAATACTCAATATTTTTCACGGGTTTTTTAATCTTACTAAACTTTTCCCGTTTCAAGCAGTCAAAAAGTTGGAAATACTACATTAAGTCCACATGTCACTTGTCGGTCCCAAACTAGGATATCCTGCGCATTGGTACCGCGATCAGCCAAGACATGAAAAACATCCAAATTTAGGTCATTCCTACAAATTAAGTCCGGCGTCCACTCACGGGAGTCAAACCTACCGCGGCCGGCCGAGAAAAGTCAATATTTTTGAAAAAATAAATTAAAAAGATATATGTCTTTTACTTGGATACATTGCATCAAAAATAAGTTCCATGGGCGAAGTCACATGAACGTAAAACTCAAAGTAGGGACGAGCTAGGAGGAAAACTAACGTGTACAAATTTTGGTAAGCCAATTCAATTAAGGACCTAATTTTATAATTGCTAGCAATGTGACCACGTAGAGCGTGAAACAATTTTAGACCTACACCGCTCGGCGTTCATACTGCCTGAAAATAAACTTGGTAAGTCCCCACGGCGATAATTAAAATGCGTTTCATGAAACTACAGTACGGAGTTCATTATGTTATTTCGATTATACATTGTTTTAACAATTCCATTTTTTTTTATCTGTGGGTTAAGCTGCTAAGCAATTTACATTGAATTACTAGCTTTTGCCCGCGACTTCATCCGCGTGGCCTATTTTTTTCCCCCGTGCAATTTTCACATATTTTAATAGTTATTCTGCTATACAAATACAACAAATCAAAAACCATGAGATTCGGTCCAGCCGTTCTCGAGTTCGAGTGTTCGAACAAACCCGACTTTGTTTTATATATTAGGAGTAGCTCCCCGGCAAACGTTATACCCTTACTATTTAGGGGTATGAAAGACCTACTAATATACATAATAAAATCGGTTAAGCCGTTTCGGAGGAGTACGCGCACTAACACTATGTCACGAGACTTTTAATTATATTATAATTACAGTATGTCAGAATTATCGTCACATATCTCAGCGCTTCATTTCGCCAATCCTTGGTGGGTACGCGCGGTGATTAATCCCATATTCAAGAATCAAGAATCAAGAATTTATTTCAACGTAAAGAATTTACATTCTGCTTGTTGAATGTCAATGTACATACAGTTATGTATAACGTTAGCCGCTGCCTTGGGGCCGTCTGTAGTGGAGAAAAAGGCAGCGAAAAAAAAACTCCACTCTGACCATCTTTTCTCAAATCACCTTAAAGCTAATACAAATAAAACATACAAAATAATATCTTGGATGTGTTGAACACTAGACACATTTATCCTCTGATTTAATTTAATATTAAACTACTATTTAATGCCATACGTCCTTGTCTTCTAAATAATCGTTCATTTTATAATAAGCTGTTTTGCAAAGAGTGTGCTTAACACAATTCTTAAATTGCGTTGGGGGTAACTCTAATATATCTTGGGGTATCTTGTTGTAGAACCTTATACAGTGCCCCATAAAGGAAGTATTAACTTTTGCAAGTCTAAATCGTGGAAATGACAATTTATGTTTATTCCTAGTATTAATGTTATGATGGCTACCAAGAGTTTCGAAGTCCTTAATATTTTTCCGAACGTACATAATATTTTCATAAATGTATTGGCTTGCAACTGTTAAGATGTTAGTTTCTTTGAAAAAATCTCTTTCGAGTCCCTACTACCTAGCTTGTAAATAAATCGGATCGCTCTCTTCTGCAAGATGAAGATAGTCTCGATGTCTGCTGCCCGGCCCCATAGTATTATACCATAGGACATAATACTATGGAAGTAACTAAAATAAACAAGCCTAGCAGTTGCAACGTCAGTAAGTTCTCGAATTCTTTTCACGGCATATGCTGCGGAGCTTAGTCTATGTGCCAATTTTATAATATGTGGACCCCATTGTAGTTTGGCATCGATTGTGATGCCCAAAAATACAGTATCTTCAACAAATTCTAGTTTATCATTTTCATTTTCATCATCATCATTTTTATCATATTCTCTCTGAGAAAAGGCCTGCAGTGAGATGTAGGTATATACACTGCTTCATCATCATCAACCCATTATGTCCCTACCGAGGGGCACTGGTCTCTTCCCTGAGGAAGGTACCTATAGGCCATACTCCACCACGGGGGCCAAGTCCGGATTGGTGGAGGGTTGTAAGACTAGTGGCTGGTCTTACTGTCAGAAGTTTTAAAGCCGCCCTAAGGCCTCTGACTTAGCTTACGACTGCCATCTATCGACGGCAGCCGGCACCAACTGCTTAACGTGCCTTGCAAAGCACGGAATCGCTCGGAAAAATGCCACTAGCGTTAGTCATAGACAGAAACCCATCCATGGACTGAACGAGCCGTATGTAGCTTAACCTTAGTGATCGTTTAAGATCACTCAGGCAGCCCAGGCTACGAGCGATTTGGCTACGAGCGATTCTTACTACTTGTAAACACACTGCTTACTACTGTATGTAAACACACTAAACCATGCATTGAAGTTATAAGGTCAGAGTTTCACAAAAACACCCTTTCGGATCATGATGCTAGGCACATACATTCTTCTGACTCCACACCAGGATACCCTGCCTCGTGAGAACTAGAAACAGCGACATTACAAACATGTAAACATCCAAGACCTGGGGTTTTTTCCCCAACCGGGATTCGAACCCAGGACTTCAAGGATGTTAGGCAGATGCGCAACCGCTGCGCCATAGAAGTCGTAAATAGAAGCGAATATGTATTGACATATCGACAAGGACATTTGCGTAGAAAAACGGTAAATTTATTCGCATAGACACTTTTGTGTTCGAGCTGACACTATCTGCTAGACCTAATGACGCATCCGCCGCTAAACTGCCATGCTTAAACTTGTGTTATACCTACGCAGATGATTTGTCGAGAAAATGTCTTCTTCTTGACTCGCCTAACTGTCGAATTAAATGTAAAATAAAACACCCTACTTTTTTTATGCCAATCGAAGGAATGGCCAAAAAATAATAAGTCTTCTTAAGTAACATAGTATTTTAAAAGTAAGGAACAGCGTGAAATTAATCGTTTTAATTTAATCAAATTAAAAACACACATGAAACTGCTGTAGTCAATTAAGTGGGTATTTTTTTGTATAAGCTGATTACAACTGAAACTAATTAAACCTTGAACTATAAAAAAGTGGACATTACAATCTAAAATAGCATTCCAATAAGCATGTGTCATGACACCTGCATGGCCCTCCCAGCTAGTCATTTTCCAATACTTTGAGCCCAAACCGCAAGCAATAATGATCACTTGTCAGCAAAACATCAATACCAAACTCCAGTGCGGAGCTTTGTTAGTAATATAATATCGGACTTATTAAAATAACCCAAAATATGCTTTAGTGAAAACGAAACTATTGTTTTAATAACATCGCTGTCATAAGAGCTAGTTTCAATGCCAGTATCCGCGGGATCGTCAAGTTATGTGACAGATTAAAGTTAGTACAGAAGGTGTACTCGTTATCAACTTAATTCCAGATTCGTTTACTTGTTTTTTTGTCGATCAGGTTTTACTCTGATTTACAGAGCCTAATCATTGTGAGTAGAGACGGAGCGCGCGTCGTTGGTTTATATGTAATAATTGACATAATAATAATCATGTTCAGGCCGGATTGCTGGAGGCTTGTAAGACTAGTGGCTGGTCTTACTGTCAGAAGTATTGACATAATAACACACGCTTATTTATCGGGACACTGGCTAAGATTCTACATTTTTTTTCGAATTAATTTTCCATTTTTAATTTATGACGTCTTTTTTTGCAACCATAGAGTATCCTACTTTGCCCCCGGGAAAGAATTATTATATTTTGCAGATTTCATCTAAGATTAACTTATTATTTAAAGACATAAATGAAATTGGAGAGTCCAAACTATAGTAGCATAAATAGCCAAAGAAATGTGTCTACGACACAACAGCGCGCGGGCTCATGCACACGTTTGCCATTCACGGCCAACGTATAGGCTGCTGCGGCTTTCCGCCAAATTCGTTTTCCGATAGAGGAAGAGACAGACGAGTTACTTACAATATTATCGATTTATATTTCTTTTGCTCATTAAAACCAGTGTAATACAGTCCACTCTCTTTATTTACCATCTGGCCTGTCTAAAATGCGTGCCGAGAACCGTCAAATGCGCCTTGCGTGCGTCAATGTTTTGTTTCTATTAATTAGATCAAAATATACACTCGATCACACGCTCCTTAACGCGAATTTCGCCCTTGACATCTTAGAACAGATAAAAAATATGGTAACATGTAATAATTCGCGTCATTCGCGCGACGCTCCTCATGCGCCAGTCTAATCACGATAAACCATTCTGGATGTGCTGTGATTAGAATATTACGTATTTTCATACATGTGTTATACATTCACGCTTTGTCGTCAAATCTGTTCAGCCGTTTGAACAAATTTCATGATGCAAATAGGAACTTTATTTTATTTTCTTATATATTTTACAGGATCTAATTACGTAAGTCTTCCACTGTGTAGAGTTGTTGATTTAGTCCACTCCGAACTGTCATGTACAAAGTTATTTTGACACTTTGGAGTTGTCTTACCTATTTTTTTATTTTATTTTATTTATTATTTTAATGCTTAACCCGATTGAGTGGAAAGTTACGTAATATAAGGCCTGATCTCTGCCTACCCCCCTGGGAAAGAGGCGTGAGTTTATGTATGTAACCTAAATAAGTACATGCAAAGTCAAAGTCATTTATTAAGTTATGTTTCTCAACTGATCTGGTTGGCTGGAAGAAATTTCTTTAGAAATAGGCTAGCCTATATACTCGCCTATATTATGCTTAGATTTTTGTAACATTTCTTTGTTGTGAACAATAAAGTATCTAATAACAATAATAAAATTATGTGACAGAGACTATGTTAGGTATACACTCACCTTCAGTAATTCTGTTGCATTTGTCCATATTGCGTTTTGGTTAATCATCAAACGAGTAACTTTAAAACAATTCTATTTGTTCAAAGAAATGAATCATTATATCATAGGTTAACAAACAACATGACGACCTCTGTGGCGCAGCGGTTAGCTCATCTGCCTACTATGCGAGAGGCCCCGGGTTCGAACCCCGGCTGGGGACAACAAAAACCCCCAGGTCTTGGATGTTTGTTTACATGTTTGTGATGTCGCTGTGTCTGGTTCCCACGACACAGGGTATCCTAGCGTGGAGCCAGAAGCAATGTATATGTCTGTAAATGTTTATGTTTATGAGCAATAAGCATACTCCAAACACAGACTTTCACAACTAGGTATTTACTTAACAAAGTTTAAATTCTTATTCCAAAAAACTAAGAGCTCTTGATTTTAAATTAATTCCTGGTCTTTATTCCGCATACATTCAGTACAATTATTATCACAAAATGCTTTAGCTAAGATGCCCAATCTACTAAGAAATCTGTAACTGGATCAGGAAATATTGCGTCTGGCCTGGACCGTTTCTTTATAAATACGATAAATTTGACACTCACTACGCAGATTGTTGGACGTAACTCGATCGCTACTTAGAACTGGCTCTAGGAGGTATCTGCGGTGATTAAGTTATCTCTACTGGATTGCGTGACCTTATGCTATAGGCATTTGAGTTTTTTCTGGCATTGGCAGGGCGATTAAATGATCCAGCTAGGATTCATTTAAAGAAAACTTCGTTTTAACCGTGTTTTTGGGCAAAGAAATAACTGCTACCCTATAAGAACGTAAATTTCGCATTAATCAGTAAGGTTGTTGTAGCCCAGGTGGGAAATAGGACGATACCTTAAGCAAAATACCCTGGTTCGAGACTTGTGCATGAAGTTTCTCATTTTTTTTCAAGCTCCTTTTTTGTGTGAAAAACTATTATTAGGAGCCCTATTATCAACGCACCTAATTCCTATCCAAATATATTTTCTAAAAGAAATACAAAAAAAATTCCAAAAAATATGATTTACCAAAAAAATACCGAGCAAAGCTCGGTCATCCAGGTACTTCAATTTAAAACAACAACCTTTTCGATTTTTTCAAACGACTCATTTAAAATTTCTTACGACTATCACAAGACGAGCTTAATGCGACGGATGCGCTACAATCTTAATTCTACATGCATTGTATCCAAATCTATATCTGTACTAATATTATGCAGAGGAAAGATTTGTGTTTTTGTGTGTGTGTGTGTGTGTGTGTATGTTTGTAATGAATACGCTCAGAAACTAATGGGCCAATTTTAAAAAATATTTTACCATTAAAAAGCTATATTCTTCGTGAGTAACATAGGCTATATTGGAGTTTCAAAAGGTTTAAGGTTCCGTACGAAATCTCGAATGATATAACCCAAGGTGTAAAAAAATTACTACTCCGTGAATTTTCCATGAAACTAATATAGCTATTCCCACGAAAACATATCTCTTGCCCTGATGAAGGTATAGGCCATACTCCACCACGGGGGCCTAGTCCGGATTGCTTGAGGCTTGTAAGATGAGTGGCTGGTCTTACTGTCACAAGTTTTCAAGGCGCCCTAAGGCCTCTGACTTGGTTGGCACCAACTGCTTAACGTGCCTTGCGAAGCACGGAACCGCTCGAAAACATAACATAACATAACATTTACATACAGGCACATACATTGCTTCTGGCCCCACACTAGGATACCCTGTGTCGTGGGAACCAGAAACAGCGACGTCACAAACATGTAAACATCCAAGACCTGGAGTTTTTTTTTCTCCTAAGCCGGGGATCGAACCCGGGACCTCTCGCATGGCAAGCAGATGCGCTAACCATTACGCCACAGAGGTCGTCAATGGCAAAAATGGCACTAGCGTCAGTCATAGACGGTCCCCCATCCATGCACTGAACGCGCCCTATGTTACTTAACATTCGTGATCGTTTAAGATCACTCAAGCAGCCGGGGCTACGAGCGAGCTTAAGTATTTACTTAGTGACATACTCAGTTCAGAAGCTGATCCATAGTCTCCCAAAACTAAATGTACCTACAAGGAACTGATTTCATCACCGTGTCAAGGCAAACCAAATGCTGACAACTGGTTGACTCACAATGGTGGATTCCCGTAACCAATTGCACGATGTTTTTCTTCATATATGATTGTACAGTACGCCGCCTAAGAACCTGACGTCCCAGCAAAGTTGGGAACTATTTGCTCTGTTTGTAGAGTTCTTAATTGATTGATACCTGCAGACGTAGACAAGTAGTTTCAGATGGATTTTAGACTTTATGTCAAGCACGTTAAGGCCATAAAGGTTGAATATTGCTAGCAGTTAGCGGTACAAAGAAAATCCACGTACAGAGCAATGTGCAAGCGCATCTTTCGAGTGAATTCGGCCGACACACAGTAGACGTTTGCTAACACAATACTCGGAAAATTAGTTGGTCATTGTTTTCGTTTTATACTAACGTCTATCGAGGTCGAGAAAACATAGGAACGTGGATATGCATAAAATTTTGGTGACATGAACAATAACATAGTACCTTAATTATTACATTGTGAACCAATAAACAAAACAAGGTGTTCACTGCGATTAACATTTTGTCACTTTTGTAATTTGCGAAAATCAGTTCACTTCAT
This sequence comes from Yponomeuta plumbellus, assembly GCA_947310845.1. Classification (NCBI taxonomy): domain Eukaryota; kingdom Metazoa; phylum Arthropoda; class Insecta; order Lepidoptera; family Yponomeutidae; genus Yponomeuta; species Yponomeuta plumbellus. The sequence continues at coordinate 21,431,207 of OX371203.1, forward strand.
TACATTCGCTAATTCATTAACGAAATTTTCGCCATCACGAAGGGTTATATGAAATCACAAGACATAATTTAAAGGTCTGCAACAGTATAACAAGAGCAACTTTTGTAAGAAAGAAAGATAAACTCTTATTGCCACATCAGACGCACATTAATCAAAACTTAAAAAACAAAATAACAACAACATTAAAAACAATTTACAAACTTTGTCGCGGTGTGTCTCTGCTGCTGCAAATGGCAGCTGACTCAGCATAGTGCTGAGGGCGTGAGCTCTCTGCGGTGATTTTCGTCAGTGCCAATAGCACCAAGTACTCCAGAGCGCAGTGTGGTCTGCTGCTAACTAATAAATATAACAAGATAGATAACAAAATGAAAAGACCTTTGCAATAGACATGCGTGGTGTCTCTGAGACAATCTGAGTATCCACTACAAATTGAACTTAGACACTGAGGTCCCCTCACGTGGTTTTCCCTCACAGTTAGCGAGCTTCGTCAACTTAGAAACGGTCTCATTCCTTCCATAACAAACCAAAATAACGGGCCAAAATAAGCGTAAACACCAAACAAAAATGTCAAACTTTATTCTTAAACGTCCAAAAGTTTAATCCCACGAACTCGGGTTGTACGAATCTTGAGTGAGTGTTAACTTAGACTTCCTACGCATTAATGCCGCCTCTGACGGCGTAGAATCCCGTTAAGTTCTACAAGGCGTCGTCATAAGTTGCACTCAGATTACTAATTGCTAAAGATGGCTAGTTCTGCTGGTCCCACGCAATAAAGCGCATAATGGAATAGGCTGACGATTATAAGCGTTACATGTCAAAGGGTAAAAGTGTATACGTTTGTAAAATGATCAGATTACGAACTCCCTCTATGTTTTTTGAACTAAAACGTTCGTAAGCACTACACACATGATAAATTGTTCCCCGGATACACTTACTTGACTTGTTGTCGGAAGAGTCCGACCAGGTTTCGCTCTGATTCGTAGAGCTTAAACATGGTGAGCAGAGACGGAGCTCGCGTTGTCGGTTGCTCGTCTCTGACTTAAGGGCCCTTAGTGCGAGTTTTTTCATTCACTTTCGATAGCGAGAGCGTTTGCAATTTGTATAGGAGTGACAGAGAGACAACTAAGTGGCTATAGAATATGAGTTAACGTTAACGCGATCGAGTAGTTAAAAAAACTCGCACTAAGCACACTGATCTCTCCGAGATAGATTGATACTGGTAGAATGGTACAATTGTTAGAGCTTTCGTAACCTGATTGCTTTTAATTAGCCTATTTTGTGTAGAGTTTGCAGACAGACATTTAAGGTTTCATTTTATATGTCTATTTTTTGGTAAGGGACGTCCCAGCCGGGCGTAGGTACTTGACCAAATAGGGGATGTATTTGCAAAGGGCAAGAAAAATTGAGGCCATGAGAGCCAGAGCGGCCTAACTGTTTATAAAAGACGAGAAAAAATTGAGCCCTAATTTAAATCGTAATTTTGATAAATCATTTTATTTCATAATTTTTTGCTGTCTTACGCACTTTTTATGTGATCTTTAAGTGATTTTGTTAACCCTAGGTATCTTATTCATTAATTTATTTTCCTACTAGCTTTCGCCCGCGACTCCGTCCGCGTGGACTTTAGTTCAAAATGTTGCAACCCCGTTCACTCCCGTTAAGGGTTAAATTTAGAAAAACCGTGAAACACGTGTTCAATCAATTGTATTGAAGAGTATTTATTTCAAGTTTCAAGAAAATCTGACAACATTTTTTTATACCTCCATACAAACTTTAACACCGCCGTTTACCCCTTTAGAGGGTGAGTTTCAAAAAATCCTTTCATAGTGCTCCCCTAGGCTCCCTAAGGAACTCCCATGCCAAATTTCAACCCCCTAGGTTCAGTAGTTTGGGCTCTGCGTTGATTCTAAGTCAGTCAGTCAGTTTCTTCTTTTATATATTTAGATAGGTATTGAAAAACTTATAGGCCACTCTGGCTCTCATGGCCTCAATTATAACCCAAACCGGGGTGCCTGCAACGAGTAATGGATGTCGATGAAGCGAAATTGATCTGCCAGGATCGTGGCAAGTGGCATTTCATGGTCTCTGCCCATTCCACTCCTGCGTGATTTTATATCTACTAATTTTATACCTACGCGAGAATTTCCTATTGAATTTTCGCGGGCAGAAGTATACTACGAAATAGTGTCAATTAACAGCCATGGTCGTGCTTATATCGCTCTAATAATGAACAGAGATGCATTTATTAAGCTCTAGGCCCAATAATTTAGTAAAATAAACAAATGTGATGTACTTGTGATACTTCTAAAGAGTCGCGTGGGCGGATGATCGCATATGAACATTGCTACCTGATAGCCACGCATTTCCCGAGCCTAGCGCGTCACAAATCGTCAACAAATGTATATTTAACGTTCTGAGTAACTTTATTGGGAAGAAACCGAGGCTGAATAGCAAAAAATGCACTCCAATATCAACGAAATGCCAAATAAAGTGACAACGACGTGGACATACTCGTTTTATGAAACGGATAGAACGAAATAGAGGACTTTGTGTATATTTAGTTTATAACAACAATTGTATGTCTACAATGACAAAGCATCATCATCAGCAACCCATTAAGTCCCCAACGAGGAGCACGTGTCTCTTCCCTGAGCAAGGTATCTAATAGGCCATACTCCACCACGGGGGCCAAGTCCGGATTGGTGGAAGCTTGTAAGACTAGTGACTGGTCTTACTGTCAGAAGTTTTCAAGCCGCCATAAGGAGTCTGACTTGGCTTAACGACTGCCATCTATCGACGGCAGCCGGAACCAACTGCTTAACTTGCCTTGCGAAGCACGGAACCGCTCGGAAAAATGCCACTAGCGCTAGTCATAGACGGTCACCCATCCATGCACTGAACGTGCCCTTTGTAGCTTAACCTACGCTACGAGTGATACAAAGCGAGCGACAAAGCATGCAGGACAAATATTCGACTATGTACCGATTTGAGTGAATACTACCTGATATTTTAACTCGTAACTGTCCACTCTATCGGGTTAACCATTTTAACGACTCCAAAAGTTTGAAAGTTCGTAGAAGGCTAAAACAGACAGCTCCATACAGTGGCAGATTTACGTAACTGAACCCTTGGTCCCAAACTAGGATACCCTGTGTTTTGATAACAAGGCAAGGACATCACAAACACGCAACACACCCAGACCGAGGCCATGAGCACAAATACACGGCGAAGTGAACCCACGACTTCTAGCATGGGAATCAAATGGTATACTGCTACACTAATGTAGCAGTCAAACCAATATTCTCTCTAAAAACTAATACCTAATATGAAAATTTACGTTGATTGTGAAAAAGTAACCGAAACCGCGCCCCTGATACCACAGTCGCCTTCTACTTAGCGTGTCTGTGGCAAAACATTTTTTTTTTCTAAAAAGTTTTAGTAGACAGTTGCGACCCAGAACTTTGCGACTGCATTATCACTCATATTACATATTAGATCCTCTTGAGAGCACTCAACTAAAATTTAGGAAGCCGCAGAGATCTGTCCTGATATTAAGCGCACCAAATTCCGACAGATTGCTATCACAATCTGATAATGATTAGGCAACTGCAGGTAATCTCGCGTTGTTTTTCTTGTCAATAACGCGGAGACACCTTTAATACGCTTTCGCTTACAACTTTTCAAAGAGCCAATCATTACTACGCGAAGTAAAAAGTCTTGTTTTCAAACAGATAGAGCTGGTCGCTTTCGCCGAGTTCATGCTTCTTTAGTTTTTTGACCCGCGCTCTGGTCAGTCACATGCATTAAATTTTATAGTTAATCAACAGACCTTTTTATTGCTTTTCCTTATGACGATGTCTTATATAATAAATAGTAAGCAACGTATGTCTTTGCCTACAATAATAAGCGCATTATCCTTTTTTATATCAGGGGAATTTGTTAGATAGTTACAGACAAAGTACTTATCTTTGTTAAGCATAGCCTCAACGACGATTTAAGTTAATTTACAGATAAGGTTTTAAATTCAATTTTGTCGGAAGAGACCGACTAGGTTTCGCTCTGATTCGCAGAGCTTAATCATGGTGAGCAGAGACGGAGCTCGCGTCTGCTGCTTGTCTCTGACTGCGAATCCGAGCGAAACCTGGTCGGACTCCTCCAACAAAAAGTCAAGTAAGTTTATCCGGAATAAAGGTAATAATCATAAAATACCTTTAAGTGCACCTCAAATTGATTGTGTCAACACCCTTCCTTGAACTCGGTATTTGGCGGTTGTTGCGGGAAAAGTATGTCAACGACTGATAGCTATACGGACATGATTTTGCAATAATATACTATTTTAGCAATATTATTAATTACTTCATCACCAACCTATTATATCCCCACTGAGAGGCACTGTCCCTTTATTATTTATATTAATTACATCTAACTAAAACTTAACTAAATACGAAATAACATTGTCCATATCACCCATTATGTCCCCATCGAGGGGCACGGGTCTCTTCCCTGAGGAGGGTATAGGCCATATTCCACCACGGGGACTAAGTCCGGATAGGTGGAGATTGTCCATATCGTTACAGTAAATTCTAGCTGAATATAAAAAATGGTCAAGGTTGACTTATTTGACGCTGATCTGCTGCTGATAATACAGAGTAAGTATAACAAAATCCCCAAAAAATTTGAATCCAACTCGTCAACACACACGTTTTACTATGTGGAAAGCTTTGTATGTAGGGATTTGCTACATCTTAAATACAATCACTATACCAAAGTCTAAAGTAAAATTCTAAAACTCGAAAGAAAACGAGTATAACATAAGAAATTCTAAATATATTGTCATAACAAATGATTACAGGTTTTTCGCTCTTATCTTGCACGAGGTATCTTTTAGCGAATTTGTTTTAGACAAAACTGTACTGTAAACTGTACACATAGATCCCTATCTAAGCTTATGTGTATTAGTCGAAATTCGTTACGATAAGAAAGTGCAACAATCTCTAGTGACGTATTGATATGGGTTTATCGAGCATCGATAAAAGGCATGCATCTAAACTATATAAGTCACTGAGAAGATAACAGAGCATACCCATACTTACATAATATCAAAGACTAAAATAATAATGATATCTATATACATTTAATTAAACGTAATCATTTTACAATATCAAAACATCATAACACACAGGCATTAAGTATCGATATTAGAGCCAACGATATTTAGATAGGACATCGACCTTATCTATAGTAGTTCGTCGTCAAGTTTTCACATCACTAACTAGATCTAGATTTTTTTTCAATGTATAAACATTGGCGTGCCATCGTGTCTGCAATATTATAACCGAATAGAATAATTAATTTTTGTATTTACAACGAAGGCGGAATTTTCTTAAAATATTACATAAGTATAATTAATTAATTTAATTTATTAATTTAAATTAATTTCTGATAATAAGACCAGCCACTACTTTTACAAACCTCCTCTATTTTGTTTATAACGTACTTGTGTCTTCATTGTGTTTCTGTGACAATTCTAATAAAATCCTTCTTTCTTTCTTTCTTTCTTTCTTTCTTTCAATCCGGACTTCGGCCCCGTGGTGGAGGATGGCGCATACCTTCCTCAGGGAAGAAACCCCAGGGAAAAAACAATGGGTTGATGATGATGATGAATTTTAATTAAATAAATTATCTAAAGAGAATAAATTAAAATAAATAAGCCTTCTTGACATAGATTTTGGTTTCCTGCAGCCATTTTACTATATTTGTTCTACTTACACTGGAATAAATTTATTTACATTAAAGTGCGAGCTTTACAGCTAAGACAATTCCTTAGATCTATCGACTTTTTTCATCGTAGTTCGTTGTCAAGATGTCACAACACTAATATAGGCTAGATTCAGCGTTTATCAATGTACAAAGATTGTCGAGCAATCGTGTGATAGTGTGTGCCAAATTATACGCAACTAGATTAGCCTTCCTGATAGACACTCTAGTCTAGTTTCCTGCATTGCTGTCTTTGTCTAATTCGCGCTGAAACACAATTATTTGTCCTTGTCTAATGCGACCTTTCCATTGAAGGCTATGTAAACACTGCGTAGTGTTACGCATGTGTTCGCGATAGTAGGAAATGGGTCAAGGGCTTGTTTTAGTATTTTGGCACTATCATAGATTTCGCTCGTCACTGACTATTCTTTGTACTAGAATTACAACCGGACTGATGTGTAATATACATAAACTCTCGTCTGTAACCTGTTGTAATGTGTATTCCTTTATTATTACATAAACATACACAAAATATTTACATACAGGCACATAAAACACACCCATGCGGTCGCGGTCGCGCTGACGGTCCATATAAACATAAATATTTATATACAGGCACATAAATTGCTTCTGGCCCCAAACTAGGATACCCTGTGTCGTGCGAACTAGAAACAGCGATATCACAAACGTGTAAACATCCAAGACCTGAGGTTTTTTTTGTCCCCAGCCGGGATTCGAACCCGGGAACTTTCGCGTGGTTGGCAGATGCGCTAACCAATGCGCCACAGTGGTATATAAAATACTATCGCTGATACTGACGCATGTGCAGACCGCCCATCGCCACCGCGACCATGTTAGCATGTTTTATCCCTTAGAATTTCCAATAGAAAATTACAGAATAAATAATTCTGATTCAGAAATCAGAAATCAAAAATTTATTTCAACGTACACATATTTCATTCTGTTTGTTGAATGCCAATGTACATACAGTTATTTATAATGTTAGCCGCTGCCTTGTGTCATCATCATCATCAACCCATCATGTCCCCACCAAGGGGCACGGGTCTCTTCCCTGAGGAGGGTACAGGCCATACTCCACCACGGGGGCCAAGTCCGGATTGGTGGAGGCTTGTAAAACTAGTGGCTGGTCTTACTATCAGAAGTTTTCAAGCCGCCCTAAGGCCTCTGACGTGGCTTAACGACTGCCATCTATCGACGGCAGCCGGCACCAACTGCTTAACGTGCCTTGCGAAGCACGGAATCGCTCGGAAAAATTCCTCTAGCGTTAGTCATAGACGGTGACCCATCCATGGACTGAACGCGCCGTATATTGCTTAACCTTAGTGATCGTTTAAGATCACTCAGGCAGCCCAGGCTACGAGCGATTCTGCCTTGTGTGTAGTGGAGAAAAAGGCAGCGAAAAAAAACTCCACTCTGACCATCTATTCTCAAATCACTTTAAAGGTTACTTCAGTATTCTTAGTCAAATGCTTCCTATTACAGCTCTACACTACACATAACCTGGAGTTAACTAACGCGATATAAATTGTTGTTGTAAATCGAGAGCACATTATGTGCTCCGAAGGGCTTATGTACTGCGAAGGTTCGGGCCTAGAGGCCAATTCTCGGGGGTAGGAAAAAGTGCGCGAAAAGAGAAATTGTCTTTTGATTCAGAGCGTTCGGAGAGTACTACGAGTATTCTGCAGTTTGGGAGAGGTTTTGTGCAATTCTTTCAGATAATATCAACTTTATTGATTTTTAAACGGAAACAAATATCATGATAAATAAATTAATGTAAAAAAAAATTAATTAACAATCTATTAAACTAATCTACTGTAAACTAAATCGTTTAAATAATACTTAATTAAACTAATGTGCATATTTCATCTAACTAATATTCATATACTAACTACTACCTCGTTGGTCGAGCCGTTAAGGAGCTTAGCTACCAAGAGGTCGTGGGTTCGAGTTTTACTCGAGTTATTATACCACAGGTATCCACGTCAAGTGATTGGATAAAAATTATTAAAAAAAAATCCTTCGAAATCCATTAAGTATTCCTACCTATGTTTATCTCCGCCTTATACAAGAACCTTAAGTGACAATCGATTACTTTTTGATTACTGGATTACTTCTTGATCCTCGTGGTATTGTTTAATACTTACGTAGTTTCTTATATGTAGCTTTATTACAAAGAAAATTCGACCTAAAATCGAATGCCGTGGAAAGCCAGCCGACCCAACGCCTCCAGAATAGACCCTCAGAGACCTTTCCGCCGACACATGTCACGGAAATAACCAAAACTTATCTCGCAGGCTCCATTCACACGCACACACGCCCGGCGCGGCCTCGTGCGGACACACGCGTAACACCCACACAGCGAGCGGCGACGTGTGATTGGTCCACTCTCACTTTCGATCGTAGCCTACGCTAGTTTGAATTCCGAAACAGCGAGCCTCATTGGTCGAATAACTTCTGACCTTTGCATTGATTCGTGGGAAACTATTTTCATTTACCTGCTAGATTGTTTACGGAAATGCTTTTCGTAGGCAAAGCCGTTGCGATGATGTAAGTATATTATGTGGCTCGCTTCCAGCGTACTGTCTACATACGACCGTACACTAACCGTCGTTTAAGTAGTTTTCAGTCATAACTTAGAAAGTACTTTCTTCTGATTTCTTCCTTCAGATATCAGAAATGTATTCTCTCATGACATGAGAGATGCTTAATGGAACATTGACCCATTAGTAGATAGGTCATTTGAGTTACTTACGGATTTTTTTAAGTCAGATCTCATCAATAGTTAACCATACGTTCAAAATACAAGCATTCATGATTAATTTATAAATCAGTTTTAATTTTATGCGTCAACAAGCAGGATAAGTCCATCATAGAAAGTGCGTAACTCAAATGAACTATTTACTAATGGGTCAATGTTTCACTAAGCGTGCAAAGTATTTATTGATTTAATATTGGGAAGACTAAAAGCACATAACACCGACTAGCATATTATGTGAGTTTCGACTCTGCTCGGCTCACAAAAAAAATCATAAGAAAATAAAGCAAAGCTAAAATACCATAGGTAGATTAAAAAATTCAAATAAAAAAAATTACGGTTTCCAATCCCTCCAGGTCACTTTTTGGTCAACCACTCACAAAAATTATTGAAACATACAGAAGGCCAATTCTAAGTCTCCACTATTAGAAACATCTCGAAGTATTCGTATTCTAGAAGCTAATTCGTTTAAGAAAATTCTCGTTTATTGTTACAGGTGAAGCAAACGCGTTTGGCAACAGGATCGTTTTTATCACTAAGGTGAGCAGACAGCCGAAACCGGGCATTACACAAATCAAATCAAATCTATAGGCGAGAATCTGTTATTAGCTCATAGTTATCTATTTTTATTTCACTAGATAAATTTTATAAGCTGATGATTCTCCTAACTGAATAAATAAATAAATAAATACTTTTAATCATAATAGAAACAAAATGTTTACCTTATTATGAACGTCAAAGTTGTTACAGTGCCACCATCTTATCTGTTCAGTTGATAGCTGCGCTAGTGGAGAATTTAGTAGTAACATTTCAGAAATTTACCTAGAATTATGAGAATATTTTGACCCGTCTTTCAATTTTAATGAAAATATATCTATAAATCTCAGTAAGTGAATAAATAAATCAAAAATGGGGAACATGATTTACAATTAATTAGTTAGTTACAATTTTGCCCATCTGAACAGATAACTTGGTGGCGCTGTAGGTTCACAATTGGGTATTTGACAGGATGTCAAATGAGTTACTTTTAAAACGGAATTTTGTATGAAAATACTTGCTTGTGACGTCACATTTCAGAGCGCTCTTTTTATGTTTCATCTATTTAAAAATTGTAATAACTAGTAAATGATTAAAAGAAATACATTTTCCGAATCATTTTGTAATTTTTGTTTTAAACGAGCATCTAAAATAATTTGATGTTGATAGTGTCAAATACCGTATTTATAGATTATCCAAAATCCAAAATCTCCATTTCCATTCCAAAATCTCTAGGCTGGCTGGAAGAAATTTCTTTAGAAACAAGTCCGCCTTTGCACATATATTTTATCACAAACCTGTTACTTAAGTCATTTTATGTATTTTTTCTTTGTGCAATAAAGTGTAACAACAACAACAACAACATTATGTAGAGAAGAAGCTAACAAAGAAACTCTACATTTATTAACAAAATTCACCTAATAGATGGTTTTACGGATTCCCTTACTTGAATTTAGTCGTAAAACAATCTATAATGTGTAGTGCTTACGAAAGTTTTAATTCAAAAATCCACCATTCATATTAAGCTAATGGTACTAGAATAGTTTTATAATTAAGTTATATTTTTATTTTATTTAGTTCATTATTAATATTCTTTAATTAATGTTATCTGTATTAAATTTCAAAATTCACCTATGTTTCAGAAATCAAAAATCTGATTCTGATTCTTTAATTAAACTTATTGACCTTTGCATCTACGCAGTGAGCGGATTTCCCCTTCACTAAACTATGAAATTATTCAGTTTTACATTTAAATCTATATTGAATGCTTCGTTGGTCTAGCCGTTAAGGCGCTTACCTACCAAAACGAGGTCGTGGGTTCGATTCCCACTGAAGGCCGCTGTACATTTGTACAAATGGCTTCAGTCTGGGTGTTTTTCATGTTTGTAATGTCCTTGCCTAGCTACCATAGCACAGGGTATCCTAGTTTAGGAGTAGGTCAAGTGATTGTGGTTTGCGAAAGTTATTAGGATATGGTTTCAAAATAAAAATAATACTCAAACTAGTAGTTGATGCACAATAAAATTCACAAATGCTGACATTTCCTAGCTTTATACAACCAGTTTCAATCCCTCGCTTAACGTCGCGCTCAACTCTAAATACGATTTGCCAAAATTTATAGATAAGTACTGCCAAAAAAATTCAACACCTAATTAGCTGCGTGCAGATAAGGGGAGGTCATGCAATTTTTGATAGCTATGACGCTAAGTCGATAGATTATAAATAACCAAATTTTAGGCTCTCGGTCGAAAGAATGAGCTTCGGCCGTTCGATAAAATTCATTCGAACTGATGTGTGTAAATTCTTGATAAAATGTCAGCGGAATATTGCGAAAGATGTTGTCTGTGCAAAAACAAAAGATTAGTATAACCAAGTATAACGAATTATTTTATTACTTCATTCCAATTCCATATTTTTGAGTTTTATTAATTATGTCTAATTTTAATATATTTCTAAAATGTTGGTGTTTGTGACGTCATCAGAGCATTATTGACGAGATAGGTAGTCTTCACACCAAAACACCAATGTCATTTGTAATTTTATTATTTTTATGTAATTAAGGGAATTTAAACTCGCACTAATTGTGTTTGCTGACGTCATAGAAAAGTCATTTAAGGTTAATGCTTTTTATAGATTTTTTTAATAAAGACTTATGTATTTACAAATCTGATATATAAAAATTGTAAAAAAAATAAATATAAACTCACGCCCGCCATCCCTGAAGGGGTAGGGGTAGAGGCACCAATCACTAGAACTGGGCCCACGTTTTTCCGAGTTTATTAGGTCCCAAACGTGATAAGTGGCAAGCCTGTCGCCGTTATCCGGGCACAATTTATCAGCGAATGGTGTTGCTGAACAAACAAATGTACGTAAATAAAAGTCATTAGTAAATGCGTGGTTCGAACCCAGACCCTCATGAAAATTGTACTGAAAGCATAATTCTCGAAATCGTTTTGAGATTTCCGTTCATCTTCAAAAATCCAGCATGGCCAATTGGATATGTAGGACACAAGCCTTCTGTCAGAGAAAGAGTAAGTAAGTGACTAAGATAATTGAATACTCTAGAAATATTTCGCAAACCAATAAATCGCCACGAAACAAAAAAGAAGGTCCCATAAACGAATCTTAAGCAAATCAGTTCCCAAAACAAAGGAAACTAGAACAAACGCCTAAAACAAACGCAATTAATGTTATTGAAAAATCGCTGTTAAATTCATACGCAGAGTGCTCTATTTACATGGTTTTTCTAAAAGACACAAGGCCACGTCTACGTTGAATCTAATATTTGCGTAAGTCAACAATTGCGTCAATAGTGCGCAAAACATCTGTGCAATTCTGCGGAACCTTGATTACCATTCTATCCAATTTACACACATCTAGAATTGTGCTCAAAAAACTTAAGAAAAACTCGTCAAAGAAACAGAATACGATTTTTATTTCTGTCTGAATAAAAATAAAATCTAAATCGTTTATTGCCATGTAACATTATTACAAGATAATAGGCAGGGGAGATCGCCTGAGGGGCGGAAATAATAATTTACTATTTTGAATACGGCTACAGAAAATTATTGAGCTAATAATAATTAAATAAAATTGTAATTATGAGTGAAACAAAATTAAACGAATAAATAAACAATAACATAAAATATTTTAAATATTTTCTGACACAGTGCACCAAAATGGGAAAAGGCTCGCATGTATGTGTGTTTGTGTGTGTGTGTGTGTGTGTGTGTGTGTGTGTGTCTGTGTCGCCTTAAGTTTACGTGTGTTGTATGAGTGTGAAAGAAATTAAACTAACAAACTTTATTCCAAAGCTTAACCATTGACGTAGAGATTGACCAAACAATAAATCTGCCCATTAAATGAAAAATTTATTTTATTTTTTTAACCTTTACCCAGGAATCTTGTATCTATAGTAAACGTCTATAAAATACTCTATAACTCCTCAGGACCTCAATCAACAGAATACGAGAGAATTAATATAATTTCACCGTCAGTCTATGTATTCGTGCTGCAGTGAGATCTAAAAGTAAATGCGCAAAATAATAAAATATTAATGGAGTCCGTTATATAACTGTAACAGTGCAGCATAGGTACAGTATAGACACGATAAGATAGCCTAGGTCTTCGATAAAACGGCCAAATGTGTACGAAAAAAACTGAGCGATAAGCATAGGCTATCTGCTCCAATGTCACCCGGCTCATGTCTAATTCTGATAGTAAACTATATTAAAAAAACTGCTAAATAAACACCACACTACTATATGATACAGACCATCTAAAATTTTAGCAAAGGAACGGTTTTTTCATGTGTTTAATTTCGCCTGGTTATTATTTTATTTTTATTTTATTATAGCACAGGTTATCCTTGTTTAGGATCAGATTAACTGATTAGGTATGCTTTATGGCACGTTAAGCAGTTGGTGCCGGCTGCCGTCGATAGATGGTAGTCGTTAAACCAAGTCAGAGGCCTTAGGGCGGCTTGAAAACTTCTGACAGTGAGACCAGCCACTAGTCTTACAAGCCTCCACCAATCCGGACTTGGCCCCCGTGGTGGAGTATGGCCTACACCTTCCTCAGGGAAGAGACCCGTGCCCCTCTGTGGGGACATAATGGGTTGATGATGATGGATCACGTTTGTAATGGCTCAAGTATAGTGCCCGAAATAACAGAAATAATAACTTCCATACACCATGATCATCATCAACCCATTATGTCCCCACCGAGGGGCACGGGTCTCTTCCCTGAGGAAGGTACAGGCCATACTCCACTACGGGGGCCATGTCCGGATTGGTGGAGGCTTGTAAGACTAGTGGCTGGTCTTACTGTCAGAAGTTTTCAAGCCGGCTCTGACTTGGCTGAACGACTGCCATCTATCGGCACCAATGGCTAAACGTGCCTTGCGATGCACGTAATCGCTCGGAAAAATGTCACTAGTGTTAGTCATAGAACGGTCAAGGATGGGTATCCATGCACTGAACGCGGCCTACGTTGCTTAACCTTCGTGCGAGCGATTCTTTCACTTGACCGGTAGGTCATCTCGTGAAAATTCCTCAGCCGCGTACACTGCGTGTCGTATTTTTATCTCAAAACATTCTAATTCTTCTTATCACTGCAATGAAAGAGATATAATACAAGTAAAATAATGCATGCCGTGTGGATATCGCCTTTATGTAAGATTAACCTATTTCTGTCTTTTATATAACTATGGGGGACAGATAAGCGGTTTACTTCGATTATTGACACTTAAAACATTAATAAGTATTATTAAGTATTAGGCCTCTGTCCAGCAGTGGACTTCTTGTGGCCGAATGATGATGATTACTATGGAAACGACTAATTTAAACATACATACGTAGACTCACGCCTGTATCCCGAAGGTGATGTTCCAGGATCTACCACTTGCTACGATCCTTTACTTTTTAGAGGATAAAACAATTTGATGTGACATTTAATTTTAATTTTAACATACTAGATGACTATTTCCAGCAGTGGACTCATATAGATGATGATGATGATGATATCATAATTTTAGTAAAACATACAAAAAAATAACATGCTTGCGTGAATTTTTATACGCCCAGTCGGGCAGCACATGGAATGCACTGAAACACGGTATATATAGTTCTGTTTAAATTACCCATGTGTATTATTCATGATAAACGATGCTTTACTTTACTTTAAGATCTCTTTCGCTAATTTAATGTTGACTAAAACTTTCGTAAGGACTAGACATTATTACAGTCTGTTAGCTTTTAGAATATACCTCGGCTACTATCGATTAAACCGATTTTATTGCAATAAGGTAACGTATATTTTGTATTGTTGTTTATAACTTTACATACATAACTTTTCAAAATAGTGAAGAAAAGTTTTATACAGAGCAGGCAGTGGTATTTCACTCGCGTGCTTTCGGCGATAACCGAAGCCTATCCTAGAACCCGAGGTATATTCTAAAAGCTAACAGAATGTAACATTATTCCGGATAAAAATAAAATAAATAAATAAACTCACGCCCGTTATCCCCGAAGGGGTAGGCAGAGGCACCAGTCTCTAGAACTGGACCCACGTTTTACCGAGTTTATTAGGTCCCAAACGTGTGTGGGACAAGTGGCAAGCCTGTCGCCGTTATCCGGGCACAATTTATCAGCAAATGGTGTTACTGTACAAACAAATGTACGTAACTAAAAGTCATTGGTACATGCGTGGTTCGAACCCAGACCCTCATGATCGACAAGCAAAGGTCAACCCCACTACGCCACCACCGCAAGCCGCAATTCCGGATATTATGTACAATAAAGTGTTCTCTATCTATCTATTATACGACAATGACGTCAGAGACGAGAGCAACCGACGACGCGAGCTCCGTCTCTGCTCACCATGTTTAAGCTCTGCGAATCAGAGCGAAACCTGGTCGGACTCTTCCGACAACAAGTCAAGTAAATGTATCCGGAATAAAGTTAAAAATATTGACTAAATTATAAAGCAGACAAAAAGTAGACAGTCTCTATGCACAGAAACGACATGTGCCTCGTAATTTTGTCTCTCTTTCTCGCTCTATCACATTACTGAGCTCTACCGTCTCATTTGAATTAACACATATCTACACAACATATATGCTTTGATCTTATCTTATCACGGGGCAATAGCTCAAAATTTTACTGCATTAGAAAGAGTCGCCAAATAACTTTAGACTAATTTACAATGTTATTTCGTCATATCTTATCAAAAATGTTACCGCGGTAGTCAATCACAAATGATCTTCCATAAAAACACGTTTATGTTTCATTTAGCATAAATTTGTACAAATCTACGGCGGCCCTCAGCGGGAATCGAACCCACAAATAAAACGTCTCTAAAGCACTCTATGATGCAGTTTAAGTCTGTGTTATTCATCATCAACGCATTATGTCCCCACCGAGAGGTACGGGTCTCTTCCTTGAGGAAGGTATAGATCATACTCCACCACGGGGGCCAAGTCCGGATTGTTGGAGGCTTGAAAGACTAGTGGCTGGTCTTACTGTAACGGTGTACTTAAACACTGAACCGCTCGGAAAAATGCCACTAGCGTTAGTCATACGGTCACTCATCCATGGACTGAACGCGTCCATATGAAAGCAACATATTGCTTAACATTCGTGGTCGTTTTAGATCACTCAGGCAGCCGGGCTACGAGCGATTCCTTCACCGTTAGCGAATGAAATTGCTATACTAAAGGGTGTCCCAAAAAGGACGCAAGATTTGAAATTGATGAAAAACACACATTTTTTTCCTTATAATATATTTGTAAATGAAATCTTTAAAAACATAAAATAGGGTTATTTGCGGAATAATACGTCAGGCAAATGTCCTCCTAGGCTTTGCTGGCACATACGCACTCTTTTGTCAAAATTTTCTATGACCATTTTGCATAATTGCAGCTGAATTTCTCCGATGCAGCGTCGAATTTCCTCTTTTAAAGCATGAGTGGTTGTGGGCTTATTGGCATAGACTTTAGACTTTAAATAACCCCATAAAAAGAAGTCTAAAGGCGTTAAATCGCAAGATCTAGGGGGCAAATTCTGATCACCGAATCGAGAGATCACACGACTAGGAAATGTTTCATGCAGTAATTGCATCGTTTCTCGGGCTGTGTGGCAAGTGGCCCCGTCTTGTTGAAACCACATTGCTTCCACATCGATATCCTCTAATTCGGCTAGGAAAAACCTTGTTATCATGTCGCGATATCGAGCTCCATTAACGGTAACTGCTTGACCGGCCTCATTTTGAAAAAAATATGGTCCAATAATGCCTCCAGCCCAAAATCCGCACCAAACAGTGACCCGTTGTGGATGCATTTGTTTTTGAACAATCACATATGGGTTCTCTGAGCCCCAAATGCGGCAATTCTGACGATTAACAAAGCCATCGAGATGAAAATGTGCTTCGTCGCTAAAGATGATTTTGTTTGAAAAATCTGCATCCCTGTTTTGGCGGTCGATAGTCCATTCAACGAACTCTCTTCGCTGTTCATGATCATGAGGCTTCAGTTCTTGTGTTATTTGAACTTTGTAAGCATGGAAATGCAGATCTTTAGTGAGGATGCGCTGGAGAGAGCTTCTTGAAATTTGCAATTCTTGTCCACGATGCCTAATGGATGTTCCTGGATGTTCACGGACATTCTGACGCACTGATTCGATATTGCCATTTGAACGGCTTGTTTTTGGACGACCAGTGGAATGAACATCATGAATTGATCCACTCTCCCTGAATTTTGCAACCACTCTGCTCACAGTTGATGAAGTCAAGTCAATATTCCGACCATATTTTGCACGGAATTTTCTAACCGTACCCACCAGACTTTCATTACTTTTGAAATATTGTTCAATAATAAAAACGCGTTGATCTTTCGTATAACCCGCCATTTTTACAAACGCTCAACATTCAGCTGTCAAATAGTTTTTTTTTTAGGGTTGCCAGCACTAAAATACAAAAATAGCGGCAATTTGAAATCTTGCGTCCTTTTTTGGGACACCCTTTAATAGTACCTACGAAATATTTTTTAAATCCCTCATCTTAAGGCCCCAGAAACCTACCTACTTTACTTATAAGTTTAAATCGGCTTTCCACATAGGAACATAATACAGAATAGACTCGTATTCTATACTTCTAATATAACATAACACTGTAAGACGCGAAATCCGTATCATTAATTACAAGGCGTTGGGGCCATTGAAGTCGCGACGTAGACGAATGGTTTATTTATGAAAATACATACCAGATAACTGTCAAGTGCAATGTCGAGAGTGAACATCGAGGGTTTCGTAGGAAGTCTTGTCTCGCTAAGCTTGTAATAATCTCGATATTGACGAGGAAAAATATTTGTAGGATATATGAAGTATGTAGCGCAGATAGGTGTGCTCAAGTGTTCTCTATCTATCTATCTAAAATTGCGACCAACTGGGTTCCGCAAAATGGCCACCGACGTCGCGGCAGACCAAGGCGAAGATGGCGGGACGACCTAAATGCATTCTTGCCGGGATGGTGCGAGGTGGCTGGAGACAGGGACAGGTGGAAAACAGGAGGGGAGGCCTTTGCCTAGCAGTGGGACACACGAGAAGCTACGAAAAAAAAAATATATTGTGTAATGTCCAGCAG
Organism: Yponomeuta plumbellus; assembly: GCA_947310845.1. Taxonomy (NCBI): domain Eukaryota; kingdom Metazoa; phylum Arthropoda; class Insecta; order Lepidoptera; family Yponomeutidae; genus Yponomeuta; species Yponomeuta plumbellus. Next base: position 21,448,914 of record OX371203.1, read on the forward strand.
TGGACAAGCATAGGCCGATGATGATATGAATATTTTAATTGATTCGCAGCAAAAATATCTGAATGAAATTTTAGACTTTTCCAACTCATACAGCCTAAAGTAAGTAGACTTTTCTTATACGCCCCACTATTATAGGGCACAGCCCTTCTCTCAGAGAGAGTATGAGCTTTTTAATCGCCACGCGTGCCCGCCGCAGATTGACGATTTCAAGCGCTGAGGTATTAAATAGCTCAGTCAGACACACTCAGGCTTCCTCGCGATGTTTTCCTTTACGATTTGCGAGTGGTAATGCTACTATAACATCACAAATGTACGTAACTTAGAAAACAAAGTCATAGGTACATGCCCGCACCGTGAATCGAACCTGGTGTTCCCCCTCCCGAGTCCTTTGTTCTATCCACTAGCCTATAGCCGTAAATTTATTTAAAGACGTAACTAGGGTTTGTCTTGCCTCATGGCGAACCCTAAATGTCTCTAACTAGGGGGATGTCAAAATGCGTATTTTCAAAAAGGGCCATTTATCTCAAGGTGTTTTTAAGACCTCAATTGAATGGAATAGTTAAAAGAATTAGCAATGTGGTTGGCTGACCCGGGTGGCTTAAAAGATTCCGCTCTAAGTAACTAGGCCATACAATGGGGCTTATGTCGAAAGACTAACACTTACAAAATAGTCCGTTAGGTTAGGTATCTAATAGATAGATAGATAGATAGAATATTCTTTATTGTACTCATAAATAACATTTACAAATTTTTATAAATCTAAGTACAATTGGCGGCCTTATTACTATAAGCAATTTAATCTTATTTTTAAAGAGAAAAAATAGTGTCATATTCATAGTTGCCGTCGTTAGATTGCAGTCGTTAAGCCAAGTCTTAGGGCGGCTTGAAAACGTCTGACAGTAAGACCAGCCGCTAAGTCTTACAAGCCTCCACCAATCCGGACTTGGCCCCCGTGGTGGAGTATGGCCTGTACCTTCCTCAAGGAAGAGACCCGTGCCCCTCGGTGGGGACATAATGGGTTGATGGTGATGAATACTTTTTAAGTAAATAAGAGTTTTCCAACAATCATTGAGCAAAAGAAAAAATGTCAAACAAACACCAAAGCCTAGAAGGAGCCTTAATAAAACTAAAATTTCTATTATATTCTTTCTACCAGTGGAAACTTGTTATTGGCTCTTTGTGCTTTTTTCAGTTGAAATGTATAATATGTTTTGTGTCTGTAAGTTTTCCTAATAAAATAAAACCTCAACCATATTAGACTAGAACGTATCGTATTTTCTTGCTCTGTCTTAACCGATGCATTCTATTCATGCGTCTGTACAACAGAACTTAGCCTTCGAAACATTGGAAAGTAGACTCAATGAATATAGATTTAGGGACTGATTGAGTTGTGAGGTTAAATTGGTGGCGAATAAAAGTTTGCAAACAAATCGGACAATACTGCATAGTGGGTTGCGATAGCTCTTCACAATGCTAGGCGATCAGGTTACATATTGTTGGTCTTCCGACACCAACAACATATCCTGCTTTATTAGGAATTGGTCAAAATACCTTAAAAAGTAGTTGTCCCTTCTTTATGGCTTTTCGAAACTGCATTTTTTTTAATACTAGTCGTAGGACAAGGAATCTTTGAAACCAAATTTAAAAAAAATACTACATCGGTTTAACGCAATATGATTTTAATGTAGGTTGGATTTTGCATTAATATTAGATGCTCAAGAAAAAGTAACTAAGTTTATTTATTTATTCATTCTTTATTGCACTAATTAGAAAGTAAATGTACAAGTGCGTCATTAACGCAAGAAGCATTCTCTTCCAGCAAACCTTTGTGGTTGAAGAGACTGACTACATATAACAAACTTACATAAGCATTGGGAAATACATTAACCTAGACCTATAGGAGAGGTTGAGGGAGGGGGCGAATAACAGAAAATATGATAAACCTACATAAATGATAATACACAACAAAAAATAAACAGCGACAATAATACGTACTGTATCTTTCTAAATGTTTTGTCTGTAATCTATATATATAAAAGGAGAAGCTGACTGACTGACTTAGAATCAACGCAGGGCCCAAACTATAAGGGTTAGAAACTTGAAATTTTGCACAGGGGTTCTTTTTGTAACATAGGGGAGCACTAAGAAAGGATTTTTGAAAATTCATCCCCTAAGGGGGTAAAATGGGGGTTCAAAGTTAGTATTAAAGCCCACGCGGACGTAGTCGCGGGCAACAGCTAGTTTCCCTATATAATAAAGAATACTCTAGGGACCGTAGGCTTGACTGCCGTTCCGAGGCATTTCTTGGCCAAAGAATTTATTTGGCGGTGCAGCTTGGCAATGCTGCCAGCGTACTCGGGACCTTTGGTCCAGGTGCGTTCCGGGGAGGTTTGTAAGGTTAGGTAGGATTTTTTGTATGCCTTAATTACATATTTTTTTATATCAGTGTTGTCGACGAAACATTTGGTGGATTTTGTGCATGTTTATAGTTTTTAGTTTTTAGGAATAATTGTATTGAATTGAATTGAATAAATTTCTATCTGAATACTGTTATCTTATCTTATGACGACGGGGGTGGAGGAAAACTTAAAATCCGGAATACGTACACGCGAAGTTAACCAACAAACTCTTAGGTATATTCATAGGTACAAATTGCGAGCCAAAAGTTCTTTTAGCGGCCGCGATCGACCGCAAGATTGTTCAGAAAGTATTGCCAAATCACTCATTATTGGGCTCAGAAGCTCTTGGAATCGAAGTCCTTGAAGATATTCAATTGTTTAATACAGCTTCGACCCGCCTACGTGACGGAAAGTTTTTTTTTTCAGCCCAATATTTTTCTAGTAACTTTTCTCGTACCCGAACAAAGCAAGGTCGGTTTCATCATGTAAAGTCGAATTGTTCGCATGAAACACTCTTTTAGGGGATCTTAATGGCTTGGAAAGTACAGGAAGTGGTATTCTCAAACCGTATTGTTCAAATACGGTATTTGACATTATCAACGATAAATTATTTGAGATGCACGATTAAAACGAAAATTACAAAATGATTCGGAAAATGTATTTCGGACACATAAAAAGAGTGCTCTGAAATGTGACGTCACAAGCAAGTATTTTCGTACCAAATTCCGTTTTAAAAGTAACTCATTTGACATCCTGTCAAATACCCAATTATGGTAGGGTTTGATGCCGGCTTTACACGCTTGCCAAGTTTCAACAAGCGTCCACAAGTACAAGTGTGTAAAGAGGACGTTTGGCTTGGCTTGCGCGATTTTGCAGACGCTTGTCGCCGATTCGTTTGGTGTCGGTTTTTGGACACAGATCAAAGGGCGCTTGCGGCGAGCGCTTGCGACGCGTTCACATGTTGGTGCGTGTTTGGTAGCTAATGTGATCTCGCGACGAGCTCAGGTGTCTTAAAAATGAGTGAATTAATGAGATTTTTATGAATATTCAGCATCAACCATCTTCGTGGTCGTCGAGCTTTCCTTGTTTTTTTATTTTTTATTTGTACATCAGTACGTTAAGCCAAAAGCAATAGCCGACACAATTTCGGCGTCTGCCATGCTTGGATGTTCGTAGCACAATGACGCATTCACAAGCATGTAAACGACTTCCAAATGCTAAGCGAGATTTGTGGTCGCTTGGGGCTTGACGATGTTTGCCAAGGCTTGGCAAGCGTGTAAATCCACCATTAGAAGTAGAAGAATCACAATCGTTGTCAAGGTTTGTAGAGCCAATGTTTTCCTCCCGTGAAACTTTAGCACCTTTTAGTTTTCTCTACTATTCAATGTTAATAAATTAATACGCTTTGTATTTATTAAGCGATGTTCAGCGGTAAATTGCAAAAACAAGGCTAATCATTTATTTCCCAAAGACGCTAAAGAACAAAGCAGTGGATAAATTATTTGTTAAAGAAAAAATGGCATTAACTCTTCTGGGTTGTGTGCTGAACATTTTAAGCCTGAAGTTTTTCATGATAGAAATTCCCATACAGGTAAGAAGATTCAAGAGTGAAAAAGTGTCTATCTATGTATTATGGTTAATGAGATACAGCCAGTGACACGGACGGACAGGCTTTTAGGCCGGTTTTAGAGTCACGCTGACACTCGGGGCTGACAGACATGTACTATGTCCTAAGGAGCGATTTAGAAAAACGCCGACCGTTCAGCGCTGACTCGCCATATTTTGTCTATCAGCGCGATGTTCAGCGTGACTCTAAAACCAGCGTTAGCGTCCGTTTTACCCTTTGGGTACGGAACCCTAAAAACCATTGTAAAACCATTGTTACGGTGAGCCCATAGGCCCACCGAACATTCAACACCTTAATCAAATTTACATCCACCCCTGTGATTTCAATGGAACAGTATGCATTGTAAAAGGCAGTATTACCGTCACTAGTGTGGGGCCAAAAGCAATGTATGTGCCTGTATCTAAATGTTATGTTAATTTTCAAAATAAATTATAAACAACATATAAAAAAATAGCATGACCAATTTTACTTAGAAAGAAATTGACCCTGCATAACTCAACTTCCGACAGTAATAGCGCAAAAGGAGGCCAGCGATCATATGCAATTAATGACGGCGATAAACCCAAAGATGACAAACAAACAGATGCTTCTTTGAGTTCTACAAAATAAAATAGAAAGTTGCAATGCAGTGCATCTTATCGGGTGTGACCTAGTTTTTAATCTTGCTTAGGTTTTTTTTACATTGCTGGGGACTGTTTATTGTCGATGTTTTTTTTTAACAATGAGCGTTTGCTTTATGTCAAATTTAGTTCTAAAAGAATCTCTAGGTGGCGCTGCCGTACCGTAACAATAAACGTCGAAGCAAAAAATAATACTATGGTTCTGTGGAATTTGTGATGGTTGATTAAGGAAAAACAAAAACGCTGTTGTCGTTTGGTGATAAGTGCGATTTTGGATATTTTGAAGTCTTTGCTGTGGATTGTGGGTTTGAATTTTTATTTTTATTACGAGAAACCTCGTCCGAATAGCAACCCTGGTTCCTTCTCTTGTTTAGTGATCTGTGGACTGACTTTGACATTGATTGCAATGAATCACAAATTCGTATGAAAAAACGAATGGCGCCATCTAGTGTATCTCAAGGAACTAAGAAAAAAAAAAGGAAAAACGCTCATTTTTTTAATAAGCCACTTTAGATAAAAAGCGACTTCAGAGCGACTTAAGAAAAAAATAGTACCTCCTTCGATCGATAGACGACGCTGACGTAAACCCTATCTGAATGAAGGATGACCAGCCGACCAGAAACTTAAGAAAGCTGTCTGAATAGCGGATAGTATGCAGCGAGGTTTCTTTGGCTTCCAGTATGACTTGCCTTTTTACCCAGTTCCGGCTTGACGTTGAGTTTCGGGACACCCTGTATAGGTACCTCCTTGCTCCTTGCCGTTCCCAGACGGGGTTGCGTACAGCGCATATCGCGCTATCTAATTATTGGTTACTTTGACGTTATAAAGTAAACATTTTGTTTTTATCATAAATAACATACTTTAAAATTGAATTTGAACCAAACTGACAGCTGTCAAAAAAGTTGACCTCAAAATTCTGTTTTTAAAATAAATGTATCCGCAGTTTCTCGTATGCTAATCTAATCTCTTTAAACGAGCAATTCTTGTATATATGTATACATACATCTTGTATATATATAATCAAAATCTCAGAAACGGCTCCAACGATTCTCATGAAATTTTGTAAACAGATGGTTTCGAGGGCGATTAATTGATCCAGCTAAGTTTCATTTTAAGAAAACGTCGTTTTAACCGTGTTTTTGGGCAAAGAAATAACTGATACCCTCTAAGAACGTGAATTTCGCATTAATCAGTAAGGTTGTCGTAGCCCAGGTGGGAAATAGGACGATACCTTAAACAAAATACCCTGGTTCGAGACTTGTGCATGAAGTTTCTCACTTTTTTCAAGCTCCTTTTTTGTGTGAAAAACTATTTTTAGGAGCCCTATTATCAACGCACTTAATTCGTATCCAAGTATATTTTCTAAGAAATACAAAAAAAAATCCAAAAAACATGATTTACCAAAAAAATACCGAGTAAAGTTCGGTCATCCAGGTACTAATCTATTAATATACCTACTGTTAACAGCTGTCAAACGTTTTTTTTCGTATTAACTTTCGGATTAAGGGGCCATCCATAAATTACGTCACACGCTAAGGGGGAGGGAGGGGGTCGACGAAGTGTGACATTGTGTGACAAGGGGTGGGCGGGGGGGTCTTACATATTGTGACTTCACATTTAAAAATCTATTTTAATCTAAGCGTTAAAACACTAACTTAGAACTATCAACGAAAAATACAAAAACTTTTGCAGCTCTATCTATTCCTAACTCTATCGGAAATAAAACTAACTTCGGAACTGCTGTTTTAATCCAATAGAAATCTACATGTAAAATTGCAAAATATGTGACGTCACACTAGGGAGGGGAGTCTCACAAATGTGACCAGCTGTGACAAGGAGGGGGGGAGTGGTCAAAAAATCATGAAATTCCTGTGACGTAATTTATGGATGGCCCCTAACCAACTGACAGCTGTTAACAGTATATTAACAGCTTGGTAGTCCTACGAGAAACCGGGGGTAAATCTCTTAAAAAAAGGCACGGTAATACTTGTATAATTATGTATAGTGCCAATGGGAATTTGACCTGTATATTCTAGTACTTAAGATAAGATAACAAAATTATTTAAAGCACACAAGAAACCATAGACATAAATAAAAATTACAATTTTCAAACGTAAAATAGGCGGCTTTATTTCTAACAGCAATATGCAGCAGCAACATATTGATCTCGCTCGCAAATTCTAACACTTTACTACTGTAATAAAAGTTTTGTTGTAGTTCTGAACCATTTCTATAAATAACTCCCACACAACAGAATCACCTGTCCAGCTCCTACCACGTAACTTTCCACTCTATCTGGTTAAGAATTTAAACAATTCCAGCGTGTCAAAATGACTGTGTATGTATTTGACAGTTCGCAGTGGGCTAAATCAGATACAGACGTGAGCTTATCTATGTGTCTAGATATACGGGTGTTGTGCAAAATAGGGTTTTGTACAAAAAAAAGATCGCCAAAATAATATTTTTTTCTGACTTGGTCTCTTAAAAGAAATTGTACACAAATGCGCAGTCCACGTTATTTCATCGGACCTTCTTAAACCACCAACTATATTAACACCCGTGCAATTAGCTACATACTTAAGGAGTTTTCTGATTTAGTCCCTTTATTCCTGGAACTTTTATTCCCAGAATTTATGGCATACTCCTACTCCGAACTGCCATATTTTGACTCTTTCGAGCTGTCTAATGCTTAACCCAATAGAGTGGAAAGTTACGTAATAGGAGGCCATTTCTAACCGACACCCTCGTTCCAGAACCCCTGACTGAGACACATGCATCCATAACCCCAAGACACACAACGCTCCAAGATGGTGGACACGCAGCACTTCTGCCTCCGTTGGAACAATTACCAGAGCAGCATCACCAGCGCCTTCGAGAACCTCCGCGATGACGAAGACTTCGTCGACGTCACGTTGGCCTGCGATGGGAAAAGTCTGAAGGCCCATCGTGTGGTGCTCTCGGCCTGCAGTCCATATTTCAGAGAATTGTTGAAGGTAAATTTCAGTTTATTATCTAGATAAAGATAAATACAAAAAAGTATTATGACGACCTCAAAGGTCACCACAGAGTCTGTGGTGTAGCGGTTAGCGCATCTGCCTACCTTTGCTAGAGGTCCCGGGTTCGATCCCGGCTGGGGCTACATTTTTGTTATCAAGTTTTTTTACAGTTGTAAAAAAATATTATGAGCAAAATCAGACAAAATTGGAATATATGTAAAACTACAAAAATGTCGTAGGTATATTTGTATTTTCACCAGCAACTTGAGTGTTTAAGTCCAATATACTCGCATTATAAAACATTATTTGACCGTAAATTCGCAACTAAAAACAAAATATAAAATTAAAACGAGAAAAAAAACTAATAACTCAATTTGTCAGGTGTGGGGTTCGAACCCACGCTCCCTCTCGGGAACCAGAGCTTAAATCTGGCGCCTTAGACCACTCGGCCAACCTGACTCGCAAGCCTTCGCGCAAAACATGAATACCTACCAAGAGGCGTGTTAACAAGCTACCGCTATTGTATGTTATACGGGTGTTGCGAATCGAGATTTCATGCCTATGGTGGCAAATATTTCCATCGAAAGGTTGCACAGTAGTTTGTAGATTCTGAGAAAAAGCGTGACAGAACGTTAGGTACATAAGAAATTCTCAATTACTTTTTACAACGTCACACTGTTGTCACGTGATATGTTTTTCCATACTATCGCCTTGACGGTCACGTCCTAGATATATGTATGTATAGGTATGACGTGCACCAAATCCTGAACAATTATGATCGAAATGTTTACATACTTTATGAACATCAAAGTTGTTAGTTTCACAATTAAAAGATTATAAGGAGTAGAAGCTAACATAGAAACTCCAAATTTAATCTTTTTACAAAAATAATTACTCATGGTTGAACACTAGACACAATTCTACTCTACACCACCACCAACACTACATCTTTATCTTCTAAGTAATCATTGATTTCATAATAAGCTTTTTTGCACAGTGTGCTTAACACATGTCTTGAGCCGCATCGGAGGTAGCTAACTCTAATATATCTTGAGGAATCTTGTTGTAGAACCTTATACCTACAGTGCCCCATAAAGGACGAATCAAGAATCAAGAATCAAGAATTTATTTCAACGTAAAGAATTTTACATTCTGCTTGTTGAATGTCAATGTACATACAGTTATGTATAACGTTAGCCGCTGCCTTGGGGCCGTCTGTAGTGGAGAAAAAGGCAGCGAAAAAAAAACTCCACTCTGACCATCTTTTCTCAAATCACCTTAAAGCTAATACAAATAAAACATACAAAATAATATCTTGGATGTGTTGAACACTAGACACATTTATCCTCTGATTTAATTTAATATTAAACTACTATTTAATGCCATATGTCCTTTCTTCTAAATAATCGTTGATTTTATAATAAGCTTTTTTGCAAAGAGTGTGCTTAACACAATTCTTAAATCGCGTTGGGGGTAACTCTAATATATCTTGGGGTATCTTGTTGTAGAACCTTATACAGTGCCCCATAAAGGAAGTATTAACTTTTGCAAGTCTAAATCGTGGAAATGACAATTTATGTTTATTCCTAGTATTAACGTTATGATGGCTACCAAGAGTTTCGAAGTCCTTAATATTTTTCCGAACGTACATAATATTTTCATAAATGTATTGGCTTGCAACTGTTAAGATGTTAGTTTCTTTGAAAAAATCTCTTAGCGAGTCCCTACTACCTAGCTTGTAAATAAATCGGATCGCTCTCTTCTGCAAGATGAAGATAGTCTCAATGTCTGCTGCCCGGCCCCATAGTATTATACCATAGGACATAATACTATGGAAGTAACTAAAATAAACAAGCCTAGCAGTTGCAACGTCAGTAAGTTCTCGGATTCTTTTCACGGCATATGCTGCGGAGCTTAGTCTATGTGCCAATTTTATAATATGTGGACCCCATTGTAGTTTGGCATCGATTGTGATGCCCAAAAATACAGTATCTTCAACAAATTCTAGTTTATTATTTTCAATTACAATGTTCTTTTCAACTAATTTTACGTTAGGTAGGGTAAATTTCATACATTTTGTCTTTTTTGAATTTAACAATAGATTATTTACTGTAAACCAATCTAGAACGTGCGAGAGAGCATTATTTGCTTCGGCAAGATTATTTTCCTGTCTCTTTATTTTAAAAACAAGTGACGTGTCATCAGCATATAGCACTATCTCACACATTTTTTGTACCAAAAACGGTAAATCATTTACATAGACTAGGAAAAGGAACGGCCCTAAGATAGATCCCTGCGGGACTCCCATTTTTACAAGTGAGCCTGACGATTTAATACGATTTATTTCTGCTTTTTGAACCCTTCCTTCTAAATATGATTTTAAAAGATCTAGACGTAGGTATTAACTTCGGGCAGGTCTTGCATGAATGTACCATAGCGCAATCTAGCCGAGAGGAATGGCAAGCAATAGTGAGGCATGCAAGTTCAGCCTACAATAAAGCCTCTTTATGAGGAGCCAAGAAGAGATGGGAAATTATTATTCCTTGGGGAACTTCTAACATTAAAACCAGCCTCTAGTCTTACAAGCCTCCGCCAATCCGAACTAGGCTCCCGTGGTCGAGTATGCCCTATACCTTCCTCAGGGAAGAGACCCGTGCCCCTCGGTAGGGACATGATGGGTTGATGATGATGGGGAATGTAGTTGTAAAACATGTGACATAATAAGTAGTTAAGGTCAGGACCAAGGAGGTTAGTAGACTTGTTAATTATTTTTTTATAAGTTGTCCATCACTAAGGGACTAGTCATAGAAAGCGCCCGAGGCGCGCGTACGATACGCTGCGTATCGGACGCTCTTTAAAATTGTATGAAGTTCTATGCAACGGATTACATCAAGCGTCCGCTTCCGTGGTGCGCGCATCATACGCGCGTACGACGTGCGCCCCTCCTTCGCGGATTAGAAAAGTGTGCTCATCCTAGCATAATCAACAAGCGTACGATAGGCGTCCAACGCTCGCTCGACGCGCGCCCAAAGCGCAGCGTTCCGGGCGCGCGCCCCGGGCGCTTTCTATGACTAGTCCCTAACGCACGATCCCGCCCGCAGTCGACGCCGTGCAAGCACCCGGTGATCGTGCTGCAGGATGTGGCATTCACGGACCTGCACGCGCTCGTGGAGTTCATCTACCACGGCGAGGTGAACGTGCACCAGCGAAGCCTCTCCTCCTTCCTCAAGACGGCCGAGGTGCTGCGCGTGAGCGGGCTCACGCAGCACGACGACGCTCAAGGGGTGAGTATTATAGGGCGAGCACTCGATCCCCGAGGTCTGACTTTGAGCGAAAGCGGTTTGTCTTTTGTATATGAGGGTAAAGCAATTTAGGTACTAGAAGAACATTACTTAATAAGTACTTATGTGACGATTCTAAGATTGTGAATCCAGCTAATGACATGAAACATGTAATAAAATGGCATTTAAATACTTTTTATTGGAAAATTATATGTAACTAGCTGTCCTGACAAACTTCGTGCCGCCAAATTTTTCGAAATTGTTCCGTATTTTCTCACCATACATCTAAACCTTCCCTAGAGTTCCACTAATATAAAAAAAAAAAAAAAAAAAAAAAAAAAAAAAAAAAAAAAAAAAATTCAGCCGTTTTCAAATTTTAGTGAGACTAACAAACAGCAATCCATATTTATATACTTAAGATTTACCAGTTCATTGCATTGAACAATACGCTACTTGCCTCGTATCAAATTTGACGCGATAAATGGATATTTCCTGTAGTATCTAACGTAAGAAACCGAAATATAATGACTTTGCTAAGTAAATATGCAGGATGGCTGCAAAATTTGCAAATAAAAAAATCATTTTTCGCTTTTAAATCGGAACGGTGAAAACACTATCCGCCATCTTGAAAGCACCTTTGGTTGTAAACAAACATCTGCAAGTCGTGCACGCGTAGGTTCTATTGTGACTCATACTTCTTTCGTGGCACGAACTCTACCTATGTTGAATGTCAAACTTTGTTTACAAACGTAGAGGACTTCAAACCATAGACAAAAATGGCGGACCGCGTTTTTGGCTGTTTAGCAAAGCAACGTTTTAAAATAATTTTTTTGTTGCTTTTAGGTCCTCAAAAAATATACTAAAATATTTTTTGGTCTAATGGAAGAGATATTTAGCATTTGAGACATACTTGAAAAAAGAGTCAAGTAGCGACATCGACATTTTGATATGAATACTCCTCTATGCAACGTAAATAATCTGGATATTATAATTATTATGATCAAGTATCCACGACATTCTACTCTATTGAGGTTTCCGATCTACTTGTTCATGTTATGATCATGCAAATTCATTTATAATCATATTGACTTATTTGTTTCATTCAGCGTTACTCTATTTGTAAGCAAACCGTTTATAGGAATCGCTAAACTAATATCTATCTAGTTGAATGTCCAAATACCGTATTGTGCAGTTACAGGTAGTATAGTATAGTATAGTGCCGTGAAAAGTATTTATGGTGTATTTTAGTTTCTATTGGCCACCCATATACGACCTCTGACGACCTCTGTAGCGCAGCGGTCAGCGCATCTGCCTGCCATGCAAGAGGTCCCGGGTTCGAATCCCGGCTGGGTACAAAAAACAATTGCAAACGGATTACGCAAATTTGATCATGTGTCTCGTTTTCGGCATGAGTTAAAATGGCTCCCAATTCGACTTCGCCGGAATGTACACATACTCTCTTTTTTATATAAAATTCTAAAATATCCCTCGTCTCCTTCATACCTCAGAGAAAGGTTTCAGTACCTGCATTCTGGAGAAAGACCTATCAGAAATATCAACTCCCACCTTCTAAAAATTCCTGCTCACAACACTGGAGCTTACGGTGACTCATTCACAGTCCATTCGGTGAGGCTGTGGAATGCACTGCCACAGAAAATATGCGCTAGCCCCACAATTGGTACATTTAAGAAGCAGCTGAAAGAGCATTATCTATCTCTATCATAAATTCGAGCTATATATTTATTTATGTATTGTATTGATTTCTACAGGTATTTAGTCTATGTAGTGTATTTATTTTCTGCATAAAGTAGGTAATTGTTTAGGATATCTGTAGTTTATTTAGTCTATTTTGTACACGTATACATACCCGTTTTTTACCGCTGCTCCGACTCGCTGAGGTTTGCTGGAAGAAATCTCTCACAGAGATAAGCTCGCCTTTGTACATGTTCTTTTTTAATGTAATGTTCTGTTTAATGTTTCGTGTGCAATAAAGTATATATAAAAAAAAGAAACCCAGGTCTTGGATGTTTACATGTTTGTAACGTCGCTGTTTCTGGTTCCCATGACACAGGGTGTCCTAGTGTGAGGCCAGAAGCAATGTATGTGGCTGTATGTAAATGTTATTATTATAAATGTGAGTGGTTGACCAAAAAGGGACCTCAAGGGAAAATAATTGATTTCTAGAAAATCGCGTTTGAAGTTTCGTGTATAGACAGGTTTCGACTCGGCTCAGCTCACGAAAAAAAAAAAACTACGGCACCTAAAAATATTCTGGTTAGACCAAAACAAAGCTAAAATACCAGAGATTAAAAAAATCAAATAAAAAAATTACGGTTTCCAATCCCTCCAGGTCCCTTTTTGGTCAACAACTCACAAATAGTCTTTTTCGCACAAATGTAAAACCGCGAACGCTGATTGGCCAACAGCCGCTGGTGCAGAGCATCGCGCGCGCAGCGGCCGCCGCGGCCTCGTCGCCGCGCACACCCCCGCACCCCGCGCACACGCCGCACACCCCGCACACGCCATTCGCTGAGGATGCGCTCAGCCATCCGCCGCAGGGCATGCCGCCCATTATTGGTGAGTATTGAGTAGGGTTGTTGAGGAACTTGTTATGAGGAAGAGCAATTTTTTAAAGTCAATTTTGAGGAAGAAGATGAGGACTGGCAGACTAAGAGGAAGAGGATGCTAAAGACGAAGAACAAAATAACATTACGTAGATTACGCTAGTATTGAACTTCTTTACGTACATGTTTCCATCTCTGTCTTCCTTTAACTTTTTAATACAGCTAGACTTCTCTCTCTTTCTCAAACACATTTCGTTTTAACAAAACTTATAACTCTCCTTCCTCTTAAATTCCTCATGAGGAAGAGGAAGAGGATTTTTTTAAATCAATTTTGAGGAAGAGGAAGAGGATGAGGAACCTCAAAAATATGAGGAAATTCCTCATTTTGAGGAAGAGGAAGAGGAATCCTCATTAACCCTAGTATTGAGTTTTAATTTAAAGTGTTATAAGCGGGGAGTTGACTCACCTTTAAGTTTTTGAACTAAAACTTTCGTAAGCACTACACATAGTAAATTTTTGGTCCGGATCAACTTACTTTTGTTTTTCATCGGACGAGTCCGACCAGGTTTCGCTCCGATTCGCAGAGCTAAGCCATGGTGAGCAGAGACGGAGCTCGCGTAAGTAAGTTAGTAACGTAAGTTGATCCGGACCAAAAATTTACAACGTTTAAGTTTTTTTTATTTTTTTGAAGCAGAGTTACATAGCTTTATAAGCTTAAAATCTAAAAGGCCTGTGCAGTGCACTCTTACGATAGCTAACCACAACATGTCTAATAAAGTAACACCGTAAAAGACCATGAAGGGAACAGTCCTCAGTAATAAAATACAAACAATACAAAATTTTTTATTTCAACGTAAAGAATTTACATTCTGCTTGTTGAATGTCAATGTACATACAGTTATGTAAAATGTTAGCCGCTGCCTTAGGGCCGTCTGTAGTGGAGAAAAAGGCAGCGAAAAAAAACTCCACTCTGACCATCTTTTCTCAAATCAACTTAAAGCTAATACAAATTAGGTATGAGTGTTCGTATACCAAGAATCTCAAGATCCATGAGTGCAATAAATACTTGCAAAGTCAAACATCATTTAATATTCTTAAAAGGTAATAAAACACCAATGCTGCGGCCAGACACACGGACGGCACCCGTTCACGAGCGTAACGCAGAGGTCAGCCATCACCAGTCTCAACCATATTAGAGGGAGATAGGCGACCCGGCCACCGCGCCACCATTCGCATGGCCTTTGGCAAACTTGTGTGATAAAGTTCTTGTCAGTTATCTATAATAATAGCATAGTTTTGATATGCAATCACAGCGTCTGTACATATGTATGAAATTTATTAAACCCTATATATTATTAGAATACCAATAACTAGCTCGTTGTGGAATTGGTTTACTGCCAAGGGTTTTTATCATCTATAAAGTCATCTATTCTGTAGTATGCCTTTTTACACAGCGCAGTTTTAATAACAAATTTAAATTTATTTCCTGGCAGGGATAGAATACTTTCAGGAATTTTGTTATAAAAACGTACACTATATCCTACAAATGATGTATTTACCTTGGCTAATCTGAATCTAGATGAGGCAATTTTGTTTCGATTTCTGGTGTTAACGTTATGTATATCCCTGTTTAGCTTAAATGTAGTTATGTTTTTACGTACATACATTATGTTATCGAATATATATTGGCAAGCTAGCGTAAGAATTCCTATTTCCTTAAAAAACTCACGTAGTGAGTGTCTGGCAGGTAAATTGTAAATACCTCTAATAGCCCTTTTTTGGAGAATAAAAATTGTTTCTATATTTGCCGCCCGCCCCCATAGTAGCAGACCATATGACATAATGCTGTGGAAATAACTGAAATAAACTAGCCTCGCAGTTTCTACATCTGTTAGTTGTCTAATTTTTCTAACTGCAAATGCAGCTGAACTTAACCTACCCGCTAACTTTTCTATGTGTTGATCCCATTGTAGTTTTGAGTCTATTGTAATGCCTAAAAACACCGTTGTCTCAACTAAGTCTAGTCTGTCACCAGCTATTGTTAAACTTGTGTCCACTTTTTTGACATTGGGCAATGAAAACTTAATACATTTTGTTTTTTTGGCATTTAACATAAGATTGTTTACGTTAAACCAGTTCAGAATTTTAGAAAGAGCATTGTTTACATCGTCTAAATTAGATTGACCTCTCTTGATTTTAAAAATTAGAGACGTGTCATCCGCAAACAATACTATTTGTGACAATTTCTCAACTAGGTACGGCAGATCATTAACATACACTAAGAAAAGGAACGGCCCTAAAATTGAACCCTGAGGAACTCCTATTTTAACATCGGATCCGGGTGACTTAACTCCATTAATATCAACTTTCTGCACTCTATTAGCTAAATACGATCTAAGAAGTTCTAAAGATTTATTACTGAGACCGTATCTGATCATCTTACGAAGGAGGGTTTTGTGGTCTACGCAATCAAAAGCTTTGGATAGGTCACAGAAAACCCCGATGGCATCCTGCGCCTCCTCCCACGCATCAAAGATGTGATTCATCAACGCCACACCTGCGTCTGTCGTTGAACGACCCTTAGTGAAACCGAATTGTTTTTTATGGAAGAGTTTATTTAATATGAAGTGTGTCAGCAATTGGTGTAAAATGATTTTTTCAAATACTTTACTAAATACTGGAAGTATTGCTACGGGTCTAAAATTGTTCGGATCATCACTGTCACCTGACTTAAATAAAGGAACAATTTTACTAAACTTTAATAGATCAGGGAACGTCCCCTGATCAATACATTTATTAAAAATTATAGCAAGGTGTGGTGCCATGATATGAATTACCGTGGATATCAATTTAACTGATAGTCCCCAGAGATCTTCGGTTTTCTTTATATTTATTTGTTTAAATGCTTTCAAAATGGTTTGGGGGCTAACGTGGGAGAATTGAAATCCTATTGTGCACGGTTTTATATTTTCTAACATCAAGGATTCTGCTGACTCTGGGGAAGAATTTAAACACGCTGTTATATTGAGGGGCATGTTTGTAAAGAAATTTTCGAATATTTTTGCGATATCCTCACTTGTGTCAACTACTTTCCCATCTACCCTTAGTACAAAATTTTGATCCCTAGGTTTAGTTTTGCCTGTCTCCTTGTTAATTATTTGCCAAACCGTTTTTATTTTATTCGATGACGCTTCTATTTTTTTACTTATACTGAGAGCTTTAGCTATAGAGCAGGTTTTTTTAAAGGTTTTAGAATATTTTTTTACATATTCTTTAAAACTCGGATCCTGATTTGATTGTTTTTCTTCATACAATTCATACAATTTCTTTCTACTTCTATGTATACCAGGAGTGGCCCATTCTGAAAAACCACCTTTAACGCCTTTAATTTTTTTAATTTTAAAAACCTGTTCGAATTCGTTTGCTATTGTGGTAAACAATTCTTTATATAATGTGTTGGGATCATTGCTATCAAATTTTAGTAAGCCTATGTGGGTACTTAATTTCCTTTTAAATAATTCAAAATTTTCTCTCTGTTATGGGCCTACAAATTATTTCTTGGCATTCTTTTTCTACTGTTGTAGGCAAAACAATGAATAAACCACTATGATCTGACTGTAGGTTATTTATAATTTTCTTTTCAAGATGCTCACAGTTGCAAAACACATTATCTATACATGTAGCACTAGTTGCCGTTGTTCTAGTGGGTTCTTTAAACTGGTTTTGTAAGTTAAATGATCTAAATAAGCTAATAATTTTGGTGTGTAGTGGGCTCTCAACTAACAGATCAATATTAAAATCGCCACATATCACTATGCGCTTATTGCTCGCAAACAGACGTTTTAATGCCTCTTCTACGACTGCCTCAAAGTCATTGTAATTAGTTTGAGGTGGCCTGTAAACGCACATAACAATATACCTGTCCAATTCCACACACGAGATCTCAACTAATCGCTCAACAGAAAGGCTTACAATGTCTTTGCGTTCCTTACTTCTTAAAGTATTTTTTACAATTATCATAGAACCTCCTCTTAATGCTTTACTTCTATTATAAGTACTAATAGGCTGGTAGTCTTTTAAATTAAATACCATTTCTGATTTTTTTAGCCAATGTTCTGTTAAGCATAATATATCTATATTAAAATCTGTTAAAAAAAGTTCTGTCATATTTTCCTTGCCGGAAAAGCCCTGAATATTTTGTGCTACTATGTTAAGACCTACTTTGGGCTTTTCCGTTGTCTGCAAAAAAAATACGATAATATACTTTATTAAATTTAAGCCGAGTGTATACAATTCTCCATTCAAAAACCAGCCCTCTGTCAAGCTCTTTTCTGAGAAATTTGACGAGACAGCACTACAGTTAAGTAGTTAACGAAATTCTCAATTCAGAAACCTGCCTCAAGTACATTATCTACGTCCCATCGCAGGGCACAGGCTACCTCTGAAGCCGGCACCACAATTGACCGCTTGTATTTGCATATTTGGAAAATATCAGCTCTAAGCCCGAATAGCCAAGGGTGTTAACATCAGGGTTTAGTAAATAAGATAAGAATACTCTTAATTGCCACTGGAAAAACACAAAATATTTGCAAGGGTTCATGGTACAATTGGCGGCCTTATTACTAAAAGCAATTTCTTCCTCTTCTCTTCCTCTTCTATTCTCAATTACTATGGAAAATTGCTGAGAGAAATTTTAAAGACTGGTAGCCGGTAAGACCAGCCACTAGTCTTACAAGCCTCCACCAAGCCGGACTTGGCCCCTGTGGTGGAGTATGGCCTATGCCTTCCTCAGGGAAGAGACCCATGCCCCTCGATGGGGACATAATGGGTTGATTATACCTATACTCGTACACACAGAAAGACAGTTAAATAGATATTTTAGATATTGACATTGACGACATTGTGAAAGCGGCTGCAAAACATTGGACGAGACTAGCACTGAACCGGATGGGTTGGAGTGAAAGAGAAGAGGGCTATGCCCAACAGCGGGCTCTATTTACGGGCGATTAGATAGATTAGATAGATATTAGCGTGACAAATATAGATCATCATCATCATCATCATCATCATTCAGCCACAAGAAGTCCACTGCTGGACATAGGCCTCCTCCATGGATTTCCAGAAAGACCGGTTGCATCCAGCGTCTTCCTGGCACTTGGATGAGATCGTCTGTCCATCTTGTGGCTGGTCGTCCTACGCTGCGCTTGCCGATGTGTGGTCTCCATTCAAGAACTTTTCCCATCCATATAAAATACAGATCACGAACCCTGAATGAGTAGGCTCCTGAACCCGAAACTCTTCGCCAGGTCGGCGGCCCCCGCAGCAGCTGCGGCGAGACAGCCGCTCGGCTGACAACTCCCCAGACGTGATCAAGCGCGCGCGCCACGGCCACCACGATAACAACAACACTGAGCAGCCCCAAGTCCACGACTTCTCCACCAAGAACCACCACGCGCTGAACCACCGCCACGAGCCGGGCAATGGAAACGGCATCTCTAACTCCAGCGGCTCCGCCTCGCCTGGCATGGATGAAGTGAAGAACGAACCGATTGACATGATCTGCGGGCCTAATGCCGACCTCATCGACCGGAGCGCCGACGATACGCCGCCGCATCATCACAGGCCACAGGTTAGTCTCCGTTCGTTATTTTTATTGTTATGTTTGAACTGTACGTCTTCATTTATGTGGAGGGGCAATTCGAAAAGAAAGATCAACATTTATTGCAACAACAGACAACACACATAATCAAAACTTAAAATAAAATACCTATGGACAGTAAAAACCAAACCTTCGTTTAAACCGCTTTACATATTTTTTTATTTCTTTCTTTATTTTACATCAAAATTTTAAATCACGTCACATATTTCGCTCATTAAATGCAAAACCGACACAATTCAAAAATTGCATTTTTTACAGGACGGCATAAACAAAATTAAAATCCTTGGCCCGCGTGGTGGAGTATGGCCTATACCTTCCTCAGGGAAGAGACCCGTGCCCCTCGGTGGGGACATAATGGGCTGATGAGGATGAATGTTTCACTCTGTACCTACATAGTCACTATGGTCGAGTCACTGTAGAAGTCGGCATCAATACGGTTAGCAATAACTCGCTGAGTTTATTAATTCTAAATTAAATTGGTCTTAATGAGCACAACTTTCCGAGAGACAAGAAAAAGGAACGGACGATTAAATTGCACATCCATCTTTGTCATAAACCTAGAACTTTTGTCTTAACGATACGATAAAGTTTGACCCGTTTTTAATAAAACAACAACAGAGAAAAAACACGATAAGCGAGAAGTAATCGCGGAGTAATACTACACTCGTGTTGATTTCTTTATAAAAAGTAAAAGTCTGCTAAGTGCGTATCGTGTGCCTATTAGGAATAATTCGCGTGGTTCCGTAACTAATATTTGGTGAATTAAGTTAGGTACATTTCGATTTTCACGCGACTCAAAAGAAAAAGATCTAACGTACATGAACATGCCAAAATAAAAGTCCAAAGTTTATATTAATACTTGCATTAATCGGGTTCGAACCCCAGCAGGAGACAAAAAAAACCCAGGTGTTAGATGTTTATATGTTTGTGATCTCGCTTTTTCTGGTTCCCACGACACACAGGGTATCCTAGTGTGGGGCCAGAAGAAATGTATGTGCCTGTATGTAAATTTTTATGCTTATGCATTACATTTTTTTTGTATGATCAACTCGGAATACACATTCTTCAATTTTTGTCGGAAGAGACCGACTGTCAAATAAATGAATTTTCTTCTTCTTTTTTTTCTTCACTCAGATTCGCAAAACTACGAAAGATTTAGCTCGAAATGTATGTTTGTTTTTTCCTTACTCTAGCCAAATATATCTTGGATAGATTCCTCGTTTGCCTAGGGAACCCTAAAACGGTAAGAGTAGTTTGATAACATAATTGGGATTTTACTAAGTATTAGACCGCCGCCTAGTTAGTACTGGCAACTAGATTACCCGGAACCGCGCCGCGGTGTCGGGTGCGCTACGTACGATTGTTGTCCGGCATTCGAGTGTTCCAATAACGCGTCGCTCGGCCATTAGTGTCATTTTAGCTCTCCTCGGCTACCGAATAGCCTGCTGACCCTATGAGTATACAGTCCCAATCCCTCTGCTGGCCGAATTATTTGAATTTCGAATCTCAAATCCGAAAGTTTGTCTTGAGACTATAATTTTTTTTGTCTTCGATGCTCGGGAACTTTTACTCCATGCCGGTGATTAGCTGTATACTACGTAATGTTCATTCAACCACAAGCCACTGCTGGAAATAGGTCTCCTCCGTGGATTTCCAAAAAGACTGGTTGGAAGCGGCTTGCATCCAGCGTCTTCCTGCCACTTGGATAAGATCGTCTGTCCATCTTGTGTCTGGTCGTCCTACGCTGCGCTTGCCGATGTGTGGTCTCCATTCGAGCACTTTTCGGTCCCATCAGCCATCAGTTCTAAGTGCTATGTGCCCCGCCCACTGCCGCTTCAACTTGCTCATCCGGAGGGCTATGTCGACGACTTTCGTTTGTCTACGGACCTTATCATTTCTGATTCGGTCTCGTAGAGAAATTTTGCTAAATAATGCTACAAAAATGTTAATGATTTTTTTATGTACCTGGATATGAGTATGGGCTTAATCACCGCGCGTGCCCACCGCGGATTGGCAATTTCAAGCCTTGAAATGTGAACTTCTCCGATACTCAGGTTTCCTCACGATGGTTTTCTTTACGGTTAGTGAGTGGTATTGCTACTGTAACTTAACAAAGTCGTACGTGCCGGGATTCGAACCCACTATGACCTCTCGAATTAGAAGCCGGCATTCTAAACTCCGCTACAACGTACGGTCATAGATTAAGCCGCGCTCGCAAACTAGATAACTTACCTAAGCAGAGTTTGTCTCAGGGAGGCGGGCCGCCGTCGCGGGGCAGCTCAGCCGACGCCGACGACCGCTCGCCGCCGCCGCCGATGCCGCAGTCGCCCTTCCTGCAGCCCGCTGACACCAAGCTCTTTGCACCATCCAACACCTACAACTTCATACCAGCCCTGTCAGAACACTCGCTGGCAGGTAAATGTGTGTTCTCTTTCTATTACCCTAGGGCCTTGCCCACGATGCGTTGCGTGGAGAACTTGCAAAAATCTCTTTGGAGAGAAATAAGGTGGTCATAAGAGAAATTATTGTGATAACTATTTGTTTCTATAACTAATACTTGAAGCATTTATATTCGAGGTTCGAAATATATAATTTTTATTTTTTTCGGCTGGGGACAAAAAAAAACCTCAGGCCTTGAATGTTTACATGTTTGTGGTGTCGCTGTTTCTTCTCCACCCACATTGAACAACGACTAGATCACAGTAGTAAGACTTATTGAGTTCTTTTATTTACTCTACTTTTTTTACTCCAATCAAATTTTGAAGCAAGTTCACGGCGCATATGAATCGCGTGGCAACCCTATTTTGTGAGATTAGCGTTGGTGGAACATTGTGTGAGGTGACTTTTTGTCGGTTACAGGGCTGCAAGGACCGCTGCCGCCGGACGGCATGGCCAGTACTTCACAAGGTGAGTGCAGGCTTGTCTAGCAACAAGTTTATTTTATGCATTACCTACATATATTGAAACAAACGATATTTTTAATGCACTGTCTGTCGTATGCCACCATCACCGCTTCCTCTCTGCTCTGTCATTATTAGGTTTTATATATCATTATTAGGTTTTATATTTTTAAAATGTATGAGGCAATTATTACGTGAAATACTTTATAATACCTTTATTTATTTATTATTATTATACCTCCTTTAACCTCTTGTATATGTCTTCATTTTGTGCTCTGTGTTCTGTATTGAATATTAATGTCGGCTTTTGTGTTTTGGTTCGATGGAAGCGTAGGTCTGTACGACCTTCGGGTCGTGTCAGACTGCTTGTTAATGGGTGTTTTGAGTGTCGTAGTTTAATCATTGAACCAAAACTCAACGTGGCGTGCATGTTACTGTACTATTAATTAGTGTTACATGATGAAAGAGAAACTGCTAGCTTGTTTTACTAGATGTTATTTGGAAACCATGTGTGCTAGGTAAAACTTACCCCTTGTTCCCATGTTTCCGATTTTTATTTAGTGACCATTTTTTGGCACTTTATTATTTTCTTTCTTTTGGTTTCTTTCCTTGATTTAAATTTAGAAATTCCATGTCATTTTATCAAGCATCATTTATCATTGGATAGAATTATTATACCTTTCACAGTGCACTTGAATTTGTAACCTTAATTGGCTGAGAACATATAAAAGCATTGTATCTAAATTAGACTAAAAAACGTAGTGGAACATAATTATGTAACAAAAACAATCAAGACAAATAAACACGGTTAGAATTTCGTCCGGATCCGAAACAACTAATTACGAACTTAGGCAAATATTGAAAACTCTATTTAGTTTACCGTGGCGGCGTATCCCTTGAATCATTCATGTTTCTAGAAACATTCTCAAATTACTTTTAATCTCATTGTGTTGGGAAAAGCGCAAGTTAAATAATAACGGGAGACGGTTGTTGAAGATCGGTTGGACAATGGATTCTAAAGTTTTTGCGAAGATATATGATACGGCGACGTTTCCATAAAACATTCCATTATTAAATTGAGGACAACAATTAACACTATTGTGACGGGATATTCGAAACCGAATCGGGTTAAGTACTTAGCGGCTCGCTCGGCCAAAACGGGACGACTCACGCGCAGAGCTGAGTAGCTCACGAGTAGACGCGAGTCCACTAGTCCTAGGCACATGACACACGACATATACAAGCAAAACCCCGTAACTAATCGCTTCATTCTAAAGTAACAACGGCGCGACGACGGCTATCATCAACACTGTAAAGGGGGGTGGCGGTGCTTTCAGAATTACAAATCAAAAAGCGAGGCTACGATAAGAAGTGCATTAAAAATGCGTACGGAAGATAAGACGGGGCTAACTGCTTGTGTTGTGTGCCAGGTGGCGCCCGCACCCCCCAGGAAGATTACAGATGCGAGCCGTGTAACAAGAGCCTGTCGTCGCTGACGCGGCTCAAACGGCACATTCAGAACGTTCATATGAGGCCGTCGCGCGAGCCCGTCTGTAACATTTGCCGGCGGGTGTACTCCAGCCTCAACAGCCTGCGCAACCACAAGTCGATCTACCATCGCAAGCAGCCGGCGCCGGCCGCGGGCGCCCCGCCCGGACCCTTCTACCCCGTCAACTGACGCCCGCCCCGCCGCGCCCCCCCGCCACCGCCACCGCCATATGCCACGAAGAAGCCATCCTAACCACCTTACTCAAAACACTTCACACGCCATATTCTTGCCGTAGCCCTCTGTTAAGTTTGTTGATATTGTAACGCGATATGTTCCTAACACTTTCGATTGTACAGACTTAGCATAGACTTACCTATGAATGTACCTATTGCATGCGCATCGCAACTGTTTATAATTAGTTTATTGTTACTAATAATCGTATTACTGTAATATCATTAACGCTTATTGTATGTGTAAGTGTAGCGAGCGGCCGGTATCTCGTCACTCCTTAGCGCCATTTATCAGTTTTCCGTTCTGACTCCGTAAAGATACGGCTGAGCTACATTTACATGAAAACAACTATCTTTCTGGAACCAATTGGGACATCTTGTAATTATAACAATCGGTGCACACATAACGACCAACGTTCCAAAAAAAAAACCGAAAAGAATAGCGCATTAGTCAAATTCGAATTAACACGTTGAATTGCCTCTACAACCCAGGTTCTAATTAATCAAAATTACCTACCACACTTAAAAACGAAAGAGACATCACTGGATGGTACTCGAGAATACTGTGCCAATTGGTTCCAACGAAATGGGACCCGTTGGATGCGAGCGGTCGCAGTGGTGTTGGAATACGACCCTTGGGCGGGTACATAGCGGCTCTCGGCTTGACTAGTGCGCTAATGTTGGTTGTTATGTGTTGGTCAGTGGGCCCGCTGGGCGCCGGGCACCGCTGCGAGGTGTGCGGCAAGCTGCTGTCCACGCGGCTCACGCTCAAGCGTCACACGGAGCAGCAGCACCTGCAGCCGCTGCACTCGGCGCGCTGCACGCTCTGCCATAAGGTCTTCCGCACCCTCAACTCGCTGAACAACCACAAAAGCATCTACCACCGGCGGCAGCGCGCGCCCCAGCCACAGAACCTCACCACCACCCCCGACAAGCTGGCCGCGCCACACGCCATCGACTTCTACAAGTTCAAAGATCAGTTTAACGTCTAAACGCGTGCCCAGGCGATAGGCCACCTCGCTAGTCCTCTTCGCGTGTAGGTGGAACTCCAGTCATCTCTACTTAGGTTTCTTGTGATTTGTTGTAACTGTTGTTAGGCTTAGTTTGTACGTTGATGGAATCAAGTTTTGTCTTACACCGCGTCTGTTTAGTTTTTTTGTTTAACTTTGTTTTGTCTTTGGACGATCGTGAGGCGATGCATTTACTCGCGGAATTAGTGATGAAGAGTCAAAGTAAACGTTTTGGTGAAAATAAAAGTACTTTCCGACATTCCAGGGAGTGAAATAAAATGCTAAAGTTCGAGTGATAAACGCAACACCGTAACCGTATCTCCACGAAAAGTGCAATGCTGCGGTGAATTTACGGAAGAACTCATGAATTTAAAACTAAGTATGTAAAATATGCGACAATAACGCAAAGAGAAAAAAAATATTTTGAAAAAGATTTAATCTTGGTGCTGCAAATTTATATATTAGGCTTAAAAGTTATTAAAAAAACCGTGTTCGTAATAAGTAATGGAATGAGGCATATTTTTATTATTTTTCAACATTGTGTTCATATTTTGGCAATTTATTTAATTCTATTATACGATCTCATTACTAGCTATTTATATTGAGATTACTAAAACTATTTAAAAAAAATATATACTATTTAATTGGCTTATGAGGCTGTTTTTCTTCGTTTCTTTTTTATAATATATAGGTGTTTTATTGTTCTATATCTTTAAGACTGATTGCCGCTCGGAAAGCACCAATAGGAGGTTTTGTTTTACATTCAAAATAGCCCGCAGAAAGCACGTACAGATCAAGATACAACAAGTAATCATTTTGAAGCAGGAAAAGACGATAATCAAGTAAATGCCACTCATAAAATATCACCCATCACAATATGTTTATCACAATACATTTTTAAATATTAATGTTATAAATTCGTGAAACTAAGTGCGTAGTCGTAATGCTTCGACGTTATATCTATATATTTTTCGTATACGACGCAGTTGGTAACATTTTAGATGTGAATCGCAAAGTGCCATTGTACTGCGCATGAATATGGCTATTTTTTTTTAGTTTAGTCATAGGTAGTTACGTTCTTGTCGAATTTAAGTTTTAAATAACATTTATTGATAATTTTATTTTTGTTTCGTTTTAGGTAACTTACAATTTTACACTTCGATACCTTTTGTTTTCATATCATCAATTGTTGCCGTTTTCTTCGTGAAATGTACACGCAAAGCTAAATTTTCACACAATCTCAGTGTTTGATGTTCCTAAATTAAAAAAATTATATAAGATGCATTATTATTATGTATGGTAGATTTACAATATACATACTGGTTTAATCAGAATAATTGTACTTGCCAAGTAGTCAAGAGGGTCGACAGATTTATTTGTAAGTAGTCGCGGTCTTGAACATCACTTAGACTTGTCGGTAGTTAATATTATGTATAACATAGTAATGTCGACATTTCATGACCTGTTACTTCTGTTCTCTTAAATAAGTACGAATTTAAAAACTAAGTGTGTAAATGTAGACACATAATTTATTACAACAATATATTATAAACTTTAAGTAATTCTTAGTGCCTGCTTTACATAATTATTATTCTTTAAAAAAGACATATTTTGCATAACTTGTAAGCGTTAGAATGTGTGTTGGAAACACGTGTCTAGTATGTAACGAACTATGCTTTATACTTTCTAACTAACAAGTATATGAGAGGCTTCCTAAATTTTTTTATAATGTTAAGTTATACAATTTTGTTGTTATTGCTAGATACATTCATATACAATTACGCTTAGCCGTTAATTTGTTAAGTAGAAAGCTTCTTATATTAGCTTGAACCTAATTGGAAGACTTAAAATTTGGTGCTAAAATTGGAACGATTTTCACGTTAAAGAAAATGCTACATTTTTGGACGAAAATGGGATCTAAATTTAAAACGCGACATTCCGTTTTTTAATGAAAGTTATGTTTTTATTTGCGTGTAAAATGCAAGTTGAGCGTAAATTAGGATTGTTGTTTTGTTAAGTGACCTATTTAGTTGTAGTTTTTATTGTTAATTTGGGTTTGGGAATACTAGATAACTAAGTAATTAAATTTTAAGGTTTATCTGAATTCATATAGAATAGCGTCTACATGTTTACGATTACAGGGATGTGCTGCTGAGGCAGTACGGTAATAATTTTGGCTTTCGTAATCATAGCACTAGGAAAGACCTTATGAATGAATTTACTAAGAAAAAAAATCATGATTCTGTTAAAATAAAGAAAATAAACACATTGCTAAATTTGTAATAAACGCTAATAGACTGATTAGACTAAGAACGCGTTCTGAATTGTACACTATTAGGCATATATTGTTAGATAAAAAATTAATAAAGAATGTACAATTGTTTAAAAAATAAAGTCACTATCTGTGGCTTGGAATCCTCATTTTGGCATAATTAAGTTCCGTTCGTAGGAAACTCAAAATTTATAGTCATTTTAATGATCTTGGGACGAGGTATGTTTAGGTGCTAGTTTTTGTGTTCGGTGATCTCAAAATTGGCGGACTTACTATCTGGGTGGCCTGGCGAGTATTACACCGTGTTCTAAGGAGCAGAACACATCCCTGTCTAACTACAGTAGTTAGGATCTTAGCAAGATTAAGACTGTTCTGTGACCTGTTTAAGTTTTTTATCTTTCTTAAAATGTTAAGGCAATTTCACATCACGTGTTATACGACTTTATCCAATGTGTTCTTTAAACTTACTCCTTGTTGGCGTTTTGCTTATTTTATAAGAATATCTAAATTAATTTATTGGTTGTTTATTGAAATTTTATTTTTATTTTTTCGTAAATTATTGTGACTAATTCGGAAATTGATATCGTTTTTAGACAATTCTAACTTCATTTACCGTGCAGTCCATTGTACAATTAATACTTATATGAAAATGTTTATGTTGGTCTTCCATTCATATAACCAATGTTTATTACAAATTGTTAACTAAAATGTTATTAGTATTGGCATCGTGGACTGCGCCTCTGCAGTTATTAGTTTCTCCAACACACTGTAATAGAATAAAACATACATTTTCTTTTCTTAATCTTAAAATGGAAATACTTCACGTAACTACTCATAAATTGTAATTGTAATCGTTAAACTGAACTACATAAATCCTAATAATGATATGGCGTTTTTAATAAAACAAATATACAAAAAATAGTATGTTTTATTAATAACCGAGACCTTTCTATTACTTTAAATTTTAACTATAGCCATTCAATTGTTGTCGTTGTTAGCGTATTCTTAGCAAACCTTTTGTTTGCAGCTTGCTTTGTTTTCTTTAAGTTTCCCGACTGCTAACTGCATGTTGTCTGTTATATTAACATGTTCACCGGCCACTCTAGCTTAGTCATCATTCTTTATTATTATTTCCCTTTCATTTACGTTTACTCCTTTTCATTTATTATATTTCTTTTCACTTACTACTTTGATTTTTACATTAAAATTAGTTTTTTGAAACACAATATTCAGAATTGCATCAGCTCTAAGCTCACTACCAGCTAGGCAATGTCACACTGAAAAGTCAAACGCTCCAATGAATTTATTTTTATTTTGTGCAAGGGCCTACGGGGTTTGATTCCCCTATTTTTGTTTTTCGGTCTGTTTGCAGGTAAAAAGTTATTCTCGTGTATGCAATGCGGGAAAGTGTTGTGCTCGAAGGCGTCTCTGAAGAGGCATATCGCCGACAAGCACGCGGAGAGACAGGAGGAGTACAAGTGCACGATCTGCGAGCGCGTCTACTGCTCGCGCAACTCGCTCATGACGCACATCTACACGTACCACAAGTCGCGGCCCGGGGAGACGGACACTATCCGGTTTTTTTAGTGACTACTGGGGCGGAGCTGGCGCGCGCGGCAGTGCTCTGCTAGCAAGGAGAACCACCACCGGAGAAACACTAACGCCCTACTTAACAGCAATGTTAAAGGTCAGACCTAGTTCCTACTACTGCGGCTAATCATTAACATGACACTCTAGTTGTAAACTACTAATGATCATTCATCTAGGCTAAGGTACCGAATTAGGATGTTAAGGTTCATGGAACAGGGCGTCCTTTTTAGTTTGATTAACTTTTTTTAGTTTTTTTTTTATATTTTGATTTCGATTTTTGGTTCCTCCCCCGAGACAAGGCCCCCTCCCATCGGGTTTCGCAGTTTTGACGTTGTTGTGTTGCTTGAGGCATGCTTCTATCATTTTTGTTATCACGTGTATCTGTGTAATTGTGGTTGAGAGACTTTCCATATAAGATTTTTGATAAAAATCGTGATTACTGTGTAGTTAGTCAATGTGTACAGTGCATATTATTAGTAACTATTATAACTAATATTTTAATGACCTCATACATTTTTACCGTATTTTTAACAGATTATTCTGTGACAATATCTTGTCTCGTGCCCAATGAACGTTCAAAAGTGTCTGAGACGCCGCTCGTCCCGCACGATGTACGCGAGGCTGACCTGGCTGTGTGTGTCCACAGCCGTACCGCCCCTCCGCATGCCGCCGCCCACCGCCGGCGGCATCAACGAGCCCCAGGAGTGTCCCTACTGCCGCAGGACATTCTCATGCTACTACTCTCTGAAACGACACTTCCAAGACAAGCACGAGCAGTCGGACACGCTGTACGTGTGCGAGTTCTGCCACCGGAGGTATCGTACCAAGAACTCGCTCACCACGCACAAGAGCCTGCAGCACCGCGGCTCCAGCGGCATGCTGAAGCGGCTGCTTAAGACCTCTGCGCTGCAGTCGGCGCTGACGCCAGCGCCGCACCACCTGTTCGACCTGGGCGCGCCGGACCACCCGCAGCTACCGCCCGGCCTCCAATGACCGCAGACGATGGCCTAAATTGACCGCCGCCCGCCTACGGCGCGCCCGGCTCCCTAGACCCGTCCGCACTGCGGACGGGCCGCACGCCACACTCTGAATTGAACGGTCGATGAAAGCATCTCGATGTGCAATATTTTACGGACAATGCCAAACTAATGCCAGATTTAAAGGCGCATTTTAATCGTATTATAATTAGTAAAATACTGAGGTTAGATTTAAAATTACATACAGTATTGCCGCCAGCGGCGTAGACTCTTGTTTGTAAGGCGCTTCGGGACGACCCGACTCCGGCGATCGACATTTTCTAGTGAAAATGGTCACCAGTGTTCATAATGACAATGTAATCCAGAGCAATACTAAAGTATTAATATTTCTAGTACTGCCAAATTAATTAATGCCAACCGTAATTCTAAAGAACATTTTTAAAATCACTTTTTCGATAAAATGTCTATTAGTGTCAAATTAGATTCGGTAACTGTACAAAGTGGAACGTACAAATTTTTGAAACACAAAAAAAAAAATATTTTTTAAGAAAACTTTTTTCGGAACGCCAAATCTAAATTTTAAAATCAGATTATTTAGTGCGTAAATAACAAAAATAAAGAAAATACTTAGATAAAAAATAAAAATATTGATGTTGAGTAAAATAAAGACTTCTTAGAATCTGATTTCGAAAGTACAAAATTTTATGTCTAATGAACATTGTTCTATTCTATGTGCGTTCGGCTTCAATAATGAGAATCATCAATGTATAAGTAGACCGTGCCTTCGCTCGTCTTCATGGCATTAATAATAATGGAATGGAAAAAAGAATGGACCGCGATGCGTTTAATTTGATGATGACAGTTACGGTCGGCGTGTGATTTGTATGAAACTGCAAGCTAAGCGCGGCAGTGCAAGCGGTGACGTCATCTGCCGCAGCCTGCCCGCCGGTCGCTGAATCCTTGAATACAGGGTTACGATTACGAGTGATTAAGAAAATTAGAAAATAAAAGCGTTGGTTTGCCGAAACGTGGGTCTTCGAAGAGCGGCTCGACGATCGTATACGTGAGCATGATTGGAAATCATGAAATAAAAAGTCGTTTATTCTGTAAATTAATATCGTAGTGTTTAGGAATTAATTAATAGCATATTATGATAATCTGTATCCAGTTTCGGATTTCTCTCTATGAGTGTATAGTGGTTCTTATTTAAATATCGACCAACCTAGCGGACATCTCGTTAAAGAATTAGATCATTACTTATTATTCTCAAAAAATCTTAGGATAAACCATAAAATGGCTGCAGATTGAAAAATATTTTATTTACTTATTTAACGGTATTCTAGGAAAGGATGTCATATTATTTCGGAAAAAATACATATCTGTTCAGGGTGTGTACGTACAAATATGCAGACACATTTTTAAATAATATTATGCATTGAAAAATCCCTGCTTAACATATCACATACGAAAATATCTCCATTTAATATACAGATAAATATCTTAAAGTATTTTCTTGATTCAGTGATATATCACAAGACCAAAGAAAGAAAAGAGGAAAATATTTCCGATTGCATTTATTTCAAAGAAAATTTATAAAATATAAAGAACTAAAATTGTGCCATATCCATTTACAAAAAGTTTTCAGTTAAACTAACCATTCTGGTTCACATATCACTCACTCAAAGTGACTTCTCACAAATGCGAAGCAAATTAGAACAATGCAAGAACTTTTCCAACGATCAATGCAAAACAAATAGTTCCACTCTTATCTATAAAAACACGATTGCTCTAAAACACTTCTCAGAGGCTATTTAGACTGCCTGTGACGAGTATTTTAAGAAATCGTATTTTTGTAAATATAACCGTTGAAATTTAACTGTAGGCAAAATACAGGGTGCACAGCATTTCCTGCGAGATTCCCGTGCGCAAAAATTATGCTTACAAAAAATATTCAGTTTATAAGTATCTTTCTAAATCAGAAGATTTTTAAACAGAGATCCGGAACTTCTGATTTTAGGAGCAACTCGCCGGCGACGCAGATACAATCGAATCGGATTATTACATTTGAACCCTTTCAAAGTACTTTGACATGAGCACATATTTTATTCAATCTTCAAAAGTAAATACCTAAGTACTTATACAACACAATTTTAACATTTTACTGCATTTATTTTCAAATGTTTAGGTTTTTTTAATGGGTTAAGGATTAATTAAGTTTTTAGATTCTTTTCGGAATGTTACATAATTGTGCTATGTGATATCGTCGTATATTTAATATTATTATATTTAATTGGGTTATCTACATTTATTTTAAGCGCTGATATAATGCATTTTAACCTCACGGTAGACTTTATTATTTAACGCAAGAACCTTGCAGGGTTAGGGTTATTCTCGGTAACCATTTTTGTATGTTTCGTAAGATATCCCGATTGTTTAACGCAAATACCTCCATTTTATATAATACCTCAGTTATGTTTGTTTTTATTTTTATCGCAATGTTAAACTTACTGAATGTAGAGACACATTGGAGATAAAATGTATCTTATACGAAAAAAATAAAAAAAATCATATTAGCTTGAGCTTAGAAGTGAAAAAAAGGAAGCAAGCGGGTAGTTGGAATTGTAAATATTTTATAACTTAGCAATTACATCATAATGAAGAATCGTGGCACTGTTTGGAATAGACGCCTCGTGATATTATTAATTAAATAGTAAATAGATAAAATCATTAATGGAAGGATTTTTATATATTCTACTAAATTAGATAAACTTAGATATAATCTTTCCGTACGTTTAGTTACTTAAATATATTAGGTTTATTGTTTTCGCTGTGCAATCATCGCCTCATTTGGCCATTCGAAAGCTTGTTGTTGGCTGCTTCGTTTTAATTCGTTCGTTTTCGAGTTGAGTGAAACCCACCAAGATATTTTGTTGTATATTTTGGAATTTTTAAGTCGAAATTAGTGATCTCAGTTAATAGCTGCGAAATACAACTGTTTTGGAGACAGCCGCTTTGTGATTGTTGTTAGGTCCTAATAATTGTAATTGCGTTAAGTTTGTTTACGGTGTCGGCAAACAAATAGGAATGGATGCAGCTCAGTCGAAATTCAAAATTGAGGCAACATTTTCAAATGTTGAAGGCAGTCAATTGATCCGTTTAAATATAAAAAATAGAATACGGCGAAACAAAAACGTAATGTTTGATAATTTGCAATTTATACCAAATTGATGCATTTTTTTACTGTAAGCGAATAGGCTAATGCTTTCTTCGTGTCTCGCTATAGCAAGTTTAATGGCGAGATATGAAGAAAGGACACGTCTAGTGTAAAGTGAGAACTAATTTCTTGATAAATCATAACGCTCTTGAACTTGAATTTAATTACCGATTCGTTAACTTTATTCCGGATACACTTACTTGATTTTTCGTCTGAAGATTCCGACCAGTTTTCGCTCTGATTCGCAGAGCTTAATCATGGTGAGTCAAGACGAGCAACCGACGACGCGAGCTCCGTCTCTG
This sequence comes from Yponomeuta plumbellus, assembly GCA_947310845.1. NCBI lineage: Eukaryota > Metazoa > Arthropoda > Insecta > Lepidoptera > Yponomeutidae > Yponomeuta > Yponomeuta plumbellus. The sequence goes on from OX371203.1 coordinate 21,482,044, forward strand.
CTTACAATGATTAAGCTCTGCGAATCAGAGCGAAACCTGGTCGAACTCCGACGAAAAATCAATTAAGTGTATTTAGAATTAAGTTAATAATGTGTAGTACTAAGGAAAGATTTAGTTCGAAAAAATCCGCTTCTTCATCAGCAAGTCGTTAAGTTTACTGAAATAGAATCCTTATGACCGTCTGTGTTACTAATTAGGGTAATGCACAAACGTTATAAAACGGAATGCCTTCAAACAGTACAACTATAACAATAGCCTACAATAAGTAATGAATTAATATAATAAGATATTATAACATTAAAATGGCATTGTGGGGGACTCGCAACTTTCAAACTCCAAATAAATGCACGTGCAGTCGACATTAACTCCATAAGGTCATTTTGATGCTCAAAAATCTGTGTTCCATACAATTAAATAAAGTAAATTTCCAATAGCAAACAAACATTAGCCCTGTAAAATAACATTCATTTGAAATATAACTGAATTATTCAAATTCAGTGACGTAAGTATAGACAATTCTCATAACAAGCACTAGTTCACAAAATGATTCACAAAAACCCCTTTTATATTTAAAATACCTTCCTCTTAAGTATTAGCTTGACTTACTATTAATAATTATACATACAATCGAAATAACTTGATTAAACGCGGTTACACCCTATGACAATCGAAATAAAATAGGTATTTAATTTTTTATTATATACCGACCACATATTAGTACCTATATTGTAAATGCCAAACTATGTTATGACTGTTATATTTTTACAATACATACCTACTTTTATTCTGTTGAACCCTTCCATATATAAAATGCAATAGCTTTTTAACGTCTGTGTCAGTTGGATTATTATTATAAAAAAACTAACGTTGCTTTATCACAATCGGACGGTTCTTTTATAAAAATAATCTCGTGTATATAGACGACCCAGTACATACAATAGCGAAAATATTATTATTGTGCTCGACCGGAGGCGCGATAATGCCAAAAAGATACATCGCACCCAAAACGGCGTATCTTTAACACATAGCTTTAATATAAACAGTATCTTCCACTTAATTATTGATAGTATTCCTTGAATAGCAATAGTTCACAATCCGCCAATATAGTACTTACTCGTAAGCGATTGTTATAGTACCTAATCGTTTTATAGCAACACTGAACGTCTATTTACGTTACCACGGGCCGACATGCGAGCGGCACGATTTCAACATAAAATAATCCTTAAAAACTTAGTCTTAGAGACTACAATAACAGTGCAAAAAATCCAGTTCCTTTGGCTTTTGCACCAGTATTGTAGTGTCTAAACTTAAAGTACGAGTAATTTGAGGTACAGATTGGTCTGTGACTTGGGGTCTGATCTGATGAGGTCTTGATCTTGGGATCAAGACCACAAAATCTAGATCTCTGTGATTTAAGGTTTATTTTAGTTTGTATGGTTGCGCCCGCACGTCGTCAGCCCGTTGCAATGTGGATAGTCTTTAACCCAGTAAGACTAGGTACACCAAGTTAATCGCCCGATCGCGATCGCTAAGATATCTTAATATAGATAGAGAGATAGATCGAATATTCTTTCAATATTTGATTTTCTTTTTTAATTTATTGTGTATTGGTAAATCGATACGCTATAAACGACTTCCGTAATTACATTTTTTTATTTATTTTTTAGGATATATTGTTCTTATATCTCGCGATCGGCGTCTGAGTTAACAGTATACACTTCTCATCATAAAAATCGAAACACCTTGCAAGTTTATGTTTTGTAGGGATTATTGGAAAAATATGTATATTTAGGGTTATATGTTAAATGTCGTTTAATAGTGAATAATATGAGTATTTGAAATCCTAATGTTATTATTCTAAATTCAAATTAAATTTTCATAGGTTTCGTAATTTTGTTTAACGAGTCATTTTTGCCCTATATGGAGTATGAAGGAAATCAGTAAAATAATGCACGTAAATGAAAAAAAAGCTATGAAAAGTTTATTTAATAACTTGTATTCCCTCCCCGAGCTCTTATTACTGCTTCCATATACGGTTCTTCATCGATCGGATGAGAGTCACGATCAAATGTTGTGGCATTCCATCCCATTCTTCTTGGATTGCATTTTGCAGGTGGCTAAGTGCTTCTGGGGCAGGATCTCTTGCACGAATTCATCTCATAAATGTTCTATGGGATTCATGTCAGGGCTTCTTGCTGGCCATTCCATAATGGAGATACCGACTTCAGTAAAATAATCTCGTACGACGTCCGCGGTGTGAGGCATAGCATTGTCGTGTATGAATATGAAGCCGTTGCCAATAAAATCTGAATAGGGCATCACGTGAGGCTCAAGACACTGTTCGACATACCGATGACTGTTCAGTGCAGGCAGACGTGGCCCAGACACGAAGGGAAGCCCTGTCTTACCGCCGGCGCTGATTCCTCCCCAAACCGTCCACGAACCGCCACCATAGCTGACCTTTTCTTTAATGCAGCATTGTGCAACGCGTTCTCCATCTCTTCTGTAGACCTTGTTCCTTCCGTCGTTACCATACAGCATAATTTTACACTCATCAGAAAAAAGGACTTTGCTCCACTGGAGGTATGACCAATTACGGTGCTCACGAGCAAAGTTAAGGCGCGCTCTTCGATGGTCTGCAGTTAATTTCGGTCCATTTGCTGGTTTGTGCGGTACAAGTCCACGTTCCTTCAACCTTCTTCTAATTGTAGAGTCACTTACAGCCACCCTACGTACAACATGAAGCTGCTGCTGCAGTTGAAAAGCGTTTAGGCGTCGATGTCGTAAAGAAGTTGTGACAATGAATCGATCATCTCGCTCAGAAGTGACCCGATTTCTGCCAGATCCTGACCGGCGCGTAAACAAACCAGTCTCCCGATAGCGTTTGTAGACTCTATGAACCGACGATAGGCTTAGATGCAATCTTCCCGCCACAACACGCTGACTAAGCCCAGAATCCAGCAATGCCACCACTTGGGCGGCCTCTGCAGGCGAAGTATCCATATGTTTAAAAAAAAAACTTTTCTTCAGACGTCCCAAAGTCACAGTAAACAAATAAAGATCAAAAAGTTTTAAGATAGGCAATAATTTTCAGTTTTAAAAGTGAAATGTAATCCAACTCTAAACACACATTTGTCTCAAAACAGTGATTCATTTCATTTGAAACAAATGAAATTCTAATTTTGAATTTAGAATTTTCGCTTCCACTGTAAAGGCCAAGCTGCCAGCTATACAATTATGTTATTTTTTTCACGGAATGAAAACTCTTTTGTGTGATATTAACACAGAAAAAATAAAAACGGAAGTATTTCGATTTTTGTGATGAGAAGTGTAGTTGCATAAAACATAATCGTAGTTCCATAAATCAAAGTGCACTTACAATTTTATAACGATAATAATGCTGTTAATAAGTATTATATTCTAAGTAGTTTACAATAGATCGCGCCCTCCGATGTCGAGCAGACCTCGTTAACCCATCTACACAGTATATACAAAGTATTTACAATATATACATACAAACTAATAACATATACTCTCAGTTAAAATAGAAATAGTAGCCGTCAAATCAGAAACTGTGGTTCTGTTAACATGTTACAATGTAAATGTCTACTTCGTTGTACGGTGTTAGCAGGACCGCATCACCGTTACTTGTTATGCTAGCGTAACACATTTTATACAGAAGTATTTTTTTATGAAAGTAAAGAAGCAATTTATACTATTTCAAGTTAATTAAGTGGCAATTCTTATTTTCACTGCACTATATTTGCTGACACACTTGTTTAGGGTTATTAGGATTAGTATTTTCTTTTGTTTTAATTAATATTACGTTTTCTCGTAAAAAAATATGATAATGCACGATCTGCATTCAAATAACATTGTTTTCTTTTTCTTTGTAAAGTCGTAGTTTTATATTTTATTACTTTCTACTAAAAAAACTGCGCTGTTTAATTTATAATTTCTGAAAACACCTACATCTTTGTCTTAATATATAGGTAGGTAAGTAAAGAACAGTTTCGCTGAACGTGTAATATCTACGGCTAATGATAAGCCAACTAATATTGTGTTACTATTTTGTAAAGTTATAGTTTTGCCATGGTTGATCAAAGAGAAACATTGTGTTAAATAAATTTAGTTAATGAGTTTGTTATACTTTTAAAAGTCGGGAATGGATCACGCCGTGAGGCAATGGCACGAGGAGTTGTAATCAACAAGTTGTAATGTGTATTATCGAGTAAGGTTTAAAGGTAAAGTTATATAGGTGTGACGGTCGGGATCAACCCAGCCCTTCGGGATAAGGCTTCTCTGTAAAAAGTTGTTGTGAATGACCATCCACGCGGGTATAAAGGACTTAAGGTGTTTGGAAACCATATAAGCGCAGGCATAAGGAACAACTTCTGCTTCACAATGACAAAAATGGCAGTTTGGAAAAAACTCAAAGTTACAACACTTTGCTGAAATGTTAAGGAAGTGTTAAGCTAAAGTTGTTCTTATTTGTAAGTTCTAAGTGTGTAAATGAAACCGTAACCACCTGTGGATCGAGTCGGGAAGAAACTTAAAGTACTAAAATTGTTGTTTAAGGTAGGGAAATATCGCGGTTGGATGGCACGAAAATGCACTTCGGTCAACTAATTAAATCTCGTGAGACAGTCATTCGATTTCAGTGTCGACCGAAGGGTTCAATTACTTGTTTTGATGTTGTTGATAAATGTGGTTTAGGAATCATCTCGGGATTGGCTGAATTTATTTGGCTCTTAAACATATCAGTAGTCGGAGCGCTTAGTACTATAAGTATCTTTGAATCTGACTTTTGTCTGTGCGAAGTTTTATTGTGAAACCATTTGTATTGACGAACGTGTTCTTCGTTTCATTTCAACTACAATATTTTTTTAAATATGCGTTTTTAATTCTCATGAAAAGTATAACAGTTGGATGTAATAAAAGTATAAATAAACTCGCAGTGATTCCATTGTTTCTGTGTTTGAAATTCTCACCATAGGTATCCCCAAGACCAATCTTGCAGTGAAATCACTAGAAACCTTGTGGTCAATTGATCGATAAATATTTTGTTTGTGTTTGATAGCAATCGCCATTTTCCTACTCAAAGCATACATGTAACCGAGAAAAAAATATAACCAAGAAATAAAAATTAAATAGAAAAAAATATTCTGAAGCGTCAAGTTTTTTTAGGAGGTTTCCTTAAATACGTGGCGTCGCAGAATATTTTTTTTCTCCTTATTTTTTATTTCTGCTCTTTTTTCAATAAAGAACATTTTTAGCTTATCTTATCTTGATAGCAATCGCCAGTTTCACACTCACAGAGAAAAAATATTTAATCTATCTAAGTCATATTATTAATCTAAGCATAGCAGCGGGTATATATCCTAATAATTTGAAACAAGCGATAATAAAACCAGTCTTTAAAAAAGAAAACCGACACCTAATGGAATTTTATAGACCAATTGCCCTTATTCCGATAATAGCAAAAATTTTTGAGAAATATATTTATGCAAAAATGTACGCCTATCTGGAACATAATAACATATTAACTAAGGAACAAAAGGGATTCAGGCAAAATAAGACGATTAATCTGGCTGTTTACGATTTCTTAAACACAGTTATGACATGTGTAGATGCAAGAGTTCCAGTCTCTGCGTTATACATGGATATGACACAGGCTTTCGATTACGTAGAACATACTATCTTACTGCGAAAGCTTGAGGCATACGGAATAAGGGGAAATGTGTGGAAATTAATAGAGTCATATCTTAAAAACAGGACAAAATGTACAGAAATCTCAAAAATCAATCCTAAAACTAAACATGAAGATATTTATAGGTCACGTGAGCGTGAAGTTCGCCATGGCGTCCCACAGGGCAGTGTAATGGGACCGTTACTATTCTTACTGTACATTAATGATCTTCCCAGAGCCACACCACACCCGATGACCCTATTTGCAGATGATAGCACTGTCACAATCCAATGTGACCAAGAAACTTTTTACGAATGTGATATAAATCGGACTCTACAATCTATTATAATTTGGTTAAACAATAATAACTTGAAGGTAAATTTAAGTAAAACTAATTTTATGCAATTTAGCCAAAGGTTACCAACAGCAAATTTGGATATTCATTATGAAAATATTAAAATACAACAAGTAGAGACCACAAAATTCTTAGGACTAACGGTGGACCGAAATTTAAACTGGAAAGCGCATATTGCGGAACTTTGCAAAAAAGTTAGCTCGTCTGCTTATCTCCTCTATAAACTTGCCCCTGTCACTAATATTGATGCTCTAATTACTGCATATCATGGCACGGTAGCTTCATTGTTGCGGTATGGTCTGATCTTTTGGGGTAACTCAACCGACAGAGAGATAGCATTCAAAGTACAAAAAAGGTGTCTAAGGGCAATGTTTGGACTGAAAAAGACGGATAGTTGTAAACCATACTTTCAAAACTACAATATTCTAACACTTCCGTCAATGTATATTTTAGATGTAGCACTCTTTGTAAAATCGAACCCAGGCATTTTCCGACCGATCTCGCTAGTCAGAACCCGCTTACAACGGGATGAAAATAGAGTATGTATACGTAGAGCCAATACCGCACTTATGCATAAAAGTCTATATTGTATGGGGCCTATGATTTATAATAAAATACCAAGAGATATACGAGAATTTGACATGGGCCAATTCAAATTTAAATTGAAAAAAATGCTACTAGAAAAATGCTACTATAAGCTAATAGAATTTCTAACTGATTGATTTATTATTATATGACTATGTACTGACTCTTCTACACACAAACTTGACTTTGAAATGTACTTTAATATTTGACAAGTTGATATTTCATTTTTTTTTTTTTTTTTGTTCGGACTGCATTTGAATTTACCAATATCAACATAATTGACGTAAATATAGCTCGTATGGAAAGTATTTTGTGATAGAGATATATTTTAATGACAAACGATGGTGCTCTCTCTAAATATTTTGTAAGTCCCGATGGGCGAAACATGTACAGGACGTATTTCAATGTAACAACCTTATATCTCATGTTTGACAAATAAATAATCTTTATCTTTATCTTTATCTTTAATAACCAAGAAATAAAATGTAAGCAGAAAAAAAAACTGAAACGCCAAGTTTTTTTAGCAACGCTCCATACCTCTTATAATTCTGGTATCTGCTTATCACATCAGTTCAGCATCAGTTCTCCCCCACCAGTACACCAATTTCGATTTATCTCGAAGAAGGTTGTCGAAATAATGCTCAAATTTCCAAGCATGTTTGAGAAAAGTACTTATTTCTGCTTTCGTCCATCTACGTCCGGACGCAATCCTGCATCCGGTGCCTCGGATGGCCGGACCAGGGAGCCGGTGGCCAAACTATTCGACAACCTTTGCACTCCATCGGCAATCGGTTCTTCGACAGAGGCGACCAGCAACTGGCAATTGATTCAGGTTAGCAAATTGCTGACCATAGTTTTTTGGCAAATTATCTCATTGGCCCATTCTAAAGTAAGTACTCTGTCCTCATTGCTCCTGCAACTCTTAATCGGTTAAATATTCGCACCTAAGAGAATACAGTCTGTTAGCTTTTAGACTATACCTCAACTGAGCAATCAAAAACCGATTATATTGCAAAAAGGTAATGTTTATTTTGTATTGTTATTTATAACTTTACATAGCTTTTCAAAATAGTAAAGAAAAAGTTTATGTAGAGAAGGAAGTAGTATCGTGTGCATACTCGTGTACTTTCGGCGAAAACCGAAGACTATTCTAGAGCCCGAGGTATATTCTAAAAGCTAGCAGACTGTACGTGTCTGTCTGAATAAACTTGACGGCGCTTAGTGACTGTGGGGATTCCATCAGGCATCAGCTAACCGATGGCTTCAATCTGGGTGTTTTTCAGAACTCCATAAATCAGACAGCACAGGGTATAATCTAGGAGCAGATCTGTACCTAACCGTCCTGGATACAGGCGCAAGTTTATGTGACATTTGACGATCTCTGTGGCGCAGCGGTTAGTGCCTACTATGCGAGAGGTCCCGGGTTCGAACCCTGGTTGGGGACAAAAAAAACCCCAGGCCTTGTATGTTTACATGTTTTTAATTTCGTTGTTTCTGGTTCCCACGACACAGCTAGGGTATCCTAGTGTGGGGCCAGGAGCAATGTATGTGCCTATATGTAAATGTTTGTTTGTCGTTAGGTATATTTTGTTTAACAACTTTTTTTTCAAACTTAAAATACTGAGTAGAAGACTAATGTGGTCACCTGTGTATGTAGGCGATGGCGCTGGGCGGCAAGTCGTACCTAGTTGATTTATACTTTTTATGTACCTATGTATGTTAGTTGTAGTGTATCCATGGAGGAGCCCTATGTCCAGCAGTGGACTTCTTGTGGCTAAATGATTATGATGTATAGTTAGGTATTATACATTTACTGCAAGTAATAAGTTTAAATAACGCATATTTTCCTGTGTCCGTGATCGCCGATAGAATACTGTGCCACAGATCATGTCGGTGCAACCGGTTCAGTCTCGAAAAATATTATTGGTTGGAAAGGTTTGTTCTTTAGATTAATAATACTACTAACTTTTACCCAACCCACGATGCGGGGTCTTCTAGTGTGGATGCCGCGGTAAAATGTATCAACTTTTTAAATTATGAGTAATAAAAACTATTAACTTTATTCCGAATACGCTGAAGACCTTTCTCCACTGCTCCAGTCCGGCTTCGGAACCGGAATCAGTCATGAGAAAAATATCGGATGCCGGATTATGCTTCTCCACTTCATCCGGCTACATATAATCGGCAATGGACGTGACGCAATGCTATATTAAAATTACTCGGTTTTTCTATTCGAGGCAGGGGACGTTTTCCACACATTCTATTAATGTAATTAATTAGTATGGGAACATTTTTGGGTTTGGGTGAACATTTGTGTATTGTTTTCGATCACTTCAGACCTGTAAAATACCGTTCCGATCTAGCAAATTATCGGGCTGTTAAAAACCGGACGCCGGAGTAGTGGAGAAGCTTATTATTATTCTTATGTGTTTCTAAATTGGATCAGTAATTAACGTTTGCTGGACCGGAGCAGTGGAGAAAGGTCCTTACTTGACTTTTTGTCGCAAGAGTCCGACCAGATTTCGCTCTGATTCGCAAAGCTTAATCATGGCGAGCAGAGACGGAGCTCGCGTCGTCGGTCAGTTGCGGGTTCGGTTAAGTTCTGCGAATCAAAGCGAAACCTGGTCGGAGTCTTCGTCTTTCTTACTTGACAAAAAGTCAAGTAAGTGTATCCGGAATAAAAAAAAATGTCTATTGCTTACGAAAGTTTTAGCAATAAACAAATTTTCACTTTTACTTTTAAAACACGACCACTTGCCCTGGTCCTAAACTAGGATACTCTATGTTATGGTTATCAGGCAAAGTGATTACCAAAAACACCCAAATCAAACTACATATCTGCATTACGACGGGCTTAGCCGTCACCTAGCTTGATTATGAGCACAGCACTGCGGCTACGAGCGAGCGTAGTATCACCACGCCCAATGCCGGTGCTTCCGAAGGATATTAGGGCCCTCGCCCACGGCGGCTTTTTGTAGCGCTGACGGCATCGCTACTAACGCGCGTAGGTCGCCTTTGCAACGTTCGACCGTAGCGCGGCTATAGCGCTGCTAATGCGCCACCGTAGCGATGCAAGCGCGCGGCTGTAGCGCTGCTAACGCGCCACCGTCGCGCGGCCGTAGCGCTACAAAAAGCCGCCGTGGGCGAGGGCCTTTAGGATTACTCAGGCAGCCGGGGCTACGTGACGTCGCTGTCGTCGTCGGCGCTTCGGCTGCTTACGTAAAAGCAGCACCAAAGACAACGTGACTAATGTTGCCTCAACAGAGTCCATCTTGCAACTGTGGTGATTGGAAGCGCGACGGTAGAGCGTTTGCATCGCGACAGAAGCGCTACGGCCGCGCGACGGTGGCGCGTTCCAAGCGCTACGGCCGCGCGACGGTGGCGCGTTCGAAGCGCTACGGCCGCGCGACGGTGGCGCGTTCGAATCGCGACAGAAGCATGGTTACGTGGGCGAGGGCACACAGCTAGCGACCGCATCGCGGCTGTAGCGCGGCGAACGCGCCAGCGTCGCGCGGCCGTAGCGCTACAAAAAGCCGCCGTGGGCGAGGGCCCTTAGGTACGAGTGCAAGCAGTGAGTCTGCGTTTAAAATAAAAAAAATGCCTTATCGAGAGGTGTTTCTATACCAATAATACCTTAAAAATTTCATTGCCCAAGCAGTAGTCTGCGCTATGTCATGTTATTAATTTTATATGATACTAGCTAACTCGGCAAACGTTGTTTTGCCAGATAGGGGTATGAAAAATAGATAACAAAATATTCTCAGACCTACAGATTATACATATAAAATTTCATCAAAATCCGTTAAGCCGTTTCTGAGGTGTAGGCGCACTAACACGGTGAGTGGTGACACGAGAATTTTATATAGAGGTAGAGATAGAGATTGAAGATTGACATTTAATTTTTGACTTTTATGAATTTGTTTTTATCTTTGTTTCTAAATTTTAATTAATTATGTAACGGACTAGGCCCTCGTGGTGCAGTATGGCCTATACCTTCCTCAGGGAAGACACCCGTGCCCCTCGGTTGGGACATAGTGGGTTGGTGATGATGATGATATGTAATTGAAATGTGGCTTGTAATTAATATTATCAATAAATATTGAAATTTCTATGTCTATATCTATGTCTAATCGAGTTCAATTTGCTCTCTGAGCTCGTAAGTATACCTACCACCAAAAAGTAAAGAGTACAGTCAAAATAAATTCCACAGATATACAACCCCTTCACGTAATGAGAGGATTTATACGGGTCTCTTCCTCATAGAAGAGACCCGTGCCCCTCGATGGGGACACAATGGGTTGATGTCTAGTGCCACTTTCGCTTACACTACATGGGTGAAGGGAGCACTTGGCTGCAGTGCCTGGGGCATTATTTAGACGGCTTGCCCAGAACCCATACCATTGAATATACAAGACACGAACAGTACAACCGTCAACCGCAACTTTTCCTAATCATGAAAGTAATTTTTTGACAAGTAGCGACATCTAGTTGTGATGTTTATCACTAGTTCGTTAAATACGAGTGCAGACGGCAGGTAACAAACAGTAACAGTGCACTTAGAGTAGAGCTTCAGTATTATTATATTGCAGGCTAGAATTTAACATTTACATAACATTTACTTAAAGGCACATACATTAAATGTATTTCAAATTTTGAAATAGAGGGTTATGATAATGATAATAATACACAATAAATAAATATCCACACAATCTCCTACATTCTTGCTTCTTAGCAGTTCTCACAGCCTAAAGACAAGTCTCCTGCTAGCATCCTGCTATCGCTATATTTTACCTATTAAAATAATGTGTTTCAAAACCATTCCTCCACAGACAGAGCACCCTTTTACACGAGGCCAATAGCTGAGACAATCCGGTAAGCCAGGACAGTAAGCCAATCCAATATTTCATTGGATCGGCTTCATCCATTGGCTTGGGCCAATCCAATGCATTGTCCTGGCTCCATTCACACGAAGATATATTGGACTGGCTTACTGGATTTTCTCAGCTATTGGCCTCGTGTAAAAGGGCCAAATACCCATCCTACTCAGTTTTGGATTTGACAGCTGGCTCTCTCAGGGTTCTCAACTAAAGAGTTTTCCCCCTGAGTTTAGGGGATAATACAGTGGTAGGAGATTTTTAAGGGGGGTCATATTTTAAAGGGTATTTTTTGAGAGTTGTTTTGATTTCGAATATTTTTTACTTATTAGAAAAATAAATATGTAAAACTTAAATTACCCATGAGATAACCCAATCAAGCCAGTCATGTTTATTTGTGACAAAGAAACTGTTTCAGTTATGTATTACTAAGAATATATTTTATAATATGTACAGCCTGTCCATAAAGTCTAGAAAATGGAAGTGAAGTGTAGCTAAATATCGTACGAACTTTTCAGGCCATCTTCTACTCCAATATAAGCACAATAATCATTATTGTAACTGAGACCAAGGTTAATTCTCCTTGCTGAGACTATGTATTTTAGTACTAAAAGTTTGGGTATGGAAAATAAGAGTATTAGCAAAATCCCACTCTTTATTTTCTAGACTTTATGGACAGTCTGTATGTTTCTTAATAAAAAAATTTTGGGGGGCTTTAAAACTTAGATTTCTGAGTGTTGGTAACACAGTTCCATCTGTGGTAGAAGTTGTTGGTAGAACCGCCTGCCATTTGTACGATTGAAATCGTATTTTTACGATTTTTGCTAATTCTACGCGAGTACGATCGAAACATCGAAACCGTACGGAAAACGTACAATTTTTTACAATAACTTCATTGAGACCTTTTTCGATATCGCTTAGCTACCAGTTACGATAATATTTAGCTATTTTTCAATAATTTATAAATAAAAAGGCATTTGGCAACATTTATTTGAGACGGTAATCTTTCTTTTTCTAAACTTATGTGTTAGTTAACTCCTTCTTTACATTATAATTTCCGCAGTGCCATCCTTCAATGTAAATAAACCATGTACATAAATTATCGGTTTCTCTGTCCTTGGCGTCGGAGCCTTAATAGGTAGTCAATGGGTGGGAGTTGGGACCTCAGTGGCAAAACAAATTCTCAGAACCACCGAAAACTGCACTGTCTTTAATGCGGCAGATATGTTCAAATTCTTACGACAAATCGTACAAAAATAGTTAGTTAAGGATAAAAAAATATATACTATTTTTTTATTTCAAATTACTTTGGGGATACGATTTATTTGATGCGTTTGCGACAGTTTTTCCTCTGGCAGCCCTGGTAGAACCTCTTTTTGGTCTGTGTGTGGTCCACGTCCACAGAATACTTATGTCAGTTTGTGTCATGCATGGTCCGAGCCGAGAGTTCCACATGGGATTTCTACTCATTATCCGTAAATATATAAATGAATTGAGTGCCAATGGACGCGTACGACATTTTCAAGAAGCTTACGAAAGGCCTTAAGTTTAAGACACCTGTCACGGCAACCAAATCACACGTAAGTGCCCAGACATAACCTACCAAGCTTGTTGTAAATATCAATTACTACCGGACCTGAATATTAAATAAAAACATAAAAATCTGTGAGGCCGTTTCGGAGGATTTCTATAACTAACACTGAAACGAGATTTTTAATATTAGATTAATAATTATCTCTTTTTGTTGTAGGAGAAAGCTCCAGCCCCTGCTCAGGTGAAACCAGAAGAAATTAAGGTAAAAAATGAGGAAGATATAGAAGAAGATGTTGAATCTGCACCTTCTGATGATGAGTCTGAGGTCAGCAGTAAAAGTGCACCTGAGAACGGTGACAGCGAGAGCGAAGACAAAATGCAACTAGTTGAGGGTGTCAGCATTGGCAAGAAAAAGAAAAAACGAAAGGAGAAATCTGAAGATTTAAAGAAGAAACTCGAGATTGAAGAGGTAGGTATAACTTATTATGCATTTAAACCCATTACCTACCCACTTACTTAATATTAGGAAAAGAGTTAAATAAAACTTAGGTAAACTTGAAACTTTATGTACAAGTTTTTTTACCTGGCTTGAGCAAATGTAATATGTAATATTGCCATTAGCATTAAGTGCACCTTTTGTACACTATTTTTGTTTTGTGCAATAAAGAATTAATAATAATAATATGAAACAGCATTTCATTTCTTTGGATTTTAAAATTTGGTTTCTTAATAATAATAATAATAACAGTAATAACCTCACACAGCACAGCACAGCACTCACACAGTACCAACCTCTGGCATGGTAAAAGACCAAGCAATGAGATAGTCAAAAGTGAGTATAGTCTGTTAGCTTTTAGAATATACCTCAGGCTCCAGAGTAGGCTTCGATTTTCGCCGAAAGCACACGAGTGTAATACTACTTCCTGCTCTGTATAAAACTTTTCACTATTTTGAAAAGTTATGTAAAGTTATAAATAACAATACAATATAAACCTTACCTTATTGCAATTTAATCGGTTTTTGATTGCTCAGCTGAGGTGTATTCTAAAAGCTAACAGACTGTAGATAACCCACTTAAGGGCCTCCAGGGAGTAACACCAGCACAACAACAGAAAAAAAATCATACATTTAAAAATCATTTACGTATCAAAAGTGTCCGTACTTTCTCTCAATCATGTTAACAATGATCTTCAGGACTCAAAACTAGAAAGTGTTTATGCTGAAAACTGATGATTTTGGCATTAAATCTATCTAGTCCTGCGTTTTGACATCGGTTTGTCAGTCCTAAAAATCACCATTAACATGATAGAGAGATTGCACAGACAGTCTTAGCAAAAATTATTTGTAAAAGAAGATAATTGTTCTTTTCTCTTGGTGAAGTGAACCGCATACATACATACATATATACATAAGCTCACGCCTGTATCTCAAGGGGTAGGCAGAGACCAGGGACTGCCACCTGCCACGATCCTGACAAATCACTTTCGCTTTATCAACATTTGTCATTGCATGCATGCACGTCCGCATGGAACTCCATGGAACGGCCTTACTAATAAAAGTTATGAGCTGTGTATACAGCCGTTATGCAAGGTCTGACAAACTGGTTATTTGTACGCTAAATACGATTAAACCAGTATAAATTGATATACGCCAAATAGTTATTCAGAGTGTATAACTTATTATTAGTGAGGCCGCTTAAGTTTAACTAGACCTTTCGGCCACACTCAGTCTATGATCTAACTTAAAATAATATATTTTCACCAGCAAAACCACTTCCGCAATGAGTATGGCATCCGAGCAGTGGGCCGGCATATCCCGGCTGCCCTGCGAGACTTCTCCGAACTATCAAGCCGCTACAACGTGTCTGATAAGCTGGTTAATGTAGTGAGACAGTGCGGGTACTCCGAGCCTACGCCTATCCAACGACAGACCTTACCATGCATGTTAGAGGTGAATATTTTAATCAACATTCAGCTTTATTAACTTTCGAGAGCATAACAACAACAAATAAATACAAATACAATTTATTGGATTAAGAGATACGGTTTGCATTAAGACACTTATCCTAAATACTTACCAATTGTTTCCCATTTAGCAACTGTCACCTGTTTCTTTTAACCTGTAGATTTTTTGTAGCCTCACTAGGCCAGTCATATTGTACAAATAAAAAGGCTGAAATAGAAATAATTGCGGTAAACTTGTTCATTTGGTATGTTGTTTGGGTCCACCGAGATAGTTATCATCATCATCAACCCATCGTGTCCCCACCAAGGGGAACGGGTCTCTTCCCTGAGGAAGGTATAGGCCATACTTCACCACGGGGGCCAAGTCCGGATTGGTGGAGGCAGGATAGATAGATAGTATTTATCCAGATTTGCAGCAGTCTTAAATTCTGGTGCGCTGAGTAGTTGCTGAAAAACCACCATTTTTTTTCTCAGTCGTGAAGTCAAAGACAAAAACAAAACCGATAATCTTCTGTCCCTATTCAATTAAAAATGATAGAAAATTAGTGCCAATTTTAGCTTAGTTTAGTTGGGCGTACGCCGAATCGAGACCACTGTCTCATATTATATAATTGACCAATGTAACATATGACTGGCCTACACAGCAAACAGACAGAAACAGATTTCAACAGCATTCAACAAACCGGATGTAAATTCTTTACGTTTAAAATTAATTTCTGTTTCGTGTCTGCCGCTGAGAAGTGTTTTTCTAAAACCGCAAATCGCAGGGCCGGCAAATCCTCGCATGTGCGCCGACGGGCTCCGGCAAGACGGCAGCGTTCCTAGTGCCCGTGCTGCACGCGCTCGGGGCACCGCAGGGCGGGCCTCGGGCACTAGTGCTGTGCCCCACGCGGGAGCTCGCCGTGCAGATCTACCGCGAGGCCCTGCGGCTTACCGCGGGCACCGAGCTGCGGTGCAGCGTCGTTAGGAAGATGCAGGAGAGTAAAATCAAGGAGCGGGAGGCCACCATCAGGAAAAGTGGTGAGTATTATTATGGTTATTAATTAAAACGTCAACTGAAAGAAAAGCCATTAAATCACCTCACCCCACAAAACCAACACTCCCATGTCCCGGAGAGAGAAGCCCTAGTGAAAAATGCATGAAATGCTAAGAAAAAAAAACTTTTACAATCTACACAACTAATTGATTAATTTAACTGTCAACTTATTCAATTTCAATTGTTATTTGATGCATGTAATTTATTACTATTTTTATCAAACAATCCTTGTAACAAATTAATAAATTATATTATTATTATTAATTCTTTATTTCACAAAAGACTGTGTACAAAAGGTGGACTGAATGCTAATGGCAATTTTTACCAGTCAACTCGCAGGAGGTACAGAAAGTCAAAAGTTGAGGAAGGTGTGCTAAAAAGAAAGTTATTTATTACAGGTTGGTTTTATATGATAATCTATAGCATGCTAAGAATAAATTTTCGTAAGCACTACACATTATTGACTTTATTCCGGATTCACTTTCTGCTCTGACAGAGAAAGCAACCGACATCACGAGCTCTGTCTCAACTCACCATGATTAAGGTCTGCAAATCAGAGCGAAACCTTATTCTAAAATCAAGTGTATTCGGAATAAAGTTAACAATTATATTAAAAGTTCTTATTTTTCTTACGGATTTTTATTTAATACTTTCAATCTACACAATAGGCTATTTGACCGATTTCTGAAAGCCATCCAGTATGTCTTCTAAAAAAGGCAAACGAAAATTTACATAATTTATAAGAATACATGTAAATAATACTGTTTTTTTCACACTGTCAAATAGCCTATTCAAAAATTCGGAAAGCCCAGTTACATAATATATAAACTCACACCTGTATCCCAGATGGGTAGGCAGAGACCAGGGACTGCAACTTATGATCCTGATAAATCACTTTCACTTCATCGACATTCTTTAGTCGTTGCATGTACGCACATCTGTTTCAGTTGCGAATAAACCCCTATTTGGTCGAAAAAAGTCCGCCTGGGGCGTCCCAGATTTATTGCAGTTTTTTTTTTAATATGACCTCCCTAAAGGGTACCGGTTTTTTGCTCTATTTTATTTGATTGAACACCAGAAATTAGTCTTATGGAGGCAAGCAAAGAACAGATTTATTATTATTTTGAATGAGGCATAATTTTCTGTTCCAGATATCATCATCAGCACGCCAAACCGGCTTTGTTACTTGCTGAATCAAGACAAAGTGAACATAAATCTGGACAAGTAAGGAATTACATTGATCACCTCTTAAACAATACATGCCTTATGGTATCACATTTGGCTGCTTACTTCATCCTATTTTTTTATTGATGCTCTGATCTCACGATGGCCGTCGGCTTAGTAGAGGATTATTTTATTTTCTTAATTTTGTTAAAAGTTACGAATTACTTACATTTATACATTGTAACTGTACAATCAGCAGCGTTTTCCAAGGGCTAAAACGAAGACACGTCATTCCCGTACTCAAAAAACAGAAAAGCTCATAACTGGAAGCAGATGTTATGACAAACATTTACGAAATTTACTAACTTTTCTTGTGCATATCATAGCCATCCAATGCTGAGCTTTGTGCAAGAACCAATAAATGTATGTGTCTTAACTACGGCTGTACCATTCCAGGGTCCGCTGGCTAATCATAGACGAGGCCGACAAGCTCTTCGAGGGTTCAACGGAGCAGGAATCTGACTTCCGCCAGCAGATTGACCAGGTAATTAAACACGCGAGTTACATCGTCGTTAGAGCCATCGCAAACAGGGCGACTTGTCGCCGCGTCAGACGCGGCAGACGTCAGACGTTGTCGTTTGCATATGGCGTCTTGTTGTCGCGACTCCGCGACTGTGACGCCAAGTGTGCGGAGCTTCGAACAAAATATATGAAAATTGTCGGCCGTAGCCTGTCTTCGCGTCCAGTCGTCGAGCTGTCGCTGTCGCGTGTCGCCTAGTGTGCGCCTAGGCTTATAGTTATCGAATGACATGGTGCAATACGGAAGGCAAGATGCGATGACACCTTATCCCGAAGTTCTACGGTATCTAACCTTTCATTTTTAGGGATCCTTAAGCGATAGTGAACCCGCGTTCGTTTCGGCAAAATTTCGACAAAATTTCAATTGTCTAGCTATCACCGTGCTTGAGATACAGTCTGGTGACAGACAGACAGACATCGGAGAGTGGAGTCTTTGTAATAGAGTCCCTTACCCTTTGGGTACGAAACTAAGTTTTAGCCATATTGTACAATTGTTTGTTTTCTTTCAATAAATAAAAATAAAATAAAAGGCAGCGCCTAACATTAACATTACAAGTACATACAAGAAACAGAATGTAAATTCTTTACATTGAAATACATTTCCGATTTCTGAAAGTACACAATCTGGGCCTAACATTAACATTACAAGTACATTGACATTCAAGAATCAGAATATACCTAAATTCTTCACGTTGAAATAAATTTCCGATTTATGAAAGTACACAATCCGGGACGATTGACCGTCTAAGTTGCCTTGCCGCACGTGTGCAGGTGATGCGGGCTTGCGGCAGCCGCGAGCGGCGCGTGGCCATGTTCAGTGCGACCCACACGCCGGCCGTGGCCAAGTGGTGCCGCCGCAACCTGCGCGGGCTCATCAACATAACCGTGGGACAGAGGTCAGTTTGGAAATGAGCGATGGCCGCGGGAATCGCGTGGCCATGTTCAGTGCGACGCACACGCCGGCCGTGGCCGAGTGGTGCCGCCGTAACCTGCGCGGGCTCATCAACATAACCGTGGGACAGAGGTCAGTTTGGAAATGAGCGATGGCCGCGGGAATCGCGTGGCCATGTTCAGTGCGACGCACACGCCGGCCGTGGCCGAGTGGTGCCGCCGTAACCTGCGCGGGCTCATCAACATAACCGTGGGACAGAGGTCAGTTTGGAAATGAGGGATGGCCGCGGGAATCGCGTGGCCATGTTCAGTGCGACCCACACGCCGGCCGTGGCCAAGTGGTGCCGCCGTAACCTGCGCGGGCTCATCAACATAACCGTGGGACAGAGGTCAGTTTGGAAATGAGGGATGGCCGCGGGAATCGCGTGGCCATGTTCAGTGCGACCCACACGCCGGCCGTGGCCAAGTGGTGCCGCCGTAACCTGCGCGGGCTCATCAACATAACCGTGGGACAGAGGTCAGTTTGGAAATGAGGGATGGCCGCGGGAATCGCGTGGCCATGTTCAGTGCGACCCACACGCCGGCCGTGGCCAAGTGGTGCCGCCGTAACCTGCGCGGGCTCATCAACATAACCGTGGGACAGAGGTCAGTTTGGAAATGAGGGATGGCCGCGGGAATCGCGTGGCCATGTTCAGTGCGACCCACACGCCGGCCGTGGCCAAGTGGTGCCGCCGTAACCTGCGCGGGCTCATCAACATAATCGTGGGACCGAGGTCAGTTTGGAAATGAGGGATGGCCGCCGAGCATCGCGTGGCCATATTTATCGTGACGCACACGCCGGCCGTGGCCTAGTGGTGCCGAAAAGTGACTTCTGCGCATTCAAGGTCAGCGCTCATAACTCGTGACGCGTATACAGTTATAGTATATGATCCATTTTTCTATACTTGACATTTTTCTCAGACTTTAAACGACAATAAATCAAAAACCTTTAGCGGTAGAGGGCTCGAAACAGTTTGCAAATTTAGTGCTAGCTAGTACTAAATTTGCAAACGGTATCGAGTTTTCTGATTTATTGTCGTTTAAAGTCTGAGAAAAATGTCAAGTATAGACAAATGGATCATACAGTGTAGAATCGCTCGTAGCCTGGCCGCCTGAGTGATCTTAAACGATCACGTATGTTAAGCAACATGGAGCGCGTTTAGTGCATGGATGGGTGATCGTCTATGACTAACTCTAGTGGCATTTTTCCGAGCGGTGCCGTGCTTCGCAAGGCACGTTAAGCAGTTGGTGCCGGCTGCCGTCTGCTTACAAGCCTCTGCTTGGCCCCCGTGGTGGAGTATGGCCTGTACCTTCCTCAGGGATTTCCAAGGGGCACGGGCCTCCGAGCCCCTCGGTGGGGACATAATGGGTTGATGATGAATTATACAGTTTATTTATGGGTTACTTACGAGATTTTATCCATAAAATCTTTGAATTTGTATTATTTTCTTCATATTTTTTAGTTTGTTTACTTATTTTTGTCATACTTGACAATACTGTCAGTGACCTTCCGTCACTGACTAATGAGATAGTTTCTAACCATGTAAAAGTTTGTAGTCAAGATTTTTTATATTTTTATTCTAAATTCTTAATTTTATGTCGCCCTAGTACTTTCTATCATACTTATTTTTATAAACATATCTCTCCTGGATCTATTCCCTGAATCTGGATATCTTTTCGGACCTGCTACGCCTAAATCTTCACCGTGGAATTTCTTCTTGACCTGACCGCTGAGAAGAATTAGATGAGCTGGCTGCCTCTAGAATTGAATATTTTAAATTCGGAATCACTGAAAAACTAAAACTTCGATTTTCAAACCGGACGGAGTTTTCTTTAAAGATTGAAACTAAAGATGGGCATTCAAGTCTTCGCTTCCAAAAGAAGCACTACTAAATTAAAGGCCTTGTCCCGGGACGCCTTCTCAACTGTCTTTTGGCTTCGACGCGTCGCAAACAGAGCTCTTTGCTCCACCCTTTACCTAAAACTCTAAAATCTCCTGTATCAGTCTCCGTCCTCTTCCTGCTGAGGCCTGGAGGCCCTGACTACGAGAGAACTGAGTTCCTGAGGACTTAACCGTGGGATTACCTCCTGCTGCGGCCTGGAGGGCCGACTTACTCAAGAGCCCACTGCGTGCGGAGGTCAGGCGGGTCTTGGCCACTGAGAGGCCCGTTAACAGCGACGTCTTTAACCCTCAGAAGAGGTTCACCAAAGGATCAACGGGTCCTCCTGTAGGTCCTCCGAAGACCGTGTCGCGTTGTGACACCCATTCCCTCCAATCCCATTGTAAATATTAGGTAGGCAGGAAGTGCGCTAGTTCTAAGTAGCTTGTGTAAATATTTTAGGGCAATAAATACTTTTCTTTGTTCCCCAGTTTCCATATTTTCATTTGTTAGGGACTACCTATCACCATTCTCTATGTTACAACTCGATATAAACCAACGCAAACTTAAAAAATCACCCTGAATCTTATTTTAGAGATGAGCAATCACGTAACCGTTGTTTTCCAGGAATGCAGCGACTACTTTAGTAGACCAAGAGTTGCTCTACTGTGGCAACGAAAACGGAAAGCTGGTTGCCTTCAGACAACTCGTGCAGAAAGGACTCAACCCTCCCGTTTTAGGTAAGTTATGTAAAAATATCGCTCGTAGTCTGGACTGCCTGAGTGATCTTAAACGATCACTAAGGTGAAGCAACATACGGCGCGTTCAGTCCATGGATGGGTCACCATCTATGACTAACGCTAGTGGCATTTTTCCGAGCGGTTCCGTGCTTCGCAAGGCACGTTAAGCAGTTGGTGCCGGCTGCCGTCGATAGATGGCAGTCGTTAAGTCAAGTCAGAGGCCTTAGGGCGGCTTGAAAACTTCTGACAGTAAGACCAGCCACTAGTCTTACAAGCCTCCACCAATCCGGACTTGGCCCCCGTGGTGGAGTATGGCCTATACCTTGCTCAGGGAAGAGACCCGTGCCCCTCGGTGGGGACATGATGGGTTGAAGATGATGATGTAAAAATATAAACATAAACATTTACATACAGGCACATACGTTGCTTCTGGCCCCACACTAGGATACCCTGTGTCGTTGGAACCAGAATCAGCGACATCACAAACATGTAAACATCCAAGAACTGGGTTTTTTTTGTCCCCAGCCGGGCTTCGAACCCGGAACCTCTCGCGTGATAGGCAGATGCGCTAACCGCTGCGCCGCAGAGGTCGTCATATTAGTAAACTTTAGAAACGTCATAGAATACTATTGTTAACTTTATTCCGGATACACTTCTGTTGTCGGAAGAGTCCGACCTGAGTTCGCTCTGATTCTGGTCGGGCTCTTCCGGAATAAAGTTATATGTCTGCTTTGTGTGCAGTGTTCGTGCAGAGCAAAGACCGGGCGAAGCAACTGTTCAAAGAACTCATCTATGACGGCATCAATGTGGACGTGATCCACGCGGACCGGACGCAAGCTCAGGTACGCTGGAAACTCTTGATAATAGGGTAGTTTCCAGGGTCAAAATAATTAAATTCTATTTAGTCCGTATTTTAGATGATAAAAAAATATTGGACAAGTATTTTTTCTTTTTTCGATTAAACAAAAAATAACAACGATATAGCCCATTAAAATTACGTGTGACGTCACTCCGTGCTAAAAAATGCAGCACGGCATGACGTCACACGTAACTTTAATGGGCTATATCTTTGTCATTTTAGGTCTAATTTACAAATATAAAAATACGTGTCCCTTATTTTTGAATAATCTAAAAGACGGACTAATTACGTTTTTTAGGACAACTAGCCCATTCTCAGATTTTTATAAAGAAGAGACCCGTGTCCCTCGGTGGGGACATAATGGGTTGAAGATGATGATGATGATTCCCCCCGCAGCGCGACAACGTGGTGCGGTCGTTCCGAGTTGGCCGCGTATGGGTGCTGGTGTGCACGGAGCTGATGGGGCGCGGGATCGACTTCCGCGGCGTCAACCTCGTCATCAACTACGACTTCCCGCCCAGCGCCATCGCCTACATACACCGGTGAGCACACTTCTACTCAGTAGTTTAAGTTTGACAGTTCGTTAATTAGATTAAAACTTTCTTTCGGCTGTCTGTCTCTGACGCCAAATCTGTTTTGAAAAGAATAAATGTTGAGTTTCTTTGTTGGCTTCTTCTCCACGTAATCTATTAATTGTGAAACTAACAACTTTGACGTTCCTGAAGTACCTATATAATTTATTTTTATCATTAATAAAATATTTGAATTTGATATTTTTTTATAAACTTGCCATATTCACACATAATAAAGGGAAAACATATTTAATTTGACCTAACAAATAACCTTGATTTGCTTATTTTTAATGAAATGGGGAACCCCCCTAGGGTTTCGATGGTGATTACGTCAGCAGTTGTTATGAATGTGGGGGGTGAATAATAGCAATAAATCTGCTTACGTAATATTTGAATGGCCCCTATGTCCTGTTTGCGATGTCGCTGTTTTGGTTTCCACGACACAGGGTATCCTAGTGTGAGGTCAGAGGTAATGTGTGTGCCTGTATGTAAATGTTTGTTTATAGGCGTGAGTTTCTGTTTGTGTACGTAAACGGACATTGTTATTGTCAGAATCGGGCGAGCCGGTCGCGCCGGCCAGAGAGGACGCGCCATCACATTCTTCACGCAGGATGATGTCGCCAACCTTAAGAGGTACGTCTTGAAAACTTGTCACTCTCAAACTTGATTAACTGATCTATGATTCATCATCATCATCAACCCATTATGTCTCCACGCGAATCACGGGTCTCTTCCGTGAGGAAGGTATCCATAGGTCGTACTCCACCACGGGGGCCAAGTCCGGATTAGTGAGGGCTTGTAAGACTAGTGGCTGGTCTTACTGTCAGAAGTTTCCGAGCCGCCTTAAGGCCTCTGACTTGGCTCACCGACTTCCATCTATCGACGGCAGCCGGCACCAACTGCTTAACGTGCCTTGCGAAGCACGGAACCGCTCAGAAAAATGCCACTGGCGTCAGTTATACACGGTGACCCATCCATGCATTGAAACCTTCTTGATCGTTTAAGAAGAAGAAGATGAAAAATTAATTATAATAACAGTACACACGCCACAATAATAAAACAAACCAAAAAATAAAACAAAAAATAGTACAAAACAGAAAATCAGAAAAGAACAGAAGGAAAATAAAGGTCACGGCTTGTCACTGCTGTTATAAATGGCAGCTGCCTCACCATTATGCTGATGGACAAGCTTTCAGCGCTGATTTTCAGTCAGTGCCAAGAGATACCCCACGAACGTCACAGACCGCGGTGTGGTACAACCATGAAGGAATGGAATATAAGGAACTTAAGACGTATACACAGAATGGAATAAATACTTAAAATAGTTTAAGTTCACTCAGGCGGCCGGGGCTACGAGCGATTCGGGCGAGCCTTTATGTAAATGTTTACGTTTAAGGGTTGAACCTCATCTGGCAGCACGGAATCGCCTTTTTCCGTCGCCCTTTCTCTTTCTGTCGCTTAGAACTGCCATTTGCTAAACCGAGACAGAAAGCATAATGCGATAGCACGCGGCGGAATCCTCGAGGCGATCGGCATCACGGACAAAATGCAATGGTCGGCAGGGAGACTCCGTAACGCTGAAGCGCGCGATAGCATGCTAACGCATCCTTTCACCGCCGATCACTTGCTATCGCATGCTGTCTCACTCTATCGTACAATGGCGCACGCGGCCGCTCGTCAGCTCAGTGCAGCCTGTTCATTCATGCCGTACGGATGGAAATAACAATGACTGACGAAAATTTGATAGTTTTAGTGCAGAAATTTTGCGTTTTGCGTTTCTTTTTATTATTTTGATTTTGCATTTCTTGCAAAATACACGCTAGAATCACTGCTCCCTTCCGTGGTCCTGTCCATCTCGCGCTTGAAACTAAACTGATCATGAAAGAACGCGGCAGTATGCTACCCATGCTGCGGCATGCTGACGCGTGCGATCGCCTTTTTTGTCTGCGGAATGCGACAGTGCGCGTTCGCATGCGGCAGCATACTGCAGCACGTGGTAGCACAGGCGGAACAAATGCGATTCCGTGCTGCCAGATGAGGTCCAACCCTAAAGAGCAGCGATGTTTATATGCGTGTCTCTCCGCAGCATAGCGTCGGTTTTGCAGCAGTCGGGCTGCGCGGTGCCGCCGTACATGTTGCGGTTAAAAAACAGCGCGAACCGTCGCCGCCAGATGGCGCAGCGCGCGCCGCGCCGCGACCCCATCTCCACCATACTGCCTAGCAAGTGAGTCGCGACCCATGCACATATCACACCTCCAGAACTATAGTGACCGAACTCAAAATTTACAACTTTTGGGAAATGAAGAAAATGTGTTCGGCGCTCTGAGCGAGATGCTCAAGAAAAAACAGACCGAAATATTCCTCCATCTCTCTTTGACCAAATAAACTCGGTTTTTTTTATAAAGGCATGAAAGAGTATACCTTTTTGAGTCGTTCTGAGTACTTAACTCATTTTAGCCAAATTTTGAGTTAGGTCACTTTAGCTCTGGAGGTGCGATATGTGAGTGGTTGACCAAAAAGGGACCTCAACGGAAAATAATAGATTTGGAGAAAATCGCGTTTGAAGTTTCGTGTTTAGACAGGTTTCGACTCGTCTTGGCTCACAAAGAAAATCATAAAAAAATAACTACGGCACCTAAAAAGATTCTGGTTAGACCAAAACAAAGCTAAAATACCATAGATTAAAAAATCTAATAAAAAAATAACGGCTTCCAATCCCTCCAGGTCCCTTTTTGGTCAACCACTCACATATTTTGTTCCGTTGTACAGACTATCCATCATCATCATCAGGCTATATTAGTCCACTGCTGGGCATAGCCCTCTCCTAATGAGCGCCATAGCGCCCTGTCTTCAGCTTGCCTGCAAGTCTAGAAAATAAAGAGTGTGATTTTGCTTATACTCTTATTTTGGCAAACATTTAGTAGGTACTAAAAGACATACCCCCGGTTTCTCGAACGCTAACAGTCTTAATCTATTGTTAACAGATGTCAGTTGTCAGTGCATACAAAAAAAAACAACTGGCATCTGTCAAAAGTAGATTAACAAACTGTAAATTTTCTCCATTTTCAAACGGTTAAATAACGAACATTTCTGTTCGAGAAATCGGGGGATAGTCTCAGCAGGGAGAATTAACCTTGGCCTCAGTTACAAGTTGTGCTTATATTAGAATAAAAGATGACCTGAAAAGATCGTACAATATTTAGTTTACACTTCACTTCCGTTTTCTAGACTTTGTGGGCAGGCTGTAGACAAAAACAAAGATGTTTATTTGTGAAGCGCGAGTTCATCAATGGGATGGATAAAAAAATATACATGCTCCGCCTAATGAGGCGTACAAATGATGAAAAAGGCACCGCAATTAGTAATAATATAATTATATAAAGTGGCAACGAATTCAAATTACAATTTTCAAGAATAATAAAGTAGAATGTCAATTTCAAATACAGTTAAATGGATATAATTTAATGGATATATTGGTGATACTTCATATGATTCCCGATTGACACTATTGGAACGAAGAGTCTTCTATGTATAGGTACCATGAATTTAATTTATTTCCAGGCGAAAGCTTGAAGACACAAAAGAAGCGGATGAAAAAGAAAGTGCTGAAAAAGACACCGCTACTATAAAAAACTCGAAAAACAATAAACAAAGAAAAGTGGAGAATGGTGGTTTCAAGAAAAATCCAAAAAATAAAAGTAGTTTTAAAAGCAAAGAAAAACCGTGTAAAGAACAGACGAGCTCCAACAAGAAGAGAGGTAAAAAAGAGAAGAATATGGGTAAGAAAAATAATAAAAATAAGGTGTTTATTAGTAAAAAAGGGAAAAATGTGGGAAGATAGTATTATTGGATAAGAATTAAACCTGTTTTATTTTACTCTTGACTTTCGTTTAACGTTCCCTATCGTCAATGCATAATAGAAACCGCTTCACGGTCTCATAGCCGTTCTTCTAATGAACTAGACAAAAAAGTTAGACCAGATAGCAAAATAAACATAACATAAACATTTACATACAGATAGAATCATACATTGCTTCTGGCCCCACAATAGGATACCCTGTGTCGTGGGAACCAGAAACAGCGACATCACACACATGACACAAGTAAACATCCAATTTCACCATCCGGGATTCGAACTCGGGACGTCTCGCATCGTAAACAGATGCGCTACCGCTGCCCCAGAGGTCCTCATAATATAAGTACATCAGAAGGCTTATGGATCCGATGACTGACGGATCTACCGACATCAAAATATATTATACAGGGTGTCTCAATGCGAACTACTTACTTTGTGGGAGAAACTTCGAAATTGCGGAAAATAGTATATCAGTTGCGTCGTGTCACGATTTTTCCCGAATTTCATGATAAAAGTTGTTAGTAGTACCCATGGATGAATTTGTTATACCTTGTATAATTTTAAATGTTGCGTAAGTTATAAGAAAGAACTATGAAATTGATCAGTATCTTAAAGTAAATCAGTATCTATACGGTTTATATTCGGTTTACGAAAATATGACCACATATCTGAATATCGCACTAAGCTCAAGTGGCTCCCTATCCGCCTCCGCAGGAATGCACACATTGTCTCACTTCTCTACTCCGTGCTGTTCAATCCTGCCACTCCTATTTATCTCAAGCAACGCTTTAAATTTCTCAACGATTCCCACAGTCGCACGTTGCGATCGGCTCAAAGGCTGTTGCTGAAGACACCTACTCATTCGACGAAGTTCTTCGGTAACTCCTTCTCAGCCACAGCCGTCCGACTGTGGAATGAGTTGCCATTAGCAGTAAGACAGTCCCCTTCACCAGCGGTGTTTAAAAAGAGGGTGAAAGAATATTACCTGTCCACTGCATAGATAATGCTGAATTTGATCTAGGTATCCAATATTATGTACTCGTAGGTATATTATGTTATTTCCTCTTCCCACATATAATTTTTATTATTACTATGTATGTATGTTTATTTATTTAAATATGTATGTATGGTTTAAGTAGGTTTATATAATTATAAAAATATTTCTTAATTTCTCAGTTGCACGACTACCCGTCTCTAATTTCTTTCTTGTCTCCGTCTGTGGTTGCCTGGAAGAAATTGCTTATAGTAATAAGGCCGCCAATTGTACTTAGATTTATAAAAATTTGTAAATGTTATTTATGAGTACAATAAAGAATATTCTATCTATCTATCTATCTATCTTTAAGTAAAGTAAACTAAAAATACTTGGTAAAATTAATTTCTTTTTATTTCACTTTTTAAATATAAAATATACAGTCTTCGCTGCAAAATATACAAAAAAATACCTGCTTTAGTTATTCTCTTACAAACAATAAGTTTTTTCAGTTGATATGGCACAATTTACAGACTGCTTCTTTTATGTATTTTCTTTGCCTCATGTTTTTATATTATTACATAACATTGTAAATCCTTAACTAAGTATTATAACACATTTATTTCAATTGTAAGCCTCTTTCTTAACATACATTCTTTAAGCATTTTTTGGTTTGTGCCGAAAACTTTTAACATACCAAGGAGAAAACTGAAAGCAAGTTTCTCTGATAGGAATTACAAGATCGAAACTTGTAACTAGCGCCCACCAATGAAAAAAAATAATTTCATAATACATTTTTGCTAAAACGGAACAATCACTAAACATCAATTGGGGTATGTAATCTGTGTTTAAAAATTAACTAGAGTATGGCAAGTTAACTTTGCAATGGCGAAAATAGATATCCCTTCCCGTGGCGTCCGCCCGCTGCGGGCAGGCGGCCATTGTTTAACTATTGTTATGCTAATTACCGCCATTAGATGACGTAATGTAGATTAGAGTTACTTCCATAGTATATGTCCTATGGTATACTACTATGGGGCCGGGCAGCAGACATTGAGACTATCTTCATATTGCAGAAGAGAGCGATCCGATTTATTTACAAGTTCAATGTTAAGAACAGACGTCGTTATCGACTTCGCCGACAAAAGAATTGAGATCTATATGGGTGCTGCCAAGTTCTCTGAAGAAAATCATGAAATTTTAGTAACAAGATCAGTAGAGATGTAAATTGTTATTCAAGCTTAAGATTTGACTTGGCTAGTTTTCACGTAGATACAGGCTAAATAATATTTATTTAATGAACTGTACTTCGTTTAGTCATACGGAGGTTAGTGTACTTTCTGTTTGTATTGTACTTTCGTCGCTTATACTTCAACAGCGCGAATATGCTTTTTACCATTAGTAGAAACTTAGTTATAGAATTGAGGATAGAGAGTTGTCCCGCGCATGTTTTGCGCCAGTCAAATTTAAAATTTTCGGCTTAGGGACTTCACACACGACGGCTATAATATACATTACATCCCGGGATGTATAGCTTTACATTATATTAAAGTATCACACACGCAGCAGGTAACGTAATGTATATTTCGCTTCATTTCGTTGGCATACGTCTCGACCGACACACGTTCCGGCTGCTAAGGCGTTATACAGGGTGTTGTTATGGATCTGTCGACTTACTTACTACTTGATTTATTAGATAGGTAGTTCATCAGAAGATTATTGAGATTTTGATGCGCGTATGCGTTGGCACATGTGCCAAAAATAGAACGATGCGGATTGAACATCATATAAAGTAAGGAAAATTCCGAAGAGTTTAAATTATATGCGGATTTATCAGACATCGCCACCAAGTGGACAGGCATAATATTATTACAAAATTGATGACCACTGTGTTGCTACACTTTTTTTCTTTTCTTGAGGTAGATTGATTTTTATTACTATCCTTCATGTTAAAGGCATCTTTAATGTTTATTCCATCACTATATAATTTGTAACTTCCTATGTTATATCTATAAAATCATAGGTCATCTATCGACTGAATCGAAGAATTGTTCGCAGCCCTGGCCGCCTGAGTGATCTTAAACGATCACGAAGGTTAAGCCACATAGGGCGCGTTCAGTGCATGGATGGGTGACCGTTTATGATTAACGCTAATGGCATTTTCCCGAGCGGTTCCAAACTTTGCAAGGCATGTTAAGCAGTTGGTGCTGGCTGCCGTCGATAGATGGCAGTCGTTAAGCCAAGTCAGAGGCCATAGAGTAAGACCAGCCACTACTCTTACAAGCCTCCACCAATCCGGACTTGGCCCCCCGTGGGGGAGTATGTATGGCCTATACCTTCCTCAGGCTTACGAAACGTAGCTTAC
This sequence comes from Yponomeuta plumbellus, assembly GCA_947310845.1. Lineage (NCBI taxonomy): Eukaryota > Metazoa > Arthropoda > Insecta > Lepidoptera > Yponomeutidae > Yponomeuta > Yponomeuta plumbellus. Next base: position 21,511,998 of record OX371203.1, read on the forward strand.
GGCCGATTTCTGAATTGAGAATTTCGCTAAGTAACTAAGTTTAACTCTAGTGTTGTCTCGTCAAATTTCTCAGAAAAGAGCGTGACAGAACGTTATTTAAATATTTACTTAAGTGAAATTCTCAATTCGGAAACTGGCCTTTAGCGAAACTATTTAGTGATTACAGATAGGACTACAAGTGATGTGGAGCAAATGAATTTTTTGAGACAGGACTCTGAATACCTATACCTATCTATCGTTTAGCGAAATAAGACTCCTAGTGGAGTTTTTGAACCACCAACAAACTTTTTGAACACCCTGTTCGAAGAAAGATGTATCGTAATATACGAAAAGGTATTGAGATATATTAAGATGTATCGACAGGTAAATATACATTTTCGTATCGCTCAGTACCTTTAAGGTACGAAGATGTAAAGATGTATATTATAGCTGTCGTGTGTGGTCTCCTGACGATTTCTATGGAAAGATGTAATGAGATATAACGTGCTATAATATACATCTTTACCTTATAGCCGTCGTGTGTGGAGTCCTTTATTTATTTTACTGTCATTTATTTCATTCTAGAAAAGAAATCATTAAGTTTATGCGTCTCCTGCAAAGTTGTCTAAATGCATGTTCGCGGTGTTGAAGTATAAGCGACGTTATGCTGTTAGGTTGATATCATACCTATGTGACTTTTCTGAAATTTGGTTTGTTGATAAAAACTAGCAGTCAAATCTTGAGCTTGAATTACAATTTATATCTCTAGTGATCTTGTTACTAAAATTTCATGATTTTCTTCAGAGAACTTGGCAGCACCCATATAGATCTCAATTCTTTTGTCGGCGAAGTCGATAACGACGTCTGTTCTTAATATTGAATTTGGCTCTCATTCACATTTATGTTTTTGATGGGATTGTCATTTCCACGATTTAGACTTGCAAAAGTTAATACTTCCTTTATGGGGCACTGTATAAGGTTCTACAACAAGATACCCCAAGATATATTAGAGATACCTCCAACGCGATTTAAGAATTGTGTTAAGCACACTCTTAGCAAAAAAGCTTATTATAAAATCTACGATTATCTAGAAGACAAGGACGTTTGGCATTAAATAATAGTTTAATATTACATTTAATAAGACGTTAAATGTGTCTAGTGTTCAAGACATCCAAGAGTTTTTTTTTTTAAGTTTGTAATTTAGGCTAAAACTGTTTTGAAAAGAATAAATGTGGAGTTTCTTTGTTAGTTTCTTCTCCATGTAATCTATTAATTGTGAAACTAACAACATTGACAACATTGACGTTCATAAAGTAAATATTCTATTTGGATTATGAATAAAATATTGAATGGAATTGAATTGAATTGAAAAAAAGGGTATGGTATATCCCCAGGGTATTTAAACCCCAATTATAGTCTTGATTGTTTGATTTATTTCTGATACAGATAAATGTGAATAAAGAGAATAATAATATAAATTCTGATTGTTAAAATTATATATAGGTACGGTCGGGGTCTAAAAATGTTTACCAGTTTTCAAACTTGATTCTTTGTCGCAAGATGTGCATTATAGTCTATAATGCTTTAACAATTTACTTTTTATCTTTCAAAGTTCCGAAGCCTGGATTGTAACAAGTATCTAAATTAATTTCTGTTTTTAAAATTATTGCATTCGTTTAAATGACACAGATCAAAACTCTGTCAAAATAGAAAGTTTGAAAATATATTGAATACTATTTTTACAAAATAAATAAAATAAAACCTCCTTGAGGGAGCGAAGAAGGTTTGCTCTAAACTTTGACAGGTTGGTACTCAACTCTTTATTCTGAGCTTTATGCTTTAGCTAATCAAATCAATACAAATATCGACCTTGTGGCGTATAATTGTCTGTACAACTATGAACCTTAAGGTGGTAAACATTTTTAGACCCCCGACTGTACTATAGAAAGAACCAGAGATATAACCAAACTCTTTTTTTTTAAATCTGCTATATTTAGGCCATGGCAAAGTTAGCTTTGCTAGTTAAAAAATGTCGGGCTTAGATAATAATTTTATATTCAACATTCAAAGTATCAAAACCTTTTATTTAAGCTTAACAATGAAAATGACAGAAACGAGTGTTGCTATAGTAGTCTTTCTCTGGGGCTGCCATTTACTTCCTTTGCAAAGTAGCGTTGCCAGACTATCGCTTTTGTTGACATTTTTTTATGATCACTATTTAAAAGAAAAACGTTGCATTTTTCCGTGAATTTTGGATTATATTGGCATTTTTTTCGATTGGCGGCGCTTGTTGGCACCGGTTAAAAAATCAGTTATAATGCACTGTTTGCCTCGATAGTGTCAGAGATTCTAAATTTTGCGATTCGAAATTTAAATTTCTTGTTTCTGTCAAAAGACCATCCCACTATTTCGTTATTTCTCTTCGATTGCACTTATTTGGCTTAAACAACTATGTAAGAGTATTCCTGAACCAAATTTTAAAAAACTTTGTTGGTTCGGTACCTGAATCTACAAATCAAAGTTTGTTAAAATATGATTAGTACATTTACATAGGTAGACTATGATAGATAATAATATTACTAACCTAATTATGTATTTACAAAACATTTAAGAATTTCTTTCCGAGATCGCTTCGTCATCGAGAGTCTTAGCCCAAAACATCAAAATACGAAACAACACATACATAACTTACTATAATTTTATTATAATTACTCGAAACCATCACTCTGTAGACTACACAATAAAATAGAAAATCTTAACAGAAATCTTTTCAACAATATTTTCAAAGGATCTATGCCTCAATGCTGAGTCAGAGACCACAAACTATGTATATAATATGGTTATATTTTAATATTTTTATTCTGTTGTGTGACATATTTTTTATTTGTTTATTTTGTTTCTGTGATCTGTGTTGCTATAATAAATGTTTATCTTCTCTTTTGTTTTGTGTAACCGTCAATAATGTCATTCGATAAGCAAAAGCTTACACAAATTCGCTGTGAACACTGCGCGTCTCAATGATTACAGAAGCCAAGCATCGATACAGATGGAATGCTCTAAAGTCAATTAACGATAGCAAATTGGTTAAGGGGCTACAGGGAGTAACATTAGCGCCAGTGAGGAAAAAATGTCATAATTATATTTTTTCACTAAAACTTTCGTAAGCACTAGACATTACGGCAACCGACGACGCGAGCTCCGTCTCTGCTCACCGTGATTAACATCCCCCCTCCCCCTCCTCCCCTCTACGAGGCTCTAAGGCTGCTCTTAAGTGGAACAAGCTGCCTCGCTCGCACAATCTGTAAACCCTCAGATCACATTCAGAAAAAGAATACTCGTTTTACAAGCACCAAAATCGTTAGATTATGCGAGCGAAAATGTTACAGCGTACCCAACGCGTTGACCAATAAGATGAGTGTAGGTATTGGTTCCCTAAGAAGTTTACCAGCGTAGTGGCACAGACCACACCCGCGAACAAAGCAACGTATAGCGGCCTCGCTCGCACAGCGGCGCGGGCGCACGCACCGATGCGCTGTCTCACTCGCACAGCCAGTCGCAGGGCAGCCGGGGCATCTTGTTGGCTGGCCACGGCAGGTAGCCCGCCGTCTTGAACACCCAGTAGTCGTAGGACACCTGCAGAGTTTTGCTGGGTTAATAATATAGATAAAGGATTCCCCAAAATAAGTTTGTGTTTACGTGCAGCGGGTTAAAATACAAAAGGGAGGCCTTTAATCAACTCTAATCGTCGCTAATGTGGCACATAGTTTGCACCTCTCCGCAACTGCAGGTGAGATCTGTCCCAAACTTCCACTTATTCATGAGGTCGGCGCATCTACCCTGCGAGGTCCGGCAACTATTGATTTGTGTCCAGTATCTTCGGGTAAAATCAAGTCCACATACATTTAAATTTGGATCAGTCACCAGTTCCCTGTCGAGCGCCACCGATCGTAATCACTCTATTGAAAAACTGTGTAGGGGTGGTAGATAGTAGACTCATCCCCTGGACCATGGATCTCAACTCTTAGGACTTCGCCGAAGCATTTGTGTGGTCATACCGTGTCAGTAACTTACCTTGCTGATAAGTAACACCAGAGTGAGCACCTCCAAAGTTATGATGTAGTAGATGTAATCCGTCCAATCGCGAGGAGTGTGGCACACCTGCAAGAGATGTACGTGTTGAGTTAGATAGAGGACACTTTATTCTTCTTTTTACACACACACACATACGCCACAAGTCTATTCAACTTAACTAGCTTCATAAAAAATGTTTTACATTCAATAGGTTGGTTTCCAGGGTCAAAATAATTAAATTCTATTTAGTCCGTAGTTTAGATTATAAAAAAATATTGGACACGTAGTTTTTCTTTTTTCGATTAAACAAAAAATAACAAAGATATAGCCCATTAAAGTTACGTGTAACGTCACTCCGTGCTAAAGAATGCAGCACGGCGTGACGTCACACGTAACTTTAATGGGCTATATCTTTGTCATTTTTGGTCTAATTTACAAATAAAAAAATACGTGTCCCTTATTTTTGAATAATCTAAAAGACGGACTAATTACATTTTTTAGGGCAACTAGCCCATTGAAATATTATTCAAAAGTTAATTTAGTTTGGAAGAGGCGGTTTCCCCGCCACAGGTATTTTATACCTACTTACAAGGGAGTCCCAGCAGAAGTGTAGGTATGTTAGAATAGTTTTGGTTGCATCAACTTCAATCAACTTTAAAGCTTTTCTTTTCATTAAAAGTAACTAGGTTCTTTTAAGGGTACAATTTCTGAATACCGAAAAAAAAGCGGCTGCTAATACATTGAACATTGCGCTAGGTTGAATACCTGAAATTCTATTAGATCCATCACCGGACCCATGCCGTCCTCGCACATGAGGTTCTTGTAATCTGGTATGTTCTTAGAGTTTTCGGCTAGCCAGGGCTGAAACAAATGCGTCGATTAGGTAATCTATCACGAAATTTTAAACCGACAGATTGTCAACATACGACGGAATACCGGACCAGCAGCGGACCGGAGCGCTTAAGATGAAAATAACTTAAGCATTCCGAAGGCGAGGTGGAATTGTTTTAACTGGCCTTAAATCAAGTCAACTGTCTAGATGATCTCCTGACCCCCAATAGGTATCGTGGCTAGCCATCAAGCCAATATAACCTAAGATCGTTGGCCAGAAAATACGATTCTGACCTAGTTCCTCCGCATGCAAATTATACAGAATCTAACTAATCAGGATTTTGTCACAGATCCCCTACCGACTTAAATCCTCAGAAAATGGGGACGACCACCAATCTTCTCTAGGCTCAGACAGATCCTTGTTCAACCCCGGCCCCGATGCATCGTTCTCTTCAAGCAAGTGCTAGAGCGAGCTCTTCAAATAAAGCAAGTCAAGGAGGTACTATTTGCGCTAACCCTACTAGAGGTACTAGGTAGGTACTAACTAGGGTTTACCTTGAGTATCTTCTCAGTGGTGCAGTCGCAATGAATATAGTTGCCGCCGATCGAGAACGCGGTGAAGGGACTCGTTGTATCGAACTTATTCGACAGTACGTACATGTGGATCTGAAATAACAGGCGGTCATAAAATTACAAGGAGACTCTTTGTAGTTTCAAATAGAAGAGAGCTAGATACCGTACAAGTACATACCTACTATCGTGTTGTAAGGATTAGGATTATGGTGATTATATTAATCAATTCAAATTCAGCAACGAAGAACGCTTAACTTTCACTTTCAATGCCTTAAGATCTCAAGACTGTTTCAGAGCTTGAAGAAGCCTAGGGGAATTTCGGGCTTATTAAAACTTCAGGCCGTTCACATTTAGGTGCTTTCTGCATCGTCTAGTGGTAACTCCTACAAATAGAAGAAACCGCATAGACTCTGGGACAAATTTCGCTTATTACGATGTCGGATACTTACAACTTTTAGCTTATTGTGCGAGATTGAGAAGATTACGAAGTTGTCTATGAACTTGGTGCCCTCCAGCTCTATGATGTTGTCTATGTCGTTGTAGTCCATGATCAGCTGATTCAAGTGCTCGTAGGTCGGATCGTCGCCCACCACTTGCAGCGAAGTTATCTGGAAGTTTTTACTTTAAAATAACAGTCGAGAAACAAGTACATAAATAGTTACTTAGTTATGTACAACCTGGCTTTCAGAAGTTCACAGTTCCACACAACACAATCATGTGTCTTGGTCCTAAACTAGGATACCCTGATGAGACAAGGAAAGTAGAGTCAGATTGAGGTCATATGTTTTGGTAAAAGTTCCATCTTTCACAAAGTTATAACATAACATGACATAACATTTACATACAGGCACATACATTGCTTCTGGCCCCACACTAGGATACCCTGTGTCGTGGGAACCAGAAAGTTAGTTGTATCTTTCCGAAACATCCAAATAAAAAGCGCCACTAGGATACCCTGTGTCGTGGGAACCAGAAAGTTAGTTGTATCTTTGCGAAACATCCAAATAAAAAGCGCAATGGCAAACCTTAATATTTCTTAAGCCGTTGAGTTTCCAGGCATCGTAATAATGCAGAGAATACCTACCACGTTGCTTTAGTGAAAAGCGTTTGTCACTCGAACTCAACGTCACATACGTTTAGTTCGAGTGTCAATTTACGTGGTTGGCAGACAAGTTAGAGGACGTGAAAACTTACGTTGTTATAGGAGACGTTGAGCTTGACGGTGTTGGGTGGTAGGCCGGTCGGTAGCTCCTTGAGGTGGCGCCGCGAGCAGTCCACCGCCACCAGGTTGATCACCTCGTCCCTGATGAGTTCCAGCCGCTCCGGCGCGCACGTGCAGTTTATGTTGGCCGGCTTTATATTGCGGCAGCTTGCGTTCAGCTGGAATTCGCAGATTCCGTTTCATAGGATAGATGGGAGTCGTTAAGCCAAGTCAGAGGCCTTAGGGCGGCTTGAGTACTTCTGACAGTAAGACCAGCTACTAGTTTCAAGCCTCCACCAATCCGGACTTGGCCCCCGTTGTGGAGTATGGCCTATGCCTTCCTCAGGGAAGAGACCCGTGCCCCTCGTTGGGATCATGTTGGGTTGATTTCATAGGATTGCAAAGCAGTGAGTGGGGGCCGAGAACCAGGTGGCGGTCAGTGGGTAGACCAACAGTCCGACGGTCGGATGGTGTAGTCAAGTCGGCAGAGGGCTCTTGGAGATGGGTGGCGAGAGATGGCGTGGGATAAAGGCCTACATACATCAGGAGCTTCATCATCATCGGCTTAGAACATGGGAAAACCTTTTAAGACGATTAGCGGACGGGCAAGATAAAAAGTACCCGAAACCAACGTGCATGCATCCAACTAAGGAATTTCGATGAAGCGAAAGTGCTTTGTCAGGATCGTGGCAGGTGGCAGTCTCAGGTCTCTACCGACCCCACTGGATACAGGCGTGAGCTTATCACGATGTACCTAATACTTCAACTTTCTTATCGTCTCGATCATGAGGGTCTGGGTACGAACCACGCATGTATCATTGACTTTTAGTTACGTATATTTGTTCGTTTGTTTGTACAGCAACACCATTCACTGATAAATTGTGCCCGGATAACGGCGACAGCCTTGCCACTTGTCACGTTTGGGACCTAATAAACTCGGCAAAACGTGGGCCCAGTTCTAGTGATTGGTGCCTCTGCCTACCCCCTCGGGGACAACGGGCGTGATTTTTATTTTATTTATTGAAGTACCTACCTACCTGCAGGCAGTATTCTCTCTCACCTCTTTTTGCACGCGGATGTGATCGATCTGCACAATCTGCATGTCCTTGAACCAGGTGGCGATGGCCAGGTCGAGGGCGCAGTAGGTGTTGTTGTAGTTCCGGAAGGTGACTTGCTGCGAGTTGTTGTTGGACTCCATCGCCTTCTGGAAGTGCTTGCACGGGAGGTAGTTGTTGCCTGCAGTGGAGAAGTCGGGAATCAAATATTTGTGTGGTTGGCAATACTGCAACACTGAGTGAATGAAAATGTCTAAGTGAACGATGAATGAATGAGTGAATGGATGCTTCTTTTTTTTTCTCTTTCTGAGTGTGTGCGTCCACGAAGGTGCTAATTTACGTTTATCGAGTGTTTGCTTTCTTTTTTAAGTGCGTAATAAACGGCAAGGACCCACGGCGTTTTCATCTCAGTTTTATACAGTTCACTGGCCACTATCGAAACTATATTTGTGATCCTTCCAGAGGTGGAAAAGCAACGAGTCTGATCTTAATAGGTCCATAGGTTCTGATCCTTTAAATACAATGACATACCTACTTCAGAGAAAGAAAGATAGAAAAAAAAATATTTAACGCTACCTCGCAACAAAGACATAGGTACCTACATGATAACATACAATTGTGATATGGAAACCTCTTGATCCGAAACTTCCTAACGTGTTGTGACATTTTCCTGAAAATAATTTCTGGTGACCTAACTGATAAAACAACGGATATCTTCCGGTTCTTATCTACGATTGGTTATTATTGTTCTACTAGGTACTATTTAACGTAAGCCTTGAAGTTCCGTGTGACGAATTGGACTACGGTAGCCCCTGCCTGTCGTAAGAGGTGACTAAAATGGGATCTTGCAGTGGTGGCTGGTGAGAGTGGGTCCGATCCGTCCCTCAAGTGACTCCGGGAAGGCGGCAACCTACGCTTGCTCTTGCTTGGCTTGGGATGGCCCAGCCAGCCCAGAGCAGGGTGCACGCAGGTGCAGGGGAGCACTGGAAGTGTTCTAGACTAGAATTCTAGTCAGTAGGTACCCGGTGCTCCCCACAAAGCACGAATGAATGCTACCGGGGTATACCTACGTAAAATAGTACCTTTTTTTTGACGGGGGGAAAGCTTCAAAACGACACCCGGATTCCTGGGGGAAAATCGGGTTATGTGGGGTTTTCACACACTAAAATCGCCCCGGTGGTATTCAAATTTACCTGATAAATCCACGGAGACCTTCCGGTTGCTATGAACAAGGCTGAGCGGGAACTCTGTCAGGTTGTTTTTGGAAGCGTCCAGCACTGTCAAGTTGAAGAGGTAGGCGAAGGGGCGTCCGCCCGACGGCTGCAGCTTTGTGCTCGTCAGGTTGTTGTTGCTGATGTTCAGGCATGATATCGACGAGTACTTCGGGAATTGACCTGGGGGAAAGGTCCTGGCTTATAAGATCTTGTCACATGTCATCGTCAACCCATTATGTCTCTACCGAGGGGCACGGGTCTCTTCCGTGAGGAAGGTATAGGCTATACTCCACAACGGGGGCCAAGTCCGGTTTGGTGAAGGCTTGTAAGACTAGTAGCTGGTCTTACTGTCAGAAATTTTCATGTCGCCCTAAGGCCTCTCACTGGCTTAACGACTGCCAGCACCCGGCAGCCGACACCAACTGCTTAACGTGCCTTACGAAAAATGCCACCAGCGTTAGTCATGGATCGGTCACCCATCCACGCGCCCTATGTTGCTTAACCTCCTCAGTCCCGTTTCGATAAAATAACAATAGAAAACTATTCAGGACTGGACAGGTCAGGACTGAAGAGGTTTACCTTCGTGATCATTTAAGATCATTCTGGTAGTCGGGGCTACGAGCGATTCGTAAATATTGTTTATTATAATGTACCTAGCTACTTGGGCATTTTCTACTATAATATTTCTGCCAGTGAAAACTTGTCATTGACTCTTTGTCTTTAATTCAGTTGAAATCAACATATAATTTTCATAGCTGTAAGTTTTCCTATTGAAATAAAATAAACTTCGATATTACTTACCGAAATCACTGCGTCCTATCTCCTCAGCTAAGGAAAGGTTGAAAAGAAACAGAAGATGTTAGTCCAGCAGTGCATACAGGTGTTGAAGAAAGTATAAGAGAGTGCTTGCATTTTACAGGGTGGCTAGCAGCTATAAATGAAAAAGAAGTATGGTAGTGCAGGTGTATTATGTTCAGCTATTTACCTGAACACTTCAATGGTTTACATAGAGCTTAGAAAGCACAGGAAAACGTGAGGGTAACAACACTGTAATATCAACATAATTTTAATTCTAACTTAGGGGCTGAACAATGACGCTACTAATAGAAAAGGAATGATCAATATAGATTTTTTACAGCTGAGAACTTCCCGAGTGACAAGATGCTGCCTCGGGCCTGTAACTTACATACGAGTAGGATAGGCAGATAAAATATTTATTTCCATTGGACACACACCATATTACAGAGTGTTGATTTGTACAGTTTACTCCGACTCAGGGTTGGTTATTTACATGATACTGAAGCAAAAAATATATATATATAAAAAAAATTGTTTTTTTATGCGAACTAGCTACTGCAACTTTAGAGTTTCAAAAGGTCGTTGATTTTTATCTGCCGAACTTATGGTAGGTACCTAAAAGTTGCCTTAGTTCGGTCAACAGGACTAACAACCGGACTATTAACCAAAAATGTGGCAGCTTACGCCAGCGTAGTGTGAAGCGTGTACCTAATATCCGTCGTCTGGTTTCCTCTCAGGTGCAAATTAAATACGTAGACTTCAGGTAATTGATATTATAATGTCAGGAACGTTAGTACCATACAATATTTGTGCAAAATCCGTTAAAAAGGTCGATACAAGATCGCGGGTAAAAAGTTAGTAGTGTCGAGCTTAACAGGAAGAGTGACCTAGCTCAGATTTGGCCGTTGGAGGTCCCTTCCAACACTGTGTCGCCGTCGTGCCATTGGTCCAGTCCTTTTGCAGTAGCACCATTGGTTAAAGATTGCTCACGTGGTCTACGTGAGCTGCGCAGTCGCAGTAGGTGCCCTTTTGAGTGCCTGTGTATTCATATCGCGGTTGATTCGGTCGAGATAGTTTTTGCTCATGCTGTCTTGCAGGCGTTCGGCGTGAACATGCCCCGGCCTTGAAAGGGTCCACTTTCAAAAGGATAGTGCAGATAGTTGGCTTCATTCTTCATCCTGCCAGAGTGGACAGATCTTGGAGAAGGCTCGACGTGTGGCGCCAGTTTCCGTTCTGATATCTGCGACCCTGGAGATGCCATCTGTACCAGGGAATGTCGTGAGGATGCGACCGAGACGCCACTTCATGGGTGGTTGGTTGTCGTCCTTGATGAGAACTAACGTATCAGCTGTAAGGTCTGCGTGACGTGACTTCTATTTGCTTCGTGTCTGCATCTCGGAAATGTACTCCTTGGACCATCTGGTCCAGAAGTGTTGGCGGATCTGTTCCACCCGGCGATAGTCGGTAAACTTTTAGTCCGGATCCACGAAACCGGACTATTGCTACTACGAGTATAGACATAGACATAACTTTATTCGTAATATTCATTACAAGTCACATTAAATTTCATTTTCATTAAAATTACATTTACATTAAAATTAAAATCACATTAAAAGTAGGTACATTTACATTAAAATTAAAATCACATTTAAAATTCAAATTACATTTACATTATTTATTAGAATTTTACAAAGATAAAATCAGATTCATATTAGGTCAAAAAAACTAAATGTCAAAAATATAAAATTTATTAATTAATTAAACTAACACGGCTGCGACATTATTAATTGAGGAATTCGCCGTAGGTATAGAAACACCTCTCATTAAGCCATTTTTTTAATTTAATTTTAAAAGCAGACTCACTGCTTGCACTCGTAATATCCTCCGGAAGTTTATTGTAAACTTCCGGTCCCATGACGTGGATAGACTTAGCCGTTTTGGTCAAGTTGCGGGCGACCGTAGCCAGTTTTACAGGCAATATATACAGGCAAATTTGACCTACAGATTAACAAAATAAACTACGAATTGTACATTTATGAAACCCAACCGGGTGCAGTTACGTAAATAAGTAAATCAAACTACTCCATACAGTGAAGTAAGTTCAAGTTCAAGTTCAAGTTCAATCATTTATTGCTTCATGTGGTACAAAGGTCTTATTAAGTAAATAGTATAGTCCTCAACATGAGCCCTGTTAGGGCACTGCAATACAGTACTGCTTATGTTTTTAATACAAAAAGCATATTGTAGGTATACATAAATAAATATATCCTAGAAGTACATCTACACGTAGAGCTAATGTCTAGCTCATAGGTACATGCCTAAGACCTAACTTAATCTAAACTTAGCACTAACACTGTTATACATATATCTATTAAACCCTCTTCTTTACTAATAACAATTTATAAATTATAATCATTCTATTTATGGTTTTCTTCTGTAAATTCCTTTACACTATAATAACATTTTTTTATAAGATAATCCTTTAATTTATTAACAAATCTGTTGAATACCCTTTCTTGCAAAATATAATTTGGTAATTTGTTATATAGCTTAACTGCCATTACATGTGGACCTGAACTATGAAGTTTTAGTGTAGAGGTGGGAATGGCTAATTTATTTTGATTTCTTAAATTCAATGGTTTCGTGTACTGGTATTTAGCAAGAGAGAAGAGTTTCTGGTTTTTCCGAACAAACTTACAAATTTCAAAAATATATAATGAAGCAAGCGTAGGAATTTTAAGTTCAGTAAAATGTTCTCTACAGCTTTCCATTTTGTCTACATTATTTATTATTCTAATGCATCTTTTTTGAAGTACAAATAAATTAGATGCATCAGTACTATTTCCCCACAGTACAATCCCATAGCTTAGCCATGCATGTGCATAAGCATAGTAAGCTGAAAGTGCGGTGTTTATGTTTGTGCATCTCTTAAGTTCGTTTAGAGCATAAGTGAAACGAGAGAGTTTACCTGATATTACTTGGGTATGCGCTTTTCCAGTCAATTCTTGTATCTATGTTTAGACCCAGTAATGGAAAAACATCTACGCATTCTAATTTCATATTATTGTAAAAGTAATCAAGAAGAAGTTGAAATTTTGAAGTAGTATTTCGTATGAAACTCTATCGTATGCTTTACTCATGTCGAGAAGGATCCCTATTGCATATTGTTTGTTATTTATTATGTTTAATGCCTCATTAATAAATTTATAAACTGCTCATGTCGTGGAATGGTCTTTTCTGAATCCATTTTGCCCTTCATCCAAGATCTTTCGCAGTATGAGTACAATCGATTCGACATTGACATTTCAAATACTTTAAAAAAAGTCGGCAAAAGCGCTATTGGGCGATAATTATTGGTGTCAGTTTTATCATCTTTTTTATGTACGGGTTTTATGATTGATATTTTAAGAAGGTCTGGCATAGAGCCTTCAGAGAATGACTGGTTTATTAAGAACGTAAGTGGTGGACATAGCTCATCTACGCAATATTTAACCAATATCGGTGGTATTTGGTCGAAACCAAAACTATTTTTATTCTTCAATTTGCGTATTATATTATATATTTCGCTGGATTCTATAGGGTGGATAAATATGGAGTTTTCTGCGGGTGCAATAACTGGCCGCCCTTTTGGAGAGTCCAATGTGGTAGATTTTCCTACCTCTAAAAAATGAGAGTTAAATATATTTGCTATTACAGAAGGATCATCTATTACATGTTTATTATGTACTAGTTTTATGTTTTGTAATTTCTTTTGCGGGAGTTTATTTGTACATTCTTTTACAATTTGCCACATTGTTTTTATTATATTATCTGAACTTTCAATTCTATGTATGAAACTTAGTTTATTAGATTTTTGAACTGCCTTTTTAGCATTTTTTCGTATGTTTTATAATGATTACGGAATATTGGATTATCTGTTTGAGACGTAATGATTTTTAGGAGGCGTTTATTTTTAGATGAAATTTTGATACCAGTCGTAAGCCAAGATCTTTTTCGTTTGGTTTTATACTTCGTTATTATTTTAGGACAGTGCCGATCGAACAAAGTCATTATTATATTGTGAAACGTCGTGTAATTTTCGTTCATATTTTTATCATTGGATAAAATTGTGTTCCAGTATAGAGTTTGTAACTCATGTTTGAAATTTTCGAGGTTGTGTTGTTTAAACTGTCTTTTCTCTTGAGAAAGGACCTGACAGGTGTTTTATTTTTTGAGCTAATTGGAATTTTTACTAACACACCTAAGTGAGACCACTTCTTTACCATATTCTTTAGTGTTATGTTTAATTCTGCTTCATAGAAGTTTGTAAAGACTAGGTCCAAGCATGTTGCGGAAGTCTTTGTGATCCTAGTGGGGTCATTAAGATGCTGATAGAAATTATGACTTTTTAAAAGATTCAAAAATGTTATTGTTAATTTATTTTTGTTTAGTATATTAATATTAAAATCCCCACCTATGATAATATTTTTACCGCGGTCTTTGGTATTTAAAATGTCTAAAAGCTTTTCTACTAAAGATATAAACAGATTTGTGTCTCTGTTTCTCTCCGGCCAGTATACAACAATCAACAGTAAGTTATATTCAGGAATTTCAGCTGCACATACCTCAAGAATGAACTCAGTAGACAATTTAACTAAATCTACCCTATTTATAAACTCTATATTATCATTTAACATTATACATACACCACCACCTTTATGATGTTCTCGACAGAAATAAGAAGCACAGTTAAAACCTTCTAACTTTAACAGATCTAACTTAGTTGAATCTATCCATATTTCAGTAAAGCAATATGACTGGACACTTTTGTCATTTTCTACAATGGATTCTATTATGTGTTGTTTGTTACTAAAACTTCTAATATTTTATAACAAGGTTTTAAAGAAAGCGACGAAAATTAGGCGCTCGCGGTTAGAGGTGCGCCGTAGTTTTGAATTTTCGTGAGCAAGAAGTATGTTATCGTCGGTATTTTCCGGAAGTGGTTGTTGCTGCTTGGGTGAGGTAGTAAGGAATTGTTTGTCATTTTCTATTATTGTCTTTATTACCTCAGAGCTGTTATCGTTTTTAGCCATTTTAGCTGACGTCGTCGTTTCTTCGCCTTGAGTCAGTCGAAGATTTTTAATCTCATGGCTAAACTCATGACCATCTATGATTAATGAGTTATTTCTGATTATCGCATGTTTTTCACAACGCCGGGCTTCAATGAGCTTCTCTTTTATTCTGTAGCGATCTTGACGGGAGTTTTCGTCCAAAAACTCATTTACAGCCAGGCCTGTATTACGGAAATAATCTTTATTTTGAAGTATGAACTTTGCCGCTCTTTTGCTCAGTAATTCTACAACGACTGGTCTTCGTCGGTTTCTTTTGACTTTCCTTCCAATTCTCGTCACGTCTTCTATATATCCAGTCAGGTCGACATTCAGTATATTATAGAATATGTTTATTATTCTCCCATGTAGCTCATACTCGTCTTCCTCCCAGTAGTCCTCTACTCCATACAACACAATTTTCATTAAGTTCTCTGTACTTACAGGCTGGCAAATCTTCTGGGATGTACGCATGGTCTGGAGATCTTCTATCTTTGCGGTCTCTATTTGGCTTTCAATCGCTTTTAGGTCTGTTTTTATTTGTGTATTTTCCGCTTTCAGGCTTTTTATAATGTCAGTCATTCTGGAAATCTCTGAGTCAATTTTCTCTTGCTTTGAGAGTAAGCGATCAATGTTTTGGGTAGTCTCAGTTTTCAAGTTTGCAATAGCACTAACTATTTCAGTAGTTAGATTAGCTTTTAATTCAAGTGTGAGGTCTAGAATTGCAGTTTTTACTCTTTCTTCTAGTATCTGTTCAAATAGCTCTACATATATTTGCGGGATGGAGTGGTGTTCTTTTTGTGAGGTTTTCGCCTGAATTGTATTACCCAAGAGACTAATATCGCTGTCAGTTACACTATCATCACTAGGATAGCAATGCTCTTCTGTTTCAGTTTTTTTTGTGGCGGAAGACGACGTAGAAGCTAATTCATTGCCACACTTGCTAGAAGATTGTTTGGATTGTTTAAGTATTGCCAGATTTTGTCTCAACTTTTTATTTGGTTCTTTGGAGTGCTTTTGTTTTTCAATGCAGCTAATACAAGTCCAAGGAATTTTGCGCTCCGGTGTCATAATATTAAATCTTTGTATGGACACAACGGCACAGTCTAAGTCGTACATACATAAGCATTTCATGCATTTGATAAATTCTCTGCCTCTTACTTCATTGCCGCATCTTATGCATTTTCCTCTTAGTGGAAGCATTTTTGAAATTATTTAGTTCTTCTACTAGATAACAGATGGCGCTTTCCAGGTAAATTTTATTTCGATTGAGAACTTTGTGTTTCGGTTGGCAACTTTACGTTTATTTTTTCATGTCTGGCAACATTTATTTTGGTTGGCTGCGGTTGGCTGGTTGTCCACTAGCGCTTTTGATGCGCGTGGATATTAGGAGCAACTTTTCAAAATTAAACCCCCTTTGAAATATTTTGTAAATAATTTGAAAAATGCGTCTTACTTTTGATAGGTTTTCCTGTAGATTGTTTCTTATATTGTTACTAAGGTTTGGGCCGCTATTCAGAGGCGATAGATTTGTTTTCAAAGCAGCAGGAATGCGGGAAGAACACTTTGTAAGAAATGTTGGGAACGTTTTGTATTTCACTTAAATCGTCACTGAATGAAGTTGAAAACACTTGTGGTTACTAATTTCGCAGTCACAATGATGTTATTATGAGATTTTAGTTGAATTATTGTCCAAAAATATGTATTTTAAATTAAAAAGTAATTTAGAATGCTCCGATGTTTTTTTTTTTCTTTTTTTTTAAGTACTCCACTGTATGGAGTTGTCTGATTTAGCCTACACCTAACTGTCAAACACGTACATATTTTGACATTTTGGAGTTGTCTAAATGCTTAACCCGATATAGTGGAAAGTTACGTAACACAAGGTCTGATCCCTACCCTCTATTTGGGCCACACAAAAAAGGCGTGGGCGAGAGCGCGGAGAGGCGCATTGCGTTTAGAGAGTCATGCACAGACCAAGTATTGCTCTGTCGTCTATGACTAGACCTGAGGACTAGACATTGTGACGAGCACATTGTGTCAACTATGCGCGAGCACTTTAAGCTCGAACTACAGGCATACGATCGGCGTGGCTGGAAATTTCCCTTTGTAGTGGAAGAGCATGATTACCCGCTCTTCCCTATAACATCCCATATAGACTTTTCCGCGCTCTCATCCCGTTCCCTTTTTGTGTGGTCCGCGCGTCAGCATTAATCTTACCGATAATCTTGCCGATGTTCCCGTCAGTCAGCGACATGGACGTGAGCCTCCGGTACACCGCCTGCGAGATGTCCAGCTCGTCAATCTTGGCGTTCAGCACGTGCAGATTGGTCACGTTCTGGGTCACTGGAAATTACAGATGTTTCTTATTTATCCCTCATTTCTTCTCTTTTTTTTCTTTCCTTTTTTCTTCTTTATACGAACCCTGGCTGGGGACATAAAAAACCCAGGTCTTGGATGTTTACATAATTGTGATGTCGCTGTTTCTGGTTCCCACGACACAGGGTTGTGCGAGTCGGGCTCGCTTATACCTCTCAATTTGACTGTTTTTTATGTTGAACGTTATGTATGCGTGAACCGATTTTGATTCTTTTTTATTTGAAAGCTGGTGCTTCCCGAGTGATCCTTATTCGATATGGTCCAGTTCCGCTATGGCATCTATGAGAAAACCATATAAATCTTAAATTTGCATTAGGTATGTGCGCGACAAATGGACGAATAACTCAATATCACGCCAACCGATTTTGACGATTCTTTTTTATTGGAAAGGATATACTTCAAGTAACGGAGCTCTTCAATTCTCAAGAGCAAAATCGTTAATTTGGACGCCAAAAAAATATTCAAAACACCACACGACGATAGCTATAAAATATGTACGTTATACTGGGCCGAATCTTTTATATCAATCGTCGTGTGGTTTTTGAATAATTTTTTTGGCGTCCAATTAGTCAGTGTATTTCAGATTCACAAAAAAAAAAAACAAAAACTTGAACAAAAAAAAACCGACTTCAAACAAAAACTATTCCAAAACAAAATATATTCACTTAACATTTAAAAAAATGCTTAGGTATTCTACTTACCTGCGGTCCAATTATTCATTGTAACGTTTTTTTGTTTGAAGTCGGTTTTCTTTTGTTACATTTTTTACAGAGAGCACACACTCACTGCTGGCAGCCAGCCCCTCCTTCAGCTTGAAGCTGTCCACGTCGCAGCAGAAGACGGAGACCTGACCGACGCGTTTGCACTTGATGGCCTCGGTAGGGCAGTGCTCGCGGCCCATGTGGAAGCACTGGCCGGGCTGCGTCTCCGGCAGCGGGGGCTCCGGCGACACCGTCGACGCTGGAGGCTGCTGGGGAGATATTCACAAAACTTTATGCCACACCTACAACTTAGTTTCATAAAAGTTCATTTTGTATCCACTGAATAAGAGCCATCGCAAACAGGGCGACTTGTCGCCGCGTCAGTTCGCCGCGTCAGACGCGACGTTGTCATTTGCTTCTGGCGTCTTGTCGTCGCGACTCCGCGACTCTGACGCCAAGTGTGCGGAGATTCGAACAAAATATATATGAAACTTGACGGCCGTAGCCTGTCGTCGCGTCTAGTCGCTGAGCTGTCGCCTGTCGCGTGTCGATAGTGTGCGTCTTACTTGCGTATTATTTACATACATGCACATACATTGCTTCTGGCCCCACACTAGGATACCCTGTGTCGTGGGACCCAGAAACAACGACGTCACAAACATGTAAACATCCAAGACCTGGGTTTCTTTTTTTGACCCCAGCCGGGGTTCGAACCCAGGACCTCTCGCATGGTTGGCAGACGCGCTAACCACTGCGTCACAGAGGTCGTCAAATGGCGACCCTTTATCATTTGAAAAATTATATCTCCGCTCAGTTCTTTCTGGTTCTACAAATATACTAAGTTTACTGTAAATAAATCTTCTTGGTATCGTTTCGGTGACAAAACCAAATACATTTTATTGACCCAGAACTCTGGCACGTGCACTGCAGCATCTATAATAACTAAATAATTCAATAGAAATAATTCACACTTTTTTTCAATTTTATGTTAAGTTCTCGACGTCCGAAAATATTCTTCCCCGCGTATCACTACACTATACAACGTTCTGTAAAGATTATTCTGCTTAAAGCTTACCTCTCCATACTTGAATTCTGTCTCATCGACCCTGGTCTCCAGGGAAGGTACGTGCAGCAGCAGGTAGATGACGAGGCCCCACAGCGTCACCTGGAACACGAGGGTCCTGTCAGGCGATTGACTGTAACATTAAACAGGTCTTCGATGTTTACGTGTTTGTGACGTCGCTGTTTCTGGTTTCCACGGCAGTTTCAGGGTATTCTAGTGTGGTGTCAGAAGCAATGTACTCAACAAAATATAACGTCGCTTATACTTTGTTCAAGTTGAAAACTTTGCAAGATCGATAAACTTTATTTATTTTCTAAAATGAAATAAGGGAGAATAAAAAAGTATGCCGATAATTTTACATCGACTGTCGGAAAAAATACGCGGTACGACTCTCTATCCCCAACTCTAGAAGTTCAACAAGTTTATAGTATTAAAAATGCATAATATGTTCGCGCTGTTGAAGTATTATAGATACACTGGCTGACCCCACAAACGTTGTTTTGCGAGATAGGGCTATGAACAATAGATAACAACCTATTCTCAGACCTACCGATTATACATATAAAATTTCATCAAAAACGGCCAAGCCGTTTCGGAGCAGTATGCGCACTAACATAGAGACACGAGAATTTTATATATTAGAAGAGAAAGATATATATCGTGGAGACGTAATTTTTTTTCCTAAAATCATGCAAGGAAATGATAAAGAAAACTTAGAAAAATGTTTTTACTAAATAAAGGACCTACCAAATAAAGCATAAGTTAGTATAACTCTAGATTAGGAAAAATTGCAACACCTGCAAAAGGTGAATAAGTTTTAAGTTCTAACCTTAAATAAGACCTATGTACCTACACTTAGTCGGCAATAATTTGATTTGATAAAAAACAGAATCTCTCCTTTTCATCACAAATATAAATTGTAAGTTTACTTATAAAGTCAAAGTCAAAGTATATAAGTACCTATTCTATATAAAAACTGGTATTTTTAATTCATAAAGTCCCATTTACTTTATTTTTTTAAGCCACCCTGTACATCGACGTAGTTACGCCCGCATTATTAAATTCCCGTTTTCGTTGTAAATACACGATATAATTTGCTGCCTTGTTTCCTTCCCAAACTCTATTTCTGTCATTCGCAAGAAACAAAACATTCCGAGCTATTAATAGCCACTCTCGTTCTGTTATCGACACACGTAGCTGGCATGGGCAACCTTGAATTGTACCTACGTTGATCGACAAATCGCCAACAAAGTACTTATCTACCTACCCTCTTACTTGGGTTTGTAAAACCTCCGTTTTTACAGACAATTTTTAGACTAATCTATATACCATATTCATTTGAGTCTTAGACAAAATGTAGACAACATTTCAGTACTCTTTATACTATTTTCCTTGTCAAAAAACGTTATTTCGGTTTCTACACTAATTTTTAAAGTAAATTAGATGTTATCTAATTTATCTAATCTAATTATCTAATTAATCTAATATCTAATTAATGACCAGTTCAAGAAACTAATTTTTATTAATCTATTTATATCATTCATTCATATCTCTGCCGGAGACCAGCCACAAGATGGACCGACGATCTCATCCAAGTGACGGGAAGACGCTGGATGCAAGTCGCTTCCAACCGGTCTTTTTGGAAATCCATGGAGGAGGGCTATGTCCAGCAGTGGACTGCTTGTGGCTGAATGATGATTAATATCTGTTTTTAATATTTTTCTAAAATTGTGGTGTTTGTGACGCCATCAAAGCATGATTAAAGAGGTACCTAGTCTTTGCCTACTTGTATTTTTTTTTGTAAGGCAAAGGACCCATACTGCGTTTGCTGACGTCATAGAAAAGTCAATAAAGGTCAAGGCTTCTTCTTGAATATCTTGAAAAAATATAGACTTATTTACAAACCTTATAAATATAAATTGTACTGCAGCCATAATTCTCGAAATGTTTTGAGATTTCCGTTCATGCTCAAAATCTGTGTCTACCCTAATATTTTTTCTAGTCTATTTTTTATTTTTATTAGGGACAACCAACAGAAGTACAATGTATTTTGTACAGATAACTTAAAAGTACGTACCCGAAACCGTCGTGTGTGCATGCAACGACTAATAAATGAATGTCGATGTAGCGAAACTGATTTGTCAGGATCATGGCAGGTGGCATTCTCTTAGCTCTGCTTATTCTTCTGAGAGTGAGCGTATATCTTCTTCTTATATACAAAATTCTCGTGTCACAATGTTAGTGCGCATACTTCTCCGAAACGGCTTGAGCAATTTTCAAGAAATTTTATATAAGTAAACATATATATTCGGTAGGACTGAGAATAGGTTTTTTTTTTTTCATACCCCTATTTGACTCAACCACGTTTACCGGGTCAGCTAGTAATAACTTAAAGGTTAAAAAAAATACAATAGTTAATTGTACATCCAGCTCCACATTTTACAAAGCGTTTTTAATAAACTAAGAAATCAAACAAACGCCGCACGCTTAAACCAATGATTGTGCAATAAATATCTATCGAAAAAAAGAAGAAAAAGAGAAAAAAGTTATGACTTCCCAGCAAAACTTCCACCCTTAACTAGGAAATGAAACCTCCTTAATAAGTATCAGTCTATGACTGACAAATTGGGTTTTTACTGAATTAATGACGTCAGATTTCGCAGATATTTGAGGAGATAGCAGATAATCAAGTAGATAATTTCGAAACAAAACTTAAACCGGCGTGCATGCACGTAAGGAATAATGTATGTTGACAAATTAAAATACATCTGTCAGAACCATAGCAAGGGGCAAACCCTGATCTTTGTTTAACCTTCCGGGATACAGTCGTGAGTTTATGTATCTATGTGTATAGTTTCAACGTGTTTACAGTTCCGTACTTACTCAACTTGCTAGTTGAGCAATTACGGAACTTTAAACTTTAATTAGAAGTATTTCATAGCGCTCTCTGCGAAAAGGTTTTCTAAAACTTTCTAGGTAGAGCGCTGTGTAACACCTCTGCAATGGGAAAAACAGTAATATACACAAAATAGACTGACGCAGCATATATCGAGCGAATGTGAGTGCAACGGCCGGTAACTAACGCCCCAGGGGGACATACTTCAACCAAACAGATAAAAAGTACCCGAAACCGACGTGCGTGCATGCAACGACTAATGAATGTCGATGAAGCGAAAGTGATTTGTCATTATCGTGGCAGGTGGCAGGCTCTGGTCTCTGCTTACCCCTCTGGAATACAGGCGTGATCTTATGTATCTAAGATACGCGACAGCGAGTCCAGCCAAGTTCGAGAAAAAGGAACTGGCGACGCAGCAGCCGTGTGTAATATTACAGGAACCACTTCAAGCTACGAGTACTTTTGACCTCTTCACAACTCCACAACTATTTAACCTACTTAGATATGTATACAACATAGGTGTCAATGGCCCCCGCGTTGGAGTATAGCCTATACCTTCCTCGGGCAAGACACCCGTGTCCCTCGGTGGGGACATAATGGGTTGATGATGATTTCTACGGTCACTTGAAGTTGTAAAAAAATTAACTTCGAAGTTTTTTTTAAATTAACCGTGACTGTGTCCCACAGTAAAAAATGTACCGCGAAAAACGTGTAGGTATTTTGACAACCCATATAATTTAATTTGAATTCTCATAAGTTGAGAAAAGTTCGGAAAAAGGCGCAAGTACTGAAGCCTCAGTCAGCGAGCCCGACACGCTATTGTCTGGTTTTTTTATCAATATTGAATGCCGTGCCACAGAGTAATATAAGACAAGAATATACTTTATTGTACCAGAAAAAACATAATTATACAAAACATTTACAAAGATACAGAACAACAGCAAGATTTTTTGTGCAATAAAGTGTAACAACAACAACAACAACTGGCGGCAAGGGTATACTCGTATATCCGTTGTCTGAAAGACGCGGTATTTGATCTCAACTTATTAGAAGTTGGTATTGCACCAGCCTTCTATATAAAGGTGTACTGTTAGTGAGTTTATTGTAATATCTTCTCAATGCGATGTTGTTTCTACCTCGAGGTACTTCACGAGTGGGCTCCATTCAAGGCTAAGCGTGTCCGATCAAAAGGTAGAGTCGAATCGCGAAACACAGGGTTTCCTACATCGACATCACGCTTGACACTTGACCTGCCCTTTTGTAACGTAACGTCCACTCTATTGGGTCAACCGTTTTGACGATTCCAAAGTATCAAAATAAATATATAAATAAATGTTTTTAATTTCATTGTTGCAATTGCTGAACTACAATTATTTGTTTCAAAAACATTATTCTGCAGACATTATATTAACTGAAACTAATCTAAATACTGTCCATAATATTACCATAAAATAATTATTTACTTAGTTAACTGTTCAAAATCTGTCCGATCCCTATTCCGTGTTTAAATTAGCGCAGTGTGGTTCCTTTTGATTGCGTATTTTGAAAGCGGTATTTTTTTTTATCGTCTTGTTACTATAATAATATCTCGGACCTACCGAGTATAAACGAAAAAAATCGGTGAAGCTTTTTTGGAGGAGTTCGATAACATACAACGTGAGACGAGAAAGTTATATATTAGAAGATATATGCACAAATGTGTTGATTCGGAACTTTCGGAAGCACATCTTTTTAAAAAGTGAAGCTAGTGATTTGTCAGGATAATGGCAGGTGGCAGTCCCGGTCTCTGTCTACCCTTTTGGGATACAGGCGTGAGCTTAATATGTATTTGCATGTATTTTCTTAAAACACTAGATATTGTTTCGACTTCATAGAGGTTTCAAAAAGCAAACGGTTTTAAATTTCTTCCTACTGTGAAATAGAAAGCGTGAAATAGATAGGTGTAATTTTTAGCAGGACATCTATAAAAGCTTTGACCCGCCGATTTTAGCCTCTCGTCCCATCGAAATAAGACTCACATCAGCGTTATAATCTTCATCTTCGTTCACAATTCCGTGGCTTATTCTCGTCCTGAGTGGAGGAAGTAAGGAATTGAATAATTGGTCCGATATATGCCTGTCGAGGTCGGTAGCCAGTTATAAGTCTGTACGTTTCTTTGGGAGAAACTTCTTTTATGGACATTTTGATGATAATTCCGAAACCGAAACGGGCGTGCCTGCATGCAACGACTAATGAATGTCGATGAAACGAACGTGATCTGTCAGGATTATGGCAGTCCCTGGTCTCTGCCTACCCCTCTTGGATACAGGCATAAGCTTATTTATGTATGTGTACCCCCACAAGTTCCTCTCTGCAATTACATACCTACATGTAATTTCAGGAAGGCCTTATCGCAATGAGGATGCTTATCAGCTCCCCATCCACTGCGAGACGACTAGTCTAACCAACCAGTGCTAAGCCATTGACTTAGAGATTAGACATTTTGAGATTTTTTACGATACCTAAAGGGGACACCCGTACCTATATTAGTAAAATGGTCTCAACCTGGGTGTTGTGTAATGTTCTTTGCCTGGTTACCACAGGGCATCCTAGTTTGGGACCAGGTCAAGTGATTGTATTGCGTGGAAAACAAAACTACATACATACATAAGCTCACGCCTGTATCCCAGAGGGGAAGGCAGAGACCAGGGACTGCTACCTGCCACGATCCCGACAAACCAAAAACAAAACTATCTATCTAGAAATTAAACTACCTAACTTTAAGTGTTTACAAAATTGAAATGGCAATTGGATGAAAAACATCTGGGACGAAAAAATCCTGACAAATTCTGGTACTTTCTACCCGTCATTCCTAATATTCGGTCAACAAATTAAATCTAGGTAAATGAAAATACTGACAAGTAGGTATAAATAGCGGTTGCATACTATGTAGCTTAGATATGTAATATTTTCATGTAGTTTTACAATGTGTGGTGTGCAATAAAGAGTATTTAATCTATTCTAGTCTGATAGTTTGATTTTGGGAAAGTCAATCTAGAGTCAGGGCAATTTCTCAGGAAAGAGCCTTACCTAAATATGTACTTACTATAATTCTCAATTCAGAACTTCTCGTTAGAAATTTACCGTTACTAAAATAAATACCAAAAATAAAAATTATCAATCCAGTCCAGAAACCAAGATCTATTTTGAGAATTTAATACCACCCCTTATCACTTGACAAAGATTTGTATTTACTTGGCGATTATGTTAAAGGTTATCGCGACAATGATGTAACGGAAACAGCTTTGTGTTAGAGCATGAAAATAAATGTGTAAGTATGTATAATTATTTATAGTTGCTGTCAGGATGGTGGCACGTGACCTCAGAGTAAGATATCTGTGTAAATGGCAGTCCCTTGGTCTCTGCCTACCCCTCTGGGATACCTACAGGCGTGAGCTTATGTATAATTAAAAACTCACCCAAATATGTTTGCTACTCAAGTATACAACTGTGTTAGTAAAATGACGTAAAAGACTTGAATACTTTCATCGCCCACAATGGGCGTTTTCCTTTATTTTTTTTTCTTAGTTCCTTGAGATACACTAGATGGCGTCATTCGTTTCTTCATACGAATTTGTGATTCGTAGCAATCAATGTCAAAGTCAGTCCACAGATCACTAAACAAGAGAAGGAACCAGGGTTGCTATTCGGACGAGGTTTCTCGTAATAAAAATAAAAATTCAAACCCACAATCCATAGCAATGACTCCAAAGTATCCAAAAGCGCACTTATCACCAAACGACAACAGCATTTTTTTGTTTCAGTATTCAACCATCACAAATTCCACAGAACCATAGTATTATTTTTTGCTTTGACGTTTATTATTACGGTACGGCAGCGCCACCTAGGGACACCAGGGCACCATCCTTTTAAAACTAAATTTGACATAAGGAAAAACGCTCATTGTTGCGCACTACGGAGTAGAAAATAAAATCGTAGTCGGGAAAAATGTCAAATAAGGTCGACCCTTACAAATCAACTTCAACCGTAAGAACATGAATAATTATTGCGATCGACTTTGAAACAAAAATATAAAGGTTTATCTGTTGTAAATTAAAAATTATTTGCGTGCACAGTGGGGACTCTGCCGAGCCATGACCACTAAAGATGGTCAAATGCCCTCTCCACGATTTGGTGTGGCAGGAAAAGCAACCTAAATATGTACGCCAATGCTGTATCTATTATTAATACACATGACGACCTCTATGGCGCAGCGGTTAGCGCATCTGCCTACCATGCGAGAGGTCCAGGTTTCGAACCCCAGGTCTTGGATGTTTACATGTTTGTGACGTCGCTGTTTCTGGTTCCCACGACACAGGGTATCCTAGCGTGGGGCAAGAAGCCTGAACGTAAATTTTTATGTTTACTATTGTGTAGCTACAGAAATAATAACTAGTAATAATCACTAGCACTGGATCTCAAACTAGGATACCCTTTACTATGATAACCAGGCAAGGACAAATATGGAAACAATGTCATACAACATATCCGTATGTACATTTAATGCGGATATGTTGTATGACATTGGTTGTAGAATAACCTAGGTCCGGCCCCCTCTGCGAAAATCAGCGCTGAAGGCTTGTCTTTCAGCATAATGCTGAGCCAGCTGCCATTTATACCTAACAGCAGTGACACGCCGTGACCTTTATTTTCCTCCTGTATTTTTGTTTTGTACTATTTTTTGGTTTAATTTTTGGACTTATTTTGTTTTTGTGGCGTGTGTTCTGTTTTTATAATAAAATTTTCTTCTTCTTCTTCGATTCGAACCCACGACCTCCGGCATGGTCATTAGAAGTGGGACCAACGAGGCGGTAAAAATGCTGTAGAAGTTACAATAGGGTTTCTAATCTAGTTTGGTTAACGTCACACTTACGTATTGCTCGCTTAAGCCAGGGATTTATTTGCCTTGTCAAAAAATATACGTAGGTACGTACCTCTGCTCAAACTATGTGCGATAAGATATTTTAGTCAAAATATGTAACAGAAATAGCCGGGTATCTGGTACATCAAACCATGAAATATGCTATGATATTAGGTGATATCAGGAAGGAAGTTATCAGCTTTAGTTGGGCAGAATTATAATTGACCAAATAGTAGCGATTAGCGAATGGCAAGATAAAAGTGCCCAATGTCCTTTTCGGGCTCGTAGCACCAACATTTTTATCCCCCTGGTTTTTCGAGTTCGCAGGACCAACATTATGCTTTTAAAAAAGAATTAGTTACATACACATACTACATAAGCTCACGCCTGTATCCCAGAGGGGTAGGCAGAGACTGCCACCTGCCACGATCGTGATAAATCACTTTCGTCGTTGCATTCACGCACGTCGTTTTTGGGGTACTTTTTATCTTGCCAAATAGGGGATGTATTAGCAAACTAATACATCCCCTATTTAATCAACAATTCTCCAAGATAAAAAGAACCCACGTGCGTGCATGCAACGACTAATGAAAGTTGATGAACCGTAAGTAATCTCTCAGGATCGAGGTAAGTGGCTGTCTCTGCCTACCCCTATGGAGTATAGTGTGAGTTTATGAAGATAACTTCCACACAATACAATCACTTGACACAGGTCCTAGCTAGGATACCCTGTGCTATGGTAGCCAGGCAAGGACATTACAAACTAGGAAAAACACCTAGACTGAGGCTAAATGTACGACGGCCCCCAGTGGGAATGGAACCCACGACCTCTGTCCTGGTAGGTTAACCTTAACGGCTAGACCAACGAGGCAGCCAGGGCAGTCAAATTATGCATGTTATTAGTGGACAAAAATAGTAATTTTTGATCCTTGAACCCAAAAAAATAGGAGCATATTGTGAAGCTTACCCAAGGCCTACATTCTGTTAATGCGTTGTAGTACAATGACAACTGCGTGAACTTCCGATTTAAGTTTAATTGCCGCTTCAAGTCTACGCGCTGTAGGCGTCAAAAAAATTGTGTGAAAAAACACATCACGTGACTCAACCGTGTATCTGTCATCACACTAATATTATAAACGTGAAAGTTTTTGTGTGTGTTTATATGTTTGTCAGTCTTTAGCGCTGAAACGGCTGGACGGATTTTAATAAAATTTGGTATGGAGTTAGCCGATACCCTGGATTAAAACATAGGCTACGTTTTACCGCGGGGAAATATCTTATTCCTACGGGAAAATCGATGAACCGCGGGTAACACCGCGGGGCACAGCTAGTCGAACTATAATGCACTAACAGAATCGAGACCCAGCTCTCGTACTGTCATTTCTTATGTTCAGTCGACAGCAGATCAGCATTTACATTTTAGTTGCCAAGTCACCCGTGACAATACCGAGTAGAGTGACTCTACCTACAACTAGATTTCTATTTGTATAACTCCAGTGGTATTTACCAACTTTGTCCCACATTATAACATTAGGCAAGTTATGTGCCAATGTGTGTTCTCTCCAAACATTTCAGATGCGAAGGTAAGCCGATATCGTTCCACAGGATTATTTTGTCAGAGTGAGTGACGGGACAGAGCTGTGCGTGACTCGTGGTGCGTGACTCGTTTCAGGTTTCTTTGTCAGCGACTTTTACAGACGACTACACTAACTAACAAAGAACCAGTTTCTGAATTAAGAATTTATCTATAATTTCGCTACAAGTAACTACTCAACTATACGTAACTACTCAACTGCAGAAAAGAACGTCAGAACGTTACTTAAGTATTTAATCAGTGAAATTCATAATTCAGAAACCCGTAACTAAAATAGCTAAAAGAGTCTCTCTCTTCTAACATAAGCAGCCTTTCATATCCTACCTAATGCAAGGCTGCTTCTACTTAGTCAAATTCTCAATTCAGAAACCGGCCCTTAGAGCCGATTTCTGAAATGTGAATTTCGCTAAGTAAATACTCAGCTGTAGGGCTGTCTCATCAAATTTGTCAGAAAATAACGTGACAGAACGTTACTTAAGTATTTACTTAGCGAAATTCCTAATTCAGAAACCCGTAACTTAAATAGCTAAGAGAGTCTCTCTCCTATCATAAGCAGCTTTTCATATCCTAATGCAAGGCACAGGCCTGTAAGGGCCGGTTTCTGAATTGAGAATTTACACTAAGTAAATATTTAAGTATCGTTCTGTCACGCTCTTTTCTGAGAACTTTGACGAGACAGCACTACATTTAAGTAGTTAAGTAGTTCGCTCTAATATTGATCCTAAATCATCGTATAAGCCTGCATTTGGGCACGATTATAAGCGTACTTGATTTAATATCATTCTAATATCAATCTTATTGAATGCTGTTTACCATTATAGTAATCTAGCCAAAACTAATTTAAGCTGCTTTAGGCTAATATCGCTTTTACCTAAGTATCTTTTAAGAATACGTAGGCTAAAATTGGTCTTACTTAAGAAGATTCTTAGTATCATCAATCTTATTTTAGTTTGACGTAAGACCAGAAAGTCTTCGCGAAACAATTCATTGTAATGGCTGCTTGTGTGATAAATGCAGCGTGACAGTAAAAATAGCAAATAATAAAACTGTCTTTATCGTCTGGTGTTTGTTTATATTTAATAGTAAATATTCTCGTGGGAATAATTATTTACTGTAAACTAGACCCTGTTTTACGCTTTAAATTTCATGCCCCTTATCAAATATTACATTTTGTATATTATTTTTCTTTTTTTATTGTATTGATTTTTGCGTCCTCCTATATTTGCATTGTCCTAAAGCACTATTAGACTACATTTGCATTCTGAATACCAATGGTACGGCCATGTTGTATTAATTAGGGTTCCTTAGGTAATAATAGAACCTTAATTTTTTTTTTTTTTCAACTTAAGTAAATGTATTTTTATTTAAGCGACAAGGTTACTGATGTCAATGGGGATAAGGATGGGTATGAGTATGGGGATGGTGATGGGGATGAGTATGGAGATGAGAATGGGGATGAGTATGGGGATGGGAATGGGAATGAGTATACGGATGGGGATGGGGATGGAAATGGGGAAGGGGATGGGGATGGGATGGGGATGGGGTTGGGGTTGGGGATGGCTATGGGGATGGTTATGGGGATGGGGATATGAATGGGGATGGGAATGGGGATGGGCATGGGAATGGGGACGTGTACAGGGACGGGAACGGCAACGGGGACGGGGACGGGGATGGGGACTGAACAAGGATGGGGCCGGGGACGGGGACGGGGACGGGGACGGGGACGGGGACGGGGATGGAGACGGGGACGGAGACGGGGACGGGGACGGGGACGGGGACGGGGACGGGGACGGGGACGGGGACGGGGACGGGGACGGGGACGGGGACGGGGACGGGGACGGGGACGGGGACGGGGACGGGGACGGGGACGGGGACGGGGACGGGGACGGGGACGGGGACGGGGACGGGGACGGGGACGGGGACGGGGACGGGGACGGGGACGGGGACGGGGGACGGGGACGGGGACGGGGACGGGGACGGGGACGGGGACGGGGACGGGGACGGGGACGGGGACGGGGACGGGGACGGGGACGGGGACGGGGACGGGGACGGGGACGGGGACGGGGACGGGGACGGGGACGGGGACGGGGACGGGGACGGGGACGGGGACGGGGACGGGGACGGGGACGGGGACGGGGACGGGGACGGGGACGGGGACGGGGACGGGGACCGGGACGGGGACGGGGACTGAACGGAGTCGGGGTCGGGAACAGGGATGGGGGTGGTTGCCTGTTTAAAATAAATAGAAATTCATTTTCACTAAGATCAGTTTTGTCACACACTTTCATCAATATCGTATATAAGCAGAACCTGCAGAACCCTCACTAATATTTTTGTCCCCACATGCTTGTCATGGCAGCAACAGAACATTTGAATTATTTATCATTTCGTACTTCTTCTGAACTTGCCACCGATACCCACAAGGACTTATGCGTTTTTTATTCCAATTTTTGTAACAAAATTGAAAATTACACTTTCACTTGGCCAAATAAATCTAGCCCTTCCAGGATCGGTGTAAGATTAAACTATCTTATATTGATCTTGTGTATCGTATTGTAAATGTATTGATCCAATATCACTCTTATATCTTACTAAACAAGTGATGATAATCTTATTATAGGTTTCAATAAGATCAAAAACAATCATACTAAAAATACTCTTATGCAATGCTGATATTAGACATCTAGCTCTTCCAGTTGTGTTCCCAGGATCGATGTAAGATTAAACCATCTTATATTGTTCTTGTGTATTGTATTGTAAATGTATTGATCCAATACTCTTATGCAATGCTGATATTAGACATTAAAATTTTATATCAGCATTCATCAAGTCCATTATAAGATCAAATGAGCTAGAGGCTTAAAATAGTTTTATAATATGCTCTTATATTTGTATATAAGACCAATCAATAAGACTGAGTGTTCTTGAGTATGTAGTGACTTGTTCTAGACTGATATAAGAACGAAGACATGTTACAAAACAATTATAAGAGCGCTTTAAGACTACCACTCTTATACAGTGTGCACCCTGAGACTATTTTGCTGGTTACCCAACCAGCGAACCTAGCGAACTCAATTTGTGTTTTTTCAAGAACCCAAATAAACATAAACATTTACATACAGGCACATACATTGCTTCTGGCCCCACACTAGTATACCCTGTGTTGTGGGAACCAGATACAGCGATATCACAAACATGTAACACTTTGAATAACATACATTGTTATGGGTCAATTTACGCCTTGTAAGTTGCAAATTAGTTTTTTGGAGTTAGCGTGCAG
Source organism: Yponomeuta plumbellus (assembly GCA_947310845.1). Lineage (NCBI taxonomy): Eukaryota > Metazoa > Arthropoda > Insecta > Lepidoptera > Yponomeutidae > Yponomeuta > Yponomeuta plumbellus. Next base: position 21,543,620 of record OX371203.1, read on the forward strand.
TGTTCACAATGTTTACCCATATGTGTAGTTTGTGTGGGTACTGCGGTATGACCGCGATGTGCCTGGTGGCACCCGATGGATTGAATCATCGCGGCTAAAATAGAAACCATGTGCTCTTCACGGTATTGATGGAAAACAGAAGGGCTACTCGGCTGCAGAACAAAGTATTTGTTTAAACATCTTCAGCACTTATACATAGAGATAGTACACTAAAGTATTGTTTATTCATGTACATACATGGGAAAAAGCTTACTACTCTGTTGTTGAATATCTGGACGAACAAACGTATTGACAATTTACTTATTATCGATGATGTCTTATTAATTTTTTTGGATTATTATTATTGACTTAAATTTCATCCATAATATGGACTTATTGTATTAGGATTATTTTTATGTTAATTAAGCTAAGCATTTGTTTAGATCTTGTATTTCTAAGATTATTTGACGATGTTGTTATACAAACTGAATAAATGAATATGAATAAAATACGAATAAGTTAAACAGATCTTTATATACCTACAGTGGACCCCCGGTAGTCCGGTCCGGACCCTGTCTAATCCGGTGCCCCCTGAAATCCGACTTGCCTACATATTATTTTAAATTTAATTTTTTTGAAGATATTGTAGATAATGTAGATAGTACCTACATGATTGAACAGGTTACATCTTTACATCATCAATCCATTATGTCAACCCATATGTAACGTATCGTAGAATACCAGAATATAAGTGAACCCTGTATGAAGCATTCTGCCGATGCGCTACCATCGCTTAATAATCGTGGTGCACATTGTATGACACAGTCAGCATAGATAATATAGGTACCTAATATTCTTGTTTTTCTTAACAGACAAGAATATGAAGGAACCCTTTTCAACTTCCTAAAAAAGACATTTTCCAGCAGAGCAAACATAATTATTCTTCTCCGATCCTAGGGGAGCATATAAGGGCCTCAATCACAGATTTCCACTTCTGACGGTCGTTCGTGGTAACTTCCAATTCACCCCAGCTAGTGTCGATTGCACAGATCACCCCCACTTTACACTACAAAACGGCATTAAAATTACTGTTTTCTTCGGAAAATATTTTTAAGGGTCTTAATTATTGCACACTACGCGCGGGTCTGAAACTTGGTCTTTACTGAAGGAGCGCATTCAAGTTTTGTTTCGTAAGGCGCTATTGAGCCTATGCGTGGTGCACGACGCTTGCCCTGTATGCGGAATCTATTGGAGGTGATCTGTGGTCGATTGACTTGGCCTCTTGGCTATAGATATTTTCCAGGTTATCATTGCCCCCCCCTTTTTCGGTAGCCTACGGCTACGGGGTAAGGTGAGGGCTTGTCTGGTCAAGCATCTCTTGTCCCGGCGTAGTGTGTGGCCTATCCAGCGCTATTTCCTATCCAGGAGTTCTAGGTGGACCAGAATATCTCCAGTATCTGTCTGAGATATTTGTTGACAAAAGAAAGATTTGAGGATACATAAAACATAAACATTTACATTGCTTCTGGCCCCACAATACCCTGTGTCGTGGGAACTAGAAACAGCGACATCCAAGACCTGAGGTTTTTTTTGTTACCATCCGGGATTCTAACCCGGAACCTTGGACAGACCTACTTCCAAAGGTTGCATCCAGGGCTCGACGTGCGGTCCCCTGCTGTGGAACCTGTTACTCGACCCTTTGCTCCGGCGAGGTGGGGACCTCGAAGCTCACCTGCAGGCGTTCGCGGATGATATTTTAATTATCGCCGCGGCGCAGACTGCGGGTGAGCTTGGAAGGATCCTGAACACCGCGCTGGAAGCCGTGTCAGAGTGGGGAGACGCGGCTAAGATGAGGTTCGCCGCTCGGAAGACCCAAGCTATGGTGGTCACCAGGAAGCGCGATGTAATCCCACCCAAACTGAGTCTTGGAGGGGAGGACATCGCGTTCTCGGACGAGATCACCGTCTAACGATCGACAAGAACCTCAATTTTCATAGCCACCTCAACAGAGTCTGCGGCAAAGCCATGGCTAGGTTCCAGATGGTGTCTAGAGCGGCCAGGGCGACCTGGGGCTTAAATGCCGATATCGTCCGGCTGCTCTACACTACCGTCATAGAGCCGACCATTCTCTATGCGGCCAACGTCTGGGCACCTGTCGCGCAGCGCGCGGGCGTCAGGGCCGTGCTCGACAGAGTGACCAGGGCCTTTGCGATCCGCATTGCGAAGGCCCATCGCACCACCTCCCTCACAGCAGCCGTCCTACTGGCGAGGCCCTTCAACTCTACGAGTTGAAAAGGGGGAGGCCCCTCGCCTCGCTGCCGGGCCGGGACGTCGAGAGCCGCTGCAGACCGTTCACGCTGGCACACCCCACTCGCAGGACTCCGGTCGAATTCGAGGAGGTGGCCAGCGTGGAGGAGCTCAGCAAGGTGCCCGACGACTGGCCCCAGGCCTACACGGACGGCAGTAAGATCGAGGGTAAGGTGGGGGGAGCGGTCACTCTGTGGAGAGGCGGCGCTGAAGTCCGCACCAGGGGGTTCAGGCTCGAGGGATTCGCCTCCGTCTTCCAAGCGGAGATGGTGGCGATTTCCAAGGCAATTTCCTCTCGACCTCGTTGCCGGGGGACCCGTTCCCATCAGGGCGAGTATTCTGAGCGACTCTAGATCTGCTCTGGAGTTGCTCAGGAGCACCTCGCCCACACACCCGCTGGCCGTGAAGGTCCACGGCCAGCTGGCGAACATACAAGAAAACGGGGGCCTGATCCGGTTCTACTGGATCAAGGCCCACGTCGGGATCCCCGGCAACGAACGAGCGGATGAGTTGGCCAAGAGGGCGGCGTTGTCCCGCAAAGACGAGGCAGCCTACGACCTGTATCCCGTCTCACACGCAAAACTGCAGGTGAGACGGGAGACGGTGGCAAAGTGGCAGATCCGATACAGTGAGTCTGCCACAGGCCGCGTCACCTCACTGTTCTTCCCGGACGTGGCATCGGCCCACAAAGTCCTTGGCAAATTCACTATGTGCAATGCCAAGGCGCAGCTCCTGACGGGGCACGGCGGCTTTCGAGCGTACCTCCACAGGTTCAAGCTCGCGGGGAGTCCGTCCTGCATCTGTGATGACGAGACTCCCAAAACGCTGGATCACCTGTTGGAGGAGTGCCCCCGTTTTGGAGCTGCAAGGGCCGATTGCGAGATACTCCTGGGAGAGGCGGTGAGGTGCGAGGCATTCGCCGCCTTTATGGCCAACTCCAAGAGTCGAGACGCCTTCCTCGCCTTCGCCCTGGGTGTGACGCCCGCGGCCTCAAAGGCGAATGGAAGACCCTTCTTCCATTCGCCTTTAACCCGGGCGACCCAAATATCGACTTTCTTTTTTACAACTTTTACAAATTTAATATGGTCAGGCCGAGCGAGAGGGGAAGTTGTTATACAGATAAATAAAATTTTAAGTTGCCAATCATTATAGGACCCCGGCGCCTTGCTTGTGACTACTCGACGGAGTAGACAGAGATAAGGCGCCGGGGAACACACCTAATATTAAAAATATAAGAACCTGGCAAATGTATTTTATTTTAATTAAATTAAATTTTAATTTGAATTGTAACTTAGGACAAGTAATGATATTTTATCCCAATTTAATGATAATTATTATAATCTAATGACATAGCATTTTAAGTTAATATAATTGTAATCTAATGTTAATTACACCATAATGTATGTTTGCAATTTTATCATATGAATGTGAGTAATCTAATTTTATTGTATTTAAATTTTAACTTAATCTTTGACATTATGTAATTGGGTTTGGAGAAAAAAAAAGTCATATTACTATACCCTGTAAAAAAAAAAGAGAAATGAAAAAGACAGACAAAGAGGAAAAGGTAAAAGACATACACCTTATACAAGGAAAACAAAAAACAAACCCCATTAGATTAAGAGCTATTAAATCATTATTATATCATTACTTTAATCAAAGACACTTTAAATAAAGACTCAAGGTTGCCACAAAATTAATAGTGGCAGTATCCCTTACAAAAAAAAAAAACCCGGAACCTCTTGCATGGTAGGCAGATGCGCTAATCGCTGCGCCACAGAGGCTGTCACAGATACTTCATCATGATCATCTACCCATTATGTCTCCACCGAAGGGCACGGGTCTCTGCCCTGAGGAAAGTATAGGCCATACTCCACCACGGGAGCCTAGTGCGGATTGGTGGAGGATTGTAAGACTAGTGGCTGGTCTTACAGTCAGAAGTTTTCAATCCGCCCCATGGCCTCGGCTTAACGACTGCCATCTATCGACGGCAGCCGGCACCAACTGCTTAATGTGCCTTGCGAAGCACGGATCCGCTCGGTAAAATGCCACTAGAGTTCGGCCGCTGGGAGTATACGATCCTGACACCTGTCTGTTTCATATGACTAGTGATGGGAGAAAATCAACGTTATCATTCCTTACGTTATTCTTAACTAGCTTTTGCTATTGACTCACGATTAAGTAGTTTTGTTTTTTAGACGACCTTCACTCAGTCATCTCTTGTGCCATTTTCGCAGGAATTTTAGAAGGGTCATCATCTTTTTTGTGCCGAATGGCGGTGAAGTGTTGTGGCGAGCTGTGCGACCCTTTATTTGAGCCCAGATCAGCTCAATCGCTTTGTACGGCAGTGGTACGGAGAGATTCTGAGAGCGCGATGATCATTTTCTAAAGCCTGCATGTTCATCAATTTTGTATCGTTAAAGGGACCGTTATTATTTTCGTTATTTTTGGTACGTCACTACAAAAAAATACGGTTGACATAACCTTGTGACAGCGTAGTAAGGATTTTACGCACGAACACTAAACATTGATTTCTTCTTATTTAACACTTAAATCACTGTGTAAAATATAACATTGATTGTAAGTTTACACAATGATATAGTTTCAATGACAATTATTTGTTAGTAGGATAAATAGGACATAAAAATCTTTTAATCGAAAATTTTACGCCACTTCAAGGTTACGTCGTCCGTTCTAACATGACCTGTCAGGATCGTATTCTCCCAGCGGCCGGACGGTAATGTCACAGATACTTATGTGAATAAAAATTCTCTGACAAACGAACCGCAAGAATAAATATTTGAATAATGTTAGTTACTATTTGACTTGACTTTCTCAAAAGGTGTAAGTGTATCTAGCCTAGCGCGGATCCGTAAGTAACTGTTCTTTGGACAAAGAAGAGCACAAAATAACATGTTCACCTAATGTGTGGTCGGAAAAACCTACAAAAGTCCTCAACTCAACTGACGTGACGCAAACGAGGAATAAGTAGGTAAACTAACTATTATTCCCCGCAGCTGGACTCCAATTACCACAAGATATAGCCTCCGGTCTGTTTGCCGGACTGAGCCACTAGTGAGACTTGACCTCCGGCTTCATAGCACGTTGACTAGAAGGTAGGTCTTGTTATAACTGCGTGAGCTTTTATTGACAAACCTCGCCTCGCCTAGTTTTATGTCTACCCTCGCTTCTAAATGTTTTCGGCGGCGGCATGGCAATTCAATAAGTTTGGCTGGCAAACACACCGACCTCTTTGTCTTCGACAAGGAGCGGCTACTGAGAAAATATGGGAAAAAAATCACTAAAATCAACGTCAGGTGTGGCCAAAGTTTGTTTTGATGTTCAGAACTCAACATTTTAAATTGACGTTAAAATAGTGTAAGTAGTGATGTCCAAAATGAGGGTACAATAGAAAAAAGTGTTATCGATGAAATTGTTCTTTATCGTAGCATAAAATTTTAGTTTAGATTAGATGCATTAAAGTAAGAACTTCTTTGTATATATTGATAAATAGAAGCCTATAATTCATTTTTATCTTTACTTTTAATACATTTTAACTTTGATGTTGCCCGTAACTCCTATGATAAGTAAGTACCTGGGTGACCGAGCTTTGCTCGGTACTTTTTTTTGTAATATAAAATATGTAAAATAAACTTAAAATAATCCTTTTTCAAAAAAAAAAGAACTTGGAAAAAAACCATCATGACTCGAACCCTGTCTCTTGAAATCGGCCCGAAACGGGTCGCCCGTTTTCCCGTCAGAACTATTCCAACCTTGCAGGTGGACGCGAAATTTACCTCTGTATGTTATTATAGCAAATTTCAATTGCCTTAAAACACGGATAAAACAACGTTTTCTAAAAATGTAACCTAGTTAGATCAATTAAACGCCCCCGAATGCCTACAAAATTTCGTGAAAATCGTTGGAGCCGTTTCCGAGATTCTGATTATATATAAATATATATACAAGAATTGCTCGTTTAAAGAGATTAGATTATATTTGATTAGTTCATCGATTGTTATTATTGTTAATTTCCACAAACTAACAATTAAAATAGCTATGACATTGTTATCCGTAACTAAGTGCCTGCGGCATAAAGATATGTTTGTTGTAGAGAAGTACTTTATTCAAAGGTCATAGAATTACATCATGGAACCTGTTCTCGGGTAATCCTCTTCGTACCTTCGACCCCTCTAAAAGAAGATTATAAAAAAACAAAACAGTCTTTGTTTGTTCAACAGACTGATATCATTATTATAAAGAAAGTAAACAGTCAACACGTCTAAAGACAAACAACTTTCCGAATCTATTTCACAAAGAGACTAATTTCTAGTAAAATAATATACCTACATGTTCCGAGAAAATCCTGAACAATGGACTATTGAGTCGCCGTGATAAAGGTGGTGTCAAATAACAAAACACAACCACCCATCAAATTATCATAGGTAGGTCGTACCCAGGTATTTTACAGCCTTGTGATTGAGATTTCATGTATACTTAGTGGGAATACTTCGGAGTATTCTGTCCGAGCCCTATATGGCTCGGAAACGCCTGTATTATTTATGATTTTTTTAAGGATAGCTCATTAAGATCTCTGTAGCGTTGATATTATTATATGATTAGGTTACGATGGGGCTGACATGCTCGTTCTGCGAACAAAGATCCTAAATAAGTTAAAAAAAAATCTATCTCTTCTCTATACCGGGTGTCCCAAAACTCGACGTCAACCCGGAGCCGGGTGAAAAGGCAAGTCAATCTGGTTGTCAGAAAAATATAAAAAAAAATCTAAGTTGTATGATTTTTTTTTCAATACAGTCAGTTAAAACTAGGCAATTTTTTATTTTGAAAGTTTTTCTAGGAAATAAGTCCTATTTTTTATGCAAGCTGGTTTCAAAATTTTGATTACAGTTTAGAGAAGCATTATTCAGGGTTACACAGCAAAAAAAATAATTGGATAAAGTAAAGATTTGTGGCAACAGGAGTAAAAAGGCTGTCACAGGGTGTGTAATTTTGCGATTTTTAAAAAAATGCCTATAATTTTGAAATCATACAACTTAGATTTTTTTTTATATTTTTCTGACAACCAGCTTGACTTGCCTTTTCACCCGGCTTCGGGTTGACGTCGAGTTTTGGGACACCCGGTATATATAAAATTCAAAGTCCTGACTGACTGACTCACTCATCAACGCCCAGCCCAAGCCGTTTGACCTAGGAAGCTGAAATTTTGCACAGAGGATTTATATATAACGTAGGCAAGGAATAAGAACGTATTTTTTGAAATTCAACCCCTAAGGGGGCGAAAAGGGTTGCCAAAATTTGTATGGGAGGTTTAAAAAAAGTTGTCTGATTTTCTTCAAACTTAAAATAAATACTCTTCAATACAATTGATTGAACACGTGTTTCACCGTTTTTCTAAATTCAACCCTTAAGGGAGTGAACGGGGTGGCAAAATTTTGAACTAAAGTCCACGCGGATGGAGTCGCGGGCGAAAGCTAGTATACTATAATCGCAGAATATATATGTATAATATCATATCGCGAAGTGAATGTAAAATTGGACGTAATTTAGCAAAATGGTTCCAACCCACACAAAGCGAGTTTACATACATATTCATCGGATCGCTATGAAAGTCTTTAAGAAAGAAAGTATTCATAGTATCATAGTGATAATTTTGTTATATTTAAGTAAAAAATACCATGTTGTGGGTACCTACCTTTTTGCTAAGCCACGTCCATTTTAAACGTTGCGAATCGAAAATATTGATAATAAATAAATTATTACATAGGACAAGTCCTGAATTCTCAGAAAGAACATATGATTAGATTATAACTCTAAGAAATATTAGTACATTGTTCGTCATCCAGCTTTTTTATGTAATAGTATATTATACTTACTTGTAGGTAATATACCTACCCAATGTGGATAATATCCGGTGGACGTAAGTATATTCTTATCCGACTGCAAAACTAAAGGAGGGTTATATTATTCGTATTTGTGTATACGAGTATATGTTTCTTTATGACCAAGCAGTAGCTTAAAGGTTGGACAAAATCCGAATCAGGGATTTAACGAGGCATTTGTCAATGAGTGTAATAACGTTATGAAAAACAACATGGCTTCAGTTGTCATGTTGTTAGTAATTTGTTTAGCATTTAAGATAAAACAATACTATAAAATAAAGAACTGTCCGTATGTCGCCAGATTAAGGATAGCGTCACTCTTCATTCCGTGGATGTCGTAGTACAGGTCAGTTATCTAAAGCTGGCACGTTCACAGTACTCACACTTATGCAATTTCACTATACAGTATGTTTAAAAATAAATGATTTTGATTCAAAATGCGACTCTAGTTTAAGTGTAGACTACAGTTAGGTTTTAGTAAGATGGGTGCGTTGTAGATAAATAAATACAAATATACATATGTGTTACTTGTTATAATATATTTTTAGCAAATTCGATCGAAAAGTATTAAAAATAAGGTGGAATCAATGGTCTCAAAATAGTAATAATTTTCAATAAATTTTCACATGAACAAAAATAATTTCACCTAAGAAAATCTTTACCAAAACAGAAAATAATTATCCCAGAAGTCCTCAACAATTTAATTATAATTTAATTATGTAACAAAGGGTCACGGACGCTCAGTGGTCAGTTACTGGATGAATGCGCCGTTTTCAGATGAACTAAAAAAAATATCTAATGGCTGTCAAAGGAATGCAATTTTGGACCTCAGCCCAATAGCCATGTGTAACTCCGAAAGGACAAACATTTGGCTGTTGGCGTCATAGTAACTTTTATTCAGCTCGCTGAGACCTATTCGATGATGAATCTATTACACATGGCTATTGGGCTGAGGTCAAAAATTGCATTCCTTTGACAGCCATTCGTTTTTTTTTTAGTTCTTCTGAAAACGGCTCATTTGGAACTACTTTTCTTAGCTGACAGAAAAATATCCCTCATTGAAACGCAATACGGTTGAATACCAAAAAGATCACGCTGGATATATAAACAGTAGCAAAAGTAAAACTATAACTGTCCCCTTCACACTCATAAGCTAGAGAGACGGGCAGACTTTTCATGATGCGCATGCAGTACACGTCACGCCGCGCGCTTATTCACAGACACTACACAAGCGCAACGTGTAAATGTGTTGAACGTGCCAGCTTTACTTAACTGACCTGTACTGCGACTTAAAAATAAATTACAAGGCAAAGATATCTAATTTAAAAGTGTGCAATAAATATTGATTATATTATAATTTTGAATTTAACTTTGTGATGCACTCTTTATTAAAGAAATGTTAAGCCTTAGGTACTCAATTTCTTGTCTCGATTTATTTTATTTACTTGTTACATTTACATACAAGTTGAATTGAATATTGTGCATTTAACTAATCCCAGTTAAGTTAACAAAACTTTATTTCTTAATCAGCTCAGCAAATTAGATTAAGTTATTTGTAATTGCTGAATATGGTTGTGTCAAAGTGCTTAAAAAGTGAAATCACTATCGCAAAAAATACTCGTACGTACGAATAGATCTTCTTTGATTTGCTAAATGTCATTTCCATGAAAATGGAGCTAAGCAAGTCGGTCTGTCTTTTTAGCAGTAGGGTTTTTGTTATATTTCTAACTCTAGTTTTTATTGTGTTGTTTGCCAATTAATAGTTTTACGTGCCATGTTCCATGAAGCATCATTAGGTTAATTATACGAATGGTGCCATCACGTCCGTGTCTAACCTAAATACAAAGCACTGAGGTACGAAAAGCATCTAGTTATGCACGTAATATTTAAAAATGGTTGTAAAACAATGTATCAATTATGTAAATAAGTAACCAGTGGTAATTTTGAGTACCTATTGGTTTAAAATGCAGTAAAGTAACAATTTAGTTTGAAATAAACAAGCAGCTCTCGTACTGAAGATGCAACTCAGTTAATTACTGAGTGAATCAAATTGTTCGGTCGAAGTGCGAGTGAGCGTCAGTTAATTGCGTTATGAGAATGGTAATGCGATTGCGCTCGTTGTCATAATAGGCTCGGCGGGATTGCAGCTTGATAGGGATTTAGGTACCAATAACTTATTATTTTGTATAAAAGTGTAAATTAAAAGTGTAAGCTGCCAAATTTTCGAGCTCTACCACAAATAATACATTTAACGATTGTTATAATAATAATAACTGCCACACAAGACACTCACTTGACCTGGTCCCAAACTAGGATATCCTGTGCTATGGTAACCAGGCCCGGACATTACAAACATGGAAAAACACCCAGACTGAGGCCATTTGTACAAATGTACGGCGGCCCCCAACGGGGATCGAACTCACGACCTTTGTCGGGGAAGGTAAGCGCCTTTTAACGGCTAGACCAACGAGGAAGTTAAAATATTCATATGATTAAACATAAATTGAATAGAGTAGATATTTATGTATTTTTACTTCTTTGATCGATGGAGAAGAGGCGATTTATTTCTGTAACTTTAAGAGGGTAATAAAATAACCATTTGTGGTTGATATCAACGAGGAACCGTTTAGCAACATGCCTCAGACGTGTGCTTGTTGATACAACATTAATCCCAGTTCTATATTTAGCGAGGCACAGAGTAAAGTAAACGTTTTTTATTTGAATTAGTGACGTATTTTTATTTGCAGTACCCTGCTGCTTATCATTAAGTGTCTTTCACTCTGACAGCACCTGTCACTCTGTAATGTTCAAGTATGAAAGTCATGATTATAATAGCATTGAAGAATGGGTGGATTATTGATTTATCTCGAAGTGACAAAGCTTCTCCCGATTATCAGGTACCGTCGACAGCGGATCGACCTTTTTAGGGTTCGGTACCCAAAGGGTAAAACGAACCCTGTTACTGAGACTCCGCTGTCCGTCCGTTATCCGTCTGTCACCAGCATGTATCTCATGAACCGTGATAGTTAGACAGTTGAAATTTTCCCAGATTATATATTTCTGTTCCCGCTATAACAACAAAATAATAAAAAACAGAATAAAATAAATATTTAAGGAGGATCCCATACAACAAACGTGTTTTTTTTCTATTTTTATAATCAGAAATCTATTTCAACGTAAAGAGTTTACATTCTGCTTGTTGAATGTCAATGTACTTATAATGCTAATGTTAGCCGCTGCCTCGGGGCCGAATGTAGTGGAGAAAAAGTCAGCAAAAAACCTCCACTCTGACCATCTTTTCCCAAATCACCTTAAATCTTATACAAAATTTGGTACAAATGTCCTAAGGTCAAAATTCGCATAATATGTTCCGTACCATTCTATTATAATGGTACGGAACCCTGCGTGCGCCAGTCCGATTCGCACTTGACCGGTTTTTTGTTGTTGCAATGTCAACGGTAGCCAAGTAGAGCTCTCATGTCTAAGTTTATCTATTTTTTACTGAACACTAAAAGTAAGTGGAAGAGTAACTCGCTACCGAATTACGCGAGTTTTTTTCGTCCGTAGGAAACTTTAAATTGACTCCTTCTAAGACGATGTCGGCAGGAAGTTCAATATGGTTCAAGACCTGTGATAAAGACAGGTCAGATAGAACGCAGTCGCTTGTTGATACGAAAACCGCATAATATGAATATGAAATCTCTGGCCGCCAAAGCTGAATATCGCGAGTCACAATGCCTTGACTCTTAAGGTCCGATTTCTGAATTGAGAATTTCACTTAGTGAATAATTAAGTAACGTTCTGTCACGTTTTCCGAGAATCCGAGAATTTGACGAGGCAGCACTGCAGGAAGAAATTACGTAGCGACATTCTCAATTCAGAAACTGGCTCTAAAACAGAAATAAGTAAATATCACACGTTACTTTAAACACATATTTGATAGTTGGAGATCGAATGAAAATATTTGAAATAATACTGTACATAAATATATCAGACACGTAAAATCTGGGTATCTGCCAGCTCTTTGTTGCCGGATCTCCTCCCTACCGACCTCGATCACAGTGTAACATCACTAATTAAAACGCCCAATGAAATAATAAACATTAGAGACATGTAAGTCAATAGTAGAAATAATGCATTGGACCTAGATATTAAATTCACACTTTTAGATGTAGGTACCTACTAGATCTGTAACAGTTTACAAGTGGCACTGCTCTGAATCAGTTAGATGAAACATGCACTAATAATTTCCCAGGTAGCTAAACAACTACTAAATTAAATGTTATTAAAAAGTTGAGCAACAAGAAGTTAACGATGTCAAGCCAGCGTTATTGCAACTGCAACATGCAATTTATCAACATAAGCAAACAAAGATACTCACGTCTACAAAATTAAATTTCGTCTTATTCATCGTCAGATCCACACAATAAGTTCTTCAATCGTAGAAAACCACAGAGAAATTAAATCACAAAAGTCCCTTAGCTATGAAATAGGCGGTTCGATGCAACTTTCCAATGCTATCGGAATGTGAAAAATGCAACGTTTGCGCGCAGCCACCGTCCGTCAAGAAACTCGTCCATTTTGCACTTTTGAAAAAAAAAATCAACACCAACACTCGACTATCATCGAAAGTAGTAAAATAGACGCGACGCTTCAACACTTGCCGCAGCAAAACACATGCACGTTGTCTAATTCCGGCCAACTCCAACTTGGCAAAACTACCAAGTCAACTCGTCGAATACAAAAGTAAGTTTTACAATCCACCACCGATGTGGACGGACGTTCGTACACATTCTATAGCGCTTGGTTGTGAGCTAACGAGATAATGCGGCGTGCTTATGTTAGAGAGGGACAGACAACGCGAGTATGGGTTTTAAAAGGGCGAGTTGGCAAGCCACACAGTAGATAGAGAAGGGTATATTTTTATCTGTTTCGCTATATTATCCGGTATCCCGGTTAAGAATTTGTGTATTTGTGTACCGAGGTGTATCGGCGATAACGAACGTGGTCGCAGCCGGCGGTCAGCGAGCGGCTGCTACTGACCTCCATAGATATCTAAACAATAACAGTATTATACGCTTTTGTCTACGGTCACGCACTAATACATTTTTAACTCCACACGTATTAACAAATTAATTAGCATTACCTGTGTTTTCTTTGAAACATTAATTGCTATAGCATAACTAAGTTTTGCTATGTATTTAATTTGTTTAAAACCATAAAACACGCTCTTATTGTGTGACACACAGAGGCGAGAATTGAATAAAATATAGATGCTTTTATAAAAACATGTAACCTTTAAAGCATTCCTCAGATGCAGTTTAAATAATCTGTGACTAAATAAACTACTTAAAAGTGCTTAACGGAATCGTGTCTTCATAAGACCGAAGCTGTGTGTTGGAAGTACACACGCCACTGACTAGACATTTCACTGACTGTACAAAAGTACCATCCGTTGTTAATTCAAAATCAAAGTATCGATAACAAAACAGGAATCTTATAATCGTGGACATCCCTATGCTTTCAAATGTGTTTTTATTGAAGGGGACTGGAAAGAACTAGGTATTATTATTTATTTTAATTTCTCGTGCTCTGCAATGTGGGGGATAATTAGTAGATAGGATAGTCTAGATTGGAAAAAAAATCAATGGAATGCTTTGCCATAGTCTTAGCGCCTGCCATCCTGCTAAGGGCAATTAAAAATAATTCAACTCCAAGTAAATCATTGCTGTTTCGGTACCTGCGAGGGAAGAGCCAAACATGTCTTTGTTTATGAACTGGAGAGATCTTTCCCATCCTCATAATAGTGGGGAATTCCATTAGTGCAACCGAAACCGGCAGAAACTACAGCAATAATTACTGAAATCGGGAATCATCCAAAGATCAGTTGGTTAACGATAAAAAATCAGGTAGATGTGACCCATGCGGCAAAATCCTATAAAGCCTTGAGGTCTGTCCGTTGGGTTCTAAAAAAGATTTAAATATTTACTTTTTGGAAAAACCTATTATTTAATAAATATGTAATTTTCCACTGAAACTTTCGTAAGCACTAGGTATACATAGTCATTTCCCAGTGAATGATGGATGGATTTCCAACAAATAAATAAACGCACGCCCGTTATCCCCGAGGGGGTAGGCAGAGGCACCAATCACTAGAACTGGGCCCACGTTCCAACAAATAGTTTCAGAATACGGCTCCAGTAAGCCCCTAATGGAGGGTACGTATGAACCTAATGGTACTTTTCCTGAGCACAGATAGTGAAGCTGAAACTGAATTTCAACTGAAAGTAAACTACACACCTGAGTTCATATTTCCGTCGCTAGATGGCTTGGAACTTTCAAGGCTTTTCTTTCTTATCTTTAATTACTTAGTATGTAACACATAACTCTACGAGCACTAAACAATAGGTACCTATCGACATATAATAGCTATTTCGTAGAAATAATCGGTAGAAAACCTATTCGGTAGAAATCGAACCAAAGAGAACAGAAAGAAAGAAACATTTTAAAAAGTGTTGTAAATGATTCTTTCTTTGTTTCTGGTTCCTACGACACAGGGTATCCTCGTGTGGGGCCAGAAGCAATGTATGTGCATGTATGTAAATGCTTATATTTTATGTACAATAAAGTATATAAGATTTATTTATTTCATTTAAATTTGGCCACAAACAGTCAGTTTTACAAATAAACCTGAATGAAATTTTGCTTCGTGAAAAGACTCGGGAGTGTAAGAATAACGTCTTAGGCTTAGATGAATACGGTAACTAGTACACATTTACAACTCATATTTATGAATCACAAATTAAAGCTCGGTTCTTCGGGCGATGTTTCTGAAATTTAAATTCAACCCTACGAATCTCTTAATGCCACTGATATTTAGCCCTTCTATTAATTAGGCACCTACAGTAGGTAACTATCCACTGTGTTGTGTCATCCATTTTCACGTTTCAAAAGTTTGACAGTTTGGAGCTGGTTAAATGGGACGAGTCAAGATATACAAGTTACCCCAACTCTATACTGTGGAGATGTTACCTAATAGGGCCCAGAGCCCCTGGGACGCTGCTACGTTATTGGGCCAGGAGTATCGAAGTAAGTACTTAAGTAACATGTCACGCTCTTTTCTAAGAAACTTGACGAGACGAGAGACCACTATAGATAAGTAGTAGTAGCTACTAAGCGAAATTCTCAATTCAGAAACCGCCCCTAACACCCTAGGCCAGTGACACCGATTTATCCGTGTCAATTAGTTTAGCAATTCAGCAACGTTTTTTCGAAAACCTTCTTGAAAAAAAGAACTTACCAAGGTAATAAAAAGAAAAACCAATGCGTTTTCCATACACCGCGCAGCAATGCATTATATCGGCGCGCGATTTCACGCAGCCTTATCCGCAAGGGCCTGGCAGTTAAGTTTATCAACATCGCTACAGACTAACTGACGTAGTTATACACCTGAATCGTAACTTCTAAGGCTCTATATTCTGAGGTGCAAAGGCTACTTTTCTTTGCAGGGACAGCGTAGGTAGAGTTGCAGGGCATTGAGTTAAGTTAGATACAGAGCCTATGTGGGTCAACACAACACTTGTGTTTGCCTCCTTATTGTGTTGGAATGGCAGGAGGGACTTTAGTTTTGGGTGAATGCTAGGCCAGCCAATGTGAGTGTCTCTGAACTCTCGGGTTATTTGGTTACAGGCATGTTGCAAGTGCAATGGTAGAGTTAGCGAACTCGTAGTGATGTCCAAGCATTGTCCAAGTGACGGAGAGTTCGTGTCTGGTCACTTGAAATAAGGTAAATGTCACTTGTGGGCAGCGGTGATGATGCATTTCTATTAAAGGTTGACTTGTTGAAATGTGTCCGAGACTACATTGACAAACCACTACAATAGAACCAACATTGCTTAGGAAATGTGGAATTCTCCTGCAGTTGAAACCTAGAATTCACGTTTAAAAAGTAATAAATACCTATAAGGCGCAGTAAAACACCCGCTCGCATTACCAAAGTCCCATTTGCGCTTATCGGCCGCAGCATAGCCACCGCCGCGAGAAGTAGAAAAGTATTTCCTTTACTATTGTTCGTGAAAACACTTGGTCAAACACTCGCATTCGTTAGAGCAGTAATTCCTTCGAGCACGGCCTTTACGGTAGTACTCTCGAGCACGTGGAAAATTTACAATAATAACCCTTTCCGTTATCGCAATAAGAGTTACAGGGCTGTTGAGAAGGAAAACTTCTTTTATTGAATGCATTACAATATTCGATACGCAGTGACGTCAGCAAACGACATCTATCGTAGCGATCGCGTCGGTTTCAGTTTGGATTTGAAAATCGAACAGAGTGGTCCTGAAGACTTTTTTCCTTTTCTTTTTTGTGAGTGCATCTGCGGTGGTGTGGCCAGCCAAAAGTGGCGCGAGGCAACCCGAGCGGTTTGAGCAAACTATATTCGAGACTAGTTTGTTCGCCCCGGCTCGTGTCGCCTGGCGCTGCGCGATCTACGGCTGCGTCTGCGCATCGACACGTGAAAGCCTTGCACGATTTTCTGACAAAGGACAGTGAGTTATTTTATGACGATTTTCAGTCGTTTTTCATTTTTAACTAATAACAGTATGTATGTTAAGCCAAGTCAGAGGCCTTAGGGCGGCTTGAAAACTTCTGACAGTAAGACCAGCCACTAGTCTTACAAGCCTATCCACCAATCCGGACTTGGCCCCCGTGGTGGAGTATGGCCTATACCTACATTCCTCAGGGAAGAGACCCTCGGTGGAGACATGATGGGTTGATGATGAACAGTATGTAAGAGCTGCAACTCGTAGCAATATGATCAGGGCCAGTTTGTGACGAACACGAAAGGTGGCATCATATTTTCACATTTTTACTCAACTTCAAATGCACTGAGAGTTATTCCCTCCATCATTAGGTAGGTACTACCTATTCTTCTTTTCGTTTACTCGTCCACACATTGGATTATGATTTATGATCAGCTATTTCGACATGAAAACTGTGCGTCTGTCTCGCAGTCTTTCGCAGGGCAAGCATCATTCTCCTTTTGTCAACCCTTGTCTTAACTAACAAGTTGCTAGTTTTTTACCAAGACACCTGACATTATTCATAGACTTTATTCCGGACTTAACTTTAAACCTGGTCGGACTCTTCTGACAAAAAGTCAAGTAAGTCTATCCGGAATGAAGTTAATAAAGCGTTGCTAGCTCTCAGCAAAAGGCGACTATGACCACTCATGGTCACTGATCATCCGACGATGATCTACGAGATACTACCTAGTACGAGACCCGAGATCAGTGATTCCGAGACCCTCTGACTGAACTGATAAAGCGTTGCCTCTGGATAATTTTGTAATTAAACCAAATAATATTATCCAGAGTCCCAAGAATTACAAGTGCAGGCTGTCTCCAGAGGGCATGTTTCATAAAACTACTATTCATTACCTACTGTTACAATTTGATTTTCACTGCAAAGTCGATTAACCCACAGATTAACATGTAGTTAGACTGCTGCACAATGTCTACATTGCATTCAATGCGGTGTTGTGCCACATACCACATACCGCTGTGCCACACATGGCACAGCGGTACCGCATTGGCTTACCACGCGAGATGTCCCGAGTTCGAATCCATGTTTACATGTTTTCTGGTTCCCATGACACAGGGTATCCTAGTGTGAGCCCAGAAGCGATGTCATGTGTCTGTGTGTAAATTATTATGTTATTTAGGTATAATAAACTACGAATTGTAGTTTTTTTAAAGCTCCAACTGGCAGAATGGTTGTTGGCACTTCGAAGCACTAGGTACCTAAGTGCCGAGTGCAGTAGCGATACGTTATCTGTAGCGTAGCCAAGTAATTAGCAGCCGGAGACTATGAAGCACGGTGCAGTACGAAGTAAAACTACAAAATATGGTGTAAAAGTATAAAAATTGCCTGACGTATAATTCGGTTTATGTATACCATGCACGTGACAGATGGTGCCAAATTGTCGCGAAATCTGTGATAGAAATCCGAAACTACCAGGTAGGTACCTACCTACCGGTTTCGCCATTTCTGTAATTGACCACGGAGCCCTAAAGAGGAAGATAAGATAAGATAAGAATATTCTTTACTGCACACAAGAAACAAGAGACAAAAGAAGCTTGCCTCTAAAAGTATGAGGTAATCCACATTGAGCACCCGCCTAAATAGCACCTGCACAAATAGCACCTGGCCTAGTCCATATTGCTATTTCTTTTAAAAGTATTTCTTTCAATACGCCCCTCGGGCAACTTCAGTTACTTTCCGAGTATGAGTAAAGAAAAATTAATTTGATTGTATTTTTTGCAATATTTGACCTCAATTACCTATATACAAGTACAGTCAAAAGCACACGGGACGAATGCAAACTTTGTAGAGCGTGCGCTTGTTTCTGGCTGTCATTTTACTTTGTCTGCCTACCATGGAAGATAGGCGGCCAAGGTAAAAACGAGCGGTCCGGGTTACCTTCCGGATGTGTGTCCTAAAAGTTAGTCTGTTGTCTTAGGTAACTCCTAAGTACTTGGCTGATGTTCGCCAGGGGACTGGGGTATCTAACATGCGGATGGGGGGGTCGCTTAGACCCCTCCTGCGTTTGTGGTCGAAACGCACTGCTGTGCTCTTTTCTGGGTTGTCGACACCTTTCAATATGAGTACATATTTATAGGAGAAAAAGATCATCCCTAATTCAGGTATATGGGACGACAATTTGCAAATTAAATGAGAAGGTTCACGAGCTGTCGATTTTACTTTGAAGCGGTATTTTTTCCAGGGTACAGTCGACAGCACATCATTCTTCACATTTTAGTTGCAAAGTCCCCCGTAATGGAACGGAGTAGAGTGCATGGGTGTATACGATGATGTGCTGTCGACTGTATCCTGGAAAAAATACCGCTTCAAAGTAAAATCGACAGCTCGTGAACCTTCTCATTTAATTTGCAAATTGCTCGTAATGAAACGGAGTAAAGTGCACGGGTGCATAGGATGATGTGCTTTTGACTGTACTTGTAGGTAATTGAGGTCAAATATTGCATTTACAAGTACTTTTCTTTATCTTAGGGCGTATAGTTTCAATTTTCCATAGTTTATTAAATAAGATTTTTCAATTTAACTTTCGTCAAATCCGTTAGGAATTTAAAACAACAAATCGTTTCTGACACAACCTCAGACTACATAAGAATGAATGAAATAACATTTAATGTGAAAAATACAGTCGAATTGAGAATTTCCTCCGTTTTTGAAGTCGATCAAGAAAACCACAGCTGAAACTTTTTATAAACCAAGAAAATTTTAATTTAAAATTCATGATAACATTTATCTTTTATTTTTTCTTAAAACTTCTCTACTCTTACTCGATCCATATCACCCACGGTTACCTGGAAGAAATTACTTTTTAGTATTAAGCTCGCCTTTCTGCAGATCTTTTTCTTTTAAATAAAGAATTTTCAAATCACATTTTAAAATTATTTAGAGTTATACTTAAAGACTCTAAGAGAGGCATTACTTATTTTTTAACTATTAACTGCGGTGTTTTATCAAACACACTTCACATAGTAACAGCTAATCGTTTAACTAGCACCTACACCGGATCGGAGGATAAGGGTTTCCTCACGATGTCTTCATGTTTCTTACCACGATGCTTACAAATGAATGCTTTCAGTCAGAAACCCTTCGTCAATATTCGTTTCATCCTCGAAAACGGAAGAGACCTGTGCCCCTCGGTGGGGACATAGGTATGGTGGGTTGATGATGATTGGTTTCATCAATATTCAGCTGCATGCCCTTTTCGATTACTTTTTATCTTGCACATATAAATTAACATTTAAATACAGGCACATACATTGCTTCTGGCCCCTCACTAGGATGCCACTAGGATTGTTGCGGGAACCTGAAACAGCGACATCACAAACATGTAAACATCCAAGACCTGGGGTTTTTTATGTCCACAGCCGGGGTTGGAACCCGGGACCTCTCGCATGTTAGGTCGCAGAGCTGGTCCACAGAGGTCGTCAATAGGTATAGGTACCTACCTAAACGTGGCACATAGCTCGTCAAACACAAGAAGTTGAGGCGTTCATTAAAAATTACGCTCGGCGCAAGGCGTAAAATTGTCCCGGCCTTATCAATGCAATAAAAAATGGAAGTAAACAGTAACTATTTTGCCGTTTGTCGTAAAACCAGGCCGCAGGCTTGATTGCTCGCCGGGTAATCACCCAAGCTTCCCAGATTTGCTTGGGGTATTGCAAAATTAGGTTCCTTATCGCTTCCAGTTTTATGGCGGACTTTATGTTATTTGATTCTAAATCGATGTTAGCATGTAGGAAATATTGTGAAACTTATACTGGTGGGTTGTTTCATTTTATTGTTAAGAATACTTGTTTATCGGGGCTTTGGTAGCTAAGCTAAACTGCTAGCTACTTAACAGCTTGCATCTGTTTTCTTCCAATATTAATTTACTTGCCTGTTTATTTTGTTATGTGTGTTGATATTAAACACCGTACCTATACCTACTTAGGTCCCGTTACTTTTCTTCTGTTTAAATAAAACTTTAAATCGGCAAATCCATAACTGTAATCAGGACGCGCGTGAGGGGGCTATTTGACAGTGTGTAAGAAACGGTAGATATTATTTATACGGCTTCGTGTAAATTATGAGTCTTAAAACCGATTTAAGGCATTTTAACTAAAAAACAATTATTATTTGTAAAACAAACACGAGATACAATTTGATAATGATTTGTCTGCAGCCATTGTGTCGAAAACGGCCTGGGTTGGCCCATTCTATGATGACGTCACACGTCAGTAAAAATGGCGTCTGTCATTCATCGTTCTTACGTTCATTGGTTGGTTTACTGGCAAGTGACGTCATAACTCACGTGCGGTGCCATATTGCCCAAGATAGCGTTTTGGCGGCTTATTTGAAAAGTAAATTTTCATTTGTCTTTTTTTAGAAGAAATACACGAAAAAATTTTTTTAAATGACCACTTTCTGAGGATTCCATGAATACCAACAAAAATATGAGATGGTTTTCAGAATAAATCTGTCAAATAGCCTTTTAGTGTAACGTACTTTATGGATGACCCCTTGTGGGGCAAATTTTCATATAAACTGTATGTGTAACGAAAGATTCTTGGTGAGCGTAGATCGCGTAGAGCTATTCGAGGAGTTTAGGCTCTAGGGGATTTCATGTTACACCCGCAATGGCCCACAATATGCAGTTCTTTTTTAATAATCTACAGATCAATCGCGAGGTCTACAACAAAACGAAAAATGTATCCTCAACTTATTTGGGTAAAGGAAAACATAAAAATAAAATAAACGTTTAATTTTTCACTTACGTGTAATATATTTCAATAGTCAATAAATTCTGCTAAACATATCATCATGCTTTATTGATCAACTTATACTCTAAATAGTTTATTTAAATATCTCTTTATATAATAGGATCAACTCTGAACGCTACTCTAAACTATTCCGATTCAAGGAGTAGATTATTAAGGTCGAGTAGGGTAATACCGACTCTAGTACAATTTTTAGTAGGCATCTATGTACTAATTTCTGACATATCGCTACTAATAATAAAGTCGATGTTACCCTGGCTGTAAGTATTACTCCAATTTGTGATCTAAATAATTTATGACACCTACTTATAATAATTAGATTGCTCACAAGTTCACAACTAAAAACATTCCCTGGACCAAAGGTGATTGAGCTATTATGCACTAAATGACGATTAATGTACAATATATTTTATTTAAAAACTAACTAAGTTCTAAGGTGCTTCCATATTGTACCAATTAGTGCGATCCTACTTGCAGTAGATTGTCAACATTTGGTGTGGGATCACCTTAGGTTGATTCATAATCAGGAATGCTTGGTACGCCATAGAAACTAAAAATATTGCATTATTTTATTAAAAATAAATTCCGTCAACATCAGATCTCTCGTTACAAAATAATTTGTAATTGAACCTACATTCAGTTTTGTGCTAGTTTTAATTTATTTAGGAGGAATGTGTGCCTAACTTTAATTAATGTAGTTTATTAATATGCATTTTTATTTACTGTTTTGGCAACTTTCTGTATTTTTCTTATGTATAAATATTGCAATTGTTCTTAAACTGCTCACAAAAATAAAATATTATCCAGTACATGTAATGCTTGGCCTCTAAGTTTAATTTGTATTATATCGTCGACAGGTACCATTGATAATATACATAAGTTCATAATTTACAACTTCATCATTTAGTTATGTGAATTATTTTAAAATGTTTGCTACATATTCCGAAACGTAGATTACCTACAGGGGGAAATAAAATGCTTCTATAAGTACATCTGACTATGGGTTAGTACTCGTCAATAACAACTACTTTTCCTATGGGAGAAACTTTGAAACAGCGAAAAAATATCAGTACTAAAGTTACCACTTGCGGCATTCAAATGTTTAGAACACCTGAAGTTTATTTACACAATTTAGAACTTTTTCCATAGCCTCGTGAGGCCCAATGTCTTCAAGTGATCACAAAATAAATTGTTATTTTCAAGGTCGGGCCTTACGAGGTTAAGAGCCTATCCATAAATTTCGTCACACGATAAAGAAGAAGAAAAAGAAAATAAAGAAGATAAAGAGAAGGGCGGGGGTCGATGAAATGTGATATTGTGTGGCAAGGGTTATTAAAACAAGAACTTTTTTTTTTATTAAAATCTGACCAACGATTGACCCCGATCTCACCATCTCAACTTTAAACTATTAATGAAAAACTCAAACATTTGCAACTCTATTTGTTCCTAACTTTATCGGAAATATAACTGTTCGAGTTCAATAATTTCTACATGTACAGTTTAAAAATATGTGACGTCACACTAGAGAGGGTGTCTCACAAATGTGACCAGCTGTGACAAGGACGGGGGAGGGGTCAAAAATCATGAAATTCGTGTGACGTAATTTATGGATGGGCCCCTAGTAAATATTTTCGGATGTATAGCGATTTGATTTCACCCTGTATAGTTACTAAACTTTTTTTGACACAGTGGGTCTCGCAACTCACGTCAACTGCGTAAAGAAACATGAGATTGCGTTGAAGTGTAAGATTTTCATCTTCGGTACAATCTCCCATAAATCAATCAACACATAGCAATTCCTAGTCACCTAAATACCAAGCGCCTCGAAAGCTTAAATGTACTTGAAATTAATACATCTAGTTACTAAGAAATTGCTTCTAGACTCTAATCAAGAACTGAAAAATAGCTGCATCGTCGGTTGAGATAACCGACTCGTCTCTATTATCGAATAATGTATAAGGCTGGTTTTAGAGTCACGCTGACCACGCAGTGTCTGTCAGCGCTGATAGACAAAATGTATGGCTGGTCAGCGCTGAACAGTCGGCGTTTTTCTAAAACGCTCCTTAGGACGTAGTACCAAAGAGAATTAACCTTGGTAGTACCTACATATTGGCCTGTCAGCGCCGAGTGTCAGTGTGACTCTAAAACCGACCTAATTCTCCAGGCAATTACGTAGGTTCTACACTGTATGGAGTTGTCTGACTTGGCCTACTCCGAATTGTCAACTGCGTAGATATTTTGACACTTTGGAGTTGTCAGGACCGGTTTCTGAATTGAGAATTTCACTGAGTAAATACCTACTTGTGTAACGTCTGTCACGCTCTTTTCTGAGAAATTCGACGAGACAGCACTACAGTTTAGTAGTTACTGATCGAAATTCTCAATTTAGAAACCGACCCAATGTTTAACCCGATAGAGTGGAAAATTACATAATACAAGTGCAGATTTGACGTCTTTCACTTGATTTGATAGTAATTGGCTTGCATGTATTTCTTGGCTATGATATGAACCCGTGTGGAAGAGTTCAAAGGAACTTGATTCTTATATCAAGCGGATTTAGTGAATAAATTTACCGGAAATTAATTGAATTTGTGTACCTATTATATGTACCTAAATCGATATTTTTACTATTATAAGATATGATTTTAATAAGCATTGTATTGCTGATAAACAGTAAATTCATCTTAATGAGAGTTAGTTAAAAAAATATGTTGAATCTGTTGAAACCGTCAAAATACACGCGAAGAGCAATACAAGTCAGTTTCAAAATGTACATTCTCAAATATTGAGTACTTTACCTTACGCTCTTTTACGTAATTGATGGTGTTTTGAGGCCGAGAGTGCAGAACTGGAAGTGACACACTCTCGGCCTACAGAGCACCGTCGTTCCTAACCTCACTTTTTTGTACCCAACGATTTTGTATACTATTTACTTACGTTAATGTTTAATAAATTTTCTTTAACCCTGAGCAATTTGGCTATTTTATTGTACAGTCAGCAAAAGTTCGCGTCCTTTGCTGACCGTACTCACCGCTACCTTAAGGCGTATCCTGCTAGCTAATATTACACAAGACAATCCGTTGTCAATTTTCTAACATTTTTTTCTATAGGGAAAGCGTACTAAAAGCAACGTTTTGATCATTGAAAACGACGAGGTACCTAATAGAGAAGACGTTTGAAAAGCGGTTGACTGGTAGAAAATGCTTATGGCATTAAGTCCGCCGCGTTGTGCTATATTTTTATTTTTAATGTCATTGCAAAAAAAGTATCAATAGATAAATAAATATTATTTGTGTACCAATAATTGCATTTAATTGGCTGCAAGTAAAAGCCGTACGCTAACAATCTGTTATTTATTCTTTGACAGCCTACAGCTGTTAACAGTAGAATAACAGATTGTTAGAGTTCGAGAAACAGGCAGTCAGCACGAGTTAGGGCTTGCCGTGTTACATGTGGGACTCCACACACGGCGGCTATAAGGTACAGATGTATATTATAGCACGATATATCTCATTACATCTTTCCATAGAAATTGTCATGAGACCACACACGACAGCTATAATATACATTTTTACATCTTTGTATCTTAAAGGTACAGAGCGGTCTCTAAGCTATACATCCTGGGATGTAATGTATATTATAGCCGCTGTGTGTGAAGTCCCTCAAAATTTTAATCAAAACTTTTTGGAATGACACTTTTAAAACAAAAAAAACTTGTCGAAGTTTTTCGTTTTTCTAAAAAAAAGTTCTTAGTAATTATTCCTATAGTAAGTAGTACTAGAACCAGCATTGATTTACTCAATTGTTTTGTATAATTTTTGACAAAATACTCCAGCAGGATACCCGGCTTAAGATCATCAATTCCTAAAGTTTTTTTCTCGAAATCACATAAATCAGATTCTGTCGAGTGACAATATTTTAGTCAATTTACGAGAAATACTTCGCAAAACAAAATATTTTCTTAATCACTAGTCGATACTTTTCCCGATGATCACCAGAAAACGCCAAGTTGAGACTGCCAAATCTATTCCAAGCTTATACTGAACATGATTTGTTCGATATTTATTATAGTAATTTTAATACATTATGAACAATAATTGTATTATGATTGTATAGTACAGCCAGCCTCCACCAATCCGGACTAGGACCTTCCTCAGGGAAGAGACCCGTGCCCTTCGGTGGGGACATAATGGGTTGATGGTGATGAATATAGTACATAATTTCATTTAGTTAGGTAATTTGCTAAAACATTGTATTTTCTATTCACTAGTCACATGTCGATTCGATGTGGGTATCAAACTCCATTTATCAACGCATAAAAGTCACTACGGGTTGACAGATTTCTTCAAAAATATACATATCAGAGAAGGTCACCCTTGTACATGGACCATTATAGTATTATCCATATTTGGACACAATGAATTTCATGTAAAATACTAATGTATTCTCGGCCCATGTATAAAAGTAAGATAACGTCGCTTAATAGTACTAAAGTGTGTTTTTCAATTCAATGAAAAAAAAAAAACTGTCATGTTGGAATATCAATATCAAACCAAATGCTGTCAATGTCTGAGTGTTGCTAGTACGTAAAAACTAAATACGACAAAACAAAACTAAAATAATAAATCTTACTTCCAAGTAAGTAGTGTTTTTTTTAAACTTTGCTCTTATGAGTAACTAATTAAATTTTAATGTTTTTGATGTAAAAAAGGAAAACATGTACTGAGTAACTAATTAAATTTTAATGTTTTTGATGTAGGAAAACATCTACCGAGTAAACCTATATTACATTTTATAGCGGTAACTCCACGACATTTTTTTTTTTTGCAACGAATGAAAAAACTGATTTTACAATTAATTTGTAACATAACAACCTTTAAACTTCATAGTGTTCATTACAATACTTATTATAAACGGACCAGAGACGAGACCTTACAATTTGACCCAGCCCATTTATAGAGGTACCTGTATATTTCCTGTTGTTCTCATTAATCAACCTATTTTGTCAAGTTACTTGACAATAAAATATTGCCAGCGAAAAGAGGAATAAAATATGTAAGTGTCAAACGTCATCTTATTCATGCTAACGCTTAGCGCTCGACTTTTAAGTAAGATTTACGTGTTTCTCTGGTCCGTGTTATTTTTACTAGAAACAAGACGTCCACGTCATAGTACACCACTAAGTAAAAGATATAACTTTACGTTATAATTGTCCCCATCCTTACCTACAAACAATCTTACATGAGTCATACTTTTCTCTCCATTTCGTCCTTGCACTTATCCGTAACAAATGAAGTTTAGCAAGCCAAAGTAAATTCATACTGTTGAATTTATACTAGGGATGGTGGACTTTAGCTAGAGCTGAGCTGGTGGACCCTACCTAAGCATTAGGCTGGGGAACTCTACCTAGAGCTAGGCTAGTGGACTCTAGTTACAGCTGAACTGGTGGACTTTATCTAGTTTTTGGGCTGATGGGCTTTAGCTAGAGCTGTGTTGGTGGACTCTAACTAGAGCTGACCTGGTAGACCCTACCTAGTTAATAGACTGCTGGGTTCTAGCTAGAGCTGAGCTGGTGGACTCTAGTTAGAGCTGAGCTGGTGGACTCTAGCTAGAGCTGAGCTGGTGGACTCTACCTAGAGCTAGGCTAGTGGACTCTAGTTACAGCTGAACTGGTGGACTTTATCTAGTTTTTGGGCTGATGGGCTTTAGCTAGAGCTGTGTTGGTGGACTCTAACTAGAGCTGACCTGGTAGACCCTACCTAGTTAATAGACTGCTGGGCTCTAGCTAGAGCTGAGCTGGTGGACTCTAGCTAGAGCTGAGCTGGTGGACTCTACCTAGAGCTGAGCTGGTGGACTCTAGCTAGAGCTGAGCTAGTGGACTCTAGCTGGAGCTGAGCTGGTGGACTCAACCTAGTTACTAGGCAGGGGGACTCTAGCTCAAGCTG
The DNA here is from genome assembly GCA_947310845.1 of Yponomeuta plumbellus. Classification (NCBI taxonomy): domain Eukaryota; kingdom Metazoa; phylum Arthropoda; class Insecta; order Lepidoptera; family Yponomeutidae; genus Yponomeuta; species Yponomeuta plumbellus. The sequence goes on from OX371203.1 coordinate 21,571,103, forward strand.
TGCTAGTGTACTCTAGGTACAGCCGAACTAGTAGACTGTACCTAGTGGCTAGGCTGGTGCAATCTAGCTAGTGCTGGGCTCGGCGGCGGCGGGGCGCGGCGCGAGCGGCGAGGGGCATCACCGCGAGGGGCACGAGCTGGCGCCGCTCTTGCCGCTGAGGCAGGAGAAGCCGCTCGCGCCCGACTGCAAGCTTGACATCGAGCCTCTGCGGACAGGAGTGGCTGCTTTACAGGTAGACATTGTTGATGCTCGCTAAAATTAAAGGAGCGGCCAAGAGAGTTCAGTGCCGCCTTATAATAAGTATAATTGAGGGGTATAAAAGCAAACTCAACTCTGTCCACTTTTTGAACATTTTAACCTGTGAATGTAGTTTAGTTTGTACCTGCGTATATTCGAATGTTATAAGCATTTTAAACTAGCTTTTGAATATCTTAGACTTTATTTTAATTCCTTAAATAAACAAACTTTTTCTATGACCCCTGTTGACTAAAAAAAAACGAATTTCGCTTATTTATAACTCAGTTTGACACTACATGGACAGAGTCGGCTTTGCTTTTACACCCCTCAATTACGAGTATAGATAAGCAGTACTACAGTCGGTTAGCTTTTAGAATATACCTCGGCTACTATCGGATTTATCGGCTATATCGGATTTTACTATAGGTTTATTTGTATTGTTATTTACAACTTTACATAACTTTTCAAAATAGTGAAGAAAAGTTTTATCAAAGCAGGAAGTAGTATTACACTCGTGTGCGAAAAACGAAAAACGCCTACTCTAGAGCCCGAGGTATATTGTAAAAGCTAACAGACTGTATGTATAAAGTGTTCTCTATCAAAGGTCAAGGCGCTGTCACTGCTTTTATAAATGGCAGCTGACTCAGCAGTATGCTTATGGACAAGCGCTGATTTTCAGGTCACAAACCGCGGTGTGGTACAACGATGAAAGAATACGATATAGGAATATAATGCTTATATCGACATCATCAATATTCTGCCAATAAATTATCAAATAGTTTGGCGGAAACGAAATAATGTAAAAATTGTATGTGCCTTTTGTAGAATTGTTTTTTTTATTAAAGGCCTTCGCGTCTGTTACGAACGATTCAAGCAGTGCCTAAGGCTTTGACACTTTTTCGAGTGACTAAAAAGCACGATTCGAGATCGGCAGCCCCTACTGCTTAGGTCCTAGTATGGAGAATGGTATATGGACGACCTCTGTGGCGTAGTGGTTAGCGCATCTGCTTACCATGCGAGAGGTCCCGGGTCCGATCCCCGGCTGGGGAGAAAAAAAAACTCCCGGACCCTTAGTGCGAGTTTTTTCATTCACTTTCGATAGCGAGAGCGTTTGCAATTTGTATAGGAGTGACAAAGAGACAACTATGTGACGCGCTTTGTCACTCCTATAGAATATGAGTTTACGTTAACGCGATCGAGTAGTTAAAAAAACTCGCACAAGCACACAGAGTGCGTATACTGAGTTTTTTCATTCACTTTCGATAGCGAGAGCGTTTGCGATTTGCATAGGAGTGACAAAGAGACAACTAGGTGGCGCGCTCTGTCACTCCTATACAAACTGCAAACGCTCTCGCTATCGAAAGTGAATGACAAAACTCAGTATAAGCACTCTGGTCTTGGATGTTCACATGTTTGTGACGTCGCTGTTTCTGGTTCCCACGACACAGGGTATCCTAGTGTGGGGCCAGAAGCAATGTATGTGCCTGTATGTAAATGTTATGTTGTTTAAATGACACTGACTTGTAGTGTTTGCTGGCGAGAGTCTCGTGGAAGTACATGAGCTGAGCGGCGCCGCGCTGGACGCCGTCGGGCGGCGGCTCGCAGCGCCATTGCAGCACGTAGCTGCCCGCCGCCACCATCACGTGCGAGCCCTGCCGACCACACCACCATTTTTTAAACATTTTGTACCGCTTACTTGCAACGGACGTCTTGGACTCTTCAACGGACTCTTGCAACTAACATCTTAACAGTTGCAAGCCAATACATTTATGAAAATATTATGTACGTTCGGAAAAATATTAAGGACTTCGAAACTCTTGGTAGCCATCATAACGTTAATACTAGGAATAAACATAAATTGTCATTTCCACGATTTAGACTTGCAAAAGTTAATACTTCCTTTATGGGGCACTGTATAAGGTTCTACAACAAGATACCCCAAGATATATTAGAGTTACCCCCAACGCGATTTAAGAATTGTGTTAAGCACACTCTTTGCAAAAAAGCTTATTATAAAATCAACGATTATTTAGAAGACAAGGACATATGGCATTAAATAGTAGTTTAATATTAAATTAAATCAGAGGATAAATGTGTCTAGTGTTCAACACATCCAAGATATTATTTTGTATGTTTTATTTGTATTAGCTTTAAGGTGATTTGAGAAAAGATGGTCAGAGTGGAGTTTTTTTTTCGCTGCCTTTTTCTCCACTACAGACGGCCCCAAGGCAGCGGCTAACGTTATACATAACTGTATGTACATTGACATTCAACAAGCAGAATGTAAATTCTTTACGTTGAAATAAATTCTTGATTCTGATTCTGATTCTGATTCTTGACGTTTAGTCTGAAATAAAGTTCCATTTATTATTTACTAGCTGACCCCGCAATAGTACATTGTTCACCGAGAGGAGAAAGTGACCGATTACCGTCGAGGGTGTCGTTTGAAGCCCGAGCCGTAGGCGAGGGCTTTAAAACACCTGAGATCGGGAATCGCAGTTTCTCTCGAGTGATACATAGTGCTTTATACTACACCTACAAGGAAAATAAAAACGAAATCTTTACTAATTGAAATTTATATTGAAATTGTTGCTAGTGGCCAGTGTCATTTTGCGAACTTGGAGATAAAAACTCACTGTAAAAACTTTTTGGCTTTTGATATTTAGGTTACCGGCGCATAGTCTTACCCAAAATTAAAAAAGAAAAACCACGTAAGAAATGGATTTTCATACACTTTTCTCTCCCGCGCAGATGCGTTTTCTCCCCGCATATTTGTTCGATATGCAATGACGTACTTTCTACCGTAAATTTGATAAAGTATCAAGGTACTTTCCAAGCAGGTGTAGTATAAACGTTGTTTTGACAGTATGGGAGCATAGAAAAGTGTCGTTATTAGCCTTTTAAGGCAATTTTTTAATGTTTTCTCTCCGTAAGAACCATCCTCGTACTTCAAGGAATATTCTACAAAAAGGATTAGCGAAAACGGTTCAGCTGCTCCCGAGATTTGCACTTAGCAAGACATATTGCGATTCATTTTTATATTATAGATTATTAAGGCACCAAATCGCACCAAAATTGACGAGGAACCAGTGTGATCTAAAGTTCGTTCGTAAAGACAGTGCAGTGAAGCCAGGAATGCCCTTGATATCTCGTTTCCATGAAGTACACACAAACACACACATACATACAGGCTCACTTTGTCAGGATCCCAGCAAGTGGCAGTCCCAGATTTCTGCCTACCTCTCAGGAATGCAAGCCTGAGCTTATAGATGTATTTTAGGGTTCCACAAAGATCCATATTAAGCATGTGGAATGGAATGAAATACTATACTTGGGCCATTACAAACGTGCGAACCGAGTCATAAAAGTGCGAGCGAGAGTTCCGATATGCCTGATATGCCTCCTATATGTGTGAGAGAGAGGTCTGATACAAATGTTTATGACTCAGTTCGCAGGTTTCTAATGGCTCAAGTACAAGTAGAGTTTTCAGAATTTTCTCTCAATAAGGAGAGCGTAGGGCGGCTTGAAAAACTTCTGACAGTAAGACCAGCCACTAGTCTTACAAGCCTCCACCAATCCGGACTTAGCCCCCGTGGTGGAGTATAGCCTATACCTTTCTCAGGGAAGAGACCCGTGCCCCTCGGTGGGGACGTAATGGGTTGATGATGATGATGAAGGAGAGCGTAACAAAGTGTCACCTGTATGCTCTCGCCGTCGTGGCAGACGAGCGCGGGCTCGACCCGCTGGTAGTGCTCGCCCTCGCGCCAGCCGCCCCGCGCCAGCACCGACCGCCCGCCCTCCGCCTCGCCGCCGCCCCCGCCCCCGCCCACACACAGCGCTGGGTAACAGACACTTTATACACCAAGTAACCGTACCTATTTCATAGGTACAAACACAGTATAACAGAGGACGATACCCTCGTTAAATAAGCCTAGCGACACGTGACAGCGACAGTTCGGCGACTAGACGCGACGACAGGCTACGGATGTCAATTTTCATATATTTTGTTCGAAGCTCCACGCACTTGGCTTCAGAGTCGCGGAGTCGCGACGACAAGACGCCAGAAGCAAATGACAACGTCGCGTCTGACGCGGCGACTAGACGCGGCGACAAGTCGCATTGTTTGCGATGGCTCTAAAAGTCGGCGAAATGAGCTTCGGATGGCAAACAAAATCGTCCACGTTAGTCACTCGTAGGTTACACTGAGATCAATGACATTCTACTATACTACCTAGATTGTAAATAAATCGGATCGCTCTCTTCTGCAAGATGAAGATAGTCTCAATGTTTGATACCCGGCCCCATAGTAGTATAATGGAGGGCATAATACTATGGAAGTAACATAACCTCTTCAGTCCTGACCTTGAAAATAACAAGAGAAAACCATTGTTACTGAGGAGGTTTAAAAAAGAAGCCTAGCAGTTGGAACGTCAGTAAGTCTCATCAACCCATTATGTCGGGCCATACTCCGCATTTGCTGTATTAGATAGTAACCTGAGTTAGCGGCGGGGTCGTCGCCGGTGGGCGTGAGCTGGTGGTCGGTGCGGAAAACGCTGAAGGCGATGTCGTGTCTCAGCACGTCGAAGTCCCACGTAAGCACGCTCTGCGGGTCGCTGTTCGCCACTATCACTTCGTGCACCTGCCGGGGAAGGTGGTGATCAAACAAACGTGGAAGGGAACCCCGATTAAGTCTTCTAATGCATAATAGTACATTGTTCACCGAGAGGAGAAAGTGACCGATTACCGTCGAGGGTGTCGTTTGAAGCCCGAGCCGTAGGCGAGGGCTTTAAAACACCTGAGATCGGGAATCGCAGTTTCTCTCGAGTGATACATAGTGCTTTATACTACACCTACAAGGAAAATAAAAAACGAAATCTTTACTAATTGAAATTCATATTGAAATTGTTGCTAGTGGCCAGTGTCATTTTGCGAACTTGGAGATAAAAACTCACTGTAAAAACTTTTTGGCTTTTGATATTTAGGTTACCGGCGCATAGTCTTACCCAAAATTAAAAAAGAAAAACCACGTAAGAAATGGATTTTCATACACTTTTCTCTCCCGCTCAGATGCGTTTTCTCCCCGCATATTTGTTCGATATGCAATGACGTACTTTCTACCGTAAATTTGATAAAGTATCAAGGTACTTTCCAAGCAGGTGTAGTATAAATATATAATATTGCACTCATGACATACGGTACCGAAATGTGGACATTCACGGTGGGGCTGGTCCGCAAATTTAAAGTCGCTCAGCGTGCTATGCAAAAAGGCTATGCTCCGGGATTCTCTGAAAGATCAAATTCGAAACGAGGTGATCCGACAGAGAACCAAAGTCACCGACGTAGCTCACCGAATTAGCATACTGAAGTACCGGCAATATCACCCGAAAAACTGGTAACCGATGGGGTAGAAGAGTTCTTGAGTGGAGCGGATCGGTAAACGAAGTGTAGGTCGTCCTCAGACTCGGTGGAGCGATGATCTTCGCACGGCGGCTGGTAAGAGCTGGATGAGAATAGCCGAGGGCCATGCTCAGTGGCGTGCAATGGGTGAGGCCTATGTCCAGCAGTGGACAACCGTAGGCCGATGATGATGATGATGATATAATTATATCAGTTGTAAGTTATTTCAAGGCTATAATCAATAGGCTATTTGACAGATTTCTGAAAACCATTCATATTTTTTTATTGGTGTTCATGGAGTCCTCGAAAAGTGGTCATTTTAAATTCTTACGTGTATTTCTTCCAAAAAACGCAAACGAAATTTTACTTTTGAAATAAGCCGCCAAAATGCTCTCTTGGGCAATATGGCGTCGCACAGGAATTATGACGTCACTTGCAAGTAAACCAACCAATGAACGTAAGAACCGCGGAGGGAGTAAATCCAATCAACGGTAAGAACGAATGAATGACAGACTTGTTTATGTTTGACAGACTTGTTTACGTTTGTAATGACAGAAGAATATGCTTGAATCTCACCTGCGATTTCCCCAAACTGACTGAGCGGTAAATGCTATCCTCACTGAGCGGGTCGCCATCGCGCTCCGTGAACGCGCCGCTGACGTACAGGCTCTTGGGCACCAGTCCTCCTTCATGGACGAAGCTCTGCGAAATTCGACTTTGTTTATTATAGAGTTTGGGGCGAGAGTCGGTTGTGTGATATGACTTAGCGGACGAGATGAGCCGCGTTGGGTGTGTGTGTATGTGTGTTGATGATGTGAGACAATATGACATAAATATAGCTCGTATGGAAAGTATAGTGTGATGGAGATATATTTTAATGACAAACAATGGTGCTCTCTCTAAAATGTTTTGTAAGTCCCGATGGGAGAAACATGTACAGGACGTATTACAATGTGACAGCGTTATATCTCATGTTTGACGACATAATTATCTTTATCTTTATGATACCGCCACCGCTAGAAGTTTTGAGTAGACCGTGTTTGAATATTAAGCTAAGCGTAGCGCGAAACAGAGAATTTTTAAATTTTGGCCAAATATAAATAATATTATAATGTACTAGGTTGTACAATTTATACATAGGTTAGGTATGAAAATCAGTGTTTTTTTTTCTATAACTCAATCCAAGATTTTATTACGTCCTTCGATCTCACAAATTATCCTCACAGATTCCGATGAAGTCTTGTCCAATGTCCATACCGCTAACATCAAAAGGGAAATCGTACGTAGCCGCGTTGTAGGTCACCGAGCTGTCTATTTAAAAAAAAACTTCTAGGTTTTTTTTCTCTTACAGTAGCCTATTAACTATAACAATTCTATGTAAGTTGCAAGTGGAATAATCCGTAGCAATATGATCTTGTAAAGAACAAGTTAGGTGATAAGGTTATAAACCATTGTTAAGCGAGACGAGCGGCTCACTAAAAATTCTACAGGCAAATCGCACAAAAAACCGATTAATTATAGTTTTATGAGACGCGGCCCATTCTGTTTGAACCACAGATTTAATTTGGGATCGAAATTAATTCCTGTAGATATAAAAAAACCCATGTAACAGTGTTCGCACTTGATATAAGGTTTTGTGAAGTTGACAATATTTTTTCTGGCTCTTAATAAAGCCGCATTTCACGGTCTTAGTGCGCTCCGACCGAGTGCGAAATCCGAGTAAACTCATGCTTATGATTGGCCATTTTAGTGTCGTGAGGAAAAACCGTCCAATCAGAAGCATTAGTTTACTCGGATGGCGTACTCGGTCTGAGCGTACTAAGACCGTGAAAACTCGGCGTAAGTCATACTTCGTAAGCTCTTAATGCTCATTGACTCTCCTTCCTAGTAATAAATAGATAATGGAGCCTAACAAGGATAAACACCCATACAGTAGAGGTCGCAATTGAGGTGGCAGTCCATACATACTACTGCCGTAAACGACATTTGTATGGCCCGCGACCGCGTTGGTGTGTTTTATTCTTCAGTGGTAATCATAGAATCGGCGGCGGAAGGTCCGTGGATGCGAATGACAAGAGACCGTATGAGACGGCATTTGGGGGGAAAGGGCTATACCCAGCAGTGGGCAACGGTGGGCTGACGATGATGATGATGATGATGATGATGATGAATCATCAGAGAGCTCTAGCGGCAGTGGCGAACCAACGATACTCTGAATGAGTGTGCGTTACTATTGAGACAAATGAAGGTCAATTATATAATAGTGGTGCCTCGGACATTGTACTGACAAGAATAACGAGCAGACAGACGTAGTACAAGAATGTTATACATACAGCTGTATTCCATTTCGGACACGATTTCCCTGGATGTAAATAATTTATTCTTTGAATTACGAACAAAGACTTCTATAATGAAAAAATTAAAATACAAAAGTATCATTCATCCAACCAATTTTATTGGCTATGATTTTTGATCATGAACGGAAATCTCAAAACCATTTCGAGAATTATTCTTTCAGTACAATTAATATTTATCAGATTTGTAAATAAGTCTATATTTTTTAAGATAAGTATTTAATATAAAGCTTTTTATAAAGAATTTTCTAGCAAACACAGTATGAGTATGAATTCTTTACTTTACTTACAAAAAATATTACAAATGACGTTTGTTTTTATTTTGTATGTAGGCAGAGACTCTTTGATCACACTCGCAAACACAAAAATGTAAGAATATAATAAAAATTGAAATAGAAAACAAATTAAAAAATACCGAAAGTATTTTCTTAAAATGGTCAATATTTTCAAACCGACGAATCGAACTCAGTCTCTGCTCACCATGGTTAAGTTCGACGAATCAGAGCGAAACCTGGTCGGACTCTTCCGACAAAAAGTCAAGTAAGTGTATCCGGAATAAAGTTAATAATACGTACAGTTTATTTGCCGCATATAAACTATCTATTCAATTAATTAATTTGTTTACATCCAGGTAAAACATGTTTGAGTAAAAAATACATAATGCCGGTCGCAATTTTTTCAAAAGATTGAATACCCTACATTTCTAACAATGTGTAGATTTTGTGAATATCTAGTAGGTTTACCACACGCTGGTGCTGAATGAAAACATCGCGAGGAAACTTTACTGCTAGGAGATCTCTCTCTGAGAGACTACCTGAGAACTGCAGCGGGATCTTTAATTACAGGCCACTTATAAAAAACTTAATAAATAAAAGTAAATTAACAGGACTAGAAGGACAGGACAAAATTTTGCTCTTTGAATTTAAAACTTATCCCAATACAATACGACTCAATCGACCTCTGTATCCCTGACAAATGTACAACCGGCATTAAGAGTCTTGCCACACAGTGAGATGAGCATAGCCTACACGGAGCTAAGGGCGTGACGTCACAAACACAAAGTTGACGTCACAAAGTAGTTTTTTAATTCATTGCAAAAAAAAACTGTCACGTTGACACATCAATATCAAGCCAAAGGCTGTCAATGTCTGAGTGTTGCTAGTACGTAAAAATCAAATAACCCCATTTTAATTCCAAGTAAAAATTGTGTATGCTACGTAGGTGTTTTTTTAGACTTTGCTCTTAAGAGTACATAATTAAATTTGTCTTTGATGTGATAAGGATTTTGGTCACATGAGTCTTCTATTCACGGTAAAAAAATCTACCGATTAAACCTTTATATTTTATAGCGGTAACACCGCCTCGTTTTTTTTTTGCATCGAATTAAAAAACAGACTTTAAGTATGTTTTGAGGGCTCACGTCCGGCTGCGGGTAGATGAAATAGTGGTGCGGGACGTATGAACCGGCGTCAATGCCCTCTATAACATCCGACTGGAGCGGCCAAATAATACAGAGAAAAACCATTAAAAAAAGAACAAAATTACATTCGTCTGACAGTGACTATTGTTATCATTGATATTTATTTCGGAATAGACCCATAATAAAATATTAGTACATATTACTTAACTTATATTAGTAACAAATTGTAGATAAGTTGCGCACCTGGATAAGACTAAAAAACTAAAAAAAGTTGCACGCAATGTACTTGTTACGTTCTTGTGGCACGGACTGTAAGTAAGACCATAAGACATATCAGATTTTTTTAATACATTGCGCGTTGAAATTCTAAATGTTTTTATTACTTATTTTCCTTCGATAATAAGAAAGCGTGACAAAACAGATTAACCTCGCATTGTCCTGGTGGGTATGCTTCAAGAATTTATTGTAATTAGCTTTAATTATTCGACCTCGATGGAAATAATTGGCATTGTCCGAAATATTGACCGTATTTAAAAATGATACTTCATTTTAAAGTTATATGGCAATCGAACGTCCAGACAAACCTTATTTTTCTCGAGAACTTAAAACTTATTTTTCTCGAGACTTTTCTATAATCAGATCCAATTTAGCTAGAACACGAAAATTAGTTCTCTTGATAATATAAGAAGTCGACCACATCCAATGCATTATCCGTAACCACATTGTAAACACATAAATTGACGTGCTCCTCTGTACATTACTACTCCGTAGGAAGGTCGTACGTATAATGTAGAAAGTTCTGACTCTGCATATTTTCCCGTAGCAATAGGGCCGAGTTTACCTTGCAGAACACGCCTGTACAAAATTCTCTGCGTCTTATGGCGCACCAATAGGGACGTGTTTACCTTGCAGGGCCCGCCCAGGAAGTCCGGAATGAGTTCTTGCGGGATGTAGTCGAGTAGCCCGCCCGCTTGCAGGTAATCCTTGCCGCCGTAGAAAAGGAATTTGCTGCGAGTGTTCTCGTCTGCGGATAGATATTGTATTTAGCGTCGCTGAAATTGAACAATTAGAATAAAAAACGATCAGCCATATTGCGAACAGGTATGGACTGATCGATGGTTGGTTGAGTCGGCGTAAGGTCTGTGGATGCGGATGGCGAGAGACCGTGTGAAATGGCATTTGGGGGAAAGGCCTATACCCAGCAGTGGGCAGCGGTAGGCTGATGATGATGATGATGGATCAGTGTGATCTCATGTACAGAGAACGATTTTGAAAATGTAGTAGGTATGGGGAGACTCCCAGTTGCCCAATCACTGTGGTCTCATGGTTCCGTTGCTATGCGGTTCCTAGGCGTCGCCGACTGACCAATAAAAAAAACGGCCAGGTGCGGGAAAATTGGATCACGTATGTTATAAGCTATAATGTTTAAATTTAATTTAATTATTTATTTATAAATTCAAAATGAAATAATATTCTGTGAATGTTTCGAGCGTCTACTTGTTGCCGTTATCAATATCGAGCCAAAACGAGCAAAAAAACACGTTTGTTGTATGGGAGCCCCCTTTAATATTTATTTTATTCTACTTTTTAGTATTTGTTGTTATCGCGGCAACAGAAATACATCATCTGTGAAAATTTCAACTGTCTATCACGGTTCATGACATTCAACCTAGTGACAGACGGACGGACGGACAGCGGAGTCTCAGTAATAGGGTCCGTTTTATCCTTTGGATACGAAACCCTAAGAAACTAATAGCAAAACCTAAGCTGACGTTGAACTCACCGATGAAGGTGCTGACAATAGTCCACAGTATGGGGAAGACGCGCGGCGCTCGCACGATCAGCACGCGGCCCATCGTCTCGGGGTAGTTGGCTTCGACGATCTGGAATATACGGATACTTGTTTGAGAACGCTCACAAAGAAAGCTTTGCTAATTTGTGAACTCACTCTTAAAGCTCTATGCTACTCAAGAAGATGAAATTGTTATTTTTAATAATTTTTGATACAGAAAATTTTCGAAAAGACAAATTTTATAATACACAAATTCTTGAGATTGCCAAAATACATGCGCCTCGAATGTTCGCAATTTTACTGGCTATCAAAAAGACCACATTTACATAAAGAATATCTACTCATTTCTTACAATCATTGAAATTATTAAATTGTGCGAGAGAGATAGCATGTTCCACGTAAGAACAGTCTTTAAACCAAGGAGAATTCTTTAAACAAACATTTACATACAGGCACATACATTGCTTCTGTCCCCCTAAGGCCCCCTCTGGCACACTAGGATAACCTGTGTCGTGGGAACCAGAATCAGTGACATCACAATCACGTAAGCATCTAATCATGCAAGACCTGGTTTTTTTTGTCCCCGGTCGGGATTCGACCCGGGCTTCACGCATGGTAGGTGCGCCACAGAGGTTGTATATGTACAAACCTGTATGATCCGCAGCAGAGCCCGCACGCCGGGCCGCCACAGGTGGCGCATGTTGAGTCCGTCCAGGTCGACCAGCAAGCACCACGAGTGCACGGCGTGCTCGGAACTGCGCGTCGCCTCCTCTAGCAGTTTGAGGCCCTCTTCACATACGTGAAGCGTCTGTCAGGGAAGAGTTTTTTTTTATTTACTCTTGCCTTATTATTTCCGAGAACAGGACAACGCGGTCAGTGGGTATGCGGCCCGATGGTCGGACGATGTCGTTGAGTCGGCGGAAGGTCGTGGATGCGGATGGCGAGAGATCGTGTGAATTGGCATTCGAGGGAAAAGGCCTTTACCCAGCAGTGGGCAACAGTGGGCTGATGATTATTTTTATTTGTATTTATTTATTTCAGGCAACGCCCATATAGGGTTATGATTATTTCCTTAAGCTTACAGCTATCCTTACAGGAGACCCTATTGCGATAGCTAAGTAGGTACAATATTGAATTAATATAAAAATTAGCTTAGTCTTATTTAATTTAATTTTGAAAAATGAAATCATTAAGAAATAAAAAATATTTAAAACATGTCAATAAAAATCCAAAACAGATAAAAATAAATTCAATTCAAACAATAATCAAAATTAATTCAAAGAGATTTAAAAAAAATATAAAAAAATGCTGGATACATAGATATTATCAGTTATAAAAAAAAATCGCAAATTCTAGTTATAACACAAAATAAAAAGCGCATTCTTAGTGAATTCATTCAAAGAGCGACAAAAAAGGTTAACTTTCTAAAATACAGTTCAGAGCGCATAGCTCGCGTGTTTTTTTTTATATGAGCCAATTTTGTAGTCAAAATGCCTAGTTTTAAGACTCAAAATTTTTACAAATAATTTTGCAAGTATCAATTAACTCTTTTTAGCCAATTGACGGTCAGGCTACCAGCTCACTGTACCTTGAGATGCGAGAAATAGTGTTTTGTTTAAGTCAACGAATTCGTCAGTTAATAAAGCTTCTTGTTCTACCTTTATTCCTGTGGATTTTTAGAAAATGCCCACTAACCAACTTGAGGAGGCCGTCCTCGCCGATGGATTTTAGCAGGCCTTTCACGTCCATCTGGCCTAGCCGCAGCACGTACAGCGGCCGCCCGTCTGCAACAAAACCCAGTTTCAAGATCGTTTCGTTTCAAGTTTTTTATATTGTGTTGAAAAAATTGCCAGTGTTGCCAGACTTGTTTGTCGAATTTTTGACGAACCCATTACCGCAATTAGATGTCCCACAGATTATGCATCTGATAGAATTAGGTACAGCGCCACCAAGTTATCTGTTCAGGTGGGCAAAATTGTAACTAACTAATTAATTGTAAATCCTGTTCCATGTTTATTTATTTGTTATATTTTCATTAAAACTGAAAGACGGGTTAAAATATTCTCATTTTTCTAGGTAAATTTCTTAAATGTTACTACTAAATTCTCCACTAGCGCCGCTATCAACTGAACAGATAAGATGGTGGCACTGTAGAAGAGTTTCATGACGAAATATTTTTTGTATAGGTATATTCTATTTGAAACAAGAAGCGGTTTATTTGAGGATCGACCTCAAACTGAAAAACTCTTTCGACGTTGTAGTAGTTAAGAAAATAATAATAGATAAATTGATAGATAGATAGATAAGACATTTATTTGCGCTTTGAGACATCTAGGTAACACATGCCTGAGCTCCTGTGAAAAATTTTGTTTAACTTCATATTAATTGTCCGCAACAGGAATTATCGACTTGATCAACGTTTTTTTGGCATCGAGTGAACGGCGGAGCCGTGAGCGTGATGTCGAAAAATGGTGATCCAGAATGCCCAATAACTACCCACTATTGTTCTTTTCTAGGTCATAATGCAAAGGATTAAGGGCCGATTTCTAAATTGACAATTTCGCTAAGCAACTATTTAACTGTAGTGCTGTCTCATCAAATTCCTCAGTAAAGAGCGTGACAGTTACAATACGATTAAAATCAGTTAACAATTCGGCTTTTCTCGGATATCATCGCCTAAATCCGGAGACGCAAATGACACGAAATACATTACCGAGATTTCTTTTAGGTAGCATTCAATTTGAAGTATCATAAACGCAATGTACAGCACCTGCCAAGATGACATTACTAACCAGTAGACCTAAGAAATTTATTACGCAGAAGCGACATGAATTTGACTGATCTGAGAGCTTGTCGTTATCCTTCAAAATTTTTAACACGCTGCTTTTCGAAACTCCGGTTGCTTCACAAGCCCTGTCCAAAATTTTTTGATGATATTTACTTGTCTCTTTTTTTAAATAAATTAACTTGTTTTCTCATGTAGTTATATACATTATTTACAATTTCACGAGATTCAGCAACAACTTTTTTACCACGCTTCAAATTTGTTGAAGCCATGATACATAACTATTGTAAGTTAATTGTGATGAAATTTGATAGAATCGATAATTTTCATGAATGAAATTAGCGTTCATAAACATAAATGTACCATATACTTCAAACTGTTTTTATTGTCACTAACGCCCGAACCTAATAAACAATCCCCAATCCAAGGTAGCAAACAATCCTAGATAGTTCGATATCTACAGATCGATCTTCAATCTGCGTCTTAGTAATAAAACGCGTCGATCGCAATCCCTTTTTTATTCGGATGGCCAGCAATCCGTCCCTCTCGGCAAAAACAAAATCCGTTCCGTTTTATGCAAGGTAGTAATTTGTTAGCACAGTGGTTATTGATATTTTTATACGAAATCAAAGTAGTTTTTAAGCTTGTAATGTCGATATTTTACAACTCGAACAAAAATATTATATTATTTCCTTTATTTTAAGAGATTGGATACGTTGCGATCTTGGTAATTTTTTTTTTTTTTTGCCTGGAATGGAACGTCAATGACAGCCATCATATAGCAACAGGCAGGCGTACAGTCGACAGCACATCATCGTATACACCCATGCATTCTACTCCGTTGCGTTACGGGCGACTTTTGAACTAAAATTGACGTGTTGTCGACTATACCTACTTATGTGAAAAAGAAAAATCTGTGAAATAAGGCGGGAAATAAGAGGTCAGAATTTTATTGTTGAAATTAACCAGTTAATTAGCGTCGTCGAGAGACTGCATGTAATTTACTCTCCTCATTCTCCGTGAAGTGAAGGTCGTGAAGTGAACTATCGTTGAGCTACATATTATTCTTCGTCACTCCAATCCGATAATTGGTCCAAATTGTCCAGATCACTATCGCTATCGCTTGAAAATGCCGATAGTGCCATTTCTTCACTTTAGATAGTAAAGTAATGCACGACAAATCTTTAAAATAACTGCGAAATCCGAGAAAAACGAGGGATAGCGATTAGGGATTGTTCACGCTGATCGAGCAAACGTCAAAATCCACAGATAGGTTATAGACACACGAAATCTGTCATTCACAAACAGAGGTCAATCCGAAATCTGTGATCCAACCTCCCATTGATAGATTGCTTTCACAGATAGTATTTTCAATCCATGGATAGGTTATTGGCACACATAGTTACAAAAATGGATTGAATTCTCAATCTGAGATAGCTAAAAATGGATCGGGATTGGTTATTAGTTTCGGGCGTAAGAAGGCAGACTGTCAAAATAGTCAATTATTTTTCTTATTTCAATATAAAGGTTGTGTTACTTTTGAGCTAAATAGGAGGTTTTGTTGCTCTTAAAATATCGTTCTTGTATTGTATTCAATAAGACAATGAGTAATATAATTAAAGGTCATGTCTGTAAATTGATAACTCTTTGTGAGAGACGAGGGATTCACGACAATTACCGAGGTTGGCCGAATTGTTAACTGATTTTAATCGTATTGTACTTAAGTATTCGCTAAGTGAAATTCTCAATTCAGTAACCGGCCCTAAGCCATTTTTACGTTTCTGAAGTTAAAATTTACATTTACATAACCTTTACAGGCACATACATTGCTTCTGGCCCCACACTAGAATACCCTGTGTCATGGGAACCACAAACATGTAAACATCCAAGACCTAAGTTTTTTTTTTGTCCCCAGCCGGGATTCGAACCCGGGCCTCTCGCATGGTATGCAGATGCGCTAACCACTGCGTCACAGAGGTCGTCAAGTTTTAAAATATGTATGTATTTGACAGTTGGGACTAGGAACCGGACTAGTTCATGCAGTGGAGAAGATACCAATATGTAAATTTAAAAAATGCACATTTGGTATTAGCATGGTATTAGCAGACTGACCGTTGCAGTGGTGGTGCCAGCCGGGGAAGTACCGGCACAATCTCAGGCGACTTATAAATATTTTACCAGCAGGCTGTCCACCTGGGCCTAGATTCTACTAATGTAGTGTAGTACGATGACAACTGCATGAACATGGCGATTTAGTTTCATTGCCGTTTGAAGTCAACGCGAGCACGTATATCAAGAATGCTATGCGTCAATGGCATAAAAACGCACGTCACGTGACCCGATCGAGTATCTGACATCGTACTTTAATGCACTAACAGGATCGGGGCCCTGGTGTCTCTTGCAATGGGACCTAGCCTTATTCTAGTGTGGTAGTCTGGCCACACTTGTTAGGCCTGGTGTTGCCAGACTTACGTGTAACTTGGTATTGCCAGATACATGCTTGCCTTCATCATCATCAGGCTATATTAGTCCACTGCTGGATATAACCCTCCCCTAATGAGAGCCATAGCGCCCTGTCTTCAGCTTGCCGCATCCAGCATCTGCCTGCAGTTTTTCGCAGATCGTCATCCCACCTGGTCGGAGGGCGTCCTACACTACGTTTGCCGAGTCGCGGTCTCCACCTTGATATTGTCTAATGTTTACCTCGTGGTGTTAAGAGACTGACCTTTGTCGTGGTGGTGCCAGCCGCCGGGGAAGTACCGGCGCACCACCTCAGGCGGCTCGTACTCCGCCAGCAAGCGGTCCACCTGGTGTCGCTTGCGCCAGAGCAGCGACTGCGAGAGCATCTCGCGCGCCTTCTCCACGTTAAAGTCGCGCGCGCGCAGGAAACGGAGCAGGGTCGCGTCGCTCGGGACCTGAAGAGGAAGATTTTCTGTCAGTCATCAGCTGTTTACTGTCACGTCAACCCAGCCGGTCCCGGTCTATTATCCCTCTAGCGCTTTTAGAATCACCCACCGTTGCTGTTGCACAAGTCTGATGTACCTACAATATTACAAAAATAATTGTCTTCAGACTTCTTGTGTCGGAAGCCAAGACCCACTTCGGGTCGCTGAGCCATCAGGGTTTAAAAGAAAGTAACTAATTGTACATCCAGCTCCGTTATCAACATTAGTTGGAGTTGATAGCCTCCTGTAAGGACCTGACTACGCTCAAATAGAGAGAGAGAGAGAAGGAGAGTGATGAAGCAAGAGTGTGAACACCAAAACTGGGCACTCACCTTGCCCTTCTGCAGCTCGCAGATCCACTTGCGCAGCTGCAGTAATCGCGCCTCCTGCACCGCCGTCAGCTCGCCCAGATAGCGCTTCACGTAGTCGCTGTCGAGCGAGTGTTGCTCTGCGAAACAAGGGAAAACTGGCCTTGACTTCAGTGGCAATACTGGCCATGGAACGGCCCGGATGGATAACCTACAGATTTAATATTTAAAATTCCTCATTTAAAAATTTTATTGCGCAGGCCCATTCTAGGCTATGTCATGTTCATTAATTTTGTATTATACAGGGTGGTCCAAATATCATGGATCAAATGAAATGGGGAGTTAGCCAAGGTCATCTTCTACCAATAAAGTCCTATACAGGGTGGTAAAATTCTCAACGGTTTTGAACTTTTGATTGATTTTCGGTTTTTTTCAAGAAAAGAGTTCCTACTACTTATTAAGAGCAATAAAAAAAAAAGTACTTACTTTTGGTGGTTGTTTTTTTTTTAGAGTGACGGTCCATGATGAGACAAAAATGTAACAAAAAAAATTTATCGTCCCTGTCTTTATGGATCATGAGAAATTAATTAATTTTTTACGGATCTCGTATCATAATTGTTTGATCCAAAATTTTCGTCATTGATTTAAAAAAAAAAGTGTACTGCGGAAACCTGCCCCAGTAGTAGAAAAACTGGACCATTTCATGAGGATTGTAAAAAGATACAACTCAAAGCCCTATCTCTCCTGAGTCTTTTATTATTGACCTTTATTCTCAGCAAAGTTGCATTTTTTTAAATCAAATTTTGGTTCTAACCTTGATGACCTTGGCTAACTCACCATTTCATTTGATCCATGATATTTGGACCACCCTGTATTGACATTTATTTTTTTTATATTTATGATCTTGATTTTATCTTTGTTTCTTTAAGTTTAATTAACAATGTTATTGTAATTGAGTTGTGACTTGTAATGAATATTATCAATAAATGATGTAGGTCTAATAAAATTATGTCTACTAAAGTTGACATCTGCAGCGTTAAAATGTATGACACAGTTGATTATTTTATCTTTACAGAGTAAGCAAAACCAGAGTAGCTAGTTAAACCCTATCTACTCAACTCTTATCATAAATCACAAATCCAAGTAATAGCAAAGAGCTGTTCAAACACTCAGAGAAGTCGCAGAGTTTCCCCCGAATCATTTTCGATCGTTTTAGTTTGACTTCTTAAAGTTATTACCAGCACCGAAGTTTTCAATTCATCCCATTTTGATTATAACTTTCCCTTTGCGAGCAAAACTTCGGTAACGGAAACGCAAAATGCTTCTACGCCACCCTTCCACTTCACAGTGGCATGCGCTTTCAATGGCTCGGAAAACAGTACACGAAACATTTAATTTCCGGCCTATATTCAATGTGACATCAACCATAAGCCTCCAATATCGGCGACCACAAACTGCGACGACTTTGATTGAACTTCACATACGGGCCAATTCACGTAGTTGGAAAAAGGTCTCAGCCTGGGCGTATTTACTTATATGTTTCTGATGTCCTCGCCTGGTTACTATAGCACAGGGATACTAGGATACTAGTTCGGGACTAAGTCAAGTTGTGTGGAAGTTATTATGATTATATTTGATATTGAATAAAACCAAAATTAAACTAAACAATTGCCCATAAAATGTGTTCGCAATCAAAATATTACATACTAAGATAAAACTGAACCGGATAAAATAAAATATGTAACTATCAACACGTGTGCCAGTATGAGTTATGGGCATGTATGTGTTTATCATAGCTAAGATGCATAGGATAGATGACACACGGGTTACACGAGCAGATCACAAAAAGGCACCAACGTAGAGAAAACATGTCGAGGACAGAGGTACAACTTTGACTATCTCTTCTCTCTTCTTCTCTCTCTTCTAATATTATAAAATTCTCGTATCACCGTCGTAAGCGGCTACCACACGTGCATGCTTGACCACAGTTTTGCTTGCGCATGCCGGCTTGTACACTGAACACTGTGGGTGTAGTTGGTAAGACGGTAGCATGCGCAAACCCCAAAGCTTGGCTTGATGGTTTTTGAACTTGCTTGAAATTCTGGCATCCACAGACACACTTGTACAAACTTGTCTGCGCGTGTGGTTGGGCGTTCAGTGTTCAAGCCAGCTTCAAGTCATGTTTTTGTCCACTTTGATCGTTTACGCTTTGAATTTTGGATTTTCTTTTTGTTTACTAGCAAACACTTGAAAAATATTAGCAGAAGAAACAACTCTTCATTGGGAAAAATTGTTTCCACACAGGCGATGTCGAATGTGGCTTGCGCGAACTAAACTGTGCCGTCTGGTAGAGACGTCCGTTCAGTCTTCATGCGAGAGGCACGCGCAAGCAAAGCTGTGGTCAAGCATGCACGTGTGGTAGCCGCATTAGTGCGCATACTCCTCCGAATCGGCTTGACCGATGTCGATGAAACTTTCTACGTATATTCGGTAGGTCTGAGAATAGGTTGTTATTTATTTTTCATACCCCTATCTGGCAAAACAACATTTGCGGGGTCAGCTAATAAAATATGAAATAAATCATTGTATGTAAACAGTTCGTGATAGCAAAAACTTCTACCTATATTAAATAGCATTTCAACCATGGTAACACTCACCTCAGTGCTATAATCCAACCACCACTAAGTTAATCCCACGCCAATTCCTATTAATTCACCACAATTCTCACTGCGGACGGTTTTCGGGGAAGCGCTGCGCTGGCGGGCTGATTGAGGTCTACTCACACCACGCCGGGCTGGGGCCGCGCGGGCACAACTATATTCTTATTTGTTTTACTTATTAGGTGCCGACAGAATACCAGCGTTGCAGATTCCTTTTGTAACATATAATGAGTGAGGTCCTTTCACAAACGCAGTGCACTGACATTCCTTGCATGTTTCTTTTTAATTTCTATTTAAAACTTGTTTACTTTGTATTTGTATTATGTCATTGTACTGTATTTTAAGTGAAAAAAAACTATTTCAATTTAATATTAGTCTTAGTGTACAGAAATCCGGTACCTTGTGTCGTCTTTTGTGGGTTTTCTTCCAATTTGTTTCTTGATCAGTTTTATTACTTTAAAACTTTCATTCATGCGCAAACTTCCGGAGGAATAACAAGCGGCGTGGCGAGTCCGCTTAGTAAGTTAGCTTATAGCAAGCTTTTTTGCAAAGAGTGTAAATAATAAAAATAACTTTTGCACGAGCAAATGACAATTATGTTTATTTCTTTTATTAACATTATGACGACTACTAAAAGTTTCGAAGTCTTTAATGTTTTCCGAACGTAAATATTTTCATAAATGTATTGGCTTGCAACTGTTAAAATATAAACCTAGCTACTAAGATAATAAAAGATTAATACCCGGACAAGCCCAGATCGGGTTTCAATTTGGGTGCCACAAAACGAATAATTACAAAATTTTAAATTGTTTTAGGGTTTTCAGTATTGGGACATACCTTTAGATTTCATTCCCAAAAGGAAATCATGATTTTTATTTTGGAACACCTTTGCATCGCAGTTTCCAAAACTATAACCTTAAGCCAGCGAGTACTTATAACTAATGTTTCAGTAAGGATTGGAGAAACTCAAGGACGTTACTCTTCTAATCCATACACATTTTTTATTGTTGTATGGCAAAAAAGTCTCACATTTGCGATTAGCGCTTGCGAGGCCCCGAACCGGCATATTGTGGACAGACCTTTACTGCAGATTGTCTCGTGGCTTAATACTGTTTTGTTTGTTTTATCTCTGCAGTTGTACCAGGAAAAACTGGCACTAAATCAGTGCGATTTTTTATATTTATCTAAGCACGTATGAGACATACAACTGTAAATTCTCTAGCTGTTCCTCAACACGACGTCGGCTCGACTCGAGGTCACCATATTGTTACCTCGAATACAAACGCAAAAAGCAAACAAATACGTATCAGAATCAATCGAGAACTCGGAAGTCTGAAGTTTTAGCAAGTTTTCTTTGAAAATACTCTTGTCGCAGAGATCTTCAAACGACTTCATATTATGTTCCTTCGTAGGATTCCTATTATTGTTTACTACTCGTACATTGAATGAAACGCAAAATTTTCTCGTTTTATTTAATGTAACTCAATTAGAATTGAGAAAGTTTATGTTGCGTTGGTTTCGACATGTGGAGATAATGAAGGAAGAAAGACTGACGAAGCAAATACTCATATCTAGCGAATGTGAGTGGAAGGGCCGGTAAGGTACGCCCCAGGCGGACATACTAGCCGAGCAGGGGATATAATTAGTAAAGGGCAAGATAAAAAGTAACCGAAACCGGTGTGCCTGCATGCAACGACTAATGAATGTCGATGAAGCGAAAGTGATTTGTCAGGATTCAATTAGGTAGCAGACGTAATGATAACGTTTTAGCCACGTAAATAACTTTCTACAATCATTATGTGTATATCTAGACTACTCAGTTTGATTCATCTGGTATCCGGTCTGCGTTTATCTAATCCAATTCCAACAGACAAATGCCGAGTGGGCGGAACCCCGTACAATTCAGCTACTACATAAATAAACAAGTTCATGCGGTAGTTTTGATACATTTACGATGCACTGTATGTATTCCTTACAAAATTAAATAATAAACGTTTACCTTACCTCCGCACTATTCGATCATAGAAACCCTTAAGGGGATATTTCAAGCTTCCGAACTGTAACGGTCAGACGGTTACTTAGCGTACGCACGCACGCACGCACGCACACGCACACGCACACGCACACGCACAGGCACACGCACACGCACACGCACACGCACACGCACACGCACACGCACACGCGCACACGCGCACACGCACACACACACACACACACACACACACACACACACACACACACACACACACACACACACAACACACACACAACACTCACTTGGCTGAGCTTTACACTTTTATCGTTTTTAAATATGTTTGTCAATAGAAATAAAGTACCTATGTATGCAGCCTTCCTTTTCAAAATATTGAGATATAAAATAGACTGTTTGCAAATACTATCCCAAATTAATTTAAAAGTACCCATTAAATATCCTAGGTATAGAATTAATAATTAATAAATTGTTTAACGCTCCTTGTTCCAAAACCAACCTTAAACACAATGCCACAATGCCTCGTCTCTTGAGACTGTATAACAAATTGTCATCTTGCTCTGTCGACATTTTCTCTGATAATGTTTATATATTTAAGGAAAAAATCAAACAGATTCTCAAATCACGTGTGCCTAGGTAAAGTTATCATATATATATGTTTTTAATTTAAATTTGTTTGCAGATTAATTGTAGATTTATTAAACTACAAAAAAATATGTTAACTTAAACACTAGCAAAGGTGCATGCTGTGGCAACCTTAATAGGCTAGGCACTTACCTTAAAACCCTATATGTTTTAGTTTAATTAAGATGTATTAGTGTACTAGCTACTGGTTGTCCTAAGAAAATTAAATAAAATAAATCTTTAAATTAGGAAAAATATCAAATTAGACTAAGTTTTTTAAGCGATGGAAGTGCGGTGTCACCTAGGCCAAGCAAAGGTGGCTCCAAATACTACGAGTAGGTATGTACAGTTAAATTAAGCAGTTTACGAAAATAATGATTTTGTAATTTTTTGTATTCTATTTTAGGGTGACGGACCCAATTATCAGCACTCTAAGAGATCATTCAATTTCAACTCTGAATGTTCCATATACCACAATATTCAATAACGTTTGTGTTGCGTTATTAATGTTGAGAATATAATCACCTGTGGTGTAAAGTAAGACTTTTTCAATATTTGTAGTTTTTATTGAGACAAAATTTTAATAATAAATAAATAATAAAATAATAAACTCACGCCCGTTATCCCCGAAGGGGTAGGCAGAGGCACCAGTCTCTAGAACTGGACCCACGTTTTGCCGAGTTTATTAGGTCCCAAACGTGACAAGTGGCAAGCCTGTCGCCGTTATCCGGGCACAATTTATCAGCGAATGGTGTTGCTGTACAAACAAATGTACGTAACTAAAAGTCATTGGTACATGCGTGGTTCGAACCCAGACCCTCATGATCGAGAAGCAAGGGTCAACCCCACTACGCCACCACCGATTTAATTTATTTAATTTTAATTTATCAAAAAACAAGCCTGTCACCAATTATCAGCAGAGTCGTCACCAATGATCAGCACCTACTGACCCAATTATCAGCACTGTGAACTGTAATACGTTTTAAGGGTTAAAAATAAAATATCTTTTCGTTTACGTTTCTATTAATTATACCACGTCAAAATGTGCTTTAACTCTAATTTGTTCAACTTTCAGTCGACTATAATGGACAGATCTTTGAAATCAGGAACTTTACCTTGAAACAAAATATCAGCACCATGATGATAAATGGTAAATGGATTTTCAGCATGGGGCTAAAATTTGGAAAACAAGGCTAAAATCACCTTATACACAACACTCAACCATACTTTTAGATACACGCTGTCCATTTTAAAAGAAGACCTTATAATTACGTCTATTTTAACCTATTACCAGCAGGGTGCTGATAATAGGAAAACTTGAAATTTCTGTATCCAGTTATTGGCACCATTATGTATCTATTGTAAGTAACAAATAACCTAAAAAATATTTCAATTTAGGATGTGGAAAACATTAAGAATGTGTTTAAATACCAGTATTTATAGATAGTGCTTTAATAGCATTACTCAATGATTAATAAACGTAAGCAAAATCTTACCCTTGATGGCTCAGAATGGTACCAAATCACTTTTAATTACACAACGTTCACTTATCCTCAAGATAGAAGCGCCATGATAAATGTCAAACTATATTCTATTTACTGAAACGAACGACTAAAGGTAAACAAAGACACAGCATCTCTCAAACTTACATCTCACTCAAAATAGCTCATGCACGCAGCTTTGCTTGCATCGTTGTACTATTATGCATTCTGTGGCATCGTATACATCGGTTTGGCAGAATCAGCGTTGGGTCCGGCTCGCTCGCCCATACTATTTTCCGTTTCGTAATAACAAACACAAAAGTATAAAACAACTGGACGATGGACCAAAAAACTTTACCAATACCTTATTTACAATGATGAACAGACTAAAGATAAGTTACCTATTTTATTTTCTTTAGTCGCACTCCCATCAACAACAACGTCAATCTTACTTTTTTTTGTCTTTAATTAAAAAAGAGGTTCGTAGTCAGCTCTCCATACTTCTTCCTACACTTCGCGTAGCCCATTAACATAAAATAGTCGATCAAATCGGCCTTTAAACAAAATTCCGTCATCTTTCCTAGTTGCGAACATATTTGGCAGCAGTAGGATCGCTTTTATTTGAGGACCACTGAAATTTTAGGTATTTTTGAGGCATATATCTCTTAAGCAAATGGTATTTTCATGATAAAATAAAATATTAGTTAAATAAACTGCAAGTGGGGGATAAAATCAGGTAATAACAGTGTTATTGTGTTAATTGCTTAATGGTATTTATTAGGCATATCGTTTTGTCTAACTTTGCTAAATATTATGCAGTGTTATAAATGTGGGGGTCCTGCTGTTTGACCAAAAGTCATTTGGCAAAATTACACTTGACAAACAATGTTTGACAAAAAATGCTTTCGCCAATTGATCATTTTACTACTAATCATTTTACAAATGACTCACTTATCCAAATGATCAACACTTAAATTTACATTTTACAAATAATTATTTTACTTAATGAACATTTAACAACTGAGTTATCAGACAAAACTACTATTGGTCTAAAAACGTTTGATAAAATGTATTATTTGACAAATGTTTCGTTTATTAATCAATCTTAAGAACGGGGGGTCGGCGATGTAAAGAATACGTGACAACAGAAATATAGGTGCGACGACGCGCGTAGCGAAGCGGAGCGCGTCGGAGCGTTAGGTTCTCTATGTAAGATCGAAAACAGACTCGACTTTGATGCGTTCAACATTTTGTTAAATGACATTTGGACAAATGCTTCATTTGCGAAACATATTATTTGGTGAAATTAAAAAAGGTCAATTGACATTTTAATATTCAAAACATTTAACAAATGTAGTGTTTGCTAATGGATCATTTGCTAAGTGAGTTTTTGTAAGATGATACTTTTGTCAAATGTCTCGTTTGCCAAATGAACATTTGGTTAAACGTTGTTTGTCGAATGAACATTTGTCAATAATTTTTTGGTCAACCATTAGTAATCCATAAATGTGGCATATTGAAAAACCAAATTTTTGACATGTTGACACTTAGTCGTTCGCTTCAAAAAATAGACTGTATACACATTGTTGTTAGTACAATAATTAAACTATCAAAATTTGTTTCTTATCCTTGCAACTTTGAATTTATAGATATTATATCTTATATTGTGAGGTTTTTTTACGGGGTGCTGATAAACTGGTGCAGTGTCAGCATTTGGTTCCGTCACCCTATATCTTCAGCGTTGAACTACCTACTATAAATTCACGAATGCCCTTAAAAGCTGGCAGTACGTAAATGTCTCCCGTGGAATTTTACATAAGCTCACACTCGGCTAAACATCTGTTCTCCGATCCGAAAAATAAAAGGCCGCGTGACGTACAGTAAAATCAGGTAAACACGAAGGTATTCTATCTGTACGTACTGTTGGATATCAGTAACCAAAAGTAAAGTAAAATATTTATTTTAAATAACACAGTTGTATACAGATTTTGATGCACAGAAATACAGTCTGTTAGCTTTTATAATATACCTCGGGCTCTAGAGTAGGCTTCGGTTTTCGCTGAAAGCACACGAGTATAATACTACTTCCTGCTCTGTAATTAAGAAATTAAGTGTCATATTAGTTCCGATTTCGAAATTAAGTGTCATATTAGTTCCGATATTTCTATGACACGAATATATCCGATTCTCTCCGATAGTAGCCGAGGTATATTCTAAAAGCTAACAGACTGTATAGGTTGACCATAAAGTCTAGAAAACGGAAGTGAAGTGTAACTAAATATTGCACGAACTTTTCAGGCCATCTTCTATTCTAATATAAGCACAATTATTGTAACTGAGACCAAGGTTAATTCTCCTTGCTAAGACTTTTCTTGACTTGTCTTTTAGTACTAAAAGTTTGGGTATGGAAAATAAGAGTATTAGCAAAATCGCACTCTTTAATTTCTTCTCTTTCTGGTCAAACTATACAGGTTTATGTTTTACTTAATATCTAGGTTTCGATGTCAGCCCCCAAACTAGGCAAAGCAAAAATTTGTTTCAACGTATAATAAAGAATTTACATTGCTAACTTTATTCCCGATACACTTACTTGACTTTCGGCCGATTTCTGAATTGAGAATTTCGCTAAGTAATTACTTAACTATAGTGCTGTCTCGCCAAATTTCTCAGAAAAAAGCGTGACAGGACGTTACATAAGTACCTAATTACTAAGTGAAATTGCCTTTTGACTTGACTGGACTTGAGCAGAGACGGAGCTCGCGTCTGACCAACTGAAATCTGAATCTGAAAACTCCACTCTGACCATCTTTTCTCAAATCACCTTAAAGAAATAAAGTGGGAAGGTGTACCTGACTGTACTTTCTAGAGAACAACCATTTTACTCCCGGCGTTATTGTGTGCGATATGTCAGAGATAGCGACCTATATCGAGGTTATTGAAAGAATGCCGATGGCCTTGAAAAATGTATTGTAACTTTTTTTTTTATTAACCCTTTCTGTGTCCCACTGCTGGGCAAAGGCCTCCCCTTTAGATATCCACTCCTCCCTGTTCTCAGCCAGAACTTCCCACCCCACCACCATTGTAACTTTACTTGACTTAAATATTATTTAGATGACAAAGTTGTTTGGAATTAAGACGAGTTCAACAAATCACTTGTATCAACATCAGGGGGCAAGGATCTCTTGACTGAGGAAGGTATAGGCCAAACTCCCCCACGGGGGCCAAGTCCGGATTGGTGGAGGCTTGTAAGACCACAGAATACACAATTGGTAAGACTAGTGGCTGGTCTTACTGTCAGAAGTTTTCAAGCCGCCCTAAGGCCTCTGACTTGGCTTAAAGACTGCCATGTATCGACGGAGCCGGCACCAACTGCTTAACGTGCCTTGCGAAGCAAGGAACTGCTCGGAAAAAAACCACTAGCGTTAATCATAGAAGTCACCCATCCATGGACTGAACGCGCCCTATGTTGCTTAACGTTCGTGATCGTACCACTCAGGCAGCCGGGGCTACGAGCGATTCTTTTTTATGAATGATTTAAAAAAAACGCTGTGATACTATATTAACTGCGAGAGTACGGAATTTGTATCCGCTGAAAATTCCTGAGGTCCGGAATGAAGGAGGGTTGAGCTTAGAAGCAGGTAATTGATCGGATCAAAATCTTATAAATTACGCCCTCTAACTTGATCCGCGTCTATATTCTAAAACAACAAGGTGGATCCGATTTACGACACAACCAAATTATTGACGGGCGGGGAAGATGCCCTTCAAAGCTTTGCTGGAAGAGAATGACTCTTGCATTAAGCGCGCCCTTGTACATTTACTTTGTAATTAGTGTAATAAAGAATTAAAATTATAAATAACATAAATGCAACATTATTTTTCTAATGGTATTATTATTATTATTATTGTAATATTATTCTAATTGACGACCTTTGTGGCGTAGTGGTTAGCGCATTTGCTTACCATGCGAGAGGTCCCGGGTTCGATCCCCGGCTGGGGAGAAAAAAAAAAAACTCCAGGTCTTGGATGTTTACATGTTTGTGACGTCGCTGTTTCTGGTTCCCACGACACAGGGTATCCTAGTGTGGGGCCAGAAGCAATGTATGTGCCTGTATGTAAATGTAAAAAAAAAAAAATTCCCGCAATGTCAGAATCACTACACAATCTGTCAATCAAACACAACGCAATCACTTGACCTGGTCTCAAACTAGGTTACCCTGTGCTATGGTGACCAGCATGTAGTACGACGATGCGAGTCGTGTGCCATAATGTCAAAAGTGGCGACTTTCCAGTGCGTTAACTGTCAAATTCTGACATTTTAGCGCCACGAAACGCGTGTCTCGAGTCATCGTACTACCTATGTTAGCTAGGACATTACAAAAATTGAAAAACACCAAGACTGAGGCCATTTGTACAAATGTACGGCGGCCCCCAGCGGCAATCAAACCCACGACCTCAGTCTTGGTAGGTAAGCGCCTTAGCGGCTACCCCAACGAGCAGATCGAGGATCCAGTAAGATAGTGGCGTTTTACTAAGTTGTATGTTTTTTTATACATGTTTACGTACAAGAATAGCATTTTGCCCAGTTATAAACAAATGATTTACATACAGGTACACACATTGCTTCTGGCCCCACACTAGGTTACCCAGTGTCGTGGGAACCAGAAACAGCGACATCACGAACATGTAAACATCCATGACCTGGGGTTTTTTTTTGTCCCCAGCCGGGATTCGAACCCGGGACCTCACGCATGGTAGCCAGATGCACTAACCGCTGCGCCAAAAACAAATTGTTTGATTTCGTGCTGTACCGTTTTTTTTACTGTTACCAAGGAGAATTTAATTCTCCTTGCTGTTACCCACATTTTTTTGCGTATTCTGTTATGTTTAATCTCGTGGTATGTACGTGTACTCATTCAATGGTGTACTATAATGATTTTGTGTTTTGAATATTGTGTCGTCAAATAAATAAATTTTCGTCCTCCCACGGAAAATATGACGTAGTTTGGCAGGCGACTGGTCCGTGGGCGGAACGAATGGGGGATGCCCACGCCTACTCCGACTTTACCCACGGGAACCATTAGCGAGGCAGTACTGCTCTTCACCATCCCTTAATACGGGCGTAGATAAATGGAGATAGTAAGTAAATGGGTGAAACTAGTAGTAACTGGTCCCTAGGATGCTATGGTAACCAGGCAAGGACAATGCAAACATAGAAAATCACCCGGACTGAGGCCATTTGTAGAACGCGACTGCCTCGTTGATCTGGGTGTCAAGGCCTTTAGCTACCATGAAAGACCTACAAATGTAAGGCGGGCCACAGCGGGAATCGAACCCACGTGACCGTCAGAATGGCCGGTCAACTGTCGTATTTAACTTTAAAATATTTTCCAAAAATTGCTTACCAATTGCTTATATTTACTTACTACGATGAGAGATGACGATGAGTCGGACGATGTCGTTGAGTCGGCGGAAGGTCCGTGAATGCGAATGGCGAGAGACCGTGTGAAATGGCATTTGGGGGAAAAGGCCTATACCCAGCGGTGGGCTGATGATTATATGATGAGAGATTTGCTTACTACATATTTTAGAAGAATTGAGCCATTAAGGGTGACCGTCCATTCTGACGTCGGAATGGCTGGTTAATGTCCGAAGCATAATAACTATGTGGAATTACTGATTCTTTTATAGACCATAAATTACTTATCAATTGCTTACTTAACAGCCCCCAGCGCCTGTTAAAAGTCTAAGAGCAAAAAGTTATTATCTTGTAACTTTTGTTTACATATCAAAAGGCTCTGCTGCTCGTTGCTTTTATGTTTCGAGTCGCAGTCAATGAGTACGATAAATCGCTGTTCTTCGCTATTTGTAGCAGTGATATATTTTATGAAACTGCGATGTTTGCCGTATAAAAGTTCATAGCTGCGATGTACGACGCAGCGGATTTTTGCTGCAGCAAATTTCGTTTCAGCGAATAAATAGGTACACTGATTGGAATAAAGCTTCACTGGAATACCATTTATTAACAATATTTAATAAATATAAGTGGTAACTCAGAAATCAGGGTGTACGGGATTCGAAGGCACGACCTTTTATGTGAGGTACGCCAACACTGCTAGGTGAATATTACGAATTACGATACGAAGAGAACATGTGCATTTCACTATGTAGGGGGAAGCTATGATAACTTATTTTTTTAGGTTCAGAACGCAGTATAAAGGGTGTTTCTAGCTATCCTGAAACTATTAAGGACAAAATCGGCCAAGAGCGAGTTTGACCTCACACAATATACATCACATCATCATCAACCCATTATGTCCCCATCGAGGGGCACGGGTCTCTTCCCTGAGGAAGGTATAGGCCATACTCCACCACGGGGGCTAAGTCCGGATTGGCGGAGGCTTGTAAGACTAGTGGCTGGTCTTACTGACAGAAGATGTCAAGCCGCCCTAAGGCCTCTGACTTGGCTTAACGACTGCCATCTATCAACGGCAGCCGGCACCAACTGCTTAACGTGCCTTGCGAAGCACGGAACCGCTCGGAAAAATGCCACTAGCGTTAGTCATAGACGGTGACCCATCCATGGACTGAACGCTCCGTATGTTGCTTAGCCTTAGTGATCGTGTAAGATCACTCAGGCAGCCCAGGCTACGAGCGATACAATATACACCTGTCGCTAAATGAAAGAGCATTTAAGTCACTATTATTAACAATAAAGGAAAAATTGTCTAAAATTACTTCAGGTTCATCGAAATTCATTAATCGCATGCACGCACGCCAGTTTCGGGTACCTTCTATCTTGCCCTTTGCTAATATATCCCCTATTGGTCGAAGTATGTCCGTCTGCGGCGTCCTTTACCGGCCCTTCCACTCACATTCGCCTGATATTTGTTTATTGTTTTTAAAAGCGGTGGTGGCGTAGTGGGGTTGACCCTTGCTTCTCGATCATGAGGGTCTGGGTTCGAACCACGCATGTACCAATGACTTTTAGTTACGTACATTTGTTTGTACAGCAACACCATTCGCTGATAAATTGTGCCCGGATAACGGCGACAGGCTTGCCACTTGTCACGTTTGGGACCTAATAAAGTCGGCAAAACGTGGGTCCAGTTCTAGAGACTGGTGCCTCTGCCTACCCCTTCGGGGATAACGGGCGTGAGTTTATTTTTTTTTTTATTTTTTTTTTTGTTTTTATGTTTCAGAATGTGTGTGTGTATGTGTGTGTGTGTGTGTGTGTGTGTGTGTGTGTGTGTGTGTGTGTGTGTGTGTGTGTGTGTGTGTGTGTGTTTGTGTGTGTGTGTGTGTGTGTGTGTGTGTGAGTGTGAGTGTGTGTGTGTGTGTGTGTGTGTGTGTGTGTGTGTGTGTGTGTGTGTGTGAGTGTGTGTGTGTGTGTGTGTGTGTGTGTGTAAGAAGTTCAAATTAATTGTCTACCTATCTATCTATCTATCTATATAATTTGCTCCGTCAGTCTTTCTTCCTACATGCTTTCTACATGTCCAGACCAAGGCAACATGATTTTATCAGGATCGTGGCAGGTGGCAGTTCAGTCTCTGCCCACCCCTCTGACATATGTATGTATCTATGTAAATTGTATATACGTATAGTTCCTATCTAGTTAATATTACGAGCTATGTCTCGCTCGAAAACTATTTTGTAAGAGCAGCTAGTAGGTATTATATGCGTGCCTCGCCTGTTATTTCATGAAGTTTACATTGAAGAGGCATGTTTGTGGGCTGCGGCGCGCGTTCTACATAAATAATGTTACACAGCCGGAATATGCGACTACCTAACCTAGGCAAATTCACTACAAATAATATCCAGGACACAATACCTAATAAATATGTATCTGATCCATTGCAACCACCCAGAAAACTGCCCTTAGAAAAAACGCGACGAAATCGATACCTAAGTCAAAGTGTATTCAAGCATACACGCCTATGTAAAAATATCCGAACCAACGCTACTGTACAAATAAATTACACCTAACCTAATCTTGCCGAATGAAACGCCAACAGATGAAACTTATAGACAGGATCAACAAGAAAGCTAGCACCAAAACTAAAGCACCAAGAGCCGTCGCGTACTGATAGCAGCTGGTCTGGCTGCAAGAGTCGCCTGTTCTTCTCCTTTTCCTGGACCGGCGACAGTCAATGGAGTCGCAGGACTGGCTGTACTCCATGCAGCCAGAACAGTGTGAGCATCCTGCCAGAAATGGATAATACGGGCTCGCTTGCCGATCCAGATCTGCAACCGAACTAGTCCTAGGGTTTCGTCTCTTTCTTGAGTTCACCAGAACAGTACCACTGGACTCGCTTTCCGAGTCCGAGATGCGATGTTTGCCCTTCCCTCGGAACCACCTGCCGTCGTTGGATTTGGGTTTCATGTTGCTCTTGATTTTGTTCTTGACTTCGTTGATAGTCGCCATTTCGAGACGGACGTCTTCGCTGGAGATGGAGGTCTTGGAGGCGGAGGCTGCGGGCAAGGGGAGGGATGAGGAAAAGGGACAGGAGGACGGGAAGGTATGAGGTTTAATGCACTCTAACCAGAAGTGCGTTAACTCAGATTCGCTTTGATATTTTGTTACTGATACCGCTGCAGACTCCCCTGTCATTAAATAAATAAAATAAAATATCCCTATAGGGCTATGGATGGGTAACCGTTCTATGTCTAACGCTGGCAGAGGCTTTGGGGCGGCTTGAAAACTTCTGACAGTAAGACCAGCCACTAGTCTTACAAGCCTCTACCAATCCAGACTTGGCCCCGTGGAGGCCAAGGGAGGGAGTATGCCCTATACCTACCTTCCTCAGGGAAGAGACCCGTGCCCCTCGGTGCGGACATAACGGGTTGATGATGATTCTGATATCCGTACAGATGTGCCCAGATATATAAAGGCCGAGGAATGACACATTATTATCGCGTCATTAGTACTATCTCCAAATCACAGATATGCAGTAGCCTTAAATTCAGACGATACCGAAATTATCAAAATAAACAGCATTTCGAGACAAGGTGATTGTTTTATCTTTGATGAGAATAATTAAAGTCCGACTCAGACAGCTGTAGATACGCACAAGACCTTAAGCGGTGTAAATATGTATAAAACCTTGCTCAGGGAGGTCGAATTACTCCGAGTACGAGTAAGCCCTCATCGACCATGGGGATAACGCAGAAAGTAATTTCAAAATTCACCTACTAAATTTTTAACTGGCTTTGATAGCGACTTCTTTTGCTTGGAATGCGGATAAAAATTAAGGACAAATCCTACAACTGATTATTGAAAAAACGTAAGGATAGCTTGGAAATCATTCTTTATAATAAAGCCATTTTTCCATACAATCTTGAAGTTGTTGCGTAAATTTGTATAGAAAAATTAAGTTATTTATTTATTTATTTTATTGCTTAAAAGCTTATATAGTTGTTATATCCTCGTGAGGCCCAATGTCTTCAAGTGATCACAAAATCAATTGTTATTTTCAAGGTCTGGCCTTACGAGGATATAGGTAGGTATATATACTCGTAGTTATAAATTCCGTCAATATTCATACATGAGCGATTGCGCGACTGACCTCAAAACGTGAAGAATTGATCACACCTTTATAATTTCACTAAAATTTCTTTTCCGTTATTTCTTTCTTTCTCTTTCCCTCTCTTTCTCTGTTTCTTTCTTTCGTACATTCGTTAACCTATTTATTTACGGAAGGTTTACGAAGTGATTTTGACGTACTGTTGACACCACATCAACCTCCGTGTGGAGCCTACATGCTTGGACTCATCGTTACATTAAACATAAACATGTACATTTACATAAACGTTTACATACAGGCACATACTTTGCTTCTGGCCCCACGCAAGGATACCCTGTGTCGTGGGAACCAGAAACAGCAACGTCACAAACATATAAACATCCAAGACCTGGAGTTTTTTTTCCCAGGCGGGGATCGAGCCCGGGACCTGTCGCATGGTAAGCAGATGCGCTAACCGTTACGCCACAGAGGACGTCAAATTACGGGTGACTTTGCAACAAAAATGTAACAGTCAACCTGCGGTCGAGAGTACTGATATAACATAATCCACTTCACGCGTCCACAGGCGTTTCAGGCGTTAAGTGGCAATCTCCGCTCATCTGCGAGTGTTTAACATAGCAAAAGCTACAGTACATCTTGCAACGCAATTTTATTCACGGGGAAAGGCAGCCTACCGACTTTCGCGCAAATATTACCGGGTACACGAAAAGCCATTTATTTTATTTCCCGTAGTGTTGTACAGGGGTCTGTTTCGAAGAACTAAATAAACTAAAAACTTACATACAGGCATACATTGATTCTGGCCCCATATTTGCAAAGTTTATTAAACGACAAATTACCAAGTAGACGCCAACGCCATAATAAACAACGAATAGTAATTTTATAAAACCCAGCTCCGAAGCTTGAATAATTCAACTGTAAGTAGATTTAACTGTCATTAATAAATAATGAAGTCTAACAATTATGTCGGCAGTTAGTTAATAGCAGTGGTTATTAATCGGTGTTCCTTGAAAATACAAAATTAAAATATTTCTATTCACATTAAAAACAAAATGTTTACTTTATGAACGTCGAATTTGATAGTTTCACAATTACAATTCATTCATAATTCATATAATTCATATCTTTATTGCGTCCATGTAGTTGCTTAGATAGTACATATAGGGTTTGTCTCATACATGGTACCAACTTAGGGCACAGCAATTTAAAAGCAGCATGCAGTAATACCCACAAACATAAGGAACGTTGGCAATAATCCAGCAACAGAATTAATTTTTAACAGAGATTTTAGATTTAAATTGAATTTGATTTAGATAGTTATAGTATAATAGTATTGAAGAATTAGTTTACAATGGCAATAAATTAATAATAATAATTAAAAAAATAATTCTTGAAGAGCATGAAATTCTTCATAAATAATAGTATCATCGCCTGTATTATTATTACCATGTCATGCAATAAATGGTCATGATTAAACATTTGCTTATTGGAAATAGTTTTACGAACGCTGAGAAATGGTTTTATTTAATAAGTTAATTTTTACGACCTCTGTGGCGTAACGGTTACCGCATCTGCTTACCATGCGAGAGGTCCCGGGTTCGATCCCCGGCTGGGGAGAAAAAAAAACTCCAGGTCTTGGATGTTTACATGTTTGTGACGTCATTGTTTCTAGTTCCCACGACACAGGGTATCCTAGTGTGGGGCCAGAAGCAATGTATGTGCCTGTATGTAAATGTTTATGTTTATGTTTATTTCAATTTAAATTACATCTAAACTTTATTTAATTCTCCAATTTTCCCATACCTATTAAACACGTAGTACACCGCCTTTCTAAAATAATACATGCCGATCCAACGAATAGAAGCAACTGGTTCATAACGTAAAACTCTTTAGGAATTTTAATAAATTTTAATAAGCAAACCCCTATCTTACCAACGCACAGCTGCGAGGCTTCGAGCTGAATAATTTAAATCGCAGCTCTAATCGAGTTCACTAATCGTGAGAAGCAATGCGTGTGTCTGTACGTACTTTTCAAGGGCACACTTCGTCAGGCAATGTATATTGTAATTTGTAACATAAATTAAAAACTTGCATTATTAAAACGATACGCTAAACAATTAAAAAACCCGGCCAAATGCGAGGTTTAATGCACCCTAACAAGGCGTGCGTTAACTCAGATTCGCTTTGGTATTATTTTACTGATACCGCTGCAGACTCCCCTGTCACTAAATAAGAAAAAATAAAATATCCCTATAGGGCGCATTCAGTCTATGGATGGGTGACCGTTCTATGATTAACTCTAGTGGCATTTTTCCGAGCGGTTCCGTGCTTCGCATTGCACGTTAAGCAGTTGGTGCCGGCTGCCGTCGATAGATGGCAGTCGTTAAGCCAAGTCAGAAGCCTTAGGGCGGCTTGAAAACTTCTGACAGTAAGACCAGAAAATAATCTTACAAGCCTTCACCAATCCGGACTGGGCCCCTGTGGTGGAGTATGGCCTATACCTTCCTCAGGGAAGAGATCCGTGACCCTCGAGGGGGGCATAATGGGTGGACATATCACAGAAACAAAATAAACAGACAAGTGAGACAAGTAACATAAGTAACGTATGTAGGCGTTCTCACCCTACTAAAATATGGGAATACCGCCTCTACTACTGAACGATGCAAATCAGTGCCGGTTTCAGCACTGCATTTAAGTGCAAAATGCTGTAACACTTCCTAACTCGAATCCGTATTGTTAGCTACGGAGGCGCAAGGACATTTAATGCCAGTCAAAGGTCGCAGCGACCTCATAAATACTGAGGGTGGCCGGAGGGGGCGGGTTCGTTCCCGACGCGACTTTTACTTGGCACACTGGCTTTCTGAATCCTTGGCTCGGGTTGTTGGGGATTTTGGTCGCTTAGTTAGACACTTGGTGGTGGGTGCCTCTAATTAATTTTTACAGTAGAAAGGTAGGCAGCAACAGCTCCACGAGGGTTGAATCTGGTATCACACTGGATTTGTACAAAAGGCGTTCAGTCTGGGTGTAATTCCATTTTTGTGACGTCCTTGCCTGGTTGCCATAGCACAAGGTATCCTAGTTTGGGACCGAGTCAAGTGTATGTTTGTGTGGAAGTTATTATTCTTATGCCTCCTCCAGACTACTCGCGACGTTCCTCGACAAAGTACTCGGGAAAGTTGACCGAAGTATGTAGCTACACACTCGAGGTTGGACGAAGTAAGACGAAGTGCCTCGCCACACTACCGTATTCGCCTAGCCTCAGTCGCTGGTCGCGGTCGTGGTCGCCTCGGCACTTCGCGAGCAATGTGGAGGCTACATTATTATCATAAGCAGTATTGTGTGACGAAAACCCATTTAAACACTCAGATAATAAAGGCTAGTCCACCAGTGTGAAGGCACACATTGTCCATACAGTGTGTTCATCTCATTGACGTTGCAAGTCCGTATGCACAATCGTTCAATCGAAATCTGAGGCGTCAAAGTAATCATGTAAATACCTCTTTTCCGTGACGTCACAGGTGACGCTTGCGTCATCAACGTTGCGATCGCAAGAACGCACTTAATTACATACATCTGCGCCGATAAACAAAACACTTTGTTTTTCCAGTCGGTTAAAATGTGCGTACAGACGCTGGAGCACTTTCTTTTCCTATTTTTTGCTATAAGAGAATCCTCCCTTCGACACAAAAATCACGCAGAGCTTCCTGTAGAGTAGGTAGACGGGAGCCCAATAGATTAACACACTGAAGTAGCAGTGGGCTGATCAGATCAGTTAAAAACCCATAGCCGACGCGTTCTCGAGTGGAGATTCCTTCCTTCCTTCCGTCCGAAGCCCCTATGACACGCAATCGTTAAAAAAAAATCTGACTGACCAGTCTGCGGGGTCTGCGACGTGCGCCGCGAAGTCGGCGGCGAGGGCGAAGCCGCGGGCGCTCCGTAGGACAGCGCGTTGCGCAGGCGCCGGTTGGCCTCCTTGGCACCGGCCTGCCACGGCTCCAGTGACGTCACGCCGTCGCCGTTCACTTCCGCCATGAACACGTCCACCAGCTCGCGACCTGGACGCGTACTTAAATTTAATGGCGACGTCAGTGAGTGGCAGCGGTTAGCGCATCTGCCTACCATCTGCCTACGAGAGGTTCCGAGTTGGGGACAAAAAAAAACAGGGCTTGGATGTTTACATGTTTGTGATGTCGCTGTTTCTGGTTCCCACGACACAAGGCATTCTGGTGTCGGGCCAGAAGCAATGAATGTGTCTGTATGTTAATGTTTATGTTTAAATCGGTCCTTGATGGAATGCCTTAAGATACAGGAATAATATTCACATTAAAAATTGTCAATTTCAAAGGAGACGGTGGCGAGACGAACTCGACCGACACATGGTGTTGTCTGAGGTTCCCTAGGACAGAAACATCTTGTCCGTGTTGGGAAAGGCCTTTGCCCAGCGACGAAGGCTGCTGGCTATGCCAAAAAACAATGTAAAAGTAAAAGTCGTTTGCTCATCCTTGGTCTATTATGTATGTCATTAATTCAAGAAATATTAACTTCCAATATCAATCTCTTGACTTCGAAAGCATTTCGAAGATTTCTTTTATTTATAACCGAATCAAATGCCGAATTAACAATTATACATTATGCGGTTAGCGCATCTGCCTACCATGCGTGAGGTCCCGGGTACGAACACCGACTGGTGACAAAAATTATGTACATGTTTATGTTTGTTCACCTTGTAAGTAAGTTTTCATTGCCCACACTAATGAGTGCATACGAGTGCCACTTTTTGAAACTACCAACTGCATAATTTGGTCGGGCAGGCCATACGGTTCCGGCTAGATGGCGTCAAGGTTTGCGCTGAACCATGGTTTTTTCGGAGTAGCAGCTGCACCTAATATACATATTTTATAAAATCCATTTGAATTACTAATTGAATTTTTTTATTGACATGTGTTAAATTTAAATGCTGTTTAATAATTTTATTGTAATTTAAAGTGGCAAGGTAATATTTATTACGTATTAATTTAATATTGTACTTCGCTATGATAATAGGGTCTCCTGTAAGGATAGCTGCGAACCGTTGATACTAATTCGCATATGGACTGGACACGTCCGATTTAACCTAGTACCCCGCCCGAACTGTCCATGTCCCATATACTAATATTTTGCTAAGTTCATCCTCCTAAGTCCTGCCTTGAAAATAACAATCGAAAACCATTGTTATTTTCAAGGTCAGGACTTACGGTTAAGGAAATAAATAAATAAAGTAAAACTGAGGAAGCCGGCGGACTACAAACCTTTCGCGACGTTGGCGGCGTACTGCTTGATGGCGATCTTCTCGATGGTGCTCTCGAGGCCCAGGAAGTTCCGGATGTCCAGCTCGGCGCTCTGCTCGAAGCACGTCCAGTCGGGGTTCTCGGGGTGGACCTGGCCAGAGACACACCACGCACGTAAGGTTATTTGCACCAAAGATTTCTATCTGGATATTTGTACATAAGGGGGTGTGTACCTCGACAACAAAGATTGTCAAAGATTGGTGATGTAAGCACTAAGCCAGCTAACCTTTGTAACTTCTA
This sequence comes from Yponomeuta plumbellus, assembly GCA_947310845.1. NCBI lineage: Eukaryota > Metazoa > Arthropoda > Insecta > Lepidoptera > Yponomeutidae > Yponomeuta > Yponomeuta plumbellus. The sequence goes on from OX371203.1 coordinate 21,610,187, forward strand.
TAAAACATAAAAAATCTTCTCTTTATTTTATTTTATTTACAAAAATATAAATATGACAATAGTATTAAATATAGAACAAAAGTTGGTGTAAACCACAAGCATTAATTAGGGAATAACCAGAATTGGCATTGTCCTAAAAAAAATATGTTTGTTTTATAAATAAAGGCTTATCTTCTTTATTTCAATTTGGGCTGCTTTAATTATTTTTAAGTACTAGTGTTTACGAAACCGGAAGTACGCCATGCCCGTAAAAAACGTCACCAACTGAGATCCTACGAGCTTTCAGTTTCTAGTGGATACCATGGCTCTTGTGCCACTAGTAAGAATAATTAAAAAAACTAGAAATAATACCAGGGCACTATGGTATTATTTTAATAGTCTTTGAACTATTAAAATAAACAAAACTACATGTATCCTAATTTGTGCAAACGTAAAAGATAAATTAATTCGAAAATATTGAAGGTACTTTCATTCACCTCTGAAACGAACTTTAGAAGGTCTAATTAGCCACACACAATGATTTACAAAAATACAAGAAATCTGTGAACATTATTAATTTATAAATGTAGCATTGTATTCCCGACCTTTGAAATTAAGTATCCTTTGTAACTATTGTCAAAGGTACAACTTTTTATTATGTTAAGTCAACAGGAAACCCACCTTTTCGTTTTGATCTTGAGATCGTTTTTTCTTTTACAAAATGTATAAAAAGACTATTATAATTTAGATTATGAAGGTACAGGCAATTGTTCTGTCAACTGCACTGCGTGTAAAACCACAAGAATGCAGACACTCGTCAAAATGACATGTTTATTGTTCATAGCAATGGTATCACGCTTCACGATCTATAACAATCGTCTAGTACGATCTCTTTATTCTTTAGATTAACAAATTAAAAAAATAATAATAATACAGCAGTCCCACTGCACAGAGAGACAAAAATTTTTTAGAGATAGTTTTAGAAAGAGTATTGCCCATCGCGAATGGACAACACACCCAATGTTATGTTATGTTATGAGTATGACTTATGTTTTGGTTCCCGCGATACAGGTCCGCCTAGTGTGGGACCCGCAGTTTTCTGTTAAATAATGTAAATCTTTATGGAAATAAATACCTCTTTGGGGTTCCGAAATGGTACCCAAATGGTACAGCGGACCCTATACTGAGACTCCCCTGTCCTTCCGTCCGTCCGTCCGTCTGTCACCAGGACTCTCATAAACCGTGATAGTTAGACAATTGAAATTCTCACGGATGATGCATTTCTGTTGCATGAAATAGAATGAAATAAATATTTAAGGGGGCTCCCATACAACAAACGTGATTTTTTTGCTCGATATTGATAACAGCAACAGGTAGACGCTTGAAATATTCACAGAATATTGAGTTACATATTCACTTTAAACACGGTACGGAACCCTTCGTACGCAAGTCCGACTCGCACTTGGCCGGTTTTACTTTTACTTTACTTTACAATTTCAGGCTCTGAGGCATGTGAACGCTTCAGGCAACAAACAGCGAAATAAATAAATGTTTAAATAAGTGACGTCCCATCAACGATAACAAAACAAGGTCAAGACAAAAACAGGAATAATAATGAGGCTATAATCGTACGAAAACAGAGCGGTGGTAGAGAGAAAGCATTTTATTTGTTGTGAGCCGAAAACAAATAAGGCATAAACACCTTTGACCTTTGAAACGTCCTTTATAGTTACTATTACATACTTTATTGTTCTAAAAATACAGCAGTACAAATAATAGGAAACCTCCATCATAGGTAATTAAGATCTTCATTGTTTGAAAGTGGTACTGCCATAAGCAATCAGCTGAAATCGAATATGAAACAAACAAAAAATTTAAACAGAAATAAAACAAAATAAAGCTTGACGTCCCGTTGCACAGATTAGTAACTAAAGTAAACAAAACCAATTAGATTCTAAAATCCTTCATCTTCGATATATATTTTATTATACTAAAATTTATTATCTATAATTAGTTATACATCTAGTTCACCATAATTAACTGCATCACACTATTAGCAAGTAAGGATGTTTATACTGTTGATAACCCCAATAAAATAAATAAATAAAAATAAATAATTCGATCCAAAGTGCCGTTGCAAGACCGACCCGCCCGCGCGCCGGCGGGTCTACGGGGCCTGACGGAATACACCGTAGTTTCCATCGGACCCCGGCGGGTCATCGGGGCTTGAAGGGTTAAGAGAGCAAGGTGAGCTATAATGTATAACGTAGACCGTTCCACGAGTCAAACATACTGTCAACTCCAATGTCAATGCACGCGACCAGAGATGCGACAAGAGAATCGAAACAATAAGCAAAGACGGTCCGCTTCACAGGGTAGGGCAGTGGCTAGAAGGTCACGCGCGTTAACCAATGCGCGTACATGGACGATTTTCTTTGTGATCTCGATTCGTGGAATGGAGTAAGAAACTGTATGGAAGAAGAAATACGTATTTATACCAAGAAATACACATACATGTCACAGAAACAAAAGAAACAGAAGCAACAGACAAAATAAATTAACAATATACCACTCGATAACTGTGAAGGAAAATTGTGAGTAAACCTGAATGCCTGAGGTGTTCATTTCACATAGGTACTTCGGCGGTTGAAAATGCCAATCCGCAGTGGCGATTATGCTTGTATTCTCTTTATTTATACAGAGTAGTCTCTTTCTCTCTCGTTCTCCCTCTCGCTCATCCTCTCCGCCTCAGCCTTTCTCCCCCCCTCTTTCGGTTTCCCTCTCTGTCTCTCCCCTGCTCTCTGGCAGAGCAGCCCCCTCTCGCTCTTTCTCTGCCCTCTCTGTCTCCCTCTCTTACTTCCTCTCTCTCTCTCCCTCGTACACTTCGTCTCTCTCTCCATCTCACTTCCTCTCTTTCTCCCTCTCTTTCATTCAGTCTCTTTTTCTCTTTCTCTCTCTGTGAGAAGACCTGTGCCCTGGGGATTCCGTTTTCAGCCATCATGGCGTAAAGTTCAATTTTTTGTAACAAATGTTTTCCGAACATCCGTTAGGGCTAAAGTTTCGTACAGGCCCTGTAAAAATAAATATATAAAAAAAAAGACCTGTGCCCTGAGTAGCGTTATATACCTACGACTACGTAATGGGTCGGATTCCTCATATTTCTCAAAAAAGATCTCTGAGAATTTCTCAACGCCGAATCCGGTGAATAGACACTTTGGCCTCCTAATTGAGTATTTGATGCTGCAATATGTACCCTATCCTTGTGTGGGAAAAGGCGGCCGTACCTACTCGTACATTCAATTTGCAAAGCGATTGCCCGAACCGGGAGCTCTATGTTATTTACTTACCCGGACGCGACTACAGATTTATAAAATCAACAAGGGTGCCTCTAAAAGCACATGCTACTTTAATATAATCACACTACTAATATTATAAAGGCGAAAGTTTGTGACTGTTTGAGTGTGTATGTTTTTACTTCTTCACGTCTAAACGGCTGGAGCGATTTTAATAAAATTTGGTATGGAGTTGGCTGACACCCTGGATTAACGCATAGGCTACGTTTTACTGCGGGAAAATATCTTATTGTCACGGGAAAATCGATGAAAATTAATTCGCGGATAATGTATGAGGAATGACTCTGTACATATCTTTTTCAAAGAATTGTTTACTGTTAAATACACAATTTATTTTCCCTAATAAACCGCGGGTAGCACCGCGGGGCACAGTTAGTTTCTAATAAACAAACTTTTTTCAGGTACTTTTTTCTAAAGCTTTAAATATTGTAGGATTATTCCTACCTTCCTCAGGGAAGAAACCCGTGCCCTTCGGTGGGGACATAATGGGTTGACGATGATGATGATGATTTTAGAAAAGACGGTCAATGTGGTGCTTTTTTCTCGCTGCCATTTTCGCCACTACAAATGCGACCCGAAGGCAGCGGCTAACATAGCACATTGGCATTCAGAAAACAGAATGTAAGTCCTTTAGGTTGAAATAAATTATTTTTATTTGAGTTTGTAAGAAAATTATTTTATTAAAGACAAAACAAAAAACAACTTTAAGCCAAAAACTTAGTATTCCAAAAACTACTCATATGCACTAAAAAGTTGAAAATAATTGCGCATTCTTGCGTTACAATTATTGTATGGAATCAGGAGTGTTACTTTGTGGAAGTCCAATAAAAGCAAGTCTAATAGCATTAAAATGTGAAAAACAAAAAAAGAATTCGCGATAAATATCGTACTTAGACACACCACAGACTAGACTAGAGGATTTTGATTAAATTTATGTGTTTTTGTCTGGTGACTTACTTATTTATTATTATGTTACTTTTTTGTTTGGTTTGTTTCTGTGATGTGTCTTGTTGGTACAACAAACTTTCTTTCTTTCTTACTTTTCACCAAAAAGTAATATTATCTAAACCTCTATTTTGCTCGAACTTCAGCTCCCTTGTGGTAAAGTAAACTATTATTTAATCAGCCGCCTAAATGGATTTGGCTTCGGGCGAGACCTTGACTTGAACGGGACTAATGTCGGGAACCGTGCGGCCCCGGGGAATAGCGTTATCCTACATTGTCCCATTATCTTAATGCTAATACACTTACGACCCTGATATCAAATTTCCACGCAATGCTTAAATTTTAGCTCCGAAAGGAATTCTGATATTTTTTCTACCTCCGGTTTATGAAAGCACGTCGCTTCTTAAGTATTTCTATCATCTTTTGGCAGCTGTAAAGGGCAGGTAAAGATAATTTACTGCTAAGCAACATAGGCCGCGTTCAGAGCATGGATGGGTGACCGTTCTATGACTAATGGCATTTTTCCGAGCGGTTCTGTGCCTCGCTGGGTATGGTTAAGCAATTGGTGCCGGCTGCCGTCGATAGATGGCAGTCGTTAAGCCAAGTCAGAGGCCGTAGGGCGGCTTGCAAACTTCTGACCAGCCACTAGTCTTACAAGCCTCCACCGATCCGGATTTGGCCCCCGCGGTGGAGTATGTCCTACACCTTCCTCAGAGAAGAGACTGGTGCCCCTCGGCGGGGACACAATGGGTTGATGATGATGATGAATATAACGTTATTCTATATCGTTATTATAATAAAGGCACGTACAGCCAATATAGCGGCATACGTACACTATGTACGTTTGACGTACATCCTTTCAAGATATAAATGATCAGATTCTAAGGTGGAGGCTCTGTTGCAGAGTACCACAAGTATGCCGGGCAGAATCAAAACTAACTACAAACGATACGATACATCAAATTAAAGTTCTGCAAAAAGAATTGTATTTGCTGACCTGACTCTACAATTTTGCAGAGTTCACTACAGAATACTAAACGACGCCAGTTTATCTGAATACAAGCACTTCTTTGTGCTTTCCGCACAACGTCAGTACAATAGCCAACCAGCATTAAAGGAATCTCGTATACATAGAGGTAATAACGAAGTATTCCGTAAAGAAGCTATGCAATAATGCAGTATCATGCATTAAAATAATTGCCTTCACGCCGCAGTCATATTAGACCTTAAGTAACTTAGCATAGGAGTCAGATTATTTTTCACCCGAGTCACTTTCCACGTTTTCATGCTAGGTTGAAATAATAGGTTGATAATGATTGCGGACCAGACGTTTAGGACTGGCGACCTTCTACCGCACACGATTTCGTCTGCGGACCAGGTCACCAGTAGTGCGGATTCCCGAAGGCATCCTAGAACCTAGATGTTCTACACGTGCTAGTTTCAGTCAACTAGTACAGTCGACAGGACATAGACATAATTTTAGTCATTCTCCGTAATTTAACTGATTAGAGTGCGCGGATGTCAATATTGATATGATCCACTGTACAAAGCAATCTAACTCAGTGGGTTCAAAGGAATTTACAAAGTATCTATGCTCGCATGTCTTTGTAGACCTTCATAGTCGGTTAAAGTTCTTAGGTATAAAGTATGGTAGCAAATAAAGAGGTTTTCTGCCTATATCAAGAGTGCCAATAGTCAAAATACGTTTTTTGTCAAAGACTCGTTTGGATTAACATTGTGGTTTGTTAAGGGGGGTTAGGCGGTCAGCGAAAATTTAGATTTCGCGACGATCCGCGTGTTTAATCAGCGGGGGCAGCGGCGGGCGCGCGGGGAGGCGCACGCGGTGCAGACAGAAGCGAGTACTATAGGCAACAAATCGAGCTACCGTTCTCCGAATTTTGATATGTTGCATAGGCAGATTAGCTTGACAGTTGGCTTCTAGTTCTAATAGGTGTACATCGAATAAAGGTGGGTCACCTATGGTCACCTAACAATCATTTATTAGAATATATAGGTATATACCTTGGTATGAAATCATTTAGGTATCCAAGTTATAAAAAACCAAAAGCCAAGTAATGTTAGTGCCGTATAAGATTTTATTTCGCTATCTTTATGCATTTTCAAGATACAAAACATAGTCTACTTATCTATGTATTAATAATATTAAAAAGGCAAAATAAAACAAAAATATTAAATTAGGTACATATGTACCTAATTTAATATTTCATATATATTTTTTTATTTTGCCTACGAACACATCGGGTCAAACAAAATAATATTTTTTAAATTTATTCGCTTATTTTACGTTAATTATAATGGCGCAGAAGCAATTACATACTAAAAAAATATCTCAACCAAAAAATTCAAATTTTAACATCCACCCGTGAAACCGTTCGAAATGAAAAAAATAAATTTTTTAATCTGTTCACGGGTCTTCGAGTAATCGCTGAAAAGGTCGCAACAAAAAGTCGGAGTGCGCATCGAAATTTGCTTGAGTTTTACGCAAAAAAATTATTAAACACAATTCTTCGTCCATCCATTTAATTTGCTTATCGAGGAGCGGCTGCCAGTTTCAATTTCAATTTCAGCTTCTGTTACACTCTGTGGTACATTGAATCAATCTTCTGTATTCACTAAGCTAAAAAATAACAAATAAAAATTAATTCGTATATCGATACCTCAGTTTTATAGGTATCAGCATAAGTATCTGTAACGAAATACACATATCCAGAAAACCGATTATTTGTGCCAAAAAGTGAATTTATCGATATGTCAAGCACAAAAAGTCTAATTTTGTAAGAGAAGTAAATAATTGTTTAGCTATTATAAAATTTGTTGAGCCACAAAAAACAGCATTTAAATAATTTGGTCTGGATACTCTGGATACAAGATTTTGTTTGCAATAAAAAAAAACAGACAGCAATCCTGGCTCCGCAAATAGTTTTGATAATGGTAAAAATAAAATTGTAAATAGCATGGCTACAATAACATGATAAACATTCAGTCCGCAAAAGAACTACTTGATCTGCAAAATTTAATTTATTGATCAGCAGAGAAAACGTAATTGTATTTGATTGATATGCATATTTAAAACATGTTGAGCAAAATAATAGGATTGCATTTTTGTTAAAAAAACAGCAATGTACGTTCAAAGTGGGCGGAGCAAGATCGTATAATTTTATCTTTATCTTTATTTTAAGCTATATCTTTATGACGAATAAAAATATAGCTTAAGTACTTAGTTACCTACTTAATTGTTTTATATTTTTTGATTTATCTCAATTATATTTTATAAGAATGGATTTTTTTTATTAATTTACGCTTCTATAAATAACTCATATCCAAACAAACACATCACATCAAACACTCTGAGAATAAATAAATTAAAGAACCTTTCACAAAAAAAAATTATTACCCTCTAAGTGCTTACCAGAATTTTATTTAACAAAATAGCTCATTGCACCTTATACATGTTAATTTGTACAGTTTCATCCGCTCAGGGGTGGTTATTTACATGATACTAAAGAAAAAAAATATGAAAAAACATTTTTTTTTAGTGAAAATCACCTAAAGTCGCCGGTTTTGTGGCGCCGGCAGCGAGCGCGCGGGCGCACTCTCCCGCTTCACCCCCCAAAACCCCCACCGGACCTGTCAAGTGCAAACGATAGAAGCTAATCCATATAACTTCATTTTAATTCATTTTAGTTTAATTTTTTTTTTGCTTCATTATTATGTGAATAACCACCCCCGAGTCAGACGAAACTGGACAAATCAACACCCTATATAATTATTATGCTGTACAAAAATAATAGCTGATTGATTTTGAAATGTTTGCTCGCAATGAGTTGCTGATAAATTAGCTATTTCTGCTCACAAAAATACCTATACTATGCTAACCATTTAAATAACACCCATTATTAAATAGCAAAAAAATTGAGCATATGAAAATGACAATGCATAAAATAGATTTACTTACGTGCTTTCATCACAGTGTATTTAGTTGCTTTGTAAATTTCTGATAGTTTTACATTATATTTCTAAGTGTTTGGATGCTTCAGCTACATTCCGCAATGAGCCACTTTCAGAAGAACTAAAAAAAAATCTAACGGCTGTCAAAGGAATTAGCCATGTGTGATACATACATCATCAAATAGGTCTCAGCGAGATGAATAAAAGTTACTATGACGCCAACAGCCAAATTTTTGTCCTTTCGGAGTTATATTGTATTGAAAATGTTAGTTTTTTTTTTCAATACAATATAACTCCGAAAGGAAGAATATTTGGCTGTTGGCGTCATAGTAACTTTTGTACAGCTCGCTGAGACCTATTCAATGATGTATCACACATGGCTATTGGTCCGAGGTCCAAAATTGCATTCCTTTGACAGCCATTAGTTTTTTTTTAGTTCTTCTGAAAACGGCTCATTCAGTTGAAATTTTTCTGTAACCAAGTCATTGATAAATGGGTAAATTGTGCAATGTGCGTTTTTCTTCTCTTTTTTTTTAGTTCTATGAGATAATCTAGATGGCATCATTCGTTTCTACATACAAATTTGTGATTGGTGGCAGTCAATGTCAATGTCAGTTCACAGATTACTAAAAAAGAGAAGGAACCAGGTATTCGTACGAAGTTTCTCGTAATGAAAAATAAAAACCCACAATCCACAGCAAAGACTCCAAAATATCTAAATAGGACGTAGGCGCACTTATCACCTAACTAAAACATATTTTTTTTTAGGTAATCAACCATCACAAATTCCACAGAACCATAGTATTTTTTGGCTTTGACGTTTATTACTAAGGTACGGCAGCGCCACCTAGTGAATCTTTTAAAACTAAATTTGACATAAGGAAAACGCTCATTAGGGTAAAAAGCATAAATGTAGTTATATTTCGAGGAATTATGTAATTAGAGTATACTAAGATGATACGGACGTAGTTTGATCGCATAGGTTAAATCCCCCTGGTATGTCCGTTGTTGGTGCATTTACCCTGTTGTTATAAAACCAAAAAAATATGAATAAGTACGCAGCTAGATAACTACACTTAATGTTTCAAAAATACGAGACCCGAAATAGGGCATTTTACCTTATTTTTCAACAAGCCTAAAAATATATCGATAACTAATCGTAATATTTATTAACCCCCCAGTTCAAAATTTTATTTGGTTGCCATGCATCGTCGTTTACTGAAATAATTGGGTAGCTAAATAGAAAAAAAAAAACGCCCGTTATCCCTGAGGGGTAGGCAGAGGCACCAATCACTAAGAACTGCGCCCACGTTTTGCCGAGTGTAAATAGAAGTATGTAGTTGTCTAAAGCATCAATCAAGTAACTATACTTGAGCCATTACAAACGTGCGAACTAAGTCATAAGCATTTGTATCAGACCATTCAGACTTATCCCTCACACATATAGGAGGCATATCAGGCATATAAGCATATCTGAACTCTCAAGGCTCTGGCTAATGGCTAATGGCTCAAGTATAGTACTTATTGCAGGTATACACCGATGCACTCTACTCCGTTGGCTTACGGGCGACTTTGCAACTAAAATGTGAAGATTGACGTGCTGTCGACTGTACTTACTTTTATGTAAGTCAATAGGCAGCGTAGATATGTACCATAGCAACTCATTTATAGCTTTAGGCGACCTTTTTCTGTTAGTACTCAATTTTAAATTAGTTGTGTACTCGTGTTTTGGACTCGTAATTTTTGCGCGTGCAGAGTGACAAGCGACACAGCCCCCACGTGCGACTGCCGAAGCGAGACTGGGCCTCGCGGAGGTGCGGTGCGGTGCGCCGTTCGGGGTGGACGTCTAGTATGGAATCAGCGAGTTCGAAACTAAACATCGTAAGCGCCATCCACATATTTGTTAAAAGTTACTAGAAATGCCTTGTTTTTTGGAAATCTAAAACAGTCAAGAAATCGAAAAGGTAAATACTTATCGGTTTGTGATTTTACAGGAATTCGTATTGTAAAACACGTCCGTAATGAGCATTTACATAAAATTTTAGAAGTGACTTCTGGATTTTTTTCTATCGAGCTAAGTTTTTCCAAACGCGTTTTGGAAACAGTCATCCCCTCACACATACGGTCTGTAATACACATTCCAAATTTCAATGCGAAAAATCGTAAAGTTTTTGAATAAAAGCTAATAGAAAACATCGAATTTCGGCATATTCACTTACTAAGGGCCCTTAAGGCGCGTCAAAAAGTTTTCGTCAAAAGTGAACTTTGTCTATCTATGTATGTCAATGTATGTTGTTCCTTTGTGGCATTCTAAAGGTCTCGATTCTGTTAGTGCATTATAGTTTTTGACATTTTTTTTTAATTCCATTGACGCCTAGAACTGTGGTTACGTGTGCTCGCGTAGACCTGAAGCGGCAATGAAATGAAATCGTCGCGTTCACGCAACTGTCATTTTACTACAATGCATTAGCAGAATCTAGGTCCTGGTCGGACTCAGCGGTCAAAAAACCAAGTTAGCGAATCCGGAATCACACTAATATTATAAACGTGAAAGTTTGTGTGTGTGTTTATATGTTTGTCAGTCTTTAGCGCTGAAACGGCTGGACGGATTTTAATAAAATTTGGTATGGAGTTAGCCGATACCCTGGATTAAAACATAGGCTACGTTTTACCGCGGGGAAATATCTTATTCCTACGGGAAAATCGATGAACCGCGGGTAACACCGCGGGGCACAGCTAGTAAAATTAATAATTCACAATCTAGCTTAGAGTACGCACTTAAACACATTTTGTTGCTTGTTATTATTTATTTAGCATTAAGTCCACCTTTTGTACACTATCGTTTGTGCAATAAAATTTTTTTTTTACGTAGCCTCGATTGTGTCCCAATAAAGAATTAATAATAATAATAAGAACAAAGTACAAAAGCAGTTCTTAAATAATAGTAAGTACAAGTACCGATATGATGACAGTTCTCGACGTCATCATAAGCATAATATGGTAGTAAATTCGATTCCAACAAAAAATACTTTTTATACCTTCAATCTCAAAAAAATTATAAAACCGACCAAATGCTTCTAACATTGACAGTTATACCTACTAGGGGCAGTGTTCCTAACATTCTAAAAAAATAAATAAACAATGTATAATAAAAAAAACAAAGGAATGTGCAGTTTTCCTGACAGTAGTATGTACTTGATATATTCTTTCTAACATAGAGCTTAAATTTTTCAGAACAATAGTATTTTGCCAAGCGAATCTTCTAGGTATTTCTATTGACCGCAAGCGGGACGTTTAGCTGCATCAGTTAAACGCCAATTACCACAGCACGCCGACCGATAATGTTGTGCTAAGCAATTCACAATGACCACCTGCTTTACTGGAACTACACTTCTCGGAAATTCCTAAATGAATTACTAATTGTTCACTTCGGATATCAGAATCCCGTTTGCAGCGTCTATCTGAATTCACTACCAATTACTACGAGTATGATGAAATTTGACCTGTATTGTACACGGTGACAGCGAATTCTGACATTCAGGCATTTTGACATCTTTCTTAGGGTTCCGCACCCAGAGGGTAAGTGTCTAAACACACTAGGCCGAAAATACGCAACCGAAGTTCCGTGGCCGATTTTACGTTCCGACGCATTCGGCTGATATGACACACGATAAGAGCCGAAATTACGCGGTCACGTATAATGTATTCCTGTACAAAACATTGCCGTCGAATCGCTGCCGAACTTACGCCCGACCGAAGTTCGGCTGTATATTCGCTATAACGCGACGTAATTTCGGCATGGTGTCATCAGTAATTTAAAATACATTGCAGGCGTAATCATGCCGAACTTCGGCCGCGTATTTTCGGCCTAGTGTGTTTGTACACTGACCCTATTACTGTGACTCCGCTGTCCGTCCGTCCGTCCATCGGTCAACAGGCTGTATCTCATGAACCGTGATAGTTAGATAAATGAATTTTTTACAGATGATGTATTTCTGTTGCCGCTATAACAACAAATACTAAAAATAAAGTAAATATTTAAGGGGGCCCCGATGCAACAAACAAGTTTTTTTTGCTCGATATTGATAAAGGCAACTTGAAATATGTTGAAATAAATCTACCACAAACTCAGAAAGAAAACTAATTTCAACCCACGATGAGGTCTGGGTAATTGAAATGAAATGAAATGAAAATGAAAAATATTTATTTTGTACTAAAAGTGTTACAGAATTTGTCCTGGCTCCCAAACTAGGATACCCTGTGCTATGGGTAGCCAGGCACTTTCGTATTTGCTTGTACATACATTATGCATAATTGCAGTTTACTTATGTATATCTAATTAAGTTATGTTTAAGCTTACCAGTTTGTTTAAGCACAACACAGTGTTAAAATCAATTAAAAAAAAGAAAAAAGAAAAGTAGCACGACACAGTAGTTTTTTTGTTTTATACATAGCACAATCTTTGATTGATCTCACAACGTACATAATAAACATTATACAATAGTTTTAAACCACAGCATAGGTTTTGTATGGTTCACAATGTAGGGTTTTTAGGCAAGAATGTATTTGCGGAGAAATATCTCGGCAAGGTTAGCAGGGTTTACAAGTTAGCTGAGCGTAGATTTCGAGTGAGAGGGTAACTTAAAAAGAATTGGTAGGGTTATCACGCTAGCAGAACCCGAATCGCCTGGCCCTCTGGGCACCCGACCGTCCACGGCATGTGTGGGCGCTCGGGGTCACCAGAGAGACACGCGCTGTGCATCTGCTATCACCTATCATTTCGGTGTAGTGAGGCAGCCATCGTGCGCGAGAGTACGTTCGGATAGGTGATGATGAGACAGGTGTGGTGTGGTGTGCGTGAAGTGCATAGTAAACGTAAGCATTCTAGATATTACGTGTGATTAATGAACTATAGATTTTTATTGACTTATTTTTGTAAGGTGTGTTGTGTAAGCATAAGTGAATGTGTGTGAATGTATACCTATAAGTATATTTTAGACATACCGGAACGGAACGGCACCGTTTTACGTGTGGTTTATATGGGGTGAAAATTTTAAAGTTGCCGTGTGTACAGGGTCATGATTTTAATATTGTCCGTTGGGTATTGGGATAATATATTATTTATGTAATTTAGGTTAATTTTTGTATTTTTTGTGTTTTAGTGTTGCTTTGTGTTATTTATAGTGGTTAATAATATAAAGTGAATATGTAATAATATTAATTTGGCACTATACAATTATTACTTCACTTTATTACTTGCTTTATGTTTGCAGGGTGAGAAATGAAAGTTATAGTATTATATTGAGTTGGGTATTGGGGTGGGATTGATTATATATATATATATTTGTTTGTATTTGTATATGTTTATATATCTTATATTAGCGGTATTCGTGAGTATTTATTGTTGTGTGCATTTATTACCTTATATATTTTTTCCCTTAATTGTAGAAATGTATTTTCAATTGTTTTTTTTTTATTATTATTATTATTCACTAAAAGTCTATAATTATTCTATTATTCACCCTGTTAGTATTAACTAACTAAATTAAAGGTTTTAATATAAATTCAGTCTCTTCATAGTTTTTTAAGAGTAGCCAATTTTCTAGGGTTTTTTTGCATTTTGAAGAGGTGTAATTAACAATATTTAGGTCTTTGTTTATTTTCGTATATAGTGATGGACTCATGTAGAAGTAGAAGCGCGATGCAAAAGTGGTTTTAATTTTTGGAGTCTTCCAGTTTGTGAAACGATTTGGTCTCGTAGGGACTAGACTGGTATGCATAGAAGTTTTGTGAAATTTTAGAAGTGTTGTGCGAATAAATAACTGTCTGACAGTAAGGACTTTGGTCTCTTGGTAGAGTTTGTAAGTTGGAAAACGGAAAGGTTTACTAAAAAGAACTTTTAGGGAAGCCCGTTGGACTCTTTCGAGTTTTATTATAGATGATTTTGCTGTTCCACCCCAAGCAATTATACAGTAACTGATTATACTTTGGCATAAAGCATAGTAAACGGATTTCATAAGTGAAGGATTAGCTATAGCTCGCAACTTTTTAAATATGTATAATAGTGTTCTTACTCTTGGAATTAGTCCCCTTATGTGATTCTTCCAGTTAAGGTTTTCGTCAACTTCAACTCCTAGATAGCGAATACTTTGAGTTTGTTGTATATGTTCACAGTCACATACTTGGTTGAAGTGTAACATGTTGCAGGTGTGAATTTTAAGAGTGAAATTGGTAGGTCTAGTTCTTGCCGTCACGTGGAAGCACATAAACTTTGTCTTTGACGTGTTGAGTGTGAGTAGATTGCATTGCAACCATTTCGCAACACTAGCCAGGCCTTTCTCAGCATTAATTCTGGCTTCTACCCAAGTTTTTCCTCGGAACAGCAGCGCAGTGTCATCTGCAAATGACGTGATTTTGGCCGACGCTTCTTCTAGCTCACACAAATCATTTATGTAAGCCAGAAAGAGCGTCGGCCCCAGAACACTGCCCTGTGGGATTCCATAGGAAGTGCATTCACTATTGCTGTGCGCGCGTTCAAGCTTCACACTTTGCTTTCTGGCGGACAAGTAGTTTGTGAACCACTCTAAGGGCAGTCCAGTTATACCAAGAGCTTCAAGTTTCTTTAGTAAAATAGGTATTGAAACGGTGTCGAAGGCTTTTTTAAGGTCTAAGAAGACTCCGATACACTTATCCCCTTTGTCTAAAGCTTGAGCAACAACAATTCCCTTGAATTCCAAACACAATGACCGACGGGAGCCTGCCATAAGTGAAGGAATAGGCATATATTATGATGATAGTGATCTGATGACGAGAGCAATACCGATGTAGGTACTCACATAGTAGCGGCACTTCTCGACGACGCTGACCTTGGAGGCAAAGGTCTCGTTGGTGGCCTCGATGGAGAGCGTGCGTGCCTTCAGGTCCAGGAAGTTCTTCTGGATGAAGTAGATGTAGTCGACGCCCACCATCTGGGTGGAGCAGAGTTAGTGTCAACAGTAGTGTCGTATCAGGGATTTATGATTGAGGGAAGCGAAATGTGGAGAGCGGCAAAAAATCTCATATCATCATCATCACCATCAACCCATTATGTCCCCACCGAGGGGCACGGGTCTCTTCCCTGAGGAAGGTATAGGCCATACTCCACCACGGGGGCCAAGTCCGGAAAATCTCATACATCGATACCGAACTCAGTCATTGAATTGAATTGAAACAATATTTATTGCACAAGAAAATATCGGCACAAAGGCGAAAAAGCTCAATGAATACTATTCATTGAGCTTTTTTCTTTAAAACTCATGAACTAGGCTGCCAATTGTACTAAGACCGATGATGATCCTGCGTGATCGAATAAGGAATGAGGAGATCCGCACAAGAGCCCGAGTTACTAATATAGCTCGAGAAAAAGCTCTGTTGAAGTGGCAGTGGGCGGGGTATATAATAACTTTCCCACAACACAATCACTCGGCCTGCTGCCAATCTAGAATACCCCACGCTATGCTAACCAGGCTAGGGTAGAGCAAGTGTATAACAGAGAAAGTTCTAGTGAAAATAATTAAATGATCACCGAAATAAATATTCGATCAGCAACAAAAATCAGGAAAGTAGTCATTCAGTCAGCGATACTTTAAAGTTTCGTTTTGTCAGCAGAATTGATATTAATAAATAAGGAACAGCGCGTGGCGTTAAATTTATTAAACATTCGCAATTTATTCGCAAATAGTGAGCATAGGGCACTTTTACTCACACAGTATAATATATAAAGCTCGCATACAAAGTTATGTTTAAAGCCCGCCACGCACACTTCCTTTGGGAAACCTAGTGAAATTTGGATCCAAAATGAAGGAAGAAGAAAAAAACATTTATTATATCAACAAGACACATTACAAAAACAAAATCAGACAAGTAACATACTATATGTAGCAGGAAAGCAAAAGAAAAACAAATAAGTTAAAGCATAACCATAGGATCTAGTCTGTCAAATGGTGCTAATCGCGTGGTCCATGCTAAGAACGAATCAACTAAAGCGTTCCCTGGTCGACAAAATATTAGAAACTACAGATAGAAATTAGAAGACAGCCTTCGCACCTAATACTCCTATAGGTTGACGAGTTAATTACTTAGATAATTAATAAATCAGTGAGTAGATGATTGTAGCAACCTCAATTATTGACCGAGTCTTAATCGCTTTTGATCAGATAACAGAAAACGTGATACGTGACTTAACCATGATTAAGCTCTGCGAATCAGAGTGAAACCTGGTCGAACTCTTCCGCCAAAAAGTGAAGTAAGTGTATCCGGAATAGAGTTAATAATATCTAGTGCTTAAGAAAGTTTCAGTTCAAAACGTGATATAATTTAGGGGCTTACAACTAAGCATTATTACCCATGTGTGATTTCAAACAAAAGCCTCCTCTTTCTCAGGCATCTCAAGTTTAATCTCGCATGCCTCGCCAAAATAATTAAGAATTTAATCTTGTTTTTGTCCAACCATCCCCTTTCCACTTTTTTTCTTTCTTTCTGCTGTCCCTAGCAGAGTTCCGTTCTAAAGCTCCGAAAGTGATCAGAGCTTTGCCAAAATTAAAATGGGGCTAATTGGACGTACCGTTACACCTATTTAAACAACAAAAGAATTGTCGACATCGGCTAAAATTTCACGAAGTTTCGAGAGAACATTCTAGTCGAATGAGAATCTTCAGCTACTTTTTCGTGCCACTCGCTGTGGCATTTATTAGAAGAACCGCGACTTTGACTACCGCTGAGGGGCATTTCTGATGCAAAGGATATCCCTCGCTGTGCAGCGCGGAAATGCTGCCAGTGTCATGGGTACTTTTGGGTCGGATGTGTCTCGGGCCGGTTTACTTGATTGACTGGCTTTGTGAAATTGTTTTTGTTTATTATTATTTTATCAATTTTACTTTGACAGTGTGGACGAAACTCCTGATGTGAATGTTGCTGTAGGTATATTTTGATATAATGTGTTCGACGGAATTAATATGAAGATGTTTAAAAAGAGACAGGCGCCGACCTTCTTGAGCAGATAGGGCGCGTCCACGTTGAGCTGGCAGCGGCGGGTGGTGGTCCGCGCCGAGTCGTCGGCCGCCCAGTGGTCGTCCATGATGGCGCAGTCGATGACCACCGGGATCTGCGGGCAGCTGGGGAAGCGCCGCTCGTACGCCTGTAGACAAGGAAAACAGGATTAACTTTTCGTCGGAAGAGCCCGACCAGGTTTCACTCGAATTCGCAGAGAGGGGAGGCGCCATTTTTGCCACGTTTGGCAGGATTACATTTATCGACGTTATATTCACCATTATCATGACCCCCTCCGCTGCCCACTGCTGAGTATAGGCCTTTTCCCCCAAATCCCATCTCACACGGTCCCTCGCCATTCGGACCTTCCGACGACTCAACGACATCGTCCGACCATCGGGCCGCAAGTCTGCCCACTGACCGTCGCCCAGGGCCTCGATTCTGATAGTGCATTATATTACGATGACAGATACACGGTCGGGTTACGTGACGTGTTTTTTCATACCATTGACGCCTAATGATGTATCACACGTGACCGCGTAAACTTGAAGCGGTAATGAAACTAAATCGCCATGTTCATGCAGTTTTCATTGTACTACAATGCATTAGCAGAATCTAGGCCCTGGCTTCGGCCACCACCAGCACCACCAATAAAGTATGTAACTTCCGTTTCTTAAAATAGTATCTTGTAAGTAGTCGTAGAGACCATTGTGCTAAAGAACCATTTCATGAATAGTGGTCTGTCGAAAACATCCGGTTTTACAAATGCCGACTACCAGCTTCTGGGTAAACCCTCAGGAAAGAAGCACTATTAGCTTCAAGTAAACATATATGTGTTTGTCATATGGGAACTACAGCGGAAACACAAAGCACTGCGAGATAAAGCATTCCACGATACACCAGCGGCAAGGACGCGGATGTTTTGGAAAGGACGCTAGATACGAGAGCTGTAATGACATATACCCAAATGATTACGAAGGTATTAAGACCGACGAAGCCAATATATCGAGCGAATGTAAGTGGAAGGGCCGGTAAGGGACGCCCCAGACGGACATACTTCGACCAAATAGGAGCAAAACAAATACAAATTAATGTCGATGAAGGGAAAGTGTGTCTCTGCCCACCCCTCTGGGATATAGGCGTGAGCTTGTTATATTATGTAAAATTGTTTCCTCAAAAATAGTCTTGTGCATTGGCGAGCACGCTCGCGTGAATGGAAATCGATATAAGACGGAGAGGGTGGGCATTTAAGCATCATACCGGGAAATAGAAAAATGCTCGCTACAATAAATTTGTCTTTCGATTCAGTCGATAGCACAGTGTTTATCTTTCGGGCGAATTTCCACCGAAAATTATGTCTAGTCATTTTATTCGATTCATCATTCATCATCGATTTAGCGACTGTTTCTCTTTGTATGGGTATCTTTAGAGAGATACAGTCTGTTAGCTTTTAGAATATACCTCGGCTACTATAGGAAAGAATCGAATATATTCGTGTAATAGAAATATCGTAACTAATATGACACTTAATTTCGAAATCGGAAATAATATGACGGAAATAAGCTAATACAGAGCAGGAAGTAATTGAAACTGAAATTTATTTGCTCAAAAAACCTTACAAACCAGCTGTTACTTAAGTTAACTGTTAAGTTAAGTAACTTAAGTTAAGTAGTATACACTCGTGTGCTTTCAGCGAAAACCGAAGCCTACTCTAGAGCCCGAGGAATATTTTAAAAGCTAACAGACTGTAGGTCGTTTATTAAATAGAGCGTTCCCATTTCTTAAGGCACCCGAAGTGTTGCGGTAGGCAATAGCGGCAGCCAAAGTTGAAAATACCTGGAGAGGTTGGCAGCAAGCGTCAAAATCAATATCATATTTACCGAGCAATCCAGACACGAGAGTTCGATTGACTTCAGCTGAATATTCATATTATGATATTATTCATGCCCGGCGTCCGGCTCGATTAGAGTAATAAATACAAGTCAGCTCCATTCTACTAGGACATCAGCAAATTGCAGGACGCGGGAAGACCTCCGGTGTCGTATTAGGCGGATGGGCTGCGAATCCACCAAAAACAATACCGACTTAATACCGAGGAGTTTATTGGAGTAGATCTCAATAAATCTCTCTGACAATAGGGGCGCTTTATTGGATGTGCGAGGAAAAGAATTTGAACTTGAAATTGTACCCTTACATTTTTTTTTCACAACTTTTTTGCGGTGCTTTGAAAAAATACCGATAAAATATTGATTCTGCCGAAAACTGGAGGTTCTACGACCTATGGCACTAGATCAAGCACGAGGTAAAAAGACCGGAAAAGTAAGACTCCTACTCCGGATTCCGTACAACTTTTTAATTAGGTTTTTCCGTTTTTCCCGAACTTCAACTACTAATTTTATTACTATTAAATTACAAATGTATAGTTTTCAGATTTTTTCGTGTACTCGTATAAGATGATTTCAATTGTCATAGTTCTATGTCAACGGGAAGTACCCTAAGAATTTTGATTCCCTTGATGTCAAAATACGTTTTTTGCGGCATAGCTGGTAGTGTCTTTTTACACGTTAACTTAGAAGTTTGATTTACCCACAGCTTCAAGGGGCCGTGGACCAGGGCTTCGATTCTGTTAGTGCATTGTAGTACGATGACAGATGCAAGGTCGGGTCACGTGACGCGTTTTTTCATACCATTCGCCTAAAAGGTGCGACAAGTGTGCGTGCGTAGACTTGAAACGAGAATGAAACTAAATCGCCACGTTCATGCAGTTGTCATTGTTCTACAATGCATTAACAGAATCGTAATATACGAAATAGTTCCGTTTATTTTTCGTTCCGTAACTTCAAGTTCCGTAAAAAGTTTCGTAACTCAAAAGGATCAAAATCGCCAGTGCAGTTTATTAACCTTCAAATGAATGATGCAAACATTCCATTATGTATTAAAAAATACCGTTTCTAGCATAATTCTACCAAATGGCCTCAAAAAGTGCATTCCGCACTAAACTTTACAGTCGCAAGTGCTGCGCCAATGCGCCGCGTTTGCAAAGACATGCAATTTGCAACTCGGCGATGAGGCAACCCAATCATTCCATGTGGCACTGCATTGCAATCGATATTTTCTGCAAGCAAACATTCTTTAGATTGTTCCAGATATTGTTGTCTAAACTACAAACAAACTATGAGATTCCTCTCAGAGTTTAGAGAGACGCGAATTACTTAATATTTCAAATATTATAGCGCATTTAAAATATTATAGCGGGCCAGGCCGAATTATTCCATGTTGCTCTGAGTGAATTCAATCGATCAGCACTGCTTGTTATTATAATTATAATACTAATATATAAAATGGGAAAATTACATACTTTGCTAAATTCCGCCTAAATCCCACAAGCACCATGCCTGAGGATGCCTCGTGTTAGAGGCGAAACGCGTCGCATTTTTTCTCACACAAGTGGATTTTGGCAGAAATTAATAAAAAAGTAATTTTCACATTTTAATACTATCATAAAGTAACGCGGTAACGCCTGATTTCATACAATATTACTAAAGATAAGAATCCAGAATAGAACCCTGGGCACCGACGTACCTACATTTGTACAAATGGGCTCAGTCCGAGTGTTTTTCGATGTTTGTATGTCCTTGTCTAGTTGCCATAGCACAGGATATCCTAGTTTAGGACTAGGTCCAGTGATTGCGATGTGTACATAGATGTTATTGTATAATAAAATCATTATTATTTAAAATATTTCAATCAATCAGCTCGTACTCGTCCACTGCTGGACTTAGACCTCCCCCACGGCACGTCACGTCCCCTCTGGGTCACTAGTTCTACCAAGGAGTACACCTGGTAGGTTCCTTCATCGGCTATCCTCATCAGCAATCTGCCAGTTCCAATTCCATTAGAAGGAAAAAAAAACGTCAGTGAAATTGAAACCGGCTTCGTCGCCGTCCTTCGCTCGGCGGCCGCGGCCGCCGGAAATGAAACGCGGCTGTTACGACACGGCCGTTACGATTACTATCGGGAACAATTTTGCTTCGATCATTATGCACTACAATCGGATTCGGATGCGTTGCCCACGTGCCGAGAATCCTCCTTACGCTGTGTTACATAACAAACAGACTAACAAACTATATCCTGGCCGAGTTCATGGCTGGCGAGTTCTCGATCACTCGTATTTTACGTGTTTCTAAAATAACAATAAAAATATTATAATAAATCCCACACTACACAATCACTTGACCGTCCCAAACTAGGATACATTTGTGATATGGTAACTAGGTGACCAACATCCAGACTGAGGCCATTTGTACAAATGTACGGCGGCCCCCAGTGGGAATAGAACTCACGACCTCCGACCACGACTGGGTAGCTCGACCAACTTGGCAGTCGGTGACTAAAATAATGCGACATCTGTATGAAAACAATCCTTCTTTATTTTCATTACATTTTGTATTACTACCACGTTCAATAAGTTATTTTTTTAAACATTTACATACAGGCACATACATTGCTTCTGGTCCCACACTAGGATACCCTGTGTCCTGGAAACCAGAAACAGCGACATTACGAACATGTAAGTAAACCTCCAAGAACTGGGTTTTTTTTAAAACAATTAACTTGCCTAAGCACTCCACCCGGACAAGAGATAACCGATACACCAATTATGCGGTTTACTCACAAACACAACGGAATCGGTGTTTCCCGACGTAACGAAAAATGTAATTCGAGCGACCAACGTTCATCAGTACCTAAATCCCTAATATTTCTTCCCACTGTGAGAACAGAATGAACTCGCCTACATTGGGGTAGGTGGTGGACGAATACTGGCTGATTCATTCATCATCATCATCATCAGGCTATCCATTGCTAGTCCACTGCTGGACATAGCCCTCCCCTAATGAGCGCCATAGCGCCCTGCTGATTCATTAATTCCGTCCAACGTGATTCGCTATTCATTTACTTGGAAATCATAATAAAATGTCCCCGGTAGATCAATTAATCGAGGACAAAGGCAGGTCAGCCGTCCATCCCGGAAACAATGTGGTCACTGCCACCTTTTGCCTGCTCTAGACTACTCGCGAAGTTCCTCGACAAAGTACTCGGGAAGTTGACCGAGTACGTAGCTACACACTCGAGGTTGGACGAAGTATGACGAAGTGCCTCTCCAGACTACCGTATTCGCCTAACCTCGGTCAACTTTGCGAGCAGTGTGGAGGCCACATTAGGGTACTATGCATACATGCAGTAGTGCACTCTACTCCGCTACATTACGTGAACTTTGCGACAAAAATTAAATTATGTTGACAAATTAAATGTTGATGTCACAATATTAAAGGTAATAATAATGTGTTAATAACACTGAGGATGAGCTAGGAGTTTCACTGCGTGATCGAATCAGGAAAAGAACATAATGTGGCCTCCACTGCTCGCGAAGTAAACCGAGGTTAGGCGAATACGGTAATGTGGAGAGGCACTTCGTCTTACTTCGTTCAACCTCGTGTAGCGACGTACTACGGTCAACTTTCCCGAGTACTTTGTCGAGGAACTTCGCGAGTAGTCTGGAGGGGGCATAAAACATGTATCAGTCACCGAAACATGCAATATCTCTGTGAAACAATATCAATAACTAGCCAAGCAGGCTTAACCTCATGTATTCAGGCGTAAATGGTATTGTATTTAAAGCCCTAGGCAAATGAGAGGTAATTAAAACAATAGGCCGCAAATGTGCAAGCACGTACAATCGACAGCGGGTCAACCTTTACAATTTTATTGTTAATTAAGTCATCTTTAACGTAACTCATTACAGTGCACGTATAAACATAAACATTTACATACAGGAATGTTCCTGTATGTAAATGTTTACATTGCTAAATACATTGCTTCTGGCCCCACACTAGTATACCCTGTGTCGTGGGAACCAGAAACAGCGACATCACAAACATGTAAACCATGTAAAATCCAAGACCTGGGGTTTTTTCGTCCCCAGCCGGGGGACCCAGCTGGGGTCCGAACCCGGGACCTCTCGCATGGTAGGCAGATGAGCTAATCGCAGCGCCACGGAGGTCGGTATGGCGCGGACTCAACTGTGATATTTTTAGACGTGCCGCGGTCCAGACCACTTTAGGAACCACTGATCTAAGATAGATGACGGCCATCGAAATTAAGTCTCCAGTAGATAGGGCTTCCCCGAGGGCCTTCTATAATTACGATATCGCCTTATCTGTGACTTGCGTCCGTTTATAGGGGACTACGAATTTGAACTTCCAGTGCGATGTCAATTCGGGGTTATTATTGATATTATCTAATCCTATTACTATTACAGAGAGGGCTTGGAGTGGCATATTATGTCAAATATTTTTATATGTTGTTATACATAATTATACACATACAGAGTGTAACAAAGCACCCAATTAAAGCCGAAACAGGGCGGTTCTACTCATTAACACAACCTTTTATTTTTTGCGTACTTGAAAATCTGAAGCCGCCGCGCCGTTTTCTGTATACAAAGGTATACAAAGATAAGGTCACGCCTGTATCTGAGAGGGGTAGGCAGTGACCCGGAACCGTTACTTGAAACGATCCTAACAGATCACTTTCGCTTCATCGACATTCAATAGTCGTTGCATGCACGCACGCCGCCGGTTTCGGGTAGTCTGTTAGCTTTTAGAATATACCTCGGCTACTGTCGAATAGAACCGAATACATTCGTGTAATGGAAATATCGGAACTAATATGACACTTAATTTCGAAATCGGAACTAATATGACGGAAATTAACTAATACAGAGAAAGAAGTAGTATTACACTCGTATGCTTTCGGCGAAAAACGAAGCCTACTCTAGAGCCCGAGGTATATTCTAAAAGCCAACAGACTGTACAAAATATGTACAAACAAATATCACACAATACGGTATTTTAGGTCCACTTTTGGACGTCTTGTAGATTTGCGCCTCAGTCGAGACGAGTCGGGGTTTTTCAGACAACAAATCCCTCAGCAGGGGATCCGTATCAGACGTTTTGGCGGGGCTGGTCCAAATCGTGCGTAGCGTAACAAACTGAAGCCGTTTCAGCCGATTTGAGACGGTCCCCAATCCAAGCCACCCGTGGCTAGACAGGGTAGATTGGTCAATCAGACTGAGTCGTCTCGAGGTCAACTAGTTGGCAAGGTGGTCTAAGTTTGGCAAACTCTGGTAGAATTACTGTTTGTGACTCACAGAACAGAACATGGGCACACACAGGTGTCGAATCAAAGAGAAAATAATTTTCGAAATTATATCAGGTACTTTAATTCTAACTCGCTCTAAAATTAATATTACATACAATCTGTCGCCTGTTTCCCAGAGGAGCAGGCAGAGGACCAGGGACTGCCACCTGCCAAGATCCTAACAAATCACTTTCGCTTCATCGACATTCATTAGTCGTTGCATGCACGCACGTCGGTTTCGGGTATTTTGCAAATACATCTGATTATAATAATACTGTTCGATAAAACTATTTTTAAATAAAATAGGGATTTTAAATTGGAAGTTGCATAATAATTTATGGATTCTAAAGGAACGCTCTTCAGGTTCTGCGTTATTTCAATAACACGTTGTATAAATATTCGCGACTTCAGACCAGCCGCGTCTGTTTTTCCAAGTACCAGGCCAGCGCGACCGGCTCGACCCACGCGGGTTTCAGCCGAAGCTCCCGCGCCATTGACGAGGCTACCCTAATCCAATTACATAAATTAATTGAGCCTCTCTGACGTCACGACGTCTGTTTACTGAGTATATCTACTGGGAACGGTTCAAACGATGACTTTATTGAAATTCCGATAGTGCGTGTGCTGACTACTCGCTCGCACGCGCGATTAATAACGTATATGGTAGGTAAGTAAGTTGCATCTGTCAGCCATGCAAGAAATTCCGGATTCAAACCCCGGCTGGGAACCAAAAAAACCACCAGGTCTTGGATGCTTACATGTTTGCGATGACGTTGTGTCATGACTTTGATAAATTTGTGGCAAAGGTTCTATTTAATTTAACATTAAAACATTATTTTAGAACGACGACATTAATTCATAAGAAGTATTTAATATCATTTTTAACAGTTCATTATTTTAAAAGTGGCCATTTGGAATAGAATTACATTTTAACGGATTTGTCAGAAAATGGCGCCAAGACCAATACCATGCGCTCGCCTTCAGTCTATAAAAGGGAGGGGTCGACGATAAACCGGCAGTCTTGTTCTAGAGTTGTGATCGGGCGGAAGCTCTGCCCGATTTAAGAGTCTTGTTCTGGCGCTGTGATCAGGCGGAAGCTCTGCCCGATTTAAGAATTTATATTTATAATTTATATTAGAAGTTAAGAGTTAACTTGTGAATGTTGGAAGTGATTTATACAGTGATGTGAGATTTGTGAAGTGAATTGTGTTGTTCTTGATAGTTTTTTCAAGAAGAAGAATAATTGTTTACTTTATAACAAGCTTTTTGAGTGTGCTTGTCACATTTCTTAAACCGGACGTAACTCTAAAATATGACTTGCTTCTAACTAGAAGCAAAAGAGGAGAACTAATCTCCATCAAAAATATAGAGCAAACAATTTATTTTACAGATCATAAACATAAACATTTACATACAGGCACATACATTGCTTCTGGCCCCACACTAGGATACCCTGTGTCTTGGGAACCAGAAACAGCGACATCACAAACATGTAAACATCCAAGAACTTAGGTCATCTTTTTTTTTCCAGCCGAGATAAGTAAATAAATAGTCCATTACTGCAGCGGCCAGCAAAAGAGGCATCGATGGACCATCAATGCCTTGTTGTGGCCAAGGCTTGTGTACATTACCTATATGATACTTCCTTGGTTGTCATTGTTCGGACGGAGTAAAAGATCGTTCCATTTTTAAATAACACGACAGATGTGGGTTTAGTATGTAATTTATTTGGCCGCAAAACACGACAGTTATGAATTTTCATAGAACTTTTTCCGGCCGCTGCTCGCGTGTAATTGGCCAGTGCAGCAATTTCGATTTATCTTTGTTCGATTCGGTTGTCGAAATAATGCTCAAATTTCCAACCATGTTTGAGAAAAATAACAAACTGTACCTATCTAAACACAATTCAATAGCCATCCTCACCGTCACAGCTTGTTATGCCGACGATTTTACGCCACCGATTGCCGCCTAGTCAACTTTGACGCGGGTCCTTTGTTGCCTTATTCACTCGTATTCTTGTCCAGCACAATGCGGGCTGAACAATGGACCAAATGGCACAAAACCGAAGACTTCTTGATAGAGTAAGACTACTCATAGAAGTATTCAATGTATTCAGAGGAGAATTGTGTCTAGTATTCAACTCATGGTGCCGGCTGCCGTCGATAGATGGCAGTCGTTAAGCCAAGTCAGAGGCCTTAGGGCGGCTTGAAAACTTCTGACAGTAAGACCAGCCACTAGTCTTACAAGCCTCCACCAATTCGGACTTGGCCCCCGTGGTGGAGTATGGCCTATAGGTTACTCAGGGAAGAGACCCGTGCCCCTCAGTGGGGACATGGCTTGATGATGATGATTCAACTCATCTATCAATCTATCTCTAACCAGCCCGTAAATAGAGCCCACTGTTGGGCATAGGCCTCTTCTCTTTCACACCAACCCATCCGGTCCAGCGCTAGTCTCGTCCAATCCTTCCCAGCCGCTTTCACAATGTCGTCGGCCCATCCAACACAACCATGCAACACATTCAACACTATTTTTTAAGTTTGAAAGCTAACTGTTTTGAAAAGAATAAATATGGAGTTTCTTTCTTAGTTTCTTCTCCACCTAATCTATTAATTGTGAAACTAACAACTTCGACATTCATGAAGTAAACAGTTTGTTTTTATTGTAAATAAAATATTTCATTCAAAGTGTTTAGGTACATTAGTACAGTCGACAGTTGAAGTCGACTCGACTTCAAATTCTTGTTGCAATGTCACCAGCTAGCTACGTAAGTTAGTAGAGTGCACACGGGTGTTGATGTGCCGTCAGATCGACACTGACTGAAACGAAATGTATGCAGCATCATGATTGTCAATAAACTTCTATCTTATAAACGATCAATCTATCTTATAGATTACCTCTGTGGCGGTTAGAGCATCTGGCTACCATGAGAGAGGTCCCGGGTTCGAATCCCGGTTGGAGACGAAAACCCTCCAGGTCTTGGATGTTTACAAGTTTGTGATATCGCTGATTCCAGTTCCCACTACACAGGGTATCCTAGTGCGGGGCCAGAAGCAATGCATGTGCTAATGTGCTTGTATATAAATGTTTATTGAAAGAATCCGGACTTGGCCCCCGTGGTGGAGTATGGCCTATACCTTCCTCAGGGAAGAGACCCGTGCCCCTCGGTGGGGACATAATGGGTTGAGATGATGAAAAGAATGAAACCCACACCCAGCAAGATTCTAGAACTCATTCTGGGCATCGATCACAGACTTTACTCTTCAGACATCTATCTATGGCATCGATATACATACATTAGTTTGATGAAACCAATAAGGCGAGCCTTCTACGTCTTGTCGGTATAGGCTTATGTCGAATCAGACAGTCTGTAGGGGGAACATTGACATGCCAGTCGGCCCGAGCAGTGAGCAGTGCCTGTGACATCACGAATCAGAAACATATGTTTTGCCCACCCACTTCCGCGTTTTCCATGTCATGCACGCAGCAGACAGCAGCCAAACGGAACCCGGGTGCCAATCGGTGCCGCACACAATACACGGTGCAAACAAAACCCTTATTGTAAGAAAATATATTTTCGTTGGTGACGCTGGTGTATCTGATGTAGCTTACAAGAAAACTGTAATTTAGCTGGTAATTAACTACTCGGTATAGTCGACAGCGCTTCCACCTTTACATTTCTATCTATCTAATCAGCCCGTAAATAGACCCCACTGTTGGGCATAGGCCTCTTCTCTTTCACGCCAACCCATCCGGTCCAGTGCTAGTCTCGTCCAATGTCTCCCAGCCGCTTTCACAATGTCGTCGGCCCAATCGGGCTGGTGGTCTGCCCTCCGACCGTCAACCCGTTCTTGGCCACCACTCAGTGGCTACCTTAGTCCACCGGCCGTCTTCCCGCCTAACCAAATGTCCCGCCCATCTCCATTTCAGCTTTGTAATTCGTTTATAATAGGTACGTGCACTATACTATAGCGACAATCCTTTCTCAATTCTAGTCACTGTCTTCCTCTTTCTTTCTTCCTTTATTGAAATTTTGATTGCCATCATTATTACATCCTTTTAATAATATCGATAACTTTTTGAAGGAGCAAACTTTGCGTAACTTTGGATAATTGACATTCTTCAAAAGGTTAGACTTTTATAGCGCGATAGACCGGTCGTGTACTACGTAACATAATATATGAGGTATTTAGGTTGAGACTCTAAAACACAACATTAGTTTGTTGGAAAGATTATTTAAATGTGACAATGGCGTGCTGCTCAATATAAGGCCGCTGTACACATTGGGTGAAGGAGATGGGCCAGTAACTTGGTCCAATATGTATGTACAGTCACGAGCAATAACATGTATACACTGTCACATTTTGTACGACCGTACACATTTTGTTTTGTATTGCACATGTGTACGACAATTTGTCCTAAATGATCTAACCATTAGTTACATAATTTAGGACAAATTGTCGTACACTTCGTTCTAGATAGTTTTGAGTTAAGATTTTTAGAAAATGTGACAGTGTTTATATATGAATGCTCGTGACTTACAGGGGCAGTTGGTGGTATATGGGTAGTTGGCGACAGCACTGGCCGGCCAACCGTCTTCTGTTGTCGGTTTGCACGGTGCACACATCAAAGGATCTTGGCACGCTCTGCAGTGCTCGCACGTTGCAGTATTTATACAGTTTTTTGTCTGACGTTGTTGCGCGTAACCATCTTCTTTTCCATCTTTTCTTATTGATTTTTATGACTCTACTATGGTGCACATCTAAGTAATACGTACCTACTATATAAATAAATTGCCGCGGCTGCAGGAGATTCCGCATCCATCTTTATATCAAAGCGCCTATGCAGAATGTCTCATTCATATCAGTGCCTCGATTCTGTTAGAGCATTATACTTCAATTACAGTTACAAAATGTAAGATCCTATTTTTGGTAACTGAATAAATCTTTACTTTACTTTACATGGTCGAGTCACGTGACATATTTTTAATTCCATTGACGCCTATATTAATTCATACGTGTACCCCCATTGAATTGAAGCGGCAATGAAACGAAATCGAGAGGTAATCCACATTGAGCAACCGCCAAAATAACACCTGCACAAATAGCACCTGGCCTAGTCCATATTCAACACCTCCAGATACTTTTGGCAGGTGGTTAGTGACTTCAAATGTATTTATTCGACCAAAAATATCAATAGGTGCTGAATCTGGACTAGGCTAGGTGCTATTTGTGCAGGTGCTATTTAGACGGGTGGATTACCTCGAAATCGAGACGTGCATGAACGTCATTGTCATTGTACTGCATTGCATTAGCAGAATCGAGGGCCAGCACGCCACCAATGTGTACAGAGCGATCCGATATTTTGGCCCAAGCGCTGGGCCAGCTCCTTGTCCCAATGTGTACAGCGGCCATCAGGCTGAGGAGGAAACCAACGTGCATCGTGGCTCTCGCAACCTTCGACTGAGACAGTAGCTGCCGAGCGAACCAACAGACAGACTTGCGCTTCCTCTTATCGCATTATTACGTGAGGGAATTGCGTTGTACTAGCTAAATTATCGAACAAGTAAACTGTTTAAATTTAGCACCTCAATGAATTACAGCTAAGCTGAAGGACTATATTGCGTAAAAAGTATAAACCATCTACACCAAACAATGAAATTATTTTTTCTTTAAATACAAAGCTTATGTCTTTAGACATAGACATAAACATTTACGTACATACAGGTACATACATTGCTTCTGGCCCGACACTAGGATTCATGTTGTTATCGTAACGACCACAGAGTAGTTCTATGTAGTTAGACCTGAGATTACCGCACACAGACGACCTCTGTGGCGCAGCGGCATCTGCTGACCATGCCAGAGGTCCCGGGTTCGAATCCCGGCTGGGAAAAAAACCCCAGGTCTTGGATGTTTACATTGTGATGGGTTCACACGACACAGGGTATCCTAGTGTAGGGCCAGAAGCAATGTATGTGCCTGTATGTAACAAAAAATTAAAACGTGGGTAGTAACGCACCACGATATTCGAGCATCTGTGTAAAGTTTCCACCGCTGTTTCAGGATGCCAGTTTTTAGTTCTTAATACAAGCACGCGGAATTCAAATAACGTAGTTCTAATTTATTTATTATCTTTTATTTGCGTAGTCTTAGGTGAAAACCTGCCCGTAGTGGGTCACAGGGAGGAAACAGCGATAGGCTGTGCAATTATGGGGATTCGAAGCTGATAATTAGCTCGCTCGAGACCGGTTCTGCCGCGCCGCACATACGGCAAAATAGCAACTTTAGGAGGCCAAAAAGCACTTTATTCATAGTGCCTTAAAGTTCAAAATCATTTGGATATTGGCAGTACATTAACCGATGTACCCCCCACTGAATACGTTTATATTGTATTGGCGATAACAAAAGAATCCGAGCAAGCGCAGGTAAAAAGGTCCGAGCGACCGTTAGTTGTCCCAAGAAATTGGAAGCATTTCAACGCGTGTTTTTGTGGTGATGATAAACAACTGTTGCAAACAAAACTATGGATTGTGGAGAGACAAGTACGTACTTGAATATTTAGTTTACATTTTTTTTTATCATAAGTATTTAAGAGATATATATGCATGTTTGTAAAAACGTCTATTTTTCTATAACTTTTTTCCTTTTACGAGACGTACAAAAAAAGTTCCACCGAGTACCTCGATAATTTTATATGTAAAATATTTATTCGTTCAATTACTATTAACATTGCCAAATCTAGCACCCCAAGTTAATCCATTTCTAATTGAGACCCCTTTATTCACAGGTAGTGCTAAGGAGCCAACAACGACGGGACTTACCGTTACGAAGAAAGAACTGTTTTTAGTGTTACGTAGTGATAACTTTTATAAACTGACATCGTCAAAGTGCAATGAACGATTAATTAGTTATATATTAGATACGTTTAGTTATTCAAAAGACATTGAAATGAAAATTAAAGATGTGATAAAAGTGTTTGTATCAAAACTGTTGAACAAGTGGAAGAATGCGAAACAAAACGAACAGAGGTTTTGTAAGAAGAACTCTGCTTGGCTGGAAAGTGAGTTAAATTTACCCGGACCCTTTCCGGATGCTGAACCTGCTGCTGCACCTAGCACCAGTCTCGAAACTCAAAAACCGAAAGGTAGACCAAAAAAGCCTTTCTCAGAATGTGCCCAAAGAACGAAACGAAGAAATGTACGATCGACTGTGACGAAAATAAGTCCCGAGGAATTATGTTCTGCCACAAGAACAAGCTTGGTAAAAACTGGAAAGAGAACAGCCGCACAAATGGTCAAGCTTGCGCTAACAACGACACCACGAAGATTTAAGAGAATAAAACGTATTCACGATTCACCAACTTCCTCAATGATCAAATCCTATTCTCCTGAAGAAGCGCTGGCTCTTATTGTAGACACGGGCATGGGCAAAGATGACTACATACAAATACAAACAGGGGCAAAGGCAAAAGGAGCCAATATTTATCCTCCATACAACGTAATTGCTGATGCTAAAAAACTTTGCTACCCTCCAAACATGGCTATTACGGAGACCGAAGTTCGGGTGCCTCTTCAGGATATTTTGGATCTGACAATCACAAAGTTAGCCCATGTCCAACAGGAGGTATTACTGTACCATAACATGGAGCAAACAATTGAAGTCACATACAAATGGGGCATTGATGGCAGTGGAGGACATAGCATTTATAAACAAAACTTCGCCAACAACTCCCAATATGCGGACTCCAATATATTATTGTCCACTATTGTTCCGCTTGAGATGTCGAACAAAAATTGTGATGGAATAAAAATATATTGGAGAAACCCCAGTCCTTCCTCGCCTAAGTATAGCAGACTTATCAGACTTCTCATAGCAAGAGAAACAAAAGACTCAGTAAAATCTCTATACCAGGCAATCGAAGAAGAAATTTCGAATTTACAACCGACCATAGTTACACTAGGTGACCAACAATACACTTTCATGCATACTGCTGTTTGTACCATGATGGACGGAAAAACCTGTAATGTTTTGACTGATACTGCCTCTTCACAGGCATGCAATGTCTGTCATGCCACACCAAAAGAGATGAACCAATTAGATATTGTGATAAAGAAACCATGTTCCGTAGCCACCTACAAATTCGGAATTTCAATACTGCACTCCTATCTCAGATGTTTTGAATATTTATTGCACATTGCTTACAAAATGGACATAAAACAATGGCAGGCGAGAGGTAAGGATGCCAAGGAAAATGTGAAGAGAAGAAAAGAAATAATTACCACATCTTTTTACCAAGAGATGGGCCTGGTCGTAGATCAACCCAAACAAGGCGGAGGAAACTCTAATGATGGCAATACTGCCCGAAATTTTTTTGGTGATCCAGCTAAATCATCTGAAATCACTGGAATAGATAAAGCTGTCATTGAAAAATTTTCAAGTATTTTGAGTGTGATTTCTTGTGGTCACTACGTCAATATACCAAAATTTAAGGAATATTGCTTTGAGACAGCACAATTGTGTGTTCGCTTATATGACTGGTATAAGATGAGTGCCTCAGTCCATAAGCTATTGATACATGGGGCTGATATCATTGAGTCTTTACCTTTACCAGTAGGTCAATTTTCCGAGGATGTTTTGGAAGCAAACCAAAAAGATTATAAGAGTTTGCGACTAGGCCATGCAAGAAAAACGTCTCGAATTGATACTAACACCGACATAGTACACTGGATGCTGGTGGCTTCAGATCCAGTTATTGTATCTCACAGACGGACAATAAAAAAAAAAGAAATCCATACACAAAAGTGGTTACTGATATGCTAATTTCTGCGTCCTTGGAACATCCCCTTGATGAAAATGAGATACACGAAGATAGCGAATAAATTTAAGTTACGTCCATAAATCATCTGTACATAATATAAATTATTCTCTGTTAATGTGTAATTAACGTTGAATAAATCCTTGTATAATGTCTAAAAGTATTTTACTAACTTTTAAGAGTAACGATAACTACCTGTGTGTCGAAATACCCAGCTAGTAACATAAAGGAAACTTCATTTTGTGTGTAAATTAACAAACATTTGCCTGGATTAACCATAAAATACGTTTTGAAAATAATATCTAAGTAAAGCTATTTCTGGCCTCCTAAAGTGGCTATTTTGCCGTATGTGCGCCGGTCGGACCGGTTAACCGACCGGCTTCTGATACAACAAACCATAAATAAAATGCAACTTTTTGTTGCGGTACTTCACCACTGAACCACGACGCGAATTTGCTAGGTGTACGCAACAGAATCCCTAATAATATACTCGTAAATTACTAGCTGACACTGCAAACGTTTTCTTGCCATGTTAATTTAGATAGATGGCAGTGGTTAAGCCAAGTCAGAGGCCTTAGGGCGGCTTGAAAACTTCTGACAGTATGACCAGCCACTTGTCTTACAAGCCTCCAACAATCCGGACTTGGGCCCCGTGGTGGAGTAAGGCCTGTACCTTCCTCAGGGAATAGCCCATGCCCCTGGGTGGGTCATAATGGGTTGATGATGATGATATACGACCTATTCTCGGACCTAACAAATATGTATTATGAAAATCTACAACAAATTTCGTGACACTGCGGTTCTTCCAGTATAATATTAGAAGATTAACAGTCTAATTTGTAATAGAACGAGGTTATAAGGTTGAATAGAGTTTTACTTAGAGTCTGTAAGAGAGGAATTACTTTACATTTTTATAAATAAGCCCGTTAGACGTTGCCGATTCAATTCCTATTCACATGTCCAGGGTAAAATTATTCAGGAGAAAATTTGGCACAACTCCAAACACATTTGGTCGGCAGCTAGAATGCTGTACTTCAGTAAAATTGGCACGTATTCTTCATTCTCCGTTAAATAATTCACCCAAACGTTCTAAAGCATCGCAACGTGGCTAGTATTTACATTTTCGTGATATTACTCTGTTTGTTTGATTCATTTCGCCTGTCTCTGTCTCAAGGGCAATTACGAAAAAAACGTGAAGAAATGTTGTTTACTGTCGTCGGAAGACATGCCTGGGTTATGACTGGCTATCAGGACCTAGATTATGTTAATACATTGTAGTACAATTACAACTGCATGGAACGTGGTGATTTAGTTTCATTGCCGCTTTAAGTCTAAGCCTCAATGGTATAAAAATAACGTCACGTGATCAGATCGAGTATCTGTGATCGTACTATAATGCACTAACAGAATCGGGGCTCTGGCTGCCAAAACTACCGAAGCTCTACAAATTCAATATAGCCACGTGTCTGCTCCATGAGGGTCCCCTACGCTAAATCGAAACAATACAGAATATTTACATTTTCATGTTCGAGTTAGTTGAACTACCTGGGTCAACTGAGGAACTTTGATTGTTTTTAATTATAATTCTTGTTGGTAGGTATATTGTTTCAGAATTGAGATTATACGACATTTATTTGCATCTGCTTACACAAACATTATAACAGTTGAAATAGAACAAAGCGTTTTTTTTACAGCATTGAGAAAACAAATAAAAAACACCAACAAAATTAAGCAAAGCAAATCAGCATAAAGCACAAGGTAACAAATTGTGGGTGTGACAAATGCAAAGGAGCTCTGATTCAGCATAATGCTGGAGAGGCAGGCCACTCCAGCGCTGATCTTCCGTCAGTACCCGGTGGTGTGCCGACGTGCAGCACTCGGACAAACGACACTAAATTAGTAATTAAGTTGGCAGCAATTGGATAATTAGATATCATACTCGTATTATAAATGATTGGTGATAGCATAATCGTAGTTAAATTATATTAAATAAGTAAATACATAAATTGAATTGAATTCAACTGGAGATAAATGTCATTGTAATGATAATAATAATTTAGATAGTAAAATAATGATTGAGTATGCATGCTTCGTGACAACGAAGTAATTAGCAACATTTTTGCATAAATAAATGTAAAAATATAAATATATTAGAATTACATAATAATTTAATAATTGAATTGAGAAAATAAGTCACATGAAAAATAATTACGTTATTTAATTATACATGTCAAAAATATAAATATATTAGAGTTACATAATGATTGAATAATTGAATTGAGAAAATAGGTAATTGGGTAAACCCGAGCCAAAGTGCGTATAAAACATAATAATATGAAGAAGCAAAGTTATTTGGTTAATGAGGGACTAACTTCTGCGACTCATAAGGAGAACTTTTTTAGTATACCAAAGGTGTAGGGCTGGCAGAGACCAGGGACTGCCACCTGCCCCGATCCTGACAAATCTCTTTCACTTCGTCAACGTTTATTAGTCGCTGTACCTATGCACGCACGTCGGTTCAAGACGAAATCGGCCATTCCGACACGAAATAAATTAGAATATATTGTTCCCGTACGAGAAACCTAGGGAAAGAAGGACCTATTTTAATAAGCAAAAACAAGGAAATGATCATTAGGCGTATTTAGCTAATCTTCATCAGAGATGAATGGAATGCGAGCTCGCTTATCGCGCCGCGAGGGTGAAGTGTCGAGTTGTGACCCTAAAGTATGTGCAGAGGTCAACAAGCTGTTAGTGGGACAACCGCAGGCCTTACTCTTAACACAAGGCGCTGATAATGAAATTTTATAAGTCTGCAATTTATAATATTTTTATTTATTGACATTGTATTTTTTTTTTCAATACTACGAGTATTCTATAACTAGGTACCTACTAAATAAATCAAATTCTATTTCAATCTAATAGCTATGTATGAAATCAATTCTGTTGCTCGATTGTTGTGAAAGTTCTTTGTGTTTTTAATACTGCATCCTGCTTGGAAATTGCTGTGCCCTAAGTGGGTAGGTATCATGTATGACACAAACCCGAAATTTAATGTCTAAAAAACTACATGGTCGCAATAAAGTTATGAATTATTATGAATAATCTTTAGTCTGTCTGTCTAACATCTGAGTGTATTTATTTCCATGTATGTGAGGCCCTTTCCTTGTTATCTGAGTATCCTGCCTTGGCAGCAGGATCAGTAATTGTGTCGTGGTAAAGTTATTTACATATTTTATTTTTATAATACATACGGGTGATAACTTTAAGGCTACTATTGGGTATCTAATCTGACTGACAAGATATTATTTGATCAAAACAAAGCGTTTAAAAACAGGCCAACTTCTTGTCTGAACAAAAATACTGATGAAAAGGGAACACAGGTGCTTATTATATTGACAACACGTTAGCAAGTGAATTAAAATATCAAGTATCCCTATTTTGAATACTTCTATAACAAAATTAATTTCTGGCCGTGGCGTGCACTTGGCCTGGCGCACGCCCAGTGGGCCCAGCAAGAAGTTGGCCTAGCGCACTCAGTTCATTTACTGTAATACGCATTAATTAATTCCTACAAACACATGCACAAAATCCAACAAATGTTTCGTCGACAATACAGATACAATCCACCACCAATCCGGACTTGGCCCCCGTGGTGGAGTATGGCCTGTACCTTCCTCAGGGAAGAGACCCGTGCCCCTCGGTGGGGACATAATGGGTTGATGATGATGATGACAGATACAATAATAGTTTAGGCAGACACAAAACAAATTATGAAAACCCCAGAAAACACCTGAACCAAAGGTCCTTTTTCCTTTGACCAAGAAATGTCCCAGAGCGGAGCGGAACAGACCCCCGACTTTTCATTATTGTTTGCTCCCTATTTTACAAATCAATAAAGTAAAACAATTCAATTGGCAGAGTAAGGCCACTAATCTATTATTTAGGCAAAGACCCGACCAAGCGATTCAGTTCGAGCTGAAAAAAACATTGAACCAGTTGGTTGAATGAAACCGGGGCACTGAATTTTTTATCGATGTCCCGTTTCATTTAAGCTTTTCTGTATTGATTTCCAATCAGGTTTGGCAACCTTAAATATGTTCACGAACGTTGTTTAAGAACAGTATAATGTTTAAAATAGTATTTAACCCCTCGAACGCAGAGGACCCGCCAGCGGGTCCGATGTAAACTATGGGGCATTCCGTAGGCCCTACAGGCCCCGTAGACCGGCTGGCGGGTCGGTCTTGCAACGGCCAGACCAGTACACAGTAGTTGTATGAGCATGTTTTATTCTTTGAAAACTCTTTGAAAAGTTTTATAAATTTCAAATATCACTCTGTGAATCTGTGGTTATGTCTCTTTCTTGACAAAATTCCACCATTGACTAATCGGCGTTTATAGAGTGTTTTAAATTCAAGTGTTGATTGCACTTCGTAAAAATTTAAAACTAAAATCTAAATTGATTTGAGAATAAATCAAGGTGATTTGGGAAAAGATGGTCGTGTGGAATTTTTATTTCGCTGCCTTTTTTTCCACTACATTCGGCCCCAAGGCGGCCAAGCAGCCGACATTAGAAGTAGATTGACATTCAACAAACAGAATGTAAATTGTTTACGTTGAGATACATTTCTGCTTTCTTGAATAAATAAATAAGAACATATAATATGTTTATTGTAAATAGTGGACCGGCCACGCTCTCTATCGAATGATAATAATACCCTGGTATTTTTTTATCTGCCGAAGTGCGTATTTGGCAGATTGATAGCTGGTACCACGGACGGCTTGTTCCCAACTAACGCATAAATTTTTTTTAGAATTTTTTTCATCATTATGTTTTACAATTCATGTCCTCTTCATATAATCATATTTATTATTATTTACTAGCTGTGCCCCGCGGTGTTACTCGCGGTTTATTAGGGAAAATAAGTTGTGTATTAACATCAGTAAAAATAATAACTTTTCACATTTTTAGAGATTATCCCATAGGCATAAGATATTTTCCCGCAATAAAACGTAGTCCATGTGTTAATCCAGGGAGTCGGCTAAATCCATACCAAATTTTATTAAAATCGCTCCAGCCGTTTAGATAAGAAGTAACAAACATACACACTCACACACTCACAAACTTTCGCCTTTATAATATTAGTGTCATCGTCAACCCATTATGTCCCCACCGAGGGGCACGGGTTTCTTCCCTGAGGAAGGTGTAGGCCATACTCCACCACGGGGGCCAAGTCCGGATTGGTGGAGGCTTGTAAGACTAGTGGCTGGTCTTACTGTCAGAAGTTTTCAAGCCGCCCTAAGGCCTCTGACTTGGCTTAACGACTGCCATCTATCGACGGCAGCCGGCACCAACTGCTTAACGTGCCTTGCGAAGTACGGGATCGCTCGGAAAAATGCCACTAGCGTTAGTCAT
The DNA here is from genome assembly GCA_947310845.1 of Yponomeuta plumbellus. Classification (NCBI taxonomy): domain Eukaryota; kingdom Metazoa; phylum Arthropoda; class Insecta; order Lepidoptera; family Yponomeutidae; genus Yponomeuta; species Yponomeuta plumbellus. The sequence goes on from OX371203.1 coordinate 21,648,890, forward strand.
AGACGATGACCCATCCATGGACTGAACGCGCCGTATGTTGCTTAACCTTAGTGATCGTTTAAGATCACTCAGGCAGCCCAGGCTACGAGCGATTCAATATTAGTGTGATTAAAGGTAAACTTACAGGTAACAGGCAAAGACGCACTAAAAACTATAAACAAATCAGCCTTGAATTAGGCTGAAACCCAAATGCAGTTTACACAGCCGATTTCATTAAAACTATGGATAAAGTATCAGAGTTTCAACATTAATTGTTTTTTTTTTATGGACCTAATTATTCAAGTAATAGTTTCCATATAACATAGCAAAGTTACTCTTAGAGGTAACAGTGAAGTAATAAAAACTCAAGTGATTACAATTTTCTTTAGGCACATAGTTTATAACAGTGAAACAAAGTAGTTAATTTTCTTGACATGCTTTTTAAAAGTAAAGCTTTCTTATGCATGTCTATTGTCTAGAATGGACAAGAATGGATAAGGACTAGAATGTGTTTTGGATAGGAATTTAGAAAGTATTCCCAAATGGGATGAGAGCGGCGGCGAATTAGGAAATGTGGAAAATCGAAACGAAACCGTATTTAACTTAAATCTTAAATTGGCCAGATAGTCCAGTCATTATAGACATTCGAAATCGAAAATTTAATTATAATTCCAAAAGTTTTCAAACTTCGGTCAAGTGAATGGTAGGTACATTGGGACGACAATAAATCTCATTTTGCAACCTTGTCCGCAGTCCGGAACATTGTTAAAATTGCAATTAAATTAATTTTTGCTGTATGTTCGTGAAAAAAATTCCAAAAGTTCTGCAAACTTGGGGAAGTTTTCGATATAATATTTCATATCACGTATTAAATTTGCAACCAATCTAAGTGTACGGAACATTTTTTGTTATTGAAAATTAATGTTTTTTTTTTATTAAACTGAATGAAAACGTTCCAAAAGTTCTGCAAACTTGACACATATGTCGGAAAAATATACCGAACGGTTGTATAAATTTGCAACCTTTTTCGTTGACCGGAACATGTTTATTTATAACTAGCTTTCGCCCGCGACTCCGTCCGCGTGGACTTTAGTTCAAAATGTTGCAACCCCGTTCACTCCCGTTAAGGGTTAAATTTAGAAAAACCGTGAAACACGTGTTCAATCAATTGTGTTGAAGAGTATTTATTTCAAGTTTCAAGAAAATCTGACAACATTTTTTTATACCTCCATACAAACTTTAACACCGCCGTTTACCCCTTTAGAGGGTGAGTTTTAAAAAATCCTTTCTTAGTGCTCCCCTAGGCTCCCTAAAGAACTCCTATGCCAAATTTCAACCCCCTAGGTTCAGTAGTTTGGGCCCTGCGTTGATTCTAAGTCAGTCAGTCGGCTTCTCCTTTTATATATATAGATTATTTTTAATTCGTGGTCATTTTTTCGCGTAAGGTGGTCTCGGAATAATTACAAGAGTTTTGAAACTTGGTTGCAAACTTCGAAAACATCTATACTGATGCATTTACAAATTTGCAACCTCATACGCGATCCGGAACTTTATGCAATTTGCAAAAATGTATTTTTTTTATTTTTTCACCTTCAAGAAAATTTCAAAAGTTCTGCAAATCGAGGGGACTGTTTAATTTTGGGATTAATGTTAGTATTAAAATTTGCAACCTCTCACGCAATCCGGAATCTTGTGTGATGTCGGAAATTTAACTTTATGGCATTTTTCATTTTCGAAAAAATACTAAAGAAACTACCTAAAATAATTTCTGTATTACGTTTATAATTTCTCATATAAAACAAGTAAATGTCGACACTGACGATTGTTACATTCAAGCATTTAAGGAAAAACATTTCGAATAGATTGTCCGTAAATAATATCTTTTTTCAATATATGAGGTCAGTTAATAAGTGTTAAAACCTTACAAGTTAGCGATAAAACTTTGAATGCATGTTGAATGTAACAATCTGTAATTGAAGATACTGAAAATCTGATTTATTTGAATTTCGTAGAAATACATATCCGAAAAGAAATAATTATGAGCATTTGAATTTTTTTGTTTGGGAGGGTCCTGGATCATAATAATGTTCTTCCAGTTCCGTGGTACATTCCGATGACATTTCACATTCCACAATTTTATTATCCGGTGCACCATCTTCTGCATCTCCACGGTAGCCTTGTTACCATAGCAACGCGACCATTGGCCGCGTTACCATAGCAACGCAGGTATACGACGTCGCGGCGGCTTCGTATAGCACAAAGTTTAGACCCTGAATATATAACAGCGATGTGTACGGAAATAATATTTTGCGTGAATGTGATTAAAAAATATTTCCGTATTCCGGATATGGTTGCAAATTCAATTACTGACATTAATCCCAAAATTAAACAGTCCCCTCGATTTGCAGAACTTTTGAAATTTTCTTGAAGGTGAAAAAATAAAAAAAATACATTGCACACAAATTGCATAAAGTTCCGGATCGCGTATGAGGTTGCAAATTTGTAAATGCATCAGAATAGATGTTTTCGAAGTTGGCAACCAAGTTTCAAAACTTTTGTAATTATTCCGAGACCACCTTACTCGAAAAAATGACCACGAATTAAAATTATTTCCGATATATCTGTCAAATTTGCAGAACTTTTGGAACGTTTTCCTTCAGTTTAATAAAGAAAAACATTAATTTAGTAGTAGTGAATGAAAAGAAAAAGGCATGGTTGGACTTACTAGCTATCAAGTCCAGCAAAAGAATGCAAGGAATTTGTAGTGAAGATGAAGATGTGGTAAAATTTAAAGAGAAGTATAATGTGATGAAAAGGAAGGTGAAGGATGTAGTGGAGAGAAAAAAGGAGGAAGAGAAAGAAAAGTATGATAGGAGATTCTCTCGAAACTTCAAGGCTAATATAAAACTGTTTTGGAAAGCGGTGAAATTGGCCCGAGGTAGATCAGAGCAATCTAAGTTGAATATTGTTAGGGATGAGGATGGCTCCGTTCTGAAAGAGGAATCGAAAGTTATGGAACGTTGGAAAAGATATTTTGAAAGTCTGTTTGAAAGAGAGGAGCTGCCCATTGATGATAATCCCGTCAGTGAGACGGAATCTGGGGGGGATGATAGCGTTATAAGTATGGAAGAGATTGTTGAGGCAATGAAAGGCATGAAATTAGGTAAGGCTGCGGGATATGATAGGGTGTCATTAGAAATGCTGAGGGCTGGTGAAGGCATCGTAGCTAGCAAGTTATACCTGCTCTTCAATAAGTGCTGGAAAAGTGGCACAGTACCTAGGGACTGGGGCACGGCCGTTATAGTGCCGCTCTATAAAGGCAAAGGGTCCCAGCAGGAGTGTAAAAACTACCGCGGTATCAGCCTTCTCAGCATTGTCGGCAAACTGTATGCAAAGATTTTGATTGAAAGAGTTCTGGATGTGACTGAAGAAAAGATATGGGATGTTCAAGCGGGTTTTAGAAAGGGAATGGGATGCGTGGATCAAATCTTCTCTTTGAGACGAATGGTGGAGAGACTTTTGGCCAAAAGTCAAAGGGTTTTCTGTGCGTTCGTCGACTTGGAGAAGGCTTATGATAGAGTGGTGAGGAATGACCTGTGGTCAGTACTGTCCGAGTATGGGGTGGACAACGTCTTGCTGCGAGCCTTGAAGTCTCTGTATAGAGACTCCAGTGCTTGCGTAAGAATTAATGGGGCGTACACTGACTGGTTTTGCATTCGCAAGGGTGTTAGACAGGGATGTGTCGCGTCCCCGTGGTTGTTCAACTTATTCATGGACAGCTGCCTGACTGATTTGAGAGAGAATAACTGTGGGATGAGGATGGGTGAGTTACTTGTTAAATGTTTGTTGTACGCCGATGATCAGGTTTTGTTCGCATCGTCGTTGGAAGAACTGCAGACACAAGTAACAGTAATGGATGAGGCATTTAGAAGGAGAGGAATGAACATTAATGTGAGTAAGACGAAGGTAATGGTCTTCGAAAAAGATGATGACATGACTGAGTGCAAAATAATGATTAGAGATGAAAGGGTGGAACAGGTGAAAGAATTTGTCTATTTGGGGAGCCTGTTTACAAGGGATGGTAAGTGTGAAGGTGATATAGAAAGGAGAGTAAAAGCGGGAAATTGTGTAAATGGTGCCTTGCACTCCTTCGTGAGTAGCCAGAATATCTCCAAAAGGGCAAGATTGGCTATCCATAACGGTGTGCTGGTCCCAACACTGATGTATGGTAGCGAGACTTGGGTGTGGCAGAAGAATAATGAAAGTAGGATTAATGCAGTAGAAATGAGGGCCTTGAGAAATATGTGTGGTGTTACTTTGAATGACAGAATACGCAATAGTGTGATCAGAGAACGTTGTGGACTGAAAGAGGATGTAGTGACTAGAATTGAGAAAGGAATGTTGCGTTGGTTCGGACATGTGGTGAGGATGAAGGAAGAACGACTGACGAAGCAAATATATCGAGCGAATGTGAGTGGAAGGGCCGGTAAGGGACGCCCCAGGCGAACATACTTCGACCAAATAGGGGATGTATTAGCAAAGGGCAAGATAAAAAGTACCCGAAACCGGCGTGCGTGCATGCAACGACTAATGAATGTCGATGAAGCGAAAGTGGTTTGTCAGGATCGTGGCAGGTGGCAGTCCCTGGTCTCTGCCTACCCCTCTGGGATACAGGCGTGAGCTTATGTATGTATGTATGTATGTATTAATTTTTAATAACAAAAAATGTTCCGTACACTTAAATTGGTTGCAAATTTGACACGTGATGTAAAATAATATATTTAACACCACTCCAACTTTGCAGAACTTTTGGAATTTTGGTCTCAAGAACTGAGCAGATTATCATTTATTGCATTTTTAACAATGTTCCGGACCGCAGAACAGGTTGCAAAATTTTATAGTTTGTTTTAATACCATTCCCGACCTTACATCAAAATTTGAAAACTTTTGGAATTATAATGAATTGATTGTCTGACTGACTGGACTAAGATAGCGATGGGTCCAAAAGAGTTTAATATCGTCGCGGCTTATACGCCACAGCGCTCAGCTGGAAGTGACATTTGTTTTGTATTTCGGAATTCTTCTGAAAACAGCACAGTAGGTTTAGTTAGTTAGTTAAACCGAAGATTTCCGCACTTAGCCTCATAGTTGGACCATTGTACGTAGCAAGGCTGTGAGTTTACTCCAGCCAGCCTATCTCTTTCCAGAAGGCCAGCATGCTCTGATGTCACTGCAGGCCTCCTGCAGGGATCCCAGCTCCCCAATGATGGAGGTCCGTTGTTTTCCACGCATTCACAGTAAATGGTCACGTGGGCTGGTGTTTCCTGTTCTTTCAGCAACCCCGGCAAAGCCGGATGTCGGGACAACATAATCAACAGCCGTATTACAAGTTTGCAGAAGTCACCCGTAAAGTAACGAAATTTTGGAGATCAGTAGCTTTCGGCGGTATCCGTAGAAAAGCAGAATAGGCTAGTTGCCCTAAAAAAATTAATTAGTCCGTCTTTTATATTATTCAAAAATAAGGGACACGTTTTTTTTTATTTGTAAATTAGACCAAAAATGACAAAGATATAGCCCATTAAAGTTACGTGTGACGTCACGCCGTGTTGCATTTTTTAGCACGTAGTGATGTCACACGTAATTTTAATGGGCTATATCTTTGTTATTTTTTCTTTAATCGAAAAAAGAAAAAATACGTGTCCAATATTTTTTTTATAATGTAAAATACGGACTAAATAGAATTTAATTATTTTGACCCTGGAAACTACCCTATTGAATTTTGTTCAAGTTGTAATTGTTTACGCTTAAATCCAAATTGGTTGAATATAACTTATCTTGGAATAGCACCTTGGCAGAGATTTTGCAGCAAATTTTGCTGTGAGTATACTATTTGAATAATCGTTTTATATCAAATCACGTGTAAGTCACACAGTCGACGTGACATCTCGTGCCTCTTATCCATCTTCACAACAAAGATAGCATGCGCATTGCCCGCGTCCGCGCTATTTGTGTAGTCTTTAGCGCTCCGTGCAAAACATGCTCGGAAACGTGCAGTCTCTGTGCTAAGTACCTACACGAAATACGCTACTTGACTCGTATCAAATTTGACGCGATAAATGGATATTTCCTGTAGTATCTAACGTAAGAAACCGAAATATATTGACTTTGCTAAGTAAATATGCAGGATGGCTGCAAAATTTGCAAATTAAAAAAATATTTTTCGCCTTTAAATCGGAACGGTGAAAACACTATCCGCCATCTTGAAAGCACCTTTGGTTGTAAACAAACATCTGTCAGTCGTGCGTGCGTAGGTTCTATTGTGATTTGGATTGAATTTAGTGTTTTTGCGAAAACTCTTCTTGTGCAGTTAGTGTATTATCATTTTATTGATAAGCGCAATCATGGACGCTGGATTCGTGGAAGCAGATAGTACCGATTTGCCAAAACCAAACCAAATCAAACCAAGCATTATTACAGCTAAAAACAGTTAGTGTACATTGATATTACAGGACTTACATAGAAGTGATCTTCACGTAAATACACCCAAGTTTCAGTCGATAAAGAATCGGGGTCTCTCTTGGCAAGTTTGAGCCAAGTTTTTCGTATGTTTATTTCACTGGGTAGGTACCTACACGAATCCACGACTTTCCGGCGGTCTTTATTGACGTGTTTTTGCATTCTCGAATAATGATAATTGATATATTTTACATGTAAACTCGATGAAATCATGGTTGCGTTGTTGTTATTTCACTATGCTCACAGATCACTAAGATTTTAGGACTAGGTAAAGATCGTTTCACCAAACAAGTCCCACGGTAAAATCCTTAAGGCCATAACAATAAAATCCAAAATTCATTAACTCCTACTTCTTTCGTGGCACGAACTCTACCTATGTTGAATTTCAAACTTTGTTTACAACAATTTGGACTTCAAACCATAGTCAAAAAAGGCGGACCGCGTTTTTGGCTGTTTTCCAGTTCTAGAGACTGGTGCCTCTGCCTACCCCTTCGGGGATAACGGGCGTGAGTTTTTTTTTTTTTAGCAAAGCAACGTTTTAAAATAATGTTTTTGTTGCTTTTAGGTCCTCAAAAAATATACTAAAATATTTTTTGGTCTAATGGAAAAGATATTTAGCATTTAAGGCTTACTTGAAAAAAGAGTCAAGTAGCGGATTGTTTCTGTGTATGTTATACCGCGTCTGTTTTGTCAATATACGAGTCACCGAAATCTTATTTTGCAAATATAAAAAAATCTTTAGCTGCAAACTTAGTTATTTTATATGAAGCTTCCTTCTACTATGATGTGATGACCTATGACGTATATTTTCCAGTTTCATATATTTTGATTTGAAACGGCGTCCTAGTCGAAACTAGTGAGACATAGAAATTAAAACAACATAAGAATATCCGGAGAACAAGGAAAACAGAATAACTTAAAACCACTCTCGTCTGTAACTTTTATGAATACACTTATCATCGAAATCACAATATGCAATGTCAATGGCCACAAAAGCCGACGATTGGCCGAAATATCGTTTTCCAGGTAAAACCAGCTCTCTGCGAATGGCTATAGAGACCAAAATAGCTTTGCGAAGGCCAAGGATATGATTCATTATCCTGTTGCTGCCGATCGTTCACGGCAAGGGAGTTCAGCAATCATATTTCCATTTTAGACACTGCGATAGCCGTCCCCATGTTTCTCATACAGGACAATCTGTTAACAGCTGTCAATGTTAGGCATTGTGCATACAATAGCTCATCATCAGTGCATCACCTCCTTGCCTGGTTACCATAACAGGGAATTCCAGTTCGGGACTATTATTATAAAACAACTGACTGGTGCTGATAGTACATATATTAACAGTTGGTAAGTGTGCGAGATGCGTACGCGATATCAGGGGGGAGTATCTAAAATTTACAGTTATTCAATTGACTCATTTAGCATAGTAATTGGTATTTCATTCACAATATAGGAAGTCTACCTCCCAGCGGGTAGAGGGCGGGGCGGTGGGCTGATGACGGTAGGTAGGATGGCAACCAATCGCTTTCCAGTGGTTATAGTACACTAGCTTTCGCCCGCGACTCCGTCCGCGTGGACTTTAGTTCAAAATTTTGCAACCCCGTTCACTCCCTTAAGCGTTAAATTTAGAAAAAACGGCGAAACACGTGTTCAATTAATTGTGTTGAAGAGTATTTATGTCAAGTTTCAAGAAAATCAGACAACATTTTTTTATACCTCCCATACAAATTTTGGCAACCCTTTTCGCCCCCTTAGGGGTTGAATTTCGAAAAATCCTTTCTTAGTGCTCCCCTAGGCTCCCTAAGGAACTCCCATGCCAAATTTCAACCCCCTAAGTTCAGTAGTTTGGGCTCTGCGTTGATTCTAAGTCAGTCAGTCAGTCAGTCAGTTTCTTCTTTTATATATTTATAGAAGAAGATACTGCAGCGGCCGTAAGTCCATCAATGCTTACCCTATACTAAGTGTCAACATGTCAAAAATTTGGTTTTTCAATATGCCACATTTATAACGCCGCATAATATTTAGCAAAGTTATACAAAACGATATGACTAATAAAATTGACGTTGTTGATGCGAGTGAAACTTCTCTAAACTATTTTATTTTCTTTAGTGTTTGGTTGTCTGTCTGTTTTCCTTAACTGTACTACCTATGTAAACCTATGTGGGTATACGATGCAAGCAAATTTTGAGTGACATGTAAGTTTGAGAGATGCTGTGTCTTTGTTTACCTTTAGTCGTTCGCTTCAGTAAATAGACTGTAGTTGCTTGGCCAAGGCTTGTACAGCAATTTCGATTTATCTCGAAGTAGGTTGTCGAAATAATGCTCAAATTTCCAAGCATGTTTGAGAAAAGCCTATTTTTTATTCCGTTGGACTGAAAAAGTTTTGACCTGGCGAATTCGGACCGGACCACCAGATTACGGTGGCGGGGATTCGCTAGATGCGGACGGCACAAGACATCCGCGACAAAAGACAAGAAAGCTTGGAAAGCCATGAAGGAAGCCTATGTACAATGATACCATTGGAATAAACAATTGTACTGCTAATTCTTAACGGACTATCAAATACAGGTAATAACAGCTACTGCCGTGCTTATACGAGTATATTCTATTAAAAACATATGACTGTATTAGACTCTAGAGCCAGGGCGGGGTGTGGTTTTACTTGGCGATTAGATTTAACTTATTTAAGTTAAATCTGGCCTAAATCTACACTTCAATAAGTACAGTGACGAGTTACGATAAGTTTTTTTTATTGGTTTGTGGCAACATATAACTCTGCCAATGTCAGGGTTGCATAAAGTAACAGCTCTGGGAATGGTCAGTTATTTAATTTAAGTCTCACTCTGTTGAGCTATTGACCTGTGGACAAACACGAACAGACATATACATACAAATATTTGGTTAGTAACACGTCACAATTTTATATTGTTATTGGTAAAGAACTTAGTGATAAATGTGATAGACGGTGAACGGACTAGGGTTAATAGCGACTTAAAATTTATGGGTTTGGGGATATCTGGAGGAAGGTGGTCGTATAGTGATGGTAATTTAGGGCAGTTGAAAAACAAATGATCAACGGTGCCCTCTTCAAGTCCACACTCACAGAGGGAGTGGTCCCGCACCCTTAATTTTGCGAGATGTACCGGTGTACTAGCGTGGCCAATTCTTAATCTGCATATCGAAGAAGTGACGCGTTTACTAGCAGATCTAAACTTGAAAAACCATGGTCTTCTTGGAATTGAGGGCTGAATGTCTCCATAATATTTCCCGACAATTTTACGAGACCGATCCCAGATTTCTGTCCAAGAATTCACTAAGTTCGTTTTTGTCTGTTACGATAAGTTGCTTTTGTCGAACGATGTTCCATCGGCAAAAGAGACTTAACTCGGCAACGACGCTTCGACGTTTGCGACGTGAACTTACTAGTGTACTTACTTAAGTGTCTAAATCGGGCTTAATACTTGCGAAGTATGTAAATATGCAAACAAAGAAAGAATACACACAGAACAAATACAGTAAATGATTATTCAGCAGACACTTGATTGTCTGCTGATTAGTTATGACGGCGGCTTGTTATTCGGAGGCTAATGTTAAAACATTAGTATTTAATAAAAAAAATATACAAACATTATGGACAGGTAGACAAGTTCAGAAAAACCAAAGTATGTAGTAAAACAGACAAACCAACCAATATGAGTTCACAATTTTGATATATTTAATATCTTTCTAACGGATCTCTCCAAGGTTAATAAAAAAAAGTATTTTTCTATATCTCAAGCTTATTCCACACACATATGGTCACCACATGAAGCACTAGCAAGCTGATCTTCGAGATTGGACTTCATTCACACACAATCACGAGAGTTGCTCGGCAGCCGGTCATTAGCACTATCAATCACTCTTATTGAAAGGGACTAGACGTGAATTTCCTCTATGAAAAGTAGACCAATTGGTTGAGGATGGCTTACCGAGTGGTACAGTTTCGAAATTGTGGTGATATTTCTGAGGGAGGGTGCAATCTTTCTTAGGAAAGGATGCATTTAAAAATTCAAAACTGATGACGTTAGAACCAGAGTGATCTAGGGCACAATGGTGATCTAAGTGCATTGCGTTACTTAACTTAGTTTCACAAGCCTTCACTTAGCAGACCGCACAAATTCTATAGCGAGCTGTAGTCATCACCCAATGGAGTTAGTACTGTGGCATGAAAAATTTATGTTTTCTATGCCACTGTGTTGTTCATCATCATCATCAGGCTATATTAGTCCACTGCTGGACATAGCCCTCCCCTAATGAGCGCCATAGCGCCCTGTCTTCAGCTTGCCGCATCCAGCATCTGCCTGCAGTCCTTCGCAGATCGTCATCCCACCTGGTTAGAGGGCGTCCTACACTACGTTTGCCGAGTCGCGGTCTCCACTCAAGAACACGTTTACCCCAGCGGTTGTCGGTTCTTCGCGAAATATGGCCAGCCCACTGCCACTTCAGCTTGCTAATTCTCTGAGCTATGTCGATAACTTTGGTTCTCTGTCGGATGTATTCGTTACGAATTCTATCCTTCAGAGAAACTCCGAGCATAGCTCTCTCCATAGCTCGCTGAGCGACTTTAAACTGGTGGACCAACCCTTTCGTGAGTGTCCATGTCTCGGCTCCGTAGGTCATAACAGGTAGGACACACTGATTGAAAACTTTCGTTTTCAAGCATTGCGGTATGGATGACGAGAAGACCCGGCGTAGTTTCCCAAACGCTGCCCAGCCCAGCTGGATCCTCCTCTTGGCCTCCTTCTCGAAATTGTTTTTACCTAACTGCAGAATCTGCCCGAGGTAAGTGTATTCGGAAACGATTTCGAGTAGGTGACCATGTACGACGACCGGTATTGGATCAATGTGACCATTGATCATGACTTTGGTTTTATCCAAATTCATACCAAGACCGATGCGTCGCGAGGCTGATGCTAGGCTGGCCAGCATGTGGTTCAGCTCCTCTAGCGACTCCGCCATTAAGACTATGTCATCTGCGAATCGCAGGTGTGAGATGTAGTCGCCGTTTATGTTAATGCCCTTTTCTTTCCAGTCCAGCGTCTTAAACATGTCTTCCAACGCGCTTGTAAACAGTTTCGGGGATATAACATCCCCCTGTCTTACTCCTCTGCACAGTTGGATGGGTTTAGACTGCTGGCCCTGTACTTGGACACGCATGGTGGCGGCTTCGTACAGACATCTCAACACCTCGACATAACGATAGTCTACTTGGCATCGCTGTAAGGATTCCAGAACAGCCCAGGTTTCGACAGAGTCAAAGGCCTTCTCATAGTCCACAAAAGCAAGACACAGGGGCTGATTATATTCCTCGGTCTTCTGTATAATCTGCCTCACTGTGTGAATGTGGTCTATGGTGCCATATCCTCCGCGAAACCCGGCCTGTTCCGGCGGCTGGAACTCGTCGAGTCTTCTGGCGAGACGATTCGTGATCACTCGTGAAAACAGCTTATAGACATGGCTCAGGAGCGAGATGGGTCTGTAATTTTTAAGAAGAGTCTTGTCACCCTTCTTAAAAAAGAGCACCACCAAACTCCCGCTCCATGCCTTTGGAGTTCTCCCACTGTGAAGGACGGCGTTGAAGAGCTTTTGTAGTTCCTGTATAACAGGGGCTCCTCCAGCTTTCAAGAGCTCTGATGTTATTCCGTCCTCACCGGGGGCTTTTCCATTTTTAAGCTGCCTCAGAGCTAGCACGATCTCGTCTTGACTGATGTCAGGCAGTTCGTCGGTGTAGTGGCGCGTCAGGGTGGCTCTAGAATCTTGGTCGTCTCGTTGAGAATAAGGGGCATGTGCAGCGTATAATCGGCCATAGAAATCCTCTATCTCGGCGGAGATCTCCGGCTTCGACAATACGGTCCTCCCGTCGTGCGTTGTAAGCTTCGTCAGGTGGCTCCTGCCAAGCTGCTGAGTGAATACTTTGGACCCTCGGTTTTGCTCTATTGCCTCTTCAATGAGGCGTGTGTTGGAGCTCCGAAGGTCGCGCCGTACCATCTTCGCAATTTGCTTGTTCAGGTTTGACCTCTCTGACGAAGTCGCTTGGGTGGTTTCCCGTCTTTTTGTCAGCAACCGGAGAGTCTCAGCCGAGAGTTTGGATTTCTTGCCTGTCCGCTGCGTTTTGCAGAACTTGATGCCCTCGTCCCTGAGAGTTACGACCAGATTGTGTAGGGTCTCGTCAGCGTCGTCGGTGGGCTCCAAGGCAACAAATCTATTCCCGAGAAGCTGCTGGAACTTCTCGGTGCCCGCCATGATTTGGATTGGGTTTGGTCGGAGTGTGGACTTCATCAGACGGTTTCTCTCAAGCTTCAAGTTGATATTCAGAGAGCCTCGGAGAAGTCGGTGATCAGATCCGGTATTAAACCTGTTGATCACTGAGACATCTCTGAATATATGCTTGCTATCCGTCATGATGAAGTCGATCTCATTTTTGGTCACAGTGTCGGGGCTTTGCCATGTCCACTTCCTTTGAGGCTGTTTCTTGAAGAAAGAGTTCATCAAGAATAGTTCCTCTTTCTCAAGGAAGTTGACAAGCATTTGCCCCCTGTGATTCCTGACTCCATAACCATGCTGGCCTATTCGGGACTCGTTGCCACTCTGGGTTCCCACCTTGCCGTTAAAGTCCCCCATAACAACGTTGAAGTGAGCCTTCGTGATGTTATGTAAGGCTTTGGATATGTCTTCGTACATATCCTCAACTTCATCATCCGAGTGTGCCGAGGTCGGTGCGTAAACCTGAATCACCTTCATGCTGTAACGCTTGGACAGCCGAAGGATCAGGTACGCTACCCTGGTCGACACACTAGAGATTTCTTCAACGTTGTTAGAGAGGGCCTTATTGACGAGGAAACCTACGCCACCCTGGGATGTTTTATCACCCTCGCGAAAGTAGAGAAGATGGCCCGAGTCTAGGGTTACGGTGTCCTCCCCCTCTCTACGGACTTCACATAACCCCAGAACATGCCATTTAATGTTCTCTAACTCCACTTCCACTTTTCATATTAACTCAATAATAAGTAACATATTTGTAGTAGATGCTACCAAAACCTACAAATACGTTACAATACATTCTTCAGGGGCCAATAATCTTACAATATATGTTACTTTTTACTGAGTTAATATGAAAAAACATGCACCAAAGAAATTATGGAATTTGAGCCATTTTCTAAGACTCACCCTCTAATTAAAGAAAACATGGGGATCACATTTAACCTGTAGAATTTTTGGTGGGCTAATCAGCTCTCCATAACAATGGTTTGTAATTGTTATTTTCAGTGTCATAACCCAACTGATTACCAACAATCAGTACAGACTGGCTGACAGGCAGAGAACCAACTGGAATTTAGGTGAAATATTCTTGGAGTCCCACAATGTTGTCGACGTTGGTGAAGAGGGTTGGTGAAGTTTCTTATCCCTCTTTTATTGCAACCATAATCAAAGAATCAATAATTTTGTCCATTTATAAGTAGGCATAATTTCATAGTCATCATCATCATCAATCCATTATGTCCCCACCGGGGGGCAAGGGTTTCTTCCCTGAAGAAGGTATAGGCCATACTCCACCACGGGGGCCAAGTCCGGGTTGGTGGAGGAATTTCATAGTGAATTAGTAATATCTAATCTCTTTAAACGAGCAATTCTTATATGTATATTATATACATATATAATCAGAATCTCGGAAACGGCTCCAACGATTTTCATGAAATTTTGTATGCAGGGGGTTTTGGGGGCAATTAATTAATCCAACTAGGTTTCATTTTTATAAAACGTCGTTTTAACAGTGTTTTAAGGCAAAGAAATAACTGCTACACTACAAGGTAATTTTCGCAATCATCTGTAAGGTTGTCATAGCTCAAGTGGGAAATAGGACGATACCGTAAACAGAAGACCCTGGTTCGAGACTTGATAATAATTTTTCTTTTTTTTTTCATGTTCCTCCTTCTGTGTGAAAACCTACATACTGAGAAAAGCTCGGTCATCCAGGTACTTTTAATTTAATCACAATCACAATTTTTTTGTCAGTATTTAAACTTACTTAAGCTGTAGATTTTTTGGTGGGCCAGTTGGCTCACCATGACAAATGACAATGGTTTCGAATTGTTATTGGCAAGATCATAACGAAACTGATTAAGATAGTAATATTTTAAAACAGGTTTTACTTCTTTCCTCCTTCCTCATCCAATAAGATTTTCTTTAGTGCTAACTGGTCAAGAAGGCCTTGAATACTACACAAAAGGTAATGAATGAATCTCCAGGAACTGATTTACTGATGAAAGTTAGTTTTACTCTACTATTGAGTATTGAAGGCCTTCATAGTTTCTTTACAACTTTGTGAAAGTATTTATTCAAGGTAACTGTTACATTTACATCAAAGCTTTTATAAGTAAAAAATATACGTATTCTGAATGCAATTAGCATACTGCAGTCTACTTATAAATGACACTTAGCCTCGTACACAGGTATAATATCCCTTTTCCCAAACAAAAACTTTTCAATGAAAATTAACTTTGATACTCACCGCCATCACCATCTCGAAAGTGTGCTTGTGCACCCTCACGGTGGAAGTGAACTCGTGAACCATGGTCTTGGTTTCACTGACGAACGTCAATCAAAACAAGGATTGGATAATCCTCAGAATTAGGGTAGCTCTAGGGCTCTACGAACTCATGCTGTACACAAAACACTGGGTTCCTGATGTCCTCCGATACTTTCACAACAGTCTGTTAACACAACAAACGCACTAGACCGTTTTCATCAAAATAAATAACAAATCTTGAACGCAAGCAAGCCGTGAGCCCAACAAACAACAAATCTTCGAACTAAATAAATGGATAGATTGGATAGATGGATTGCGTTCTTGGGAATGAAGTGAGGTGCACATTCAAATGACAGTCCAAATAAGGGATGATAAAGAACGTTTATCGATGTTCGATTAATATCGATATTGAGAAGCAAGACTTCAAAGTTAAATTTGAAACTATCGGGATTTGATATCCCTAATGCGTCTAATGTCTCAATTCAGATCTTCGTCTATATGGACGCCAAGTTTCATGTGAATTCGTTCAGCCGATATTTCGCGATGAGAAAATTTCAAATATTTTCCCAAACTTTCACTTCTGTAATATGAAGTTATATAACTACGATAATAGAATATCGATATTTAATTTTGTTGCTGATCCAAAGTTGATTAGAGGAACTAAACAATGTTACATAAAAATAAATTTTGCTATGTGTGAATTCTTGTGGAATTGTTGTGTGTTTGCCGTGAAAATAAACGAAATATTACGATAAAATACCTAGTGTTTTATTTATGGAGAAAAACAACAAACAATACTTGACAAGAGTTTTTACAAGACAGACGTTTGTCAAGAAGAATAAAAAATAACATAGACGTATCTAGGCAACGCAATAGACATTGACTCACTGACAATTAGTCTATGACAATGAGGCTGCATAACCAAAGAGTATATTATAGGAGTGGTATGCATACTCGTTACATCCTCCTGACTTTTAAGAATTGTTACGAAGAAAAGAAGAAGAGGAACAATTCTTCTCCAGACCAATTCTCTTGGACAGTTGCAGGAGTCTTGGGCCGAACAAAGGCTTGGTGAACATGTCGGCGAGCTGAATTTCTGTTGGGACTTGTTTCACTATGAGTTCTTGATTAACTACACACTCACGGATGAAAAAATGTTTCAACTTTATGTGTTTGGTTCTCCGGTGGTACTCATAGGGAGGATTCTCAGCGAGTTTTATTGCAGATTCATTGTCGACATATATCACCGGTACATTTTGTAATTTGGTGATCTCTTCAAGCAATGCTTTTAACCAAATTAATTCCTTCGCTGTTTCAGTCAGGGCAATCAATTCGGCTTCAGTGGAAGAAACTGCGACAGAGTTTTGTTTTTGACTCTTCCACATTACGGGGCCAGAGAAGAGGAAAATCATTCCGGTTGTGGAATGGCCAGTGGAAGTATCACCACCATGGTCGGAATCACTGTATGCTAGGAGTGTTTTGTCATCTCCTGTCTTTTTAAATATAAGTCCCATATCTGTTGTCCCCTTCAAGTATCTGAATATTCTCTTCAAGTTCAAAACATCAATCTTTCTTGGATTATCCAGATGCCGAGATACGACACTTACAGCATAACTGATATCTGGCCGTGTAGCTACCATTAAGTAGGCTAAAGCACCCACAGCTTGTCGGTATGGGAAATTACTTTCATCGGGTGCGTCATTTTTATCGTGTTCTGCTTGGGAAACTTTTATGGCAGGAGTTGGAACAGGTTTGCAGTTTGACATTCCGAATCTGTCCAATATCTTTTTGGTATAGCCTTTCTGGTCAACAGTAATAGTGCCATCTATGGCTTTGTGTATTTCCATGCCAAGAAAGTAGGAAGCAGGCTTAGTGGTTATCTTGAAACGGGTTTTCAGTTGATTGATAAAATCTCTACCAGCCTTTTCATTGACAGATGCAATCAACCCGTCATCCACATAGAGTGCGATTAGCACTTGATCTTTGATATACAGGCAGGGGTCTTGCGTACTTTGCTTGAAACCAGATTCGATAAGGTATTCTGAAATACAAGCGTTCCAGCACAAGGGCGCCTGCTTGAGACCGTAAAGACTTCTTTTCAATCGACATACTTTCTTAGTGCCATCTCTGTAGCCTTCTGGTTGAGCCATATATAACTCTTCTTTTACAGAGCCGTTAAGGAAGGCAGTTGACACGTCGAATTGCTATTCCAGAAACAGAGAACCATATTCTGTTGAGCAGCTAAGCCTAGTACTGCTCGCATAGTGCTCAAGCGGACCACTGGGCTGAATGTCTTATCATAGTCCAAGCCGGGTTTTTGTGAAAAACCTTTGACAACCAGCCTAGCTTTGTACCGGTCGACTGTGCCGTCGGGATTCAATTTTATCTTGTAGACCCATTTGCAGGGCAGGGGATTTCTGCCTTTCGGTAAGTCTACCAGTTCCCAAGTTTGGTTTTCGGCAAGCGAGGTCAGTTCACTGTGCATGGCATTCAGCCATTCAGCTTTGCTGTTACTGGTCATGGCTTCTTTGTAAGTACGTGGTTCCACAGGTCGTTCAGATTCAATAGCAGCCATGATGAAGTCATCGAACTTTTTGGGAGGTACTATACGTGTTCTGTCTCTTAGACGGGGAAGATCTGGGACGGGGTCGGGTTCAGACTCTTCTTCGTCGTGGTCAGATTCAGGATTTTGTATAGGTTGGGGATCAGGCTCATCATCCTCGTCATTGACTTCAGGCTGTGGTATATGCTGTGGCGGTGGCAACGTTGACTCACGATCATGTGTACCATCTGCGTTTTCATCTGCGTCTTCAGGGGCAGACTCGTAATCACTTTCAGCAGCGTTTTCATTACTGTCTGAGTTTAGTTGTGGTTGATCAGTGTTCAGCGTGTTTGGCCGCGGTGGTGCATTATTTTGTTGTTTAGGGGGATCGTATATTTCAATCCAGTTTTCACTTGCATCATCAGTATTGTCATTCAGGATTTCAGTGTTCTGTTCATTATGCTCGTAGGACATCTTCTTTAAAACTCTGACATCTTTCGAAACGAATACCTTGCGTTTGGTAGGTACGTATATTCTGAATGCTTTCGAGGTTTCCGAATATCCCGCAAACATACCAGGGATTGCTTTTGATGCAAATTTGTGCCTATTAGAATCTTTTATTAGTATGAAAGTCTTGGCACCAAAGACATAAAGGTGATTGACACAGGGTTTTCTGCCCACCCAATTTTCAAATGGTGTTATGCCTTCTATGCTTTGATTGACTGCTCTGTTGGACAAGTAGTTGGCAGTAAGAATGGCTTCTCCCCATAAATGTAACGGAGCTTTTGCCTCGAGTAGCAGCGCCCGCGCTTTTTCAGTTAGTGTGCGATTTTTGCGTTCTGCGAGACCATTTTGGTGGCTCGTGTACGGTGCTGACAGTCGGCGTTGTATCCCGTTTTGCTTGAGGTAGTTGGAGAAGTCGGTATTTACATATTCTGTGCCATTGTCCGATTGTAAGTATCTAATCTTATTCCCAGTGAAGGTTTCAGATAATTCCTTAAACTCTTTGAACTTGTTGAGTACTTCGCTCTTATTTTTCATTAGGTAGACTCGGCAGTATCTGCTAAAATCGTCGATAAAGGACACAAAGTACCGGCTCTGGCCTAGTGTGGGCGTTTTAATGGGACCGCACACGTCGCTGTGGATAATTTGTAGGCGCTCTATTGTTCTAGGAGTTGTTCTTTGTGGTGGGGCTGGTACTCGATGCATTTTAGCTTGAATGCAAACTTCACACTCGGGTAATGTTTCATTAGCATCAAAGTCCAATCCGATCAAGTGGCCATTCTTAAGGGCGCACTTCATATCTTTGGCGTTCATATGGCCAAGCTTCTTGTGCCATTCTTCCATGGAGGTACTTGAATTTGTATTCACCTTCGTTTCTGGAACTTCATCGTTGGCTAAGTTATTTCTTTCTTTCGATTTCTCAGGCCTTACGTAGTATAAGCCATCTGATTCCTTTTTAGCTACTATGACTGTACCGTGTTGTGGACTGTCAATGACTGCTTTGTCTTTAGTGAAGACAACTGAACAACCGGCGTTTGTAATTTTACCGACTGACAGTAGATTCGTACAGAGACTTGGTACATACAGCGTATCCATGAGGTTTGTAGCTGTTGTAGATGATCCGCATTTTGTAGTGATAGGTACAACTCCGGTACCTTTAATTTCAGCCTTTATTTCATCTGTGGCAAAGCTTAATCTCCTTGATATACTCTTCATGGTCTTAAAGAGGTGTCTCTGGTAAGTCATGTGGGAGGTACATCCACTATCAAGGACCCAAACGTTGTTTGCAGCATGCTTGGATAGGAGACATAGCTGGGTGAAATTATTTTTGTCACATACGTTGGAGTTTTTGTTAGTTTTGGGCCTTTCCTTATTGGATGCATTATTTTTCCAACAATTTGTGCAGATCTTGTGAGATTTACGCTTGAAAATGTTACCTTTTCGCTTGCAGATCTTGCAACATGCGTAAAATGCTTCATCATTGGAGGTGCTGGCTTCACTGAAGTCTGTGTTGCGTCTACGGGCATCACTCTCTTCAATAATCTTTATTTTTAGCTTCTCCGGACTAAGCAACTGGTCTTGGGTTTCGATGGCTATACGAAGGTTCTCGTATTCATCTGAGAGACTGTACAACATGATTATGGACAAAAGATCGCTGTTAATTTCAACGCCTAGATCTTTTAATTTGTCTACATAGTCCATAAATGAGTTTAAATGTTCTCTTACGTCACCATTAGGTCCTAGTTTCGTCAGGATAATTTGTTTCAGCAATGTTGCTTTGCGAGCTGGTCCAGCACTGGCGTAGATTGATCGCAATGTATCCCAAACATCCTTTGCAGTTTTGCAGTTTTTAACTTGTTTTAATTCGGATGCCGAGATGAGTAGTAACAGCTCTGATTTTGCGATTTCATCTTCCTCGATTCCATCTTGAGTGCTGGTTTCATCCTGTGATTTTGACGCTGTCGGTGCCTTGATGATGTATTTCCATAGTTTGTTCTTTACTAGGTATGCTTTGGCATGTATTACCCACGTATCGTAATTTTCTTTTGACAAGGGTTGTATTTTAACGACTGACATTTTTCTTCCAGTTTTACCTGGCGAGCCGTTAAAATATCTTCATCGCTCTGCTACCATGTGAATTCTTGTGGAATTGTTGTGTGTTTGCCGTGAAAATAAACGAAATATTACGATAAAATACCTAGTGTTTTATTTATGGAGAAAAACAACAAACAATACTTGACAAGAGTTTTTACAAGACAGACGTTTGTCAAGAAGAATAAAAAATAACATAGACGTATCTAGGCAACGCAATAGACATTGACTCACTGACAATTAGTCTATGACAATGAGGCTGCATAACCAAAGAGTATATTATAGGAGTGGTATGCATACTCGTTACACTATGTACAAAATAATGAATGATTGAGTAAGGGAGCTCTAGCGGCTAACAATAAAGATGTAGAATTTTTTACTTTAAAATTCAGAATGCACTACGTTTATTCAAATCTATTGACAGAATTCTGCTCATTCACTGATTGTTAGGCGGAACATAGCTCACTTGTATAGGTAGTACGACGACGCGAGTCACGCGCCATAACGTCAAAAGTCGCGACTTTCCAGTCCATTAACTGTCAAATTCTGACATATTAGTACCACAAAATGCTTGACTCGCGTCATCGTACTATCTATGCTGAGTTTAGGTGCGCCGATTGTATGCAACAACAAATTAATCTATACATCTGAGTACAAAATGCGTGCAAATATTATTGATTTAACATAAATACGTATGTAACACAATAACACCAACAATTGCGCGCGCCGTTCTAGCAGAATGAACTGCTGCATAATGTTTGAAAAGGCCACTATCACATTGGTGCCTGCCTAGACATAATAATTAGCACTGCAGTATTATCAATAGCCAAGGTTGAAGAAAAATAAATACATTTATTATACCAATAGAAACATAATAAACAGACAAGTAATGTAATATATTCACAACTACAGCGGAAAACTAAAAACCCAAGAGACAAAACAAATAAATAAATCAAAACCAACGATTTAGGTTGACAGCAAGCAAGTAACCAAAGGCAGGCTTGTATGCAAGCCTAATGTAAATTCTTTACATTGCAATTACAATTCTTTACTTTTTGCTAAATGTCAAATGTTAGCCGCTGCCTTCGGGCCGTATTTGTCGATAGCATTAGAACATCCCTAGGTCGAATGACGGATCGTGAATGTTGCCAGGTAATGCCAAAAACATTCAAAAACTAAATAAATTATTGTACAGTTGGGAAACTGATTTGACATTGTGTGTTAACGATTTTATTTACATTTTTCTCTCAATCTTTTGATAGTTTTTCGTCGTTATTTAAGCCCGTTTGTCCTAAAAATGTTTGGAGTATCTTACATAATGTTATGTTCAGAACATAACGTCAAGTCAAATAAAAAAAAACGATAAGTATGTTGCCCTTTAAAAAAAACAATTAATAAGAACTAATGAGCCGTTTTCCGAAGAATTAAAAAAAAAAAAAAATAATACGGCTGTCAAACGAATGCATTTTTGGACCTCAGCCCAATAGCCATTTGTGATACATCATAAAATAGGTCTCAGCGAGCTGAACAAAAGTTACTACTACGCCAACAGCCAAATGTTTGTCGTTTCGGAGTTATATTTTGTTGAAAATGTTAGTTTTGTTTCAATACTATATTATAACTCCGAAAGGACAAACATTTGGCTGTTGGCGTCATAGTAACTTTTGTTCAGCTCGCTGAGACCTATTTTATGACGTATCACACATGGCTATTGGGCTGAGGTCCAAAATTGCATTCCTTTGACAGCCATATTATTATTTTTTTTAGTTCTTCTGAAAACGGCTCATTCATACTTACATCTTTTTGTTCGAAAAAGATCTTGCTTGACATTCTTGTTGTAATTGGGTCTAAATGTGTTTTAATAATTTTATTTAGACGGCAATAGAACATCTTCACCTGATTATAAAAATTCTATGTATTTTTGTTCGCAAATAATCTCCACGTCGTCGCTTGTAGCTAACTTCAAGGCAGTGAGTAAGCGAGCCTGACGAAGCGCGAATGTCGCTTTTTAGTACTTGAAGAGTTCTTGATTGATTTGTCTTGAAAAGCAAAGCAAGATTCTGGCAAAATTGTGCGCGTTCGTGCCCGATGTCTAGTGCTGAAGTCGCCGATAATTCCGTTGACCCCCCGGCGAAAAAGCGGAAGCTTAACACAGGAGAAACCCGTTCCAAATCTTCGGCAATGGCGAACAATGGAACGCGTGTGGAAGATGAAATCGACGAGAGTCTTTATTCGCGGCAGCTATACGTGCTGGGGCACGACGCCATGCGGCGGATGGCGAGCTCCGACGTGCTGATCTCTGGTCTAGGGGGGTTAGGGGTGGAGGTTGCGAAGAACGTGATTCTTAGTGGGGTGAAGTCTGTCACGCTGCACGACAAGCAGAATTGCACGGTGGGGGATCTATCGTCGCAGTTCTACTTGTCGGATACGAGTGTAGGGCAGAACCGAGCGGTGGCATCTCACGAGCAGCTAGCGGAGCTCAATCACTATGTGCCGACGACGGCATACACCGGGGAGCTGACGGAAGAGTTCTTGCGCAAGTTCCGCGTGGTGGTGCTGACCGGTGCCTCCCGACAGGAGCAGGAGCGTGTGGCCGCAGTGACACATGCCAACAATATCGCGCTTGTCATCGCCGACACGCGCGGCCTCTTCTCCCAAGTATTCTGCGACTTTGGGCCTGAATTCACGGTAGTCGACGTGACCGGCGAGAACCCAGTCTCTGCCATGATTGCCGACATCTCCAGTGAACAGGAATCTGTGGTTACTTGTCTGGATGATACGCGCCATGGCCTGGAAGATGGCGACTATGTTACTTTCAGTGAGGTTAGTCGTGTTTGTTTGTGTTATTATAGTTATGGTAGAAATCCTATTTCTTTTATTACAAATTATTTCTGTTTGTAATGTCTCAACTACTATGTCTATGAAAATTTACATTCCTCACTAATATTCTTTCTGTTTTTCAGGTTCAAGGCATGACTGAGCTGAATGGCTGTGAGCCCCGCAAGATCAAAGTACTTGGCCCTTACACATTCAGCATAGGTGATACAAGTGGCTTCACTAAGTATGTTCGTGGTGGCATTGTGACCCAAGTGAAGATGCCCAAGAAACTTGCTTTCAAGCCTTTCAAGGAGTCCCTACAAGACCCTGAGTTCGTTATCACTGATTTCGGCAAGTTTGACTACCCGCAGCAGCTGCACATAGCATTTGCCGCTCTACATAGCTTTGTACAGGCAGAGGGCCGTCTTCCAAGGCCCTGGAGCGATGCTGACGCCAAGACGTTCATGGAACATGTTAAGAACCAGTCAGTCCTTAAGAATGGGGATTTTGAAGTTAATGTTGAGCTTCTGGAGACATTCTGCAAGGTTTGTTAATTGTCACTGAATTTTATTTTGTACAACACATCCCTTTCTGTCAGCTTAATACGTAGCTAGTGTCCTTGGCTTAAATTTTTTTCTTATTAACCTTACCACCCCTTTCCGCGCCTTTTTTTTAATTCAATAAATTTCACAAAAATGCATATTATATATAAACAGTCACTGAAACAGTTTTGGAGTGACACATTAAAACATTGCTCCTTAGGGCACCCCTATGCTTCATATGAATTACTTTTTTAACTAAAACTTTCATTAGTCATTATAAGTTATTCCAGATAGAGTTGCTAGAGTCTTTGTCGGAAGAATCCGACCAGTTTCCAAGTTTAACTAGTTTATACTGTATTCTGGATACATAGTTTATTCCGTCTCCGAGACTGTTAATAAGCACTAGAGTTCCTACTAAGCTCGCGTCTGAGACAAGCAACCGACAACGTGAGGTCCGTCGTTGCTCATCATGATTAAGCCAAATCAGAGCGAAACCTGGTCGAACTCTGCCCACAAAAAGTCTATATTATCAAACATTTCCTTTCTATTGTGTATATTCTGTAAAATTTCTTCGAGACTGATTTACTAGCACTTTATAGACATTTTCCTATAATTTCTCTTGACTTCTGCAGGTCTCAGCTGGTGATCTGAACCCGATGAATGCAGCATTAGGTGGAGTGGTAGCTCAAGAAGTGATGAAGGCTTGTTCCGGCAAGTTTCATCCCATCCACCAGTGGCTTTACTTAGATGCCATTGAGTGTCTACCGAAGGACCGCAGTGCTCTGACTGAGGAAAATTGCAAGCCAACTGGCTCCAGATACGATGGTCAAGTGGCGGTCTTTGGCAAAGACTTCCAGAAGAAGCTTGGGTCATTGAAATACTTTGTTGTTGGTAAGTTATAAATTTATTAGTTTAGTTTTCTAGATGATAGTAAAGTACATGAGCAGAACATCAACTATAGATGCTAATTCATTTACCAACTTGCACTGTATTGCTATTGAGTGTATTTACTTAGTAATTACTAATATTTATAGCTACAATGCGGCATACTCACTGATATTAGTCATCTATACGTTTTCTCAGTAACGGTAGGTGCTATGTGAAAAAACGTATGAGAAAGTTGTAGGGAAGGTACAAATTCAATGGGTATGATATACAGCCATCCTATGAAACCGATTTTTTAATCATAAAACAAATGCCTTCTGCTTCTGATTTGCTTTACGGTATAGATAGAATATTGTGCACAGTAGTTATAAAATGAAAAAAAAAAGTTTAAATAATACTATAAATTTTTATAGTAGTAAGTTATATTAGTGGGTTTTTAGTTTCGGAGATCACCTACACATAGATTGTAAACTATGCTCCTTTGTTTCAATAATCGGCCAAGTGCGAGTCTAACTGGTGCTTGAAGTACCATTATCAATTCAACATTAGGGCCCTCGCCTACGGCGGCTTTTTGTAGCGCTACAGCCGCGATGCGGTCGCTAGCTGTGTGCCCTCGCCCACGTAACCACGCTTCTGTCGCGATGCGAACGCGCCACCGTCGCGCGGCCGTAGCGCTTCGAACGCGCCACCGTTGCGCGGCCGTAGCGCTTCTGTCGCGATGCAAACGCGCTACCGTCGCGCTTCCAATCGCCACAGTAGCAAGATGGACTCCGTTGAGGCAACATTAGTCACGTTGTCTCAGCCGAAGCGCCGACAACGACAGCGACGTCACGAAGCATCGTCAGCCTGAGTAATCCTAAGGGCCCTCGCCCACGGCGGCTTTTTGTAGCGCTACGGCCGCGCGACGGTGGCGCGTTAGCAGCGCTACAGCCGCGCGCTTGCATCGCTACGGTGGCGCGTTAGCAGCGCTACAGCCGCGCCATGGTCGCGCGTTGCAAAAGCGACCTACGCGCGTTAGTAGCGATGCTGTCGCGCGTTTACGAAACGCGCGACGGCAGCGCTACAAAAAGCCGCCGTGGGCGAGGGCCCTTAGACACATTATATTAATATTGAGCGAAAAAAAGGCTAATAAATTTTGCTTATTTCGTGTATTTGAAATATTTTTTTTTACATTATTATTTTTAGTGAATTTACAACTAAATATTTCAAGCATCTACCTATTGCCGTTATTAATATCACAAAAGAAACGGCAATAAAGTGATGGTTATTGTATAGGGGGTCTCTAGTATCTATTTGATTCAGTATCTATACATTAACAGTGAAAACAAAAATACATCATCTGGGAAAGTCAACTGTCTAGCTATCACGTTCATGAGATACAGCCTGGTGACAGATATACACAGCCATACAGCCGGACAGTGGAGTCTTAGTAATAGTTTTTAACCGTACAGAATCCTAAAAATTGAACTATGTATAGATATTGGTATAGATAAAGGCATCCAGCTGTTGCTATTGTTCGACTGTCTCTCATTATTTTATCTATGCCTGTCCCATACATGCATGGTCTGGATTTAATCTACAAAGGATAAGCAAGATTGCAATGAAACTTTACCATTAAGGTTCAGGACACAAATAGCATAAACATTTACATACAGGCACATACATTGCTTCTGGGCCCCACACTAGGATACCCTGTGTCGCGGGAACCAGAAACAGCGACATTACGAACAAGTAAACATCCAAGACCTGCAGTTTTTTTTGTCATCAGCCCACCAAAAAAGCTAATGTTTATATGAGAATTGCCCTATGAGGCGCCCTGTTAGCATCAAAATACATATCCTTTCAGCTTATTATTCAGCTTGAATCAAAAATAGAGCAGAGCCACCGCCACATGTGAAGTGACACAATAAAATTAGACAGAGTACTGCAGTAAAAAGTCGCTGCTTTTACTATAAATAGATAACGCCGCCCTTCTATTGTTGAATATGTAAAACAAAAATAGAAGACCCTTAATTCATTACCATCATGGTAACTAGAACTTTCTGTTTTAGTAAATTTAGTTTCACCACAAAACAAAAAAGTATAAAGTAATTATAGGTATAAAATAGGAGCCTATAAAATAATTTTAAATTCCTTGCCACTAGGCTGGTGTACAAATTGAAGGACGATCGGTGACGCCGCCGCCTTGTTGCGTGGATATAATATTTTTATTGTACCTATATAAAAAGTGAGTGACCTTAAACGATCACGAAGAATTAGCAACATAGGGCGCGTTCAGTGCATAGATGGGTGACCGTTCTATGACTAACGCTAGTGGCCTTTTTCCGAGCGGTTCCGTGCTTCGCAAGGCACGTTAAGTAGCCGGCTTAACGGCTTAACACTTAAGGTGCCGGCTCCCGTCGATAGATGGCAGTCGTTAAGCCAAGTCAAAGGCCTTAAGGCGGTTTGAAAACTTCTTACAGTAAGACCAGCCACTAGTCTTACAAGCCTCCACCAATACGGACTTGACCCTCGTGGTGGAGTTTGGCTTATACCTACCTAAGGGAAGAGACCCGTGCCACTTGGTAGGGACATAATGGGTTGATGATGATAATGTTATGTTAGCTAGATTGTTTACATTGTCTAGTTTTGGTTGCAAAACAATATAGTCTAAAAACTTCGCGCACGACTCACTGCGAAGTTATCAGGGTTAAGTTCGTATTCATCAGCAAAATTACGTCTGTGTGGATTCCATGAAGTTCACTGAATCTTCCGTCTTTCTTGATAAACTCGTAGACACCGCGGTGACAAACGGTCTCACGAAAAGGGTCTCTGGTGACTTCTAATTTCTTATAAATTACTTCCACGATTGGTGACCATAAACCTCGACTAGAATACAAAGTCAATGACCTACACCTACATCTGTAGATGTTATTGGACTCTTTGTCTGTCGAAGCTAATCTTTCTATTCTGTGTTAATAATAACAGTGATATCTCAGCAATTGCTGATTGTTGGATTGATACAGCAAGAATGATAATACAATAGGTACTTTGTAACCTTGCGTGATTTACGTTAGCTACAATTGCAAGTCTCACAATAATTAATTATCAGCTTCGTACAGTCGCCAATACAACACTAACATATTATTAGCATAGTTTCACCTTAGATTTACCGGATACAACATACCTACTTGCGCACGCCTGTATCCCAGAGGGGTAGGCAGAGACCAGGGATGGTCACCTGCCACGATCGTGACAAATCACTTTCGCTTCATCGACATTAATTTGTCGTTGTATGGACGCACCCCGGCTTCGGGTTCTTTTGGTAATACATGCCCTATTTGGTCGAAGTATGTCCGCTCAGAGGCGTCCGTTACCGGCCCTTCGACTCACATTCGATCGATAATTTACCGGGTACAATGGTACATAGGACATAATTATGTAAAGGCTGGTGTGTATTGTCAACTGTACCAGGAAAATATAAGTGGTAACTTTTAATGGTCCTAACGATTTTAACATCGTCATCGAGTCTTCGGCCGCAGATCTAATTGCCATCACAGAATCGGGTTGTAATGAGTCCATAAGGAGTGCTGAAATTGTTCCATCAGGCTTCCAGATACTGAGGTGTGATAGGACAGATGGACGTAAACAGGGTGGAGTGCTATTAGTAGCCGCACCGCGATTTGAGTTGCGCCCTATCGCTCCTCCTAGTAACATCAACTTAAACAATTGCGAGTTCGAATTGATTCTGGCCACTGTTCACCTTCATAATAGATTTTTATTCGCCTGTTGTGTAGTTTATATTCCGCCTTCTGCTAGTGAGAATAACTACATGATTATGTTTAATTTAATTGAATAATTTAGTGTGAAATATAAGGGCAATTTTATAGTATTAGGAGATTTTAATATGTTTTCATGTAATAGCAATGTATGAAATTATTTTGAATATTGCATGTGCTACTGTGAATTCATTCAGAGCAACGAGATAAACAACTGTAATGGCCGTCAACTTGATTTGGTATTGGTGGGCGCGGGAGTGCGCGGTGCGGTGAGCGTGCGCGCGGCCGACGAGGGACTGCAGCCGGTATATGCTTATCACCCGCCGCTAGCGGTTAGTGTGAGTGTCGCGCGCAGAGGGCAATTGCTCGGAGGCCGATGTTCCAACCCCAAGCAATAAAGCGTGGAATTTTAGAAAGGCTGATTTCAATGCTTTGTATTACTCAATAGCTAATATAGATTGGAGTCCACTTTATACTATTACTGACTCTGAGGAGGTATTAATTTTTTTTTACGAATCTATTAATTCCCAACTAGATGACTGCGTTCCCATTAAAAAGCGTAAGCCGGGAAACTCTCGGTACTCTTATCCTGAGTGGTACACGGCAGATATTATTCGCGACATTAAATTAAAGTACAGGCTCCATAAACAGTATAAGGCAAGTAAATCGACTAAGTCCTATGAAGCGTTCAGCTCTTGCAGGGCTAGGTTGAAAGCGGCGACTGCTCTTGCGCATGACTCTTATTGCGACCGAGTCCAAAGTCACCTGGCAAGCGATCCTAAGGCATTCTGGTCGTATATTAAATCTAAAAAAGCTAATGGATCCAGTCAGAAGCTCGTTAAGGGGGGGGAAAGCTTTATCTGAGAAGGAATGCGCTGTTGAATTCGCCAATTATTTCTATTGGGTGTACAACCCCGAACCTGCACTATTGGACCCAGAAGCGGCGGGCGCGGCCGGAGAGGCGAGCGGCGCGCGCGTTCATATTACTAGTCTCGAGCCGGCGGAAGTCAACTATGCGCTAGCGCGACTGGGTCCGAAGCTATCAGAGGGGCCGGATGGAATTCCGCCGTTCATTTTTAAAGATTGCCGAAAGGTACTTGCGGATCCACTGTTACGTTTTTAACGTGTGCCTTGGGTCTGCATCTTTTCCTGAACGGTGGAAGATCACTCGCGTTGTACCTGTGCCGAAGGGTCGCGGAGGGCCGGAGGCGAGCGATTACAACGAGTGTTATCAACTCCAGCTAAGGTGTTCGAAGCTGCTATACATCGCTCCTTACACCTACAAGTAAGTCCGCAACTGTCCGAAGCGCAATACGGTTTTCGACCCGCGCGCAGCACTACAGGGCCTAGATTCTGTTAATGCATTGTAGTACCATGACAACTGCATCAACATGGCGATTTAGTTTCATTGCCGCTTCAAGTCTACGCGCGCACTCAAATCAAGCAATCTAGGCGTCAATGGTATGAAAAAACACGTCATGTGACCCGACTATTTATCTGTCATCGAACTATAATGCTCTAACAGAATTAAGGCCCAGGTAACTTGCTACACATGATGACTCGCATTGTTCCAGCAGTGGATGCCGGTGGGCAAGTGGATGTAGCTTACTTTGATTTTAGAAAGGCCTTTGACACCGTCGACAATGACATCTTGTTGACGAAACTGGCGCGCGCGGGTTGCACACCGCCCACACTCGGCTTCTTTGCGGACTACATGCGGGATAGGCGGCAGTATGTCGACTGCGGTGGATATATATATGTCTGAGCCATACTTCACTCGATCAGGCGTCAGCCAGGGAAGTAATTTGGGTCCCTTAGAATTTATTCTCATGGTTAATGACCTCCCTGAGGTTGTGACTAATTCGGTATGCTTGCTTTTTGCAGACGATTTAAAGTTAATGAGGGAAGTTGTGGATGAGTCTGACTGTATCGCGTTGCAGGCTGATATAGACAGGGTAGTGGCCTGGAGTAATGTGAACCGGCTGTTTTTCAACGTCGCTAAGTGCCAGGTCATTTCTTTTAGCCGCAAGCAGTCGCCGCTTCCATATCTGACGTTTCGTGAGCACACTGTCAACGTCTGCAAGAAGTCCTACAGAAACCTGGGCTTTGTGATGCGCCAAACGCAAGTGTTCACGAATCTCTCAGCTGTACGCGCTCTTTACGAGGCCATTGTGAAAAGTCACCTCGAATGTAACGCTGTCATCTGGAGTCCACATGAGAAAAAATATAGGCTCATGTTGGAACGTATCCAAAATAAATTTATTAGGTTTATGTACTTGAAAATGTATGGGGTTTATCCGTTTTACCCTCTGATGTATCCCACCCTGTTCATCTTGGGCATGGTTGGATATAACCAGCTGGAGTTAAGAAGGGAGTTAGCCGTAGCTACCTACGTTATGAAATTGTTGCGAGGTATACAGTGCAACCCTGAAGTATTGCGGATGGTAAGCTTGTCTGTGCCAGAGCGCTATGTGTGGCGCAGACGTCGCGTTGGGTTGTTGGCGGTGCCGAGCGCACGCACCAACCTGCTGCGGGACGCTCCCCTCACGCGTGCCATCCGCACTCTAAACTGCATTTCGGAGACCATCGATATTTTTGGTTGTACTCTGAATGAATTTACAAAAACGGCACTTTTTCTTTTATGTTACAATGCAAATATTCGCAGAGTAAATTTTTTATGATTGACATTTTTTATTAATGAAGTGTATGAATTTATAGTATTTTTATGTTTTTAGGTATGTTTATTTTTATTGACATTGTGTGATTTGATTATTTAGTATTTGTATATTTTTATTGTTTTTAATTTATAATGCAAGTTGTAATTTTATGATTGTCATTTTTTCTCTTAAGTCTATGAATTAATAATATTTTTATGGTTGTAGGTTTTTTTATTGACATGTGTGATTAGATTATTTTAAATTTGTATTAATTTTATTGATTTTAATTTATAATGCAATTTGTAATTTTAATAATTTATAATTTAATAATTTGAACTTCACTATCGCAATAGGTCAGCCTGTAATGATAGTTGTAAGTGTTATGAAATAAATAATAAATAAATATCACGCTGAATTGTAAACGTCCGGATAGTTGCATTGTCCTTCTCAAGCATTTGACGCCCATAGAGACGCGTATGTTTGTAGTATGTTTGTAACGACGACCTCTGTGGCGCAGCGGTTAGCGCATCTGACTACCATGCGTGAGGCCCCGGGTTCGAATCCCGGCTGGGGACAAAAAAAAACTCGGGTCTTGGATGTTTAACGAGTACATGTTGTCGCTGTTCCTGGTTCCCACGACACAGGGTATCCTAGTGTGGGGCCAGAAGCAATGTATGTGCCTGTATGTAAATGTTATGTTATGTTATATGTAAATAGCATAATTAAAAAATAATCTTCTCTGGATAATTTAGTGAATTTCCATTTTACTGTCTTGATTGTCACTAGTCCTGCAGTATCACTTGAATATCGGGGTCGTAGATCGTAGGTCGTAGGTCTTTGATCCGTAGTTCCGTGCCCCAAAGGGCAAAGGACCCTATTTCTGAAACTCCACTGTCCATCAACAGGCTGTATCTCGTGAACCGTGTTAACTAGACAGTTCAAATTTTCACAGATGATATACATCGGTTGCCGCTATAGCAAAAAATACTAAGAACAGAATAAAATAAATATTTCAGGGGGGCTCCCATACAACAGACGTTTTTTTTTTTGCTCTATATTAGTTACTACGTCAAGAGACGCTTGACATAGTCACAGAATATTTAGTTAAACATTCAATACATACTAAAAATTAATAATTAGATTAAGATCAATATTTAAGGCGTGCTCACAAAAAAACGTGATGTTATGCAGCTTTTGCTTGATATTAATATAATATAGTATCTTTTGTTGTATTAGACAATGGTGCGGAACCCTTCGTGCGCGAGTCTAACTCACACTTGGCCGTTTTTTATGACTATTTTGATGTCACGTTCCTCTGGTTCTCTGAACCACACCAGAGTGTACAGTAAAGAATATTTCTATCTGATCTTATTACAATATAGGGATACTTGTGAAATGGTCTCGTTACTATGATCCCATATACAAAGTGGGTGCTTATAATAAAATTACTAACAAAAATTTCCGCCAGACTTTTGTTTTCTAACAAACATTAGCACAAAAATAGGAAGTAGGCATGAAAGATAGATAAGACGAATGTTTTACGGCATACCACTGGAAAAACGACGCAATTTTGTTCCAAATTGCGCCATAATTATATGCAATATGTCATAGATAATCGTTATTCAAATAAACCCCAGGTCTTGGATATTTACATGTTTATAATGTCGCTTTTGTCCCCATGGGACGAAAATTCCTCAATCTACCCCAAAAATGTCCACCGAGTACCTACTTGTCACAGACTCAATGCATTTTATGTTGTGGTGTGCCGTCATTTGTTGCCCAGAAATTGACTTTTCTTTTTTTCTTCTTCCCGTATCATATATGGAGTTCTTTTTTCGACTTCTCCTATTAAAATACTTCAGCCGATTTCCTGCGTCATCGTATCGACATGCATACGTACGTTACTATCGAGCGCTCAATGCAGACTTCGTTGTGTGCGTTGTTGTGTTACGTTACTAGTTACATTAGGTCCACTTTTTTCGGGGAGTTCCCGTACTTTTGTCCAGGCCAGTCCGGTGTCCTTAGTAATTCGGGGACTTTTTGTACGGAGTACTTTTAGTACCTTGGGTGCGTTATTCGATACAATTTAAAAGACCTCAACTGAGCAATCAAAAACCGATTATATTGCAACAAGGTAAGGTTTATTTTGTATTGTTATTTATAACTTTACATAACTTTTCAAAATAGTGAAGAAAAGTTTTATACAGAGCAGGAAGTAGTATTACACTCGTGTGCTTTCGGCGAAAACTGAAGCCTACTCTAGAGCCCGAGGTAATTCTAAAAGCTAACAGACTGTATATCGTTGTTATCGTTATCGTTGACTGTATATCGTTTTTTGCTGCCTTTTTCTCCACTACACTCGGCCCCAAGGCAGCGGCTAACATTAGCATTATAGATAGAGAACACTTTATTGTACATAAAAAGGAAATTACACAGGTATTTCTACATAAGTACGTATAAGTACATTGACATTTAACAAGCAGAATGTAAATTCTTTACGTTGAAATAAATTTCTGATTTCTGTCCATAGATAAAGTACCTACCCGAGGGACAGTACCTCGTCTGCGTAGGCCTTAAGATGACGCAGGAAAAGCGATCATGTTTCATGTCCCACCTTCTATCTGTAGGCGCCGGCGCGATTGGCTGCGAGCTGCTGAAGAACTTCGCGATGATCGGCGTCGGCGCGGCCGGCGGGTGCGTCACCGTCACAGACATGGACCTCATCGAGAAGTCGAACCTGAACCGGCAGTTCCTCTTCCGCCCGCACGACGTGCAGCACCCCAAGTCCAGCACTGCTGCCAAGGTATGTTGGATGTTTACATGCTTGTGATGTCGCTGTTTCTGGTTCCCACGACACGGGGTATCCTAGTGTGGGGCTAGAAGCAATGTATGTGCGTGTAAATGTGTATGTTCTCCCTTTACATGTACTTGATGTACTTCGTGGGTTAAGAACCAGAGTAGCGTAAGGGCAAAAATTGAAAAAAAGTCAAAATTATTGCAAGCAGACAAACTTCATTTTAGCAGTAAACAGAAATAATTTTTTTGGATACGTTTTTTTGATACTAAGCAATTGACTCACAATATCGATCCATTTTTTTGGCACATAAAAATACGAAGGATTTAAAAGCGAATGGCGAAAAAAAATTGTTTCACAATTTTTGCCCTTTCGCTACTCTGGTTCTTAACCCACGACTACTTGTCAGGGCCCGGTGATATCCATATAATATAAGTCATGATACTTTTATGTAATATCGACAGAGAAATTAAATAAATTTTATCTAAGTTTGGGACCAGGACAAGTGATTGTTATATGTGGCAGTCATACAGTATGAGTTATATTTTTGAACTTAAGCTTTCGCAAGCACACGCATTATTATTATCTTTATTCCGGATACGATTACTTGATTTTGACCTCTGTGGCGCAGTGGTAGCGCAACTGCCTACCATGCGGGAGGTTCTGGGTTCGAATCCTGGCTGGGGACAAAACATGTTTGTGATATCGCTGTTTCTGATAGGGTACCGACCCTAGAGTGGGGCCAGAAGCAATGTATGTGCCCGTATGTAAATGTTTATTAAATGTTAATTGTACGTTCGCCGTGTTCCAGGCGATTAAGCGCATGAACCCTGCCATGAACGTGGTGGCCCAAGAGAACCGCGTGTGCCCGGAGACAGAGGCGGCGTATGACGACGCCTTCTTCGAGGCCCTGGACGGGGTCGCCAACGCTCTGGACAATGTCGACGCTCGCATCTACATGGACCGCCGCTGCGTCTATTACAGGAAACCGCTGCTTGAGAGCGGCACGCTCGGTACCAAGGGGAATACGCAGGTGAGATTACGTACTTTTGCATCCATACTTACATGTTCTATATGTGGGCCCAGTTCTAGTGAGTGGTGCCTCTGCCCAACCCCTTGGGGATAACGGGCGTGAGTTATTTTTCTATTTACATAGATAAGCTCATCCCAGAGGCCTGTGACGATCCTGACAAATCATTTCGCTTCATCGACATTCATTATCATTAGTTACATGCTGGACAGACTCGTTGAAATCGGTGATCCCGTTTCAGAGGAGATCGATAATTTTTTAATTTTTATATATTAAAGTAGCTGCCCTGGCAGACCTTCTTTTGCCAAATTGATTATTCTTATCACTTAGGGTTATAACAACTCTTCTCAGACCTACCAAATATACACATAAAATTTCATCAAAATCGGTCAAGCCGTTCCGGAAGAGTATGCGCACTAACACAGTGACACGAGAATTTTATATATTAGATTTTGCTTTGCTTGTGTTAATTGCCTTCCTTGTGACCTAAAAGATGTGGAAACTGATGATTCAATAATATTACCTTACCTTACATAATAAGTTGTAATTCTATGAACGCTGCGGCCTAGTTCGTGTGCGTCATGCTAATCTAGAATGAAACCTTTGAAGTACATACCTGCAGCTAAACCTCACTTCATTGTCATTACTGTCGTAGCTGAGTATTTTTTTTATTACTTTAGAATACGTTGTTGTTTTATTTGGCGCTTCACGCAGAGGTATGTTAACTTTGTACAAGCTAAAATTAATTCTGGCGTTAAGGGTAGGCATACTCTTAAAAGTGATAGACAGACTTTTGATCGTGAGTGTTATATTATTTGGCGGCTAAATTCTGTATTTCCATTGCATCGCGCCGTGAGGCCTCAACATAGCGCCACTCTCCTCAATGCACGAATCAATCAAGCTATGATTACTTACAAATTCATGTTTCAAATGGTCTCCAAAGTTAATACTAAAAATTTTGTTTGTTTTTATAACGAATAAAAATATTTGATTCGGCTTGTGCGACTTGTGCTTGATTCGGCGGACCTAACGCCCATAAGCTTTTCTGTTAGAATGGAGTTACCTCAAAGGTAAATAAAATTATTCTCTATAAATTTGGTCAAGCAGCCGCCCGCCGGCGCATTTTTCTCCCTTGCCCGGTCGTGCGACCATAATCAATAATTCTTAATATTTTCATTTTTTTTCACACCCGGTCCATTTTACTATCCGAACAAATGAAAGCGATTGAAGTTACTGATCTTTCGCTGTTGACGACCTCTGTGGCACTGCGGTTAGCGCATCTGACTACCATGCGAGAGATCCCGGCTGGGAACAAAAAAAACCCAGGTCTTGGATGTTTACCTATTTGTGACGTCGCTGTTTCTGGTTCCCACGACACGGGGTATCCTATTGTGGAGCCAGAAGCAATGTATGTGCCTGTATGTTAA